>OX451735.1:854726846-855326846 GCA_948472305.1 Vicia faba | reverse complement strand
GAGTTGGCTACTGCTTTTTACAAGCAGTATCAGTACAATGCCGACCTCGCTCCTACGCGTACCCAACTCCAGGGTATGTCGCTAGGATCGAGAGAAGGTTTTAAAGAGTATGCGCAGAAATGGAGAGACCTGGCCGGTAGGGTACAACCACCGCTAACTGACCGTGAACTTGTGGACATGTTCTTGGGGACCCTGTCTGGTCCATTCTACAACCACCTGATTGGGAATTCGTCTGCTGGATTCACAGATCTTATCTTGACTGGAGAGCGAATAGAAGCTGGCATCAGGTCTGGGAAGATTCAAGAGGCTTCACCTTCTGATAAAAAGCCTCATCATGGAAAGAAAGAGTCCAATGCTGTGCATGGTAAAAAGAGTCGTCATGAGGTAGGGGCAACCCAGATCTCCAACCCTGGACCTGCTCAACAAGGACAGGGGCAGCAGCGCAAGGAGAAACGATAGTTCACCAAGATCAACATGTCGCTGGATCAAGCACTACAACAAATGTTGAAGGCATGACTGATCACCTTAAGGGCTCCTCTTCGGAATCCAAACACTTCTGCTCCGAACTACCATCCTAACGATAGGTGCGCATATCATTCTGATAGCCCGGGGCATACCGCGGACAACTACTGGCCTCTCAAAAACAAGATTCCAGACATGATCGACGCTGGAGAGATTCAGTTTGAAGTACCTGAGACTCCGAACATAATCACTGCTCCGTTTCCCAATCATTGAAGACCTTTTGTTTATTTGAATTTCCGAGTTGTATTTTCTTTGCTCATACAAACAATTAATGTCATAGCAAACTCTTTTATTCTATTAAAGCATCGCATATGTCTGTTTTGGGAATTAATACAATTGTTTTCATTATATTCAAAATTGTTTTCATTTTTCTGTGATGATCAACTCTCGATTAATAATTCTAAGCCTCTTGAGGGAGGATGACGAAAACGATACCATGATCTTTATAGTATGCTTTTGAACAGACCCCGCTGATGAGGTACATGCATTGTTTCAATCCCTAAACACTGGAGTTATAAGGATGATAATCCCTCGTCAACCCCTCTGAGCCAAAGAAGTAGGAGTTTTTCTTTCCGAAATTTAAAACCCTTAATCATAACCTGGGGCAGGGTAGTCTCTCAGTTGATCCAAGTGCATAACGAATGGCACCAAAGAGGTCCTTACAAAACGAAGAAAGACAGTGATGGTTCCGAATAATCAATAAAGAAAAGCAGTCATTATCTCAAAAAAAATATAAAAACCCATTAAGTCAAAACCCATGAAGGAGACTTACAAAACTGGGGCATCCCGCTGACTGTAATTCCAAAAAAGGAAACAGTTCAGGCAAAAAAGAAAGGGATAACAAAAAAAGTCAGACAAGAAAGAGGTCTTACAAACCCTCAACAAAAAAGGAATGACTGCCTATTCAAAATAAGTTATCAACATCCGAATCATCACCGGAAAATTAGAGCAAAGACTCAAACAAGGTCTAACATATGATCAACTGAGTTTAGGTTTGGAGAACATCACGAAGAGCGGGTGGGTACAAATAAAATTTGAGCCTTTATCCTTTGTTTCTTAAACCGTGAACCAGGCCACGTTATAACCCTCAAAAGTCCTAGCTGAAGCATGGGTTAGTTCGAAAGCATACTGTTACGAAAGGTATCCTGACTCCTTAAGGCTCGCGGTGAAATCTTGAGTTGACATCACAGTTTACAAAAAAGGTTTCATTTGTTTTGCAAAAATGTATTTTTAAAATTTAAGACAGACATAGGCTTTTGCATTCTTAAAATAATATTGTTTGCACATGATCATTTGTTTGAACAACAGAGAAATTCGCATGACGAAAGTCTAATGAACAAGAGTACTTCCAATCAAGGGGCAGACATGACCATGATCTATTATCTGGGGCAGTTCAGTCAAGATTCGGAGAATCTCTCAAAGACCAAATAGCCTGGGGCAAATCTCCGCTTGGGTCACTTGGGGCACTCCAACAACGAATCTTGCCTGATTAAACATCTTCTGGGGTATGACAAAACATTTCTAACAGGGGCAGCTCCCTACATCCTGAGAGCGTGGACATAGTCGAAGAAAAATACTACGCAAAATCAAAGACCCGCTAGGTTGACACACCTAGGCAAAAATAAGGGCTTCCCGGCGAACCAAAAGGGTTCGGGCAAAATGAAGGGATGAAATGAAAAAAATCTGTACACCCGGCAAGTCGAAAACCTGAAAAGGCGGCTTGGGCAAAAATGGGTATCCCGGTGGACTGAAAACCCGAAAGGGCGGTCCAGGCAAAAGTTAGGGATTAAAGCGTACGACTATGTCCTGTCATCTTGTCACCTGCCCACCAGAAGAAGGTTTGTCCATCAACAACTACCAAGCACCTCTACAGGTATCTTCCTCTCCCACATCAGAAACAGGGGCAATAAAGAGTTGTCTAAGCAATCTGATTGTTCTATCCTCCAAGGTATCAAGGTAGGTTCCGTTGAAGAACATAACCAATACAGTTCAATACTTCCCCAAGAGAGTCCAATCTAATTCCCCAGGAAAGTTGAAATCCATCTCCCCAAGCAGTAAGCTTATCCCCAGTAGATTCTGGAAGCTTATCCTTGCAGAGCACGCACGCGTCTCCCGGTTTTATCCAAAGAGTTATTTCCTCACCAGGATATAACTGGGTTATCCTCAGCCAAAAGCCACGGAGAGATCGTCCTCGGCGAAGTTTTCTTATCCCCAGCGAAGTCTATTAACACTTCCAACACAACAATGGTATCCCCAGTGAAGTTACCATCAACATTTCAGCAAAGTATCCCTCTTCCCACAGAGTGTTCTCCCCAGCAGGATCGCTATAGTAATCTTCCCCGCAGAGTAATCTCCAAACATATTCCCCAATGGAGTCATCTTCTCCTATCGGCTCATTCTTGCAAAGCGAAGAATTCTCTCTTCAACACCAGCCCAGGAGTTAACTTCCTGGCACCCGTCAAGGATTTATTTTCTTAGACAAAAAAATACATTCATGAACATTACATCTTCATACATTATAGCATGCATATGCATCATACTACACGAATCTCATCAATTTTGAGGACATCCTGAAATCATGCAGTTCATGCATCATGATCTTGCATACAATTGATGTTTTGCCTTTTCAGGAAAAAGGTCAATACAAAGATGATTACTATCAACTATCGCAACTCCTTCTAGATATAGTTCAGATGTGAACCGGATATGGCAACGTTCTGATACTTCTTCCAGATTTCCTTCTAGATATAGTTCAGATGTGAACCAGATATGACAACGTTCTGATACTTCTTCCAGATTTCCTTCTAGATATAGTTCAGATGTGAACCAGATATGGCGACGTTCTGATGCTTCTTCCAGATTTCCTTCTAGATATAGTTCAGATGTGGACCAGATATGGCGACGTTCTGATGCTTCTTCCAGATTTCCTTCTAGATATAGTTCAGATGTGAACCAGATATGGCGACGTTCTGATACTTCTTCCAGATTTCCTTCTAGATATAGTTCATATGTGAACCAGATATGGCGACATTCTGATACTTCTTCCAGATTTCCTTCCAGATATGGTTCGGATGTGACCCAGGCATGGCGACGTTCTGACACTTATTCCAGACCCCCTCAGATAACTTAGAGATGCTCCGGACACGGAAGCTGTTCTATTGTTTATTCAGAGATCACCGTTCTAGAGATGGTTCAGATGTGACCCGGATATGGCTACCTTCTGATACTTAGTCCAGAATCATTTGAAAGACTATTCCAGCTTCTATTCCTGCATCCATACAGAGCACACTTGCATAAAGAACTTGAAGATCAGTCCCGGTAACAGGCCAGGTAAGTATCTTTCTTTTTTCAGGTATGCAAGTTCTCAGCTACAGTCCAAGGCCTTCTCTAGTCCAGTTAAATCGACCCCTAACAGATTTTTCTGATAAAGACTCAGTAGAAGTTATCCAAGATTCTCTCAATGATTGCTGTTGAGGTTGAAGTCGCCTATGGTTCTCTCCCCGATACTGCGGAGGTAGTAATCATCCCAAGATTCGCTCAGCGTTGCTATTGACGTTGAAGTCGTCCAAGATTCTCTCAATGATTGCTGTTGAGGTTGTAGTCGCCTATGGTTCTCTCCCCGATACTGCGGAGGTAGTAATCATCCCCAGATTCTCTCAACGATTGCTGTTGAGGTTGAAGTTATCCAAGATTCTCTCAATGATTGCTATTGAGGTTGTAGTCGCCTATGGTTCTCTCCCCGGTACTGCGGAGGTAGTAATCGTCCCTAGATTCTCTCAGCGTTACTGTTGAGGTTGAAGTCGTTCAAGATTCTCTCAGCGTTCCTGTTGAGGTAGTAATCATCCAAGGTTCTCTCACCGTTCCTGTTGAGGTAGTAACCATCCCTGGTTCATTCATCACCTTTTGAAGCTCCAGATACAGCTCCTGTAACCAGTCAGGACACATCTACACAAAGAATCTGAAGATCATCTCCTGTAACAGGTCAGGTAATCCTTTTCTTTTGCAGGTACGCAAGTTCTCGCTAAGGAATCTCTTACGCGATCAACATCCAGATGGCATCTATAAGCCCATCCACCTATCCATCACCTCTTAGCATGGCATCTATAAGCCCATCATCCTATCCATCAATCTCCAAATGGCATCTATAAGCCCATTCCCATCATCACACTACTATGTGAGCGCAAATTTCTGGGCACTCTAGTGTTCAATCATCTTCCACCTTCGGATTACGAAAGGCACGTCAGCCAATCTGCATCCTCAGGTCTAAGAAGATTGAACAGGGGCAACTGTTGTACCCCAAAATTTGCCCTCCCATATTCTTCAAGATTTGCCAAGTCAAAGCTTCAAAATCTCTCCAAGGGTTGCACAGTTCAAGGGCCTCCTAACAGTCAAAATTAGGGTTTTGGTTCTGACAAAGAAAATGAAGTTTCCAAGGGTCCAATCAAGTCCCATATGTCTACAAACATGGTCAAGCATCCTCATACCAAGTTTCAAGACTTACAACATAAAATTGCACAGTCAAAAACCCTAATTGCACTACAGTCAACTGTAGGGGCAAAATGGTCATTTGACAGTCAAAAGTTCAATTTTTTGGTCAACATCTCATTTTGAAGCCACAAACATCATTTGATCAATGCTTGATCATGATTCCCAAAGCTTGGCTCAAAAATCATCAAGATGCAAAAGTTTCCATATTTGGACAGTTGAAAAAGTCAACTGTAACTTGACCAGGGCATAACTTTCACATGGATTATCAGAAAAATTCCATCCAAAGCTCATTTTGAAGATAAAGACATTTCCTACAACTCCTCTTCACACTTCAAGTCCAATAAATGCTCTCACAAAAAGTTATCAATTTCAACATTATAGGTCATTTTCAAAAGTCAACAAAAAGGGACTTTAAGTCAAAGGCCATAACTTGAGATTGGTAAATCAAAATGACATGGGACCAAAGACATTGGTTATAGGACTCAAAGAGCTTTCCAAAATGTCCAAGAACATGAGCAAAGCTTAAATATTGAGCAAGTTATGCCTTGTGGAAGTTGGGAAATTTTTGGATATTTTGAAAAGTCAACATTGATTCAAATGACCTAAAAATGCTAATGGGCCTCTTTTTCTTCCACAATTCATCATCCAAGGCATGTGCACGACCATTTGGCCCAAAGGGAAGTTTTTTTATCATTTTTATTTATTTATTTGGATTTTTAATTATTAATAATTCATTTAATTAAAATAAATAGGTGAAAAATACTAAACCTAATGTTTTAAATCTTTTTGTGCATGGAATAGGCTTAAGATTTCGTGCACAATCAGATATAGAAGGAATTATGGTGATTGGATATGATTGAAGCCAAAATAGCATGAAAAAGATTTGAAAAATTATGGCATAAAAATCAAATATTGATTCCTTCAATTCATGGATTTTTTGATCAATTTCTCAACCCTAATCCTTCCATACATAAGTGCAAAGCCAAACCTAAGGCAAGGAAGGTCCCAGCTGCGCAGAAACTCCATAACCAAACTTGCACTTTTGCCTAAAATTTTCAAAACTGAAAACAGGGTTCCAAGAGGTTTCAAGCCAAAATAATTGTCTCATCACCTTCCTGAGACATCAAGCAACGTATTTGAATTGTTTCCCACGTCCCTAACGCCCAGAATCGGTGAATAGGATTCAAACTTTTTCACATTTTTTTCATAATCGTGTTTTAATATTCAAGCATATTCGTTGCATTTTTTTCATGGATTTGTACTAATTGGATGATTCTGGAACTAACCATATGATTTAATTGAGTTTTCACGCATTATATGAAGAATTGCCATTGAAGCACCTTAGGGTTTCAGACTTGGAAAATTGGGGCTTTACATTCAAAGAAAAATTAAGACTCGAGACCCATGCCATCAGATTCAGAAGCTTCATGCCAATCAAATCCATATGTCGCGCCTAATTTCTAATGCAAGGATTCCTAATCGCTATTTTGAATTATGGCAGGTTTTGGGGACGGTTCAAAACCGTTGCTAACCCTTTTGTTTCAGGGAACGAGGAAGAAGAAGGCTAGGTG
Source organism: Vicia faba (assembly GCA_948472305.1). Classification (NCBI taxonomy): domain Eukaryota; kingdom Viridiplantae; phylum Streptophyta; class Magnoliopsida; order Fabales; family Fabaceae; genus Vicia; species Vicia faba. Next base: position 855,320,265 of record OX451735.1, on the reverse strand, counting down.
GCGAGGCGTAAGTGGTTCATTCAAATTTCGCGCTAAAATGCCCACTAACGTTTGTTTTTATTTTATAAGGTTTGTTGGTTATGTAATATACAAAGAAATCAAACAGCGCGTTTGGCAGGCATAGGCATTGGTAAACCACAGGACCTGGGTTCGAACCCCAGGTCCCCACCCCTTTCCATATTATTTTTCCATTAACGCTTATGTGCAATTTCAGTGCTAGGGTGCATCATACATCCACAATATCAAGCCATCCACGTGCCTACTGAGATGGATCAAAGGGTCATAATTGGAGGAACATGATGGACCTGAGTCAACGCTCCTACACGCGTCCTGAAAAGGTCAATAAGGCCAGGGATAATTGGGCCTGAATGCTACAATTACACCTCCAAATTAGGGGCAGAACCCCCCAAGGTTTGCAATGTTTATATTTTCTATTTTTTTCATTTTAATTAGTTTCCTTTAAACTCTTTAACTTAATTTGTTTTTTTCATAAAAAATATAAAATAACATAAAAATCAGAAAATTACAAAATTCAAAATATATTTTATTTAACTAATATTTTTTTAATAAATATCATTAATTAACTTATCTTTGTAAATTTAGGTTTAAATCTTAATATTTTTCTAATAATCTTAAAATTTGTAGAATTAGGTCTTACTTATTTTTATTCTTTTTTTCTCTTTTTCACCATAATTAATTATTGAATATTATTTTTTGTAATTAAATTGCATGTAATTAATTAGGTTAATTTAGGTTTAACTTTAATATTTTTCTTAATAAATTAAAAAACAATTAGAATTAGGGTTAGTATTTTAATTTCAATTAATCTTTCTCATTAAAACCATAAATGCAAAAAATCTCAAAAAATAATTTCTTTTTTTCTTTTTAATTTAATTAATTTAACAATTTAATTTAATTTCATTAAAAAGGGTCCAACGCCCTCGCTTCCAATTTTAATTCAATTCGCGCATTTTATTTATTCCTTCTTTTAAATATTAATGTAATTCTCCCAAAGCCGTGTAAATGTAATTTCTCGCACTTTCTTTTATTTTCTGTCAAATCGGGTCCTGGATTAAATTTGGCGATGTGGACCCGCGCCTTTGTAATAGTTTAGAACTTTTAATTTCCGCATCTTTTTAACTGTTAAATAAATGCATGCAAGAATGAATGGCCTAGAATAAAAACAAACGCATAGATCACCCATAACATGACAAGATAAATGCAAATGAATCTGACACACAAAATCACACACCACCCCTAGGGTACGCCTCACTGTTGCCTTGCTTCGAAAGGTGATCGTCGAGTAGAGGATGTCTTAGTAAGTCCTCATGATCCAGGAACCTGGCATGAGGGTAGCTTCTAAGGTGTCTTCCCATTGCTCTGGTGATCACCATGTCCCGAACCTTCGAATTGACCCGAACACCTCCAACGGTGGTGCTACCTACCTCTCAATGGTGGGATGGCATTACTTTAAAGGACATTTACACAGACGAATTCCTTAGGGTAGGTAGACGACTCGTGGATACTTGCTCTAATTCAAAACAAAACAAATCAAAAATACTTTTCACACCAACACATTTTCAAAAAGCTTTCGAAAGCATTTTTCAAACACTCTTGAGGACCGATACAAGAGTCGAACTGAAATTTTCAAAGAAACTTTTTAAAACCCACATTGAAAAGCAAACAAACCATTTTTGAAAACACAAATGAGCAAGTATCTAAGAGCCCATGGATAACCATGGATAGAAAGGGTGCTAACACCTTCCCTTTCTATAATCTACCTCCCGAACCGAGAGCAATCTCTATAAGGAATTTTTCTGTGCTTTTGTCCTTTCCATTTGGAGAAAATAAAAGACGTTGGCGACTCTTGCTTCCGCGATATTTCGCGAACCAGCGTTAAACAGTCAGTTCCAGATCCACCGATCACACCAGACATATCTTTATATGACCAAGAAAATACTTCCACATAATCGTGCAGCATCTGAACCAAACGGCTCTTAACACTGCTTTCCAAATTAGCACCGATCCTGATTTCCTTCTTATCTGACTCAGTACCCAAGTTGATAATTTCCACTGACTCTTCATGTGGTTGAATGGCTTTTTCTTCTTGTAATAGAAGTATGGCTAGTTCTCCTGGTATATCACAATCTTTCTCACCTTCGCCTTCGGCTTGGTTGATAGGATATTCAAAGTCATAGTTGGCAATAGTAGAGTCATTGGAAATATGATCCAGAGTGGATGTAGACCTGCAAGAGTGTGTGTGTGTGTGCATGTAAGATACATGGCTATTTTTTTTTGAAAATGTATTTGAAAGAAAGAAAGACAATAAACACAAATATTTAAATGCAAAAGAGTCCAATGTACTGAATGATCATATGATTAGATGAACATAGATAAAACCCTTGACAAAAGGGCCAAAGTGCCCCGGGCTAGGCACATGGCTTAAAAGTCGTTGTTTGGAAATAATATTACAGACATGGAGTTCCTGAATTGACAGAAAAAGTAAATAGTAATTACTCCTCAATGAAATAAACAGGAGTGAAATCCTTTGCATGCCAATTGCTGAGCTTCCCTTCGGTGGTTGGGTAGATCCAGTCTTCAAAAGCACACTCATCATCGGAGTCTTCTACTGCGTTCACTTCATGACTTTTGAGGTGGAAAGGCGACTTTCCAACACGAGCAGTTTTAACTTCTTTATGAGCTTTGGAGGCAAAACCTAAACCAAACTTGTCTTCCTTGAATGAGATATCGAGGAGTTGGCCCCACATCTCATTGTTTCCTTCTTCTACCACAACACGTGCATCCTTAAGCGAAACCATTATGGGGATAACTTTATCAGCTCTTGGAGTGTCGGAGGAGATTTTGGTGGCGGCCACAACTTCAAACGTATGGCAAGGAGTTTCTATGAATTCGCCATCCATTTCTATGTACTTGAAAGAATTGAGATAGCTTACCATAAATTCTTTCTCACTGCAAACAGTGACAACCTTCCCTTGAACTGGATATTTTAACTTCTGGTGGAGAGTAGAAGTGACCACACCTGCCCCATGGATCCATGGGAGTCCAAGCAAGCAAGAATACGCATGCCGTATGTCCATTATGTAGAATATGGAGTTGAAAATCTGTGAACCAACCTTAATTGGGAGATCCACCTCTCCATGAAACATTCTTTTCGACCCATCAAATGCCCTCACGACAATATCACTTGGTTTCAAAACCAAACCTTCACAGTCTAGCCGATCTAAAGCGTCTTTAGGTAACACATTCAAAGATGAGCCTGTGTCAACCAAAACATGTGCCAGAGTGGTCCCCTTACATTCAACAGAAACATGCAAGGCTTTATTGTGATTCTTTCCCGTGGGAGTTAAATCTGTGTCGGAGAAACCCAGACCATTGTCAGCTATCAAACTTGCGATGCAGTTCTCAAATTGGTCGGTTGTGGTTTCTTGAGGCACATGAGCCTTCTTCAAGAACTTAATCAAAGCTTGTGCATGGGCGTCAGAACATAGCAATAAGGACAACATTAATATTTTATAAGGGGTTTGCCCCAACTCCTCTACTATTTTGAAATCGCTTTTCTTGATGGTTTTCAGAATCTCCTCCATATCTTGAGTGGATGGTTCTTCCATAACAGACTTTTAGCAGGTGCCTCTTTCCTAGAAGGCTCACTTTCTTTATCTTTCCCTTTAGTACTGACATCAGAATTTCCATTGGTTATGCGGACTGGAACTGTGGTAGTGGTTGGTGGTGAGATAACAGGGGAAAGACCCTTCCTGTTCTTGTGACTTTACTGGAACCAGTAATATTAGTAACACCAGCTTCATTATCATCAATCCAAGAATCTTGTTTTACTCCATGGTAATAAACATCGGCCCCGTGATTCCATGGTACCGCTTTATCAGAGGAGTATGGAACAGGTCCGACAGCAGTGATTATGAGAGGAGCAATGATTGGTTCATTCAAAATCCTGATAGGACCTTTGGATGAGATCCTAAGAGGTTTGTTTGAAATGGTTATGATGGCCAAATCTTCAGCTTTGTCAATTGAATTCTCAATGGTGGGAATCTTTTCGAATAGGATTTCACGGCCATCCATTAGGCGTTGTATACCTTTCTTCAGTTCCTCACACCCATTGGGTTGTCTCATACAACACACACAGTCTTTTTCACAGCTAGGGAAAACCCCAGTTTTCAATAGATTATTCTTGATTACATTCAACGGAGTAGTTAATTCTTCAACAGAGGCAATGAAAATGGTATCTTAGACATCATTAACACCTATGTCATGCTTCGGCATTGGAGCGGTAATTACATTTGGCCTCGGAGGAGGATCAAATTCAATAGTCTTGTTGTCAATTAAATCCTGGATTTTGTTTTTCAAGGCCCAACATTGATCAGTCTCATGTCCGGGGCTGTTTGAATGGTAAGCACATTTTGCATTCAGATTATATTTTGGTGACGAGGTGTCAGGATTGGCAGGAGGATCACGCAATGTCACTAAATTGGCTCTGAGCAGATGTTGAAGGGCTTGAGATAGTGACATGCCTAACCTTGTAAGCTGTCTTCTTGGAGCTTCAAAACGTTGATGACTTGCAGATGGTCTTTGAGTAGCAGTCAGATTGGAGATTCAGACAACATTAACAGATAGATGATTATTCTTTTTGGTATGGCCCTTTACCCCATACACAACATTAACTTCTTTCTTCGCGAAAAAAGGTTTCTTGACAGGATTGGGAGTGGAAGTAGATGCCACAGAGATATTTCCACCTTTAATGCCACTTTCGACTCTTTCACCGGTTAGGATTAATTCGGTGAAACCAGAAGAAGAGCAGCCAACCAATAGATTAAAGAAAGGACCAGATAATGTGCTCATGAACATGTCAATATTCTCCCTATCAGTCAAGGGAGGTTGGAACCTACTAGCAAGGTCTCTCCACTTCTACGCATATTCCTTAAATCCCTCATTTTTCCCCATGGTCATACCTTGCAATTGAACCCTTGTCGGTGCCAAGTCGACATTGTACTGATATTGATGGTAGAAGGTAGTAGCTAGACCCTCCCAAGTATTGATGCGAGATCCATCCAACTGATAAAACCATTCAAGTTGTGTTCCAGCCAGACTCTCTTGGAAAAAGTGGACCCAAAGTTTTTTATCAGCAGAGTGCGGTTGTATCTTGCGCACATAGGACTTCAAATGGAGTTTCGGGCAAGAAACCCCATCATATTTTGCAAAGGTTGGTATTTTTAACTTGTGGGGAATGACTACCCCAGAGATTAAGCCCAAATCGTCAAAATTTAAACTGGGAATAGCTTGGATTTCAACCGCTTTCAACATGTCTTCTAACTGCTTATATTTGATGTCTGCGGGTGGATAATGTTCATTGAAATAATCATCGTCAGATTCTTGGTCATTGATACAGTCATCCTGAGTACTTTTGACCTCAACAATCTGATTTTCGTCCTCCTCAAATGAATCTTCTTCTACTGGAATTTGACGGATTGTCTCCTTGAACCTTTTACCCATGTTGAGTAGAGCTTTCTTCTTTGGCTTCTTCTTAGCGGCCAACAGAGCCATCATATCTTGTTTCCCCTTGGCTAGGGCGAGTAAAGCTTCCTGAAATTGAGAATTCTGGGCTTGTAGTTCCGTCATAGTTTTCTCTAGATCCATCTTGCTGAAATAAACAGCGGAGGGATAACGAAGCCTGTTATGCGGAAACCTGTCATGTCATGATGCATGAATATGCAATATGCAAATGTTTTCAAGGATTTAAAGATTTAAATTTGTATAGACAAAGAGTGAGAAAACGTTAACTTGCATTAAAGAGTTCTCATTTGAATACAAACACGCCTCTTGGGCTTACAACAACAGAAGTAAACATAAAGTAAACTCCTAAGGCAGAAAAGTTGTGCGCATCCTCTTTGGCGTAATGTAGGTGTTTAAACTCCTCTCTTCATGAAGTTCCCTTGTAAGCTCTAATATATTCTTCTTGCCCTCATAGAACTTAGCTTCAAAGGTGTCTCGCTCTCCTTTTAACTGAATCCAAGCATTTTACAAATCTTCAAGAGAAGTAGGTATATCAGGATGGAGGACAGTACGTGGAACGTCCCCCTCAACTACTGGCTCCATGATAACAGGTAAGACGACTTCATAAGGCATTTTAAGACTTTGATTGCAAGCCCTCACCCATTTAAGATAAGGTTCCAAAGGAATGGAATTCTTATGCCCCAACGTCTTGCTATCAACTTTGTTAACCATACCCCAAGCTCGTATAAATCTTTGACGGTAACCTTGGGTATCGCTTTCGTAGTCAAACACAATTCCTCGGATGAGTACCTCATGAGGGCCATCTCTTCTAGCGTACCCAAATTGTCGCAAATCTAAACAAGGATTGTAAGTAATGCCTCCCCTAATGCCAAGTATAGGGACATTGGTGAATTCCCCACAGCGATCAATGATGGTGATGTCTTCCAAAGAGCGATAATACCAACGGATATCAGCATGTGAAAGTGACATCAATCTTTTAGACCACCTCATACCTTGTTCATTCTTCACCACGGATCGAGGTAGGTGCAAAATAAACCACCTAGCCAAAATAGGAGTGCAACACATCAAAGCCCCCCTTTTCTTCAAAGTGTGAGAGTAAATAGAATGTAATATGTCCCCAAGAAATGTAGGCACCAGATTACGAGATATGAAAACTTTGATCGCATTTATATCTATAAATTGGTAAGGATTGGGAAATTGTACCAACCCATAGATGAGAAGAGCCAAAATTTCCTCAAAGGCTTGTATATCCAAAGTATTCCAACACTCTTGGGCCTTCTCCAACAAAAACTTTGCTAGAAACCCTTTGACACCACTCATTGTTACCCAATTTGCTACTATGTCAGATGGTTGCAAATGTAGAGCTGAAGCAATTTCCTCAGGTTTAGGGTCTCTTTCAATACCGTTGAAAGGTAACTGATCAAGGATACGGGTCCCCATGAGTTGAGAGAATTCTTCCAAAGTGGGCACAAGTTGGTAATCTGGAAAAGTGAAGCAATGATGCAAAGGGTCAAAGAATTGGACAAGCACCTTTACCATATCTTCTTCAATACTTGAGGTAATAAAACTGAGGAGTCGACCATGCCTTTTGGTAAATGGAGAATCTTTAGGGACCCTTGACACTAAATCTTTGAGTTGTAACGGTATCCTCAAGATACTGACTTGGATGGTGCTCCTACGAGTGGATGCCATGTCCTACAAAACAGAACAAAGATGAATTCCAAAAATCCTTGAAATGGTTAGTGAGAATGCTATGGTATAATGTTATGATGCTATGTAAAAATATGCGAGATGAGTAATCATATTCACACAAAGTAGACAAGTCCTTAGGTTTAGACTTGCATGGAGTTTGTAGGTAAGTACCCCCTTGAAGTTTAGTTGGCTCAACCTGTCCTAGTTAATAGTAACCGAGTTCTAGGAGATCTCAATATCACTGATATTTCCCCTAAGTCTCGTTCAATAAGCGATTGACTCGCAACCAAACAAAACTCAAGAGTCAAACCTCAATGAGTGTAGCATCGAGTATCAACCAACTTCGGACTGCACCAAAGCCGACTATCTCTCTACTTTCTAATGGCCAAGTTGGTCAAGTAAGATTCTAAGGTCAGTTAATGCTTTACGACACCACGCGGCGGCCCCGTACTCTCCTTGACTGACTCAAGGGTTACCGGTACGAACCAAAGTGCCACATCAACGTAGCTACTACTTCAACCGTGTCGGTATACCCCACACAGTTCCCTCACAGTTTATTGCTACTTACCTAAAAGGTGTCCCCAAATCCGGGTGTAGGATTTAAAACAAACCCAAATAAGGAACCAAAATGTAAAGCAAACAAATCAAGCAATGTAAGAAAGTAAATGTGATCTATCCCTAAGGTAAACCCACTTTTAGATAAGTCCCCAGCAGAGTCGCCAATTCTGTGATACGGTGGGAGAACTGACTTGAGGTTTTGCGTGTTCGTAAATGTTAAGGTTTAGCAAGAGTCGCCACCGACTTTTTTATTATCCAAATAGGAAAGGTGAAAAAGCACAGGAAAGACCTTTAGAGATGTTTTCTTGAGTTCGGGGGGTAGATTATGAAAAGGGAAGGTATTGGCACCCTTTTCATCCATGGTTTTCCATGGGCTCTTAGTTACTTGCTAGATCACTTGCTTTTGTTTGAAAACGTGCTTTGTGTGGTTTTTTGAAAGTATTTTGAAAAGGTGCCATCGTTTAGGAAAACTTTTGTAATGATTCTCGTTCGTAAGAATGTATACAAAGGTGTTGAGCTTTTGAAAATATTTCATGTTTTGGAAAGTGTTTTGTTTCGAAAGTGCATGTGATTGTTTTTGAAAATAGCAAGGATTTTTGTTTTGAAATTGAGCAAGTAACTAAGAGTAATCTACCTACTCAAAAGGTCTTAGATGTGCTTTTCTACCTCCTTTAGATGTTGCTATCTTACCATTGATTTGGTAAGAAGCCCCATCATTGGATGTGAAGGGACGGACACGGGTCATCGTATAACCATGATAGCAATGTTGTGAGATGACTTAGCACTTTTCTTCAGGGACTAAGATCATTTTGAAAGGCAACTTTGATAGCGTCATCGAGGGACTATGATCTTGTATTTTTTCGATTTGTTTGTGCTAAGACACCCCACATGCATAATATGGACATTTGTGTAAGGCAACAAGTGGAATTACCCTAAGGGTGTACGTGTGCATGTGTGTTTGATTGCATGCATTTGTCTTTGATTTTTGGTGGGCTACTTGTTGGTTTTATCTTGCCATACACACCCTAATTACTAACAATATATGAAAGTAATAAAAGTACGGAAAATAAAGATTCTACGCTATTACAATCATTAGGGGATATGGGTATACAATTTTCAAATGGGGATTGCAAATTAAATCCTATTTTACTATTACAACCATATTGAATGGATATGAACATATAGGAAATGTAAAATGCTTATTTATTTAAGAAAAGAAATAAGTTTTTTGTTTAAGAAAACCTTTTTTATCTTTTTATGTTAAAATAAAATTGAACATGCAAATATGAAATATTTTTGGTGTTTTCTGATTAATGAAAAAAAAAATAAAGATGATGACAAAAATAATAAAAGAGAAAGGAAACAAATTCAGCGCAAATGCTGAAAATAGAAGAGGTCAGAAGTTCTGACTCTGGCTTGCTGCATAACAGAAACAACGTTAGTGGAAATAGGGAAGGTCGGAAGTTTCCAGAAGTTCTGATGCAACTGTCCGAATTTTTCCTCTCTTCATGCCAGTCAGAACATCTGCAGCTTAGTCATTTCTTACAGAACAAAAGTTGCATACATAACAGTTATGACAAATGTCATGAAATATCAGAAGCACAAATCAGAAGCAACATGTATTTGCTAATCATAATTGAATTCTAATTTCTTTATGAAACTCTGAACTGGGATTTCTTCTACTTAGGCAGGCTGATGCATGAATTTTCATAATATGTACATCATCAGGAACCAGAATATCTACATTGTGTTAAATATGCAAAATCTGACAATGCTTAATCAGTATGATGAGAGTCAGCAGAAAACTTACCTTGCAGCTGGAAAGGATTCTGTGAACTGGAGATTGGTCCTGAACTCTGGTGATGTTCTGAGAAACTTCTTCATGTACTCAACAGGGTGGAAGTTTTCAACTTCTGGAACAGCCAAAGGGTGATATTCTGACTCTTTTGAGGTGGAAGTGAATGGAGAGTGTATGGAAGTAGGAATACAGAAATTAAGGTAATTTCTAATATGTAAATCAGCAACTGCGTGGATGGTTTTTTAGTCAAGAACACTTGAGGAAAAATGGAGTTTGAATGCAAGGAATCAAAAATTAAGATTTTGGTATTTTGTGTTTATAGTTTCCTGGGTTCTTGGAATTTTTGCAGGGGTTCAAGGCTTTATTTCTCAATTTTCTCACCTCTTTCACAAATTTTTTGGACCCTTTCTCAGTGGCCAATGGTGTTCTATTTATAGGCATAGGTTTTGTAGTTTGGAGATGTCAAGTGGCACCAACATCATGTGCTAGAAGCTGACTTAATAAGTAAGCTTAACAAGTATGGTTCAATGCATCAAGTGGGATGATTAGCAACACCTAAGCTGGATTTGTCAGCATGAATTAAGGAAAAGTAGAAGCAGCGCCTGGGCCTAGCATACTTTTGTACAAAAGTTTGTCTTCCCAAGACAGTAGGGGTACACGTGGGGAAAATCCCTTGGATAAAGACTCAGAGGCGGTTGCGAGCATTAAATGAGTTCCCACGAGAAACTCTACATCCCTGCTTAACTCTGGATTAGAAGTTCTGCTTCAGCGTAACATCCAATCTTCTGATCCTTGTATCTTCTGGCTTCAGCATGTTCTAAAAGATCCTTCAGACTTTCCAGTAAGCTTGCAGCACGCTTTGTAATCTTCTTTGATTTACCTTGGCAAACTCTGACTGAACCTTTGTGAAAACTAGTTCAGAAGTTTTGACCAAACTCTGTCTTGAGAATATCCAGAATTTGCTGAGTGTGAACACTGGCCCAGAAGTTCTGAAATTGTCATATTTCTTAAACACTTAGAAAAATTTCTAAGTATTTAGAATTTGACTTTTCCAAAGTAAAAATTTGACTTTTGAAATTCTTGATGAAACAAACTTCATATTCCAACATGTCTCGATGAAATATGATTTTTTGAGATTTGGTTTTGATCCAAAAGTCAGAGTTAGACTTCTCAGTGTGTAAATGACCATTTTGCCCTTGTGAATGGTTTGCTCGGAAAAATTGATAATTCCAGGCTTGGAATTGGATGAAAGCAAACTTTGAGGATCCAGGGTGATTCCTTGAGAAATGAGAGGGCAAATTTTGGGGTGCAACACTAAAAAACCCTATACAAGTCCAAATAGTGTCTATGTTGGAAATGGTCAATGCTTAGCAATTATATGCCTAAGTTCTTCTTGTGTCATCCCTAAAGTTAAGCATCATTCTCCTTTAATTTTAAGTGACATTCTTCATGTTCTTTGTGTTACACGAAATTTGATATCAGTTTCAAAGTTTTCTAAGGATAATGATGTGGTGTTTAAGTTTATTTATAAAAGATTCTATATGAAATCTCATGGTTCTAAGCATGTTCTTCTTGAAGGATTTCTTTATTCAAGTGGCCTCTATTTCTTTCCAACCTTGGTCGTGGAACCTCCTAATTCTGTACTTTCCAAGCATAAGAGCTTATTTTCTTTTCCTAAGCTTGTCAATCATATTTCATGTTCAGTAGTTACTAATTCAAAACATGTCCAATGTCCATCAGGCGTCAATGCTTCATTGGTTTTGATATATTTTTTACTAAAGAAATATTTTGGTAGCGACTAAATTGATCGATATTTTTTATTGTAATGGACTAATTTGCTATTTTGTCAATCTGAGGGACCAAATTGCTCGACGCTTCCAATTTGGAGGACAGAAAAATCTCATTACTAGTTATCTTTGCTCCTGTTATGTCATTACAGTGCATGAAAAGTCCATATTGCTGCCACTTCTTCCCGTAACCAAGTTGGCCATGAAAGAGCCCTTTATTTTCAAGTGGTTCATGAAATTCTCTATGCTCTCCATGTTCCCTCTAATTTGTCGTGACAACTTGATTGTTCCATATTTCACTATACTCGCTCTCTTCATCCTCGTAGTCAACACACATGGTCAACACAGAGTTAAAGAGAACAACAATTATGTTTATAACTATTTAGGCGCATCGACGACTAACCTTATTTTATTTTGTTCTTTAATTCTTCACATAGTTTATTTTGTTGGTGCAAGGTGATGAAATTGAGGAAGAAAAGAGAGAATGATGAATGATAAAAGCTGCCACAAATGATTGAAAAAAAGGATTGTGTTTTTTTATTAATGAAACATAGTACACTTATTTATACACAAAAATAGTAAAGATAAGAATGCTACATAGGCCCTAAGATGTGTTTGCTGTCTTAGGTGAAAAGAATAGAAAGATTTTGGTTGGGAGGATTTTAGAGTGTTTGTGTTTCTTCATAACACAAAAGCTCCTCTAATTTGGGAAACTAAAAATTTATATTGAAGGGGGTTTTGGAGGACTTACCTAAATTTTCTAAATATCTTTTATGTTGTTATAGTATTCTGAAAATTAAAAATACAATAATAATAAATATTATTTTACGGTTTTATATAAAATCATTCTTTTAAAAAATGCTTGAGAAACTAAAAATTTATATTGAAGGGAGTTTTAGAGGACTTACATAAATTTTCTAAATATCTTTTATGTTGTTATAGTATTCTGAAAATTAAAAATACAATAATAATAAATATTATTTTATAATTTTATATAAAATCATTCTTTCAAAAAATGCCAAATATTTTTCCTATATTTTTTTAAAATTCTATTTTCGGATGCATCTTCTTTCCCTCCCCTCCAAACTTGTAAATATAGCCTCCATTTCTTTTTCCAAATACATGCAATTGATTCAACTTAAAAAATGATTGGATGATCAGGGTTTTTATTGGACTTTTTCCTGTGAAAATTCAACGGGAGACAATCATGTCCCCAAAATATGACACTCAAAAATAAAATCGAGAAAATAAATATTAATATTTTTTTAAGTTTAAATAGTCTTTTGATTTCTATAAATTGGTGTATTTTTTATTTTCGTCTTGTATTTTTTATTTTCTATAAATTGGTGTATTCTTTCTTATTTCATTTGATATTAATCCCTAATGCTAAAATCTTTCATTTGAATTTTTTTTTTAAATTTTTTTTGCAGATTTTAGTTTTAAGAACTAAAATCAAATGAAATCTAATATTTAATGATTTTATAAAAAAAAAAGAAAATAGAAAATAAAAAATATATTAATTTATCGGAGCTAAAAGACTATTTAAGTTTTTTTTTAAATGATTATTATATTATATATGATCATAGAATAATTTAATATAAGAGTGTTGCAATAGACCAAATCGAGCCAATGTATTCAAAACGTGAAAAAACTTTATGTTAGTAGATAAAGTTAAATATCAGAATTATTTAATAAAAACCACTTGACTCTAGTGATAAGTGTGAAGAATTCAGCGTTGAAATTGTAGAAATATGGCAATAAATTTTGTATCTTGGATCATCCTTTTTCATCTCCTCCTAATCCTATTGGTATGTTTCTTTCTTTATTTTTCTTGAAACTCTTTCTCGTTTATTTTTCTTTAATTTCCAAATATCACTGAATTTTTGCAGTGTTCTCATGGAAACCAAGCAAGGGAATTGGTTGAAACAAAAATCAAATCATTGGAAATTCAGCACAACCATCATCATCAACATAATCATATGACTCATAATATTGATCCTTCACTGATGGTGTTTTTCACATTTGAAAGATTTGAAAGTTGGAAAAATAATGCAAATTTATTTTCCTAAGAGAGACCCTTCAACTTCTCCGAAGTTATGGCCAAAAGAAGAAGCTGAGTCACTTCCTTTCTCTTCAAACCAACTCTCATATCTTCTCAAATTCTTCTCTTTTTCTCCAAACACTCCACAAGCCATGGCTATGGAAAACACCTTACAAGAATGTGAAAGCAAACACATCAAAGGAGAAGTAAAATTTTGTTCCAAATATAGCAAATACTAAATTACCCCTTTAATATCATCCCTTAATTTAGTATCGATCATAAATTAACAACATCAATTTCATTCCTCAAATGAAGAAATTAGTCTGTTTTGATTGCCTTCATCAGAACATCTGCCAGTTGCTTCTAGGTGCTACAGTGCAGAACTTCTAACACTCCTTTCTGCACCTGACTTCTCAGAAAATGATACTTCGTCTCAAGATGCTTGCTTCTTCCATGCAACACTGGATTCTTGGCAAGATTGATTGCTGACTTGTTATCAATCAACAACTTCATAGGTTTCTCTATCTCAATCTTCAAATCCTCCAGAAGATTCAGAAGCCAAACAACTTGACATGCAGCTACAACACCTGCAATGTATTCAGATTCACACGTTGATAGAGCCACAACAGACTATTTCTTGGAACTCCAAGAAATTGGACCTCCCAGAAACTTTAGCAAGTAACCAGAAGTACTTCTTCTGTCAACTCTATCTCCACACCAGTCAGAATCAGAATAACTCATTAATTCTGGTTCTGTCTTTCTTCCAGAAGGAAATAACACTCCATATTTCAGAGTTCCCTTGATATACCTCAGAATCCTGACAGCAGTTTGGTAATGAGAGCATTTTGGTTTACTCATGAATCTTCTAACCATTCCAACTGCATAGTAAATGTCAGGTTTGGTATTGCACAAGTACCTAAGAGAACCAACCAACTGCTTGAAGGTCGTAGCATCCACATAATCACCATCAGAATCATAATCCAATTTATGATTGGTTTCTGATGGTGTCACAACAACTTTATAATTCTGCAGCTTAAATCTCTTCAGAAGTTCAAGTTCATACTTCAGCTGATGTAGAATGATACCCTTCTTTGAGTACAAAATCTCCATTCCTAGAAAATATACCATATTTCCCAAATCGTTTATCTCAAATTCATTCATCAGAACTTCTTTAAACTTGATTATATCTTCTGGACAACTTCCTGTTAGCAATATGTCATCAACATATAGACACACCAGAATCATATTACCACCAGAATACTGCACATACACACCATATTCCATCTCACATTTCTGAAACTTCTGCCTCTTGAAAAATGAATCAATTTTTAGATTCCATGCTATGGGCACTTGTTTCAGTCCATACAAGGATTTATGTAACTTGTATACCATCGCTTCCTGATTCTTTTTCACAAATCCAGGAGGTTGTGACACATATACTTCTTCTTGTAACGGACCATTCAGAAATGCAGACTTCACATCCAGATGTATCAAAGGCCAATTTCTGTTTGCAGCTAAAGCAATCAGCAGTCTGGTTGTTTCATGTCTAGCTACAGGCGTAAACACCTCAAAGTAATCTAGCCCAAGTTTCTGAAGAAAAACTCTAGCCACTAGTCTCGCTTTGTGTTTTCCAATTGATCCATCTGGCTTAAGCTTCACCTTGAAAATCCATCTGACGCTGATGGCTTTCTTCTTTTCTGGAAGCTTTGTCAACTTCCAAGTTTTGTTTCTTTCAATAGCCTCAAGTTCTTCCTTCATGGCATTCAACCATACTTTCTTCTTAAGAGCTTCTTCAATACCCACTGGTTCAGAATCTACTAATATGGCACACTGAATGACTTCTCCTTCAGAATCTACTTCAGTATCATGCAACATGCTAAAATCTGCAAACCTACTTGGTATTTGTCTGATTCTCTATGGCCTCTGAACTTGTTCTGAAGTTTCTCCAGAACTTGGAACAGTGCTAGCTTCTGGACCTTGTCCAAAACTACTTCCTTCAGAATTACCACCTTCAGAGTTACTTCTGGAAGCTTGTCCTCCAGACCCTATGTCTTCAGAGTTTTCCCTTCCAGAAATATAATCACCACCAGATTCTGGATCATCATCAGAATCTGGATCAGAATCAGATCCACTATTAGAATCTCCCTGAGATCCTAACTCATCTTCATAGTTTTCAGAATCAGATTCATCTTCTGACTCTGACTCGTCTTTAGAACTTTCTGAAGAATCTTCAGAAACTAACTCTGGTGTTGGCGCTACACCAGAATCTGATTGAGGCTTGTTCCAATCCCATGTTTCTGACTCTTTCACAATAACGTCTCTGTTGATTTCAACTTTGTTGGTTTCTGGACAATAAAGCTTATAGGCACCTGTATTGTGGTACCCCACCAGTAATATTACTTTGCTTTCTATCATCCAGTTTCCATCTTTTAGCTTTTGGAACATGCTTGTAGCATACATAACCAAACACCCTCAGAAGGCTAACAATTTGCTTATCTCCAGTCCACTTTTCTAAAGGAACAATTTCCTTCAGCTTCTTCGTTGGACACCTAGTCAAAACATATGCTGATGTGGCAACAACTTCTCCCCATAACATGTGAGGTAGCTTCTTCTCTTTCAGCATACTTCTGGTCATATCAAGCAAAGTTCCGTTTCTTCTTTCAGTAAGACCATTGTGCTGAGGAGTATATGAAGCAATAACCTCATGTTCTATTCCATTCTCCTCACAGAACTTCTGGAACTCTATAGAGTTATACTCACCTCCACCATCCGTTCTCAGAATCTTCAACTTCCGACCACTCTACTTTTCAGCCTTCGCCTTGAACTTATGGAACTCAGTAAACACTTCATGCTTGAACTTGATGAGTGTTACCCATGTCATTCTTGTGAACTCATCCACAAAAGACACAAAATATTTATTTCCTCCAAGTGAAGATACTGGAAATGGTCCACATATATCAGAATGTACTACTCCCAAAGCATGCTTCGCTCTGGGGGCTACTTCTGATGCAAATGGAAATCTGGGTTGCTTTCCTTTCATGCATATCTCACATGACTTCTCAGGCTTCACAATCTTCAAAATTCCATGTACAAGCTTCTTAGAACTTAGATTCCCTAAGCTTTTATAGTTCAAGTTCCCCAACCTCGTGTGCCACAACTTACTGTCACCTTCAGCGCCTTCTGCACTAAGACACTCTGCTTCAGCTGTTTCTGCATTCACCTTGAATGTTCTGTTGCTTCCCTGCTCAGATTTCATAATCAACTTATGATTGGAATCATATAACGTCAAGAGGTTATCCTTCATAACAACTGAGAACCCTTTCTCAATGAGCTGACCCACACCCATCAGATTGCTTTTAATTCCAGGAACATACCAAACATCTTTGATTAGAATGTTTTTTCCATTCTTCACTCTAACTCTGACATTTCCCATACCTTCTGCATTAAGATACTTATTGTTGTACCCCAAAATTTGCCTTCCCTTATTTCTCAATAAATGTCATATGAGGTCCCCAAATTGCTCAAGGAAGTTCAAGAGTTGACCAGACAAACTCTCTCCTAAGGCAGTCTACCTCAAATTAGGGTTTCCATTTTCATCAAGATGTGTGAACCACAAAGGACCCAAATTCTCACCATTGTCCTAATATGTTCTCAAGATCATCCATGTCAAGTTTCAAGCCTTGCAGAAGAAGTTTGCTCAGTCAATTGCTCAAATGCCTGAAAATTAATTATGCTAGGTCAAAAGTCAATTGTGGCCCACATAAAGTTATACTTCAATATTTTTGGTCAACATCCTCATTTTTAAGTAACATCCATAATTTTATCAAGGGTTGATCATGATTCCTCAAGGATTGCTCACAATTCATTAAAACCCAAAAATTGCTAAATTAGGGTTTTGTAGGAAAATTCAACTCAACTTTGACCAAGCATAACTTTCTCATACTTCATCAAAAATGACCCATCCAAATCTCATTTTGAATAGGATGCAATTCCCTACAATTAATATTCATCTCCCAAGTCCAAATTTTGCACTCACAAAAAGATATGAATTTTGACATTATAGGTCATTTTGAAAAGTTAACAAAAACACCTTTTGGGTCAAAGCTTTATACATGAACATGGAAGACTCAATTGATATGAGACTAAAAGGTTTGCTTAGAGGACATCCTAAGCTTTCTAAAAAGTCCAAGAACATCTCTCTAGGGTCAAAATTGAGAGAGTTATGCATTGGCCAAGTTAACCATTTTTGCAAAATTGCCAAAAGTCAAATGTGCTCAAAATTGCATTTTTTTCTAAATGGGCCCAACTTTTTATGCTTGCACCACAATTATAATGTAGTCCACGACCTATGGGACCCTCCATGATTTATTTATTTGTTTATTTAATTTATTTTTATTTTTATTCATTTAAAATTCAAATAAAATCAAATAAATCCAAATAAATCATATAATGTGTTTTAGGGATGATTTTTGAATTGAAGGAAGATCTTATGTGCTGTCAAATGAGAAGCAAATCGTGCAAGCCAAGAATAGACACAAAATATCCATATTTGGGCAATTGTTCAAGATTTGATTTTCTCTTAAAACCATACCATTATTCTTTAGATTCTTTCCAATTCTATTACCCTAGATTGATTCACTACTTATGCCAGGATCCCAAAGAGCTAGAACAGAAGTTTTCAGAAGCACAACTTGCCTCAAAGTGTCAAACAAAGTTCCAAATTTTCAAAGAAAAGTGCAGATTGGATCTTGCTCTATAGGCCATTTCAAACTTTTCTAAGGATCAAGTCACATTCCCAGGCACTAACTGAACCTGTAGCAAGCATTTGCACGACCTGAAACCTCAAGAATCGTGTTCTACGCCTCCCACGGTTTGTCCAAAAATTTGATTTTGATTTCACTAATCCACGTATCTTTAGTGCTTTTGATTGCCATACTTATGTTTATCATCGTGTTTGCAAGCTAATCATTCTATTCAATTATATTTTTGATGATTGTATGTGAAACTGCCATGGCTAGGGTTTTGTATTCTTGTTTAGGGCTTTGCAGTACAGGTTAAATTGGGCCATGAATGAGGTGCCATGATACTCGTGAGACCAAGACGAGTTGATTGGTACCATCACCATTGATTTATAATGCTTGTAGAGAATTTTTGAGATGCACAGGTCTGTACCTACAACGAAACGTCCGTAGGTAAAAGCTTGTTTACCTAAAACGATGGTTTGGTGAAGAAGATGATGCGTGGCACTCCCTGGTTGGGTGTTTTGAATTTTAGCGCATTTTTCCAATTAACTATCTTGTTTTATATATTATGCATTATTGTTATTATATGAACAGATGAAGCGCGTGGTACAGATGGTTGGGCGTGTTTGGTATTGAGCATAAGGACCTGGGTTCGATCCCCAGGTCCCCAACTTTGTTTATATTATTTTTCAATAGGTGATCAGGTACACTGCAGCCCCCAACGTCCACCATAGACCATTCAATTTCCACCACCAGATCCATCAGCAATCTGGATCCAACACTCAAGTAGCAAGAGGTCCATCATGCGCCTCAAGTCAACATGTGCACTAAATCAGGCAAAGTCAAAACGGGTTGAGATTCATTTGGGCCCATAATTTCAATAGCACCTCCCCATAATTGCTAGCACAGGCCCATCATTCGTTCTTATTTCTTTTCTTTTATTTATTTCTTTTATTATTTATTTTATTTACTCTTAATTCACAAATTAATCTTTTTTCATAAAATCATAAAAATCAATAATTCACAAAAATTAGGATTAGTTTTTTATTTTTTTATTTTATTATTATCAAAATTATTTTAATTTAGTTTATCTTAGGAAAATTGTAATTTATTTTCATAAATAAAATCAAATAGAAATTAGGTTAAAACTCTCGATTTAGTTCTATTTTCTCTTTTTCTCAAATAAACAAAAATACAAAAAATAGGTTTTTTTTAGAATAAATTAATTTATTTTTTCTTAATTTAAAATTAATTAGAATTAGGATTTTCTTTTTAATTTAATGATTTTTTTTCTTAAATAACAAAACATGACAAAAACATTTTCTTAATCAATTGCAATTAGGTTTAGACAAGGGTCAAAACCCTAATTATCTCGTATTTGATTCATCGCGCGCGTGTTATTTATTTTACCAATATTTTTGTAACTGTTTATGGATTGTAATAGTTTAATCTAGGACTTTTTATTTATCACTTTTCCATGGGTTTTTGGCTATGTAATTAATCCCCCTCCCCGAAGCCTTGTAATAGCGTAGATTTACTTTCTCGCATTTTTAATTTCTGTAAATATTTAACTGTTTAGATGTATGCTAATAGGTTTGTATGACAAGAATGCATGACAAATTAACACAGTTAGAAAACCTTAATGTGCAAAGATGAAATAACTGAAAACAAATCACTCGCACATGTCACTCTTAGGGTATACTCTCACTTCGGTTGCCTTCGGTAAACGATCATTAAGTATAGGATGCTTTAGTGGTTACCCTTCAGTCTAAAAAAGATCAAATTGTCCCGATCAAATGTTGCCTTGGAAATGTTGCCTCGAATATGATCTTAAGACTATAGGGTTATTACTAAGGCGTACTAACATTGCTTTAGTGATCGTACGTCCCTTTTGAATTGACCCTTACAAATCCAACGACGGTGCTTCCTATTTCTCAATAGTAGGATAGCGCTGCCTAAAGGAAACGAGAATAAAAACAATCTTTTTTCGAGTAGGTAGATGCTAGTAGGTACTTGCTCAAACCAAAACTTTTCACACTTACACTTTTCAAAACAATTTTCAAAACAACTTCGTCATGGTCATTCTAGTAGGTACTCGCATCATATCTTTGTAGCATTCCCATGCATCAAATAGCGATTCAGTATCCTTCTGCCTAAATCCGTTGATTTGGGCTCTTAGTGCAGCAGTCTTGCTCGGGGGAAAGTATCGTGCTAAAAATACAATCTTCAGTCCTTCCCACGTAGTGACGGAATTTGATGGCAAGGATTGCAACCAAGCCCAAGCTCTATCTCTTAGCGAGAAAGGGAAAAGACGTAATCTTATTGCATCTTTACTAACACCATTTGCTATAACTGTGTCGGCAAATTGAGCGAATGTTGTAACATGTTCATTTGGATCCTCGGAAGGATCTCCAGAGAATTGGCGTTATTGGATAGCTGATATCAATGACGGTTTCAACTCAAAATCGTTTCGGTTTATTGCTGGAGCAGCAATGCTGTTGTGGGGTTCTTGTTGTGATGGAGCTGCGTACTCCTTCAGTGGACAGGTCCTTTGTTCTTCGGCCATGTCTAATTCTGGATTGGTTTCGGTCTCAGAGGAAGAATTAGAATCTGTTTCAGAATCAATCTTGATTTCGGGTTTGGGTAAAGGAATAACGTGATTTAAACAGTAATCCCTGACTGCACGTCTTACGGAAAGAATGCGTCCAGGTTCGTCCGTCGATTTGTCAAGTGGTTCGCCTTGTGAGCGAGTCCTTGGCATACAAATCGAAAAAGGGTTTTCTGTTGCCTAGTCTAAATGCGCAATAGAAGAATCGTAATTAATTGACTACCAGTCCCCGGCAACGACGCCAAAAACTTGATCGGGACTTTATGAGTCTGTCGGGATACTACCTGCAAGTATACAGTTCAGTCGTTCTAGTTTTAAATGATTATCGAACCCACAGAGACTGAAGATCAATCGCATACGATCTAATGCTACAGTTTGTTTAACTAAGCGATGAATATTTAATTTTAGGGGGGAAACAGTTTAATTAAAAATAATAGTAATAGTTATACCGGTATGTGATAGTCGGACTTCGGGAATTCGGTGAATCGCTTGGCCTATAAAGTATTCGGTAAAAACTAATTGTTTAAAAACCTGAGACATACACTCTCGTGTTCATGAAATAAGTTATGCTACTAAACCTAGTGGATGCACTTTAAATTTAATAACACTTTTTGAAAATAATTTGAGTTTAATTAATTTATTAAAACACTCTCGTGTAATTAAAAATTAATGTTTCGTTACCACTATCTGGGTTGAACCCCAGCTCTCGCATGCAGGTTCTTGCCTTAATTAATTTCCCACTCTCGTGGCGAAATCATGCTAATTAACCTCTCACTCTCGTGACAAGGGTAGTTAAATTAATCTTGGAAATTGGAAACCAGAAATTGTTTTATAAATAAACATTTTTGGCCAAGGTATCACTGAATTCTTTCGGTTCTTAAGAGTCACATACCGGTAGGAATAATTTAGCCGGACTTAATAGATTTAACAATAATGCAATTCAAAATATAATTCATAAAAATCATTGGCATAATACAAAAATGAATAAATATTAATTGCAATAAAAATCTGGAATTAACGTTGCTATGGTAATCTTGAAATGTTACAATATTCCTTGCAGCTTGTTTAAAGTAAATAAATTGTGTTAATTCTTGAATGAAGAATTAACACCTAAAACTAAAGCTTGAAATAATACTGGAAGCAAGAATTACAGTATGTGGAAAAATGCTGTAAAACAAGGAAATAAAATAATTGTAAAAGTAATAAATTTGTTCTGGGAAAATTCCTTCGACCCTTGCAGCCTTGCACTATCACACATATATATAGGAGAGAAAATAGCAGTTGAAAATATCTTGAGAGGAGGCTTGAGTGGAGGAGAAATAGGGAGCATGGTTACTGAGTGGAGGGAAAGTAGGAGGACAAGTCTGCCCTCACGTTGCCCACGTCTCACCAATTCACAACGTTCATCTTTACGCGTGTGACGGTCGTCACAGGTGGGTGACGGTCGTAACACACTAAAATAGCGCATTACGCTCGTCAGTAATGTGTGACGAGCGTGGCTTCAAGTTGAGGGTCGTTACGCCCGTCACAAGGGTGTGACGACCGTCACTGCTCCAAAATTCCCAAACTTTGCAGTTTTAGTTCTTTTTCTCTTTGTTTATTGTCTAGCCTCCTTTATGTAGTCCTTTTCCATTGGTTTGAGTTGACAAATGTTATACCTGTGAAAAGACAAATAAACTCGGAATAATCGGGAGTTAGACGACTTAATGTATTATAAAATCGGTAAAAAGCATAATATTTATATGATACGATTTCTCGTTATCACTAACAAGAACATCAAGATTGTGCAGAAGATGACAGTGACATATAAAGACTGGCATGAGATGTTACCGTTCGCTCTTCATGGGTACCGTACCTCAGCACGGACGTCGACAGGGGAAACACCCTACTCTTTGGTGTATGGCATGGAGGCAGGCCTACCCATCGAATTCCAGGTACCCTCTCTCAGGATTATGAAGGATGCGGGTTTGAACAAAGACGACTGGATCCAAATCCGACTTGATCAGCTGAATCTAATCGATGAAAAGAGACTTACTGCTATCTGTCATGGTCAGACGTATCAAAAGCGAATGATCAAGGATTTTAACAAGAAAGTCAGACGTCAAGAATATCAAGTCGGGGATCTAGTGATCAAACGCATCATACTACTGCAAGGTGATCCCAGGGGCAAATGGACCCCCACATACGAAGGGCCATTTGTGGTTAAGAACATTTTCTCGGGAGGAGTCATGATTCTAACCACCATGGATGGTGACGACCTTCCTCAACCCGTCAATGCAGACATAGTGAAAAGATACTACGCATAATCAAAGACCCGCTAGGTTGACTGGCCTAGGCAAAAGTATGGTATGAAAATGAAAAAAACTGTACACCTGGCAAGTCGAAAACCTGAAAAGGAGACTTGGGCTAAAAAGGGTATCCCGGTGGACTGAAAACCCAAAAGGGCGGTCCAGGAAAAAATTAGGGATTGAAGCATAACACTATGTCTCATTGGATCATATTACAACCTAGACTTCGGTATCGACTATCAAGCTCAGACGACGCCAATCAATCTGGTCCACCTTCGGCCAAGCAGCAAAGTGATGAGATGCTTGAAGATATAAAGGCAATAGCAGAGTTGGAACCTAATGGGATTGTTTCATATAGATGTTTTTATTTCTTTTACGCAAATTGTATAATTTCTGTTTTCGGCGGCGTTCTCTTACTAGGACGTCAGCCCCTTTGTACAAAACGCCTATTACGGGCCAACTTCAAAAATCAATATAATCCATTTTTACAAGAAATTTCAAATTGTTTGTTCTTTTTCTGTTTTGTTTTGCAAGAACGTCCAATGATTCATTTTTTATATATGCATTTGAAAATAATTGTTGCTCAAAAATATTTACATAAGAAATAAAAGACGATTACTCGTGATCCCAGGAACAGGGAAAAACAAGAAGTGCCCAAACCTTACAGTTACTTTGTCCATCAGGTACCGGGATAAAGCCAGCTTGAGAACATGACTAATGGTACATACACTCCCCACAGAGTAAAAGGTATCCAAAGACAGTGGTGTTAGCTTTCCCGAACAGGACATAACTCTTCCCAGCTAAGATTCACAATCGCAAGTGAGTCGGTAATTTTCCCCCCAAGCTGAGTTTATTTCTCTCACAAGCAAAATTTCAATCTCCAACAAGAATTCACTATCACCAGCAATAGAAATTCATCCCCAACTGAGTTATTTCCCCAAGACAGCAGATCTATCAACAGAGTATCTCCTCTCCAACAGAGTTATTCCCCACAGTGTTATCCTCAGACAAAGTATTTCCTCGGCAGAATATCCGTAAACAAGGGGAAAATCCCCAGCATAGTCATCTTTGTTCACCATCCCCAATAGAAGTAGAGGAACTATGGTTTGTTACAACAGTCAAGAATACCATTTCTCATACTCTCCAACATTCATGGATTTATTTTCCCGGACTCAGATTATCGCGTCAGCATTTTATGTTCATACATCATGACATGTGCATGCATCGCATATATCATAGTCTCATTTATTTTAAGAACGTCATCATACAATGCATCTCATGCATCACACATAACTAACCTTGTATTTCTTTCAGGAAAGACAGTTATTATCAACAATTTCCAGCAGGTCCATGATCAACACTCGAAGCTAAATAAAGTAATCATCGGTGCGACAAAAGTAACCCTACTATCCAGATTCCTTCTCAAGCCCTACTATCCAGGCTTTCATATCGAAGTAACCCTACTATCCAGGTTCCTTCTCAAGCCTTACCATCCAGGCTTTCATATCGAAGTAACCCTACTATCCAGGTTCCTTCTCAAACCCTACTATCCAGGCTTTCATATCGAAGTAACCCTACTATCTAGGTTCCTTCTCAAGCCCTAATATCCAGGCTTTCATATCGAAGTAACCCTACTATCCAGGTTCCTTCTCAAGCCCTACTATCCAGGCTTTCATATCGAAGTATCCCTACTATCCAGGTTCCTTCTCAAGCCCTACTATCCAGGCTTTCATATCGAAGTAACCCTACTATCCAGGTTCCTTCTCAAGCCCTACTATCCAGACTTTCATATCGAAGTAACCCTACTATCCAGGTTCCTTCTCAAGCCCTACCATCCAGGCTTTCATATCGAAGTAACCCTACTATCCAGGTTCCTTCTCAAGCCCTACTATCCAGGCTTTCATATCGAAGTAACCCTACTATCCAGGTTCCTTCTCAAGCCCTACCATCCAGGCTTTCATATCGAAGTAACCCTATTATCCAGGTTCCTTCTCAAGCCCTACTATCCAGGCTTTCATATGGAAGTAACTCTATTATCCAGGTTCCTTCTCAAGCCCTACTATCCAGGTTCCTTCTCACAACCCTACTATCCAGGCTTTCATATCGAAGTAAACCTACTATCCAGGTTCCTTCTCATAACCTTACTATCCGGGTTCTGCCTCTCTTATCCCCAGACAACATTCCATAACACTGTAAGACCGGGACCCAATCAAACACAATTGATTTCATAATTCCCCAGAAAGTCGCGACGCAACATATACCCCGACCAGATACACAAGTTCACTTCCGCTTCCCAAACCAGAATTATTCCCCAGTAGAGTAACGGACAACTGAAGCTCCTAAAACTCTATTTCTCTCAAGATAGAGACCAACATTCCCCAGCGTAGTCCTCCTCAATAACAAGTATATGGGTTCTCGCAAAGGAATCTATTATACGATCGACGCTTCTTCCGATGGAATCTTTAAGCCCATCTCCAACAATTCTCTAAGCAACTACCAAATGGCATCTATAAGCCCATTCCCGATATCACAAATTAATTATCACTTCATGCGAGTGCAAATTTCTGGGCACTCTAGTGCTCAATCATCTTCCACCTTCAGATCATGAAAGGCAGACGAGCCAATCTACATCCTCAGGTTTAAGAAGATTGAACAGCGGCAGCTGTTGTACCCCAAAATTTGCTCTCCCTTATTTCTCAACAAATGTCATATGAGGTCCCCAAATTGCACAAGGAAGTTCAAGAGTTGACCAGACAAACTCTCTCCTAAGGCAGTCTACCTCAAATTAGGGTTTCCATTTTCATCAAGATGTGTGAACCACAAAGGACCCAAATGCTCACCATTGTCCTAATATGTTCTCAAGATCATCCATGTCAAGTTTCAAGCCTTGCAGAAGAAGTTTGCTCAGTCAATTGCTCAAATGCCTGAAAATCAACTATGCTAGGTCAAAAGTCAACTGTGGCCCACATATAGTCAAACTTTAAGATTTTTGGTCAACATCCTCATTTTTAAGTAACATCCATCATTTGATCAAGGGTTGATCATGATTCCTCAAGGATTGCTCACAATTCATCAAAACCCAAAAGTTGCTAAATTAGGGTTTTGTAGGAAAAGTCAACTCAAATTTGACCAAGCATAACTTTCTCATACTTCATCAAAAATGACCCATCCAAAGCTCATTTTTAAGAGGATGAAATTCCCCACAATTCGTCTTCAGCTCCCAAGTCCAAATTTTGCACTCACAAAAAGATATGAATTTTGACAGTATAGGTCATTTTGAAAAGTCAATAAAAACACCTTTTGGGTAAAAGCTTCATACATGAACATGGAAAACTCAATTGAGATGAGACCAAAAGGGTTGCTTAGAGGACATCCTAAGCTTTCTAAAACGTCCAAGAACATCTCTCTAGGGTCAAAATTGAGAGAGTTATGCATTAGCCAAGTTGACCATGTTAGAACAAAGTTTGAATCTACTACCCTATGTTTAAGTTTTGATGATAACAAAATGAAAAGATATATTATTTATATGATTCATGTATGAACTATTTGCTGCCTAAATTACTACGTTCTGATTTGCAGATACTCTGATAGGTATAAGCAAGATCACACCTAATCAGCATCAGAAATTTGGTTCTTGACATCAGCATCAGAAGTTGCTATATCAGAATACCAGAATCAGAAGATTAACTCACGTGTATGCTGAAGCTTGATGAACAGAACTGCACTCAACACTCTGATATATAAAACAACAGTTCATCAGCAGTTAAGCAGAGTCAGAATGAGCCAAGCCAGAACATGCATTAAGTAAGCAACGATACTGTGCATTGAAAGCAAATTATTACCAACGGCCTCATTCCAGACAAGATCTGCTCAATAAGGAAAGTTTGTTATTAGCATTGAATCAAGAATATTGCTCCAACGTTCAACAATCTCAGTGCTATATAAACAAGATTATGAAGATTGAATTAGCTAATGCTCTCCAACTCTTTACACGCCTAAAAGCTGATCATAATCTTCCTTCTCTCAGTTTGCTAAACGCTACATATCCTCTTACTCAATTATTGTTTAGCAATCTAGTTTCTAAGCTTAAAGTTGTGTATACATCACAGTTGTGATACAATTTTGTAGAAAACATTCACACACTTAGATTTATCTTCTTTGTAAGAAAGTGTTTCCTTGACAAACCGGGTTGTGGTTTGCATCAAGAAGGCTTTAGCAGTTGTTAAAGCAATTTGTAATATTCAGTTGAATATAGTGGATTAAGACCTCGTTGGAGAGAGGCGAAATCACCTTGACGGGTGGACTAGAGTAGTTTGAGATCAAACGAACCAGGATAAAAATATCTTGTTCATTGCATTGATTTTCAGTTTTACAATTCAACCCCCCTTCTTGTGTTTTTCACTTCTTCAATTGGCATCAGAGCTCCTGGTTCTGAGCTAAAACACTTAACCGTGTCAGTACAAGATCCATCGTCAGAAAAACACAATGGCAGGAAACTATTCTCACACCAGCAATGACAACCATGAGGACGGAGACAGATTCAGCGGCAAACCTCCAGTCTTTGATGGAGAAAACTTTGATTACTGGAAAGACAGAATTGAAAGCTTCTTTCTGGCACATGATGCTGATCTGTGGGATATGGTGACAGATGGATACACGCACCCTGTGAATGCAAGCGGTCAAAAGATTGATAGAAAAACAATGTCTGACCAACAAAAGCGTGACTTCAAGAATCACCACAAGGCCAGAACCATCCTCCTCAGCGCCATCTCCTATACTGAATATGAAAAGATCTCAAACAGAGACACATCAAAGAACATTTTTGACTCTCTCAGAATGACGCATGAGGGCAACGTTCAGGTCAAAGAAACTAAAGCTCTGGCGCTCATTCAGAAGTATGAGGCGTTCAAAATGGAAGAATCTGAATCCATTGAAACAATGTTCTCAAGATTCCAGATTCTGGTAGCTGGTCTCAAGGTTCTGGACAAAGGATACTCCACTGCTGACCATGTCAAGAAAATCATTAGAAGTTTACCCAAGCAGTGGAGACCAATGGTTACAGCTCTGAAGCTAGCTAAAGATCTCAACAAAATCACTCTGGAGGAACTTATCAGCTCCCTCAGAAGTCATGAGATAGAGCTAGAAGCTGACGAGCCTCAGAAGCAAGGTAAGCCTTTAGCATTAAAATCTAACAAAAAATCTGAGTCTAAAGTTTTGCAGGCAGTTGAAGAAACATCTGATGGATCCTCATCAGAAGAAGACGAACTCTCACTCCTCTCCAGAAGAGTAAATCAACTGTGGAAGCAAAGACAAAGGAAGTTCAGGAATCCCAGAAGATCTGATCAGAACGAGTCTTCTTCCAGATACAGAAGGACAGATTCTTCCTCTGGATACAGAAGATCTGAAGGCTCCTCTAGTAGCAAAAAGCCAAACACCAAGGACATCATCTGCTATGAGTGCAATGAGCAAGGACACTACAAGAGTGACTGCCCAAAGCTTCAGAGGGAAAAGCCCAAAAAGAAGTTTGGAAGAGAGAAGAAGAAAAGTCTCATGGCTACATGGGATGACTCTGACTCGTCTGAAGCTGACTCAGAATCAGATGATGAGAGAGCCAACATAGCTCTCATGGCTAATATTTCAGAAGACAGTGAAGCTTCTGAATCATACTCTGAATCAGACACTGAAGAGGTATTTCCTAACTTTGCTGTTAATTTTACCAAGGCTGAACTTGCTGAAAGCCTTAATGAGATTCTGGAAAGGTATCAACAAATTAGAGTTAAATTCAGAGACCTGAAAAGGAATCTTGAATCTGACTCTAATAAGACTGAGAGTCTCAAATTGGAGAATTCCGAGCTGAGAAATAAGATTTCAAAATTAGAAAATACTTTACAAAACTCTCAGAAGGAACCAATTTCTGAAACTCCCAGCAACGCTGATGAGATCATCAAGGAGTATGATCACAGTTTCCAGAAGTTCCTTGCTAAAAGCATAAATAGAAGCAAAATGGCTTCAATAATCTATGGAGTTAGCAGAAACGGCAGGAAAGGAATAGGATACCAAGGTAAGGTTCCTACACCAAAGAATGCCATGGACTTAACTATTAAATACACTCCTCTGAATTCACATTTTGTGTATGGTCACACACATGATATTAAATACACTAGCAGTAAGCACTCTGTGAAACCAAAATTGAACCAGAGTTTTGGTAAAACTAACAAATCAGGACCCAAGAAAATCTGGGTACCTAAGGATAAAATAATACATGTTGCAGATATCTTTAGCAGCAAGTCAGAAACACCAGTCATGGTACCTGGACTCTGGCTGCTCGCGACACATGACGGGAAGAAGGCATATGTTCCAAAGCCTGGAACTTAAGCCTGGAGGCCACGTTGGCTTTGGAGGCAATCAGAGGGGAAAGATAATTGGCTCTGGAACTGTAGGTAATGGAAATCTTCCCTCTATCAATAATGTTTTGCTAGTAGATGGATTAATGCATAATCTGTTATCCATAAGTCAATTAAGTGATAACGGTTATGATATAATCTTTAATCAAAAATCATGTAAAGCTGTTAGTCAGAAAGATGGGACTATCCTGTTTAATGGTAAGAGGAAAAACAACATTTACAAAATCAAACTTTCTGAACTAAAGAGTCAGAATGTAAAGTGCCTTCTGTCTGTTAACAACGAGCAGTGGATCTGGCACAGAAGATTGGGGCATGTTAGTATGAGAAGAATATCTCAGATTAACAAACTTAATCTGGTCAGAGGACTTCCTAATTTGAAGTTCAATTCAGATGCTCTGTGTGAAGCATGTCAGAAAGGCAAGTTTGCAAAACCTTCTTTTAAATCTAAAAATGTTGTTTCTACCTCTAAGCCATTAGAACTTCTGCACATTGACTTATTTGGACCAGTTAAAACTGCTTCAGTCAGTGGCAAGAAGTATGGGTTAGTAATCGTAGATGACTATAGCAGATGGACATGGGTAAAGTTCTTAAGACACAAGGACGAGTCACACTCTGTGTTTGTTTCCTTCTGTAACCAAGTTCAAAATGAAAAGGATCTTAGAATCGTTAAAGTCAGAAGTGATCATGATGGAGAATTTGAAAACAAAGATTTTGAGTCATTCTTTAATGACAGAGGCATTCTGCATGATTTCTCTTGTCCTAGAACTCCCCAACAAAATGGAGTTGTAGAACGAAAGAACAGAACATTGCAAGAAATGGCCAGAACCATGATCAATGAGACAAATGTTGCTAAGATCTTCTGGGCAGAGGCAATAAACACAGCGTGCTACATTCAGAATAGAATCTCAATAAGACCTATTCTGGAAAAGACTCCATATGAATTGTGGAAGAACAGAAAGCCCAACATTTCATATTTTCATCCATTTGGATGTACTTGCTTTATGTTAAATACAAAGAATTATTTGAACAAGTTTGACTCTAAAGCACAGAAGTGTATTATGTTAGGATACTCTGAACGCTCAAGAGGGTACAGAGTATACAATACAGAAACACAGATTGTGGAAGAATCAATCAGTGTTCGTTTTGATGATAAGCTTGACTCTGAAAAGTCAAAGCAGAATGAAGTTTTTGCAGGTATGGAAATTGAATTTACAGGTTCTGAAGACAAGTCATCAGAAGCTCTCAACACAGACACTCCTTCAACGTCTGAAAGGAGCACTGCTAGCAATCCTACAACAGCTGCTGATCAACCTCCGAAGAGATTACCCAGAAGCAGCTTGGATCGCCCAGAAGAGACTATCTTAGGAAGAAAGGAAGATCCAATCAGAACAAGAGCAAGCTTCAGAAACTCTGAAGAAACTCTCATGGGACTTGTGTCTCTGATTGAACCTTCTTCTATTGATGAAGCACTTCTGGATAATGACTGGATTCTGGCAATGCAAGAAGAGCTGAATCAATTCACCAGAAATGACGTATGGGATCTCGTTCCCAGACCAAAAGGATTCAACGTCATTGGAACAAGATGGGTGTTCAGAAACAAGCTAAATGAACAAGGTGAAGTAATCAGAAACAAGGCACGACTGGTTGCACAAGGTTATAGTCAGCAAGAGGGGATAGACTATATAGAAACCTTTGCCCCAGTCGCCAGGTTAGAATCTATCAGACTTTTAATTTCATTTGCTGTTAATAAAGGCATCACTCTGTATCAGATGGATGTCAAAAGTGCATTCTTAAATGGTTATATAGAAGAAGAGGTTTATGTGCACCAACCCCCTGGTTTTGAAAATACAAAACATCCAGAACATGTTTTCAAACTAAAGAAGTCACTATATGGTCTGAAACAAGCTCCCAGAGCTTGGTATGAAAGGCTAAGTAACTTTCTGTTAGAAAATGAATTCACCAGAGGGAAGGTGGACACTACCTTATTCTGTAAATCAGTTAAGAATGACATCTTAGTCTGTCAAATTTACGTTGATGATATTATTTTTGGTTCTACTAATCCTTCTCTTGGAAGAAAATTTGCTAAGTGTATGCAGGCAGAATTTGAGATGAGCCTCATGGGGGAACTGAAATTCTTTCTAGGAATTCAGATCAATCAAACTCCAGAGGGAACTTACATTCATCAGAGCAAATACATCAGAGATCTTCTGAAGAAATTTGACCTCTCAGAATGTAAGCCATCAAAGATTCCAATGCATCCCACGTGCATTCTGGAAAGAGAAGAGGTAAGCAAAAATGTAGAATAGAAAGTCTACAGAGGTATGATTGGTTCTCTCCTCTATCTGACTGCTTCAAGACCTGATATATTATTCAGTGTTTGTATTTGTGCTAGATTCCAATCAGATCCTAGAGAATCTCACTTAATAGCTGTTAAGAGAATTTTCAAGTATCTGAAAGGTACTACTAATCTGGGTTTGTTTTATAGAAAATCTAGTGATTACAGTTTAGTAGGCTACTGCGATGCTGACTTTGCTGGAGACAGAGTGGAGCGTAAAAGTACTTCTGGAAGCTGCCAGTTTCTGGGAGAAAATCTGATCTCTTGGTCCAGCAAAAGGCAATCAACAATTGTGCTATCAACAGCAGAAGCTGAGTACATAGCAGCAGCAGGATGTAGCACACAAATGCTCTGGATGAAAAGTCAGCTTGAAGACTTCCAGATTTTTGAGAGTAACATTCCTATACTCTGTGATAATACTTCTGCTATTTGCTTAAGTAAGAATCCCATTTTACATTCTAGAGCTAAGCATATAGAAATAAAACATCACTTCATTAGGGACTATATTCAGAAAGGAATTTTGAATTTAAAATTTATAGATACAGACCATCAATGGGCTGATATCTTCACTAAACGCCTTTCTGAAGATAGGTTTAATTTCATTCTGAAACATCTCAGCATGAAAATCTGCCCAAAGTGAAAATGTTTTAATTCCATATATTTATCTTCAGAATGTATCTGTTTTTCTGTGAACTTCTGATCAATCTCTTTTCAGAAAGATAGAACATGCAGATTGTATCAGATGCAAGTCTAAAGATCTGAGAGTCTAAGCTCAAAGACAGACGTGCTGATCACTACATCAAACAAGTGTCATCAAATCATCAGCAAATCTCTGAAGCAGAACGTGTGCATGCTTCTGAGAAGGCAAAACGCTGATTGGGTGCATTGAGACACATGTCTGGTAACCGTTTTTAAGTATCTTTCTCAAATCCACCAAAATCAGCAAGTATTTAATAAAAGTAATCATGCTTTTAAAACGTAATCATGATTTTATTTATCTCTCTTAAAAACGTTTACAATTTCAAAATATTCTAAACCCTATTTAAACACGTTAACCTCTCATTTTCATCTTTTACAGTTTCTCACTATTTCTCAAGCATTCTCTGCATTTTTCTTTGTTCATCTCTCTCAAACCCTTTTTCTCAGCTTTTCGTCTCAAAATCTTTTAGTGTGAACATGGCAACCTCCAGCAGTGCTTCTGCAGGTTCTCAGAAGAAAGCATCATCTGAACAGTATCAAGTGCCATTCAGAACACTCCTCACTCCTGTGAAGAATCTTGAAGTGTTATCTGAATTGATCATTGATTTTAGAAGCTTGAAGGAAAACGGTTTTGGCCTAACAGAATAAGTTAGGGCACAGAAATGGGAAAGGTATTTTGACAGGTTGGTTGGACCAACATTCCCTATGTTAGTGAAGGAGTTCTGGATTCATGCGACGGCTTCAACGCATCAAGTCACCTCCTACATCATGGGGAAGAAGATTGTGATCACTGAGGATCACATAGCAAGGTTAATAGGCTACAGTGGCGATGGCGTCCGCTGTATTGATATGGCTGAGAGATGTGCTGACGTGGGCGTCATAGCTGAAAGGATTTTCACCCATGGGGTGCCCAGCAGCAAGATCAAAGATCTGAAGGATCATCACAGAGTTTGGGCGAAGATAATTCTGGGGTGCTTCAACCATAGGAAGCCAACTAGTTCCCCTGATTACATAAATGTGGATCAGCAGTTTCTGATATACTTTATTAATCAGAAGGTAAAAATCAACTTGGCTCATCTTCTGTTCAACCACCTCAGAACAAGCGTGAAGGAAACCAGGGAAGAAGAAAGAACAAAGAGGGATTGGATACCCTTTGGAAGGTTGATATCAGATATTCTGACAGAGAATAGGCTGATAGAGCATCTGATAGAAGCTCAAGAGTTAAGCACCATTGAACCAACAGTTGGGAAGCCTCTGAACGCGAAGAACTTAAAAAAAATGAAGTTGATAGAGAATATCAAAAAGGAACCCAGCGCTACTCCTATTGCTGATATCACCAGCAGAAGAGTTCCACTGAGTGACTTTCCTTTATTCTCTCAGATAGAATCCAAGCCAGTGGTAGTTCTCAGATATATGGACGCGTGCAAAGCTGATGGTACAGATCCAAATCTGAAGATCAAAGATCTGCACCAACCTCAACCAGAAGTGACTCTGAAGAAGACGAAGAAAAGGAAGGCACCTTCAGAAGGATCATCCCAGCAGACACCCAAGAAAAGAGGTAATTTATCTGCTGCTTCTGTTTTAAATTCTTCTACTATTCCAGCATCTATTCCACCTCCAACCTCTCATAGAATCTCAATCCCCATCCCAACAATAGATGAAACTGAACCAGAAGATGACCCTTCTGAGGCACTACAACTCAGAAGACCCAGAACCAAACATCCCAAACCAACAATATCAACAACATCAGCAATTGACAAAGTTCTGTCTGACATTGATCAACACACTTCTGATCACTCCTCCAACCCAAACTCTGAACCACAAATTTTCCCTCCTCCACAACCAGAACAACAGCAATCTGCTGAAGAACTAGAACAACAACAACCTCTCTCATCCATTCAAGAAGAACCTCTTATCCCTGAACAACCAGAAATTCCAACAACTTCTCCACAACCAGCAATTCCGTCTCCCTCTCCTCAACCAGAAATTCATCCACCATCACCTCAACCTGAGTTTCATCACTCTGAAACTCCTTCTCCTCCACCTTCTGAACCTCATTCACCTCAACCATCACCTCTGGAAATCCAGCTGCCATGTGGAACAACAGTCACAATGGCCCAGCTGCCATCCTCATCAGAATCTACACCACCAAACACTCCCAAAACACCAAACAGTCCAATCATAATTTCTGATTCTCCCACTCCATCTCCAAAACAAACAGCTGCCAAGCAAACCACCGAAAACCCCAGCAGGACCGTCATAGACTTAACAATCTTTGACCGTCTTGCTGATCTGAAACATAAAATAGCCATCCCAAAACCAAAACAACCAGATGTTGGCTATGGTATTATGAATTTTGAAACAGGTATGCAGCAGTGGATTGCTTCTCTGAAGCAAGTCTGTCTTGGAATTATTGACCCAGCTGCCTCTGACCAGCTCTGGTCACAATTCAGAATTTGGGTACGTGCTGAAGCCCTCAAGTTGCAGGATATCAACTATGAGCAGGCACAACAGAACTTCAGCAAGTTGCTGAAGGGAGTTGAAAGTCACCTGCCTCAGGAAGCCGTGCTCCCTCTGGATAGTGAGCCTTGGTCTGAGAAACAGCTAGCTTCAAAGGTGCAACCAGAAGAAGACAAGACCATTCAAGATGAAGCAAGTCAAGCAGAAGATGTTGCAGAAAGCTATCATAAGCTTCCTGCTTCTGATGTTTCTCAAGCTGCCTTGGACAGGCAGACTCTGGAAGAGCTGAAGCTGAATGACATGCGTCTACAGCAGAGGATGGATGAAAACGACCAGAAGATGAAAGAAAGAATGGATGTGCAGGATAGCAAGATTGACACTGTTGTCAGCATGGTACACAAGCAGAATGAGACTGCTGATCAGATCAAAGCCATGCTGGAGAACCTGTTCACACGCTTTCCTCCCCAACCTTAGTTTTTTCATTCATGTCATTTTCATGTTTTCCTTGATTATCTAATGTACTGCTTTAATATGTTTTGTCTGATTCTGAACCTTTTAATATGACAAGTTTTTCTGATCTTAATTGTTTTAGCACATCACCTACACTTTTTGATTGTTGACAAAAAGGGGGAGAACAAGAATGATATTTTAAACAATAACGGATTACTAAGACAGAAATTCTCGAACATTCTAACTCTGTTATACTTGAATATGTTTTCTGTTTTGCTTAAGTCTAAAGGTACAAGAAATCACCATGATACCCTGAAGACTAAAGCTCTGAAACTCTGACCCGCTCTGATACTCTGACCCAAAGCAAAGCTCTGACAAGAAAAGCTCTGACACGCTGATCTGAAGCTCTGCTCTGATATGCTGATCTAAAGCTTCTGATAGTCAAAGACTCTGATACTCTGATGTTCAAAGAAAGGCAAAAAGATCTGATCCTGAAGAACTCTTGGAATCAAAAAGGGAAGTAATAAACTCAGGGGGAGTATCTCTCAACTCTGATCCCTTATCTTTGATAACTTCTTATTCTGATACATCTTATCATCTAGTTACCTCTGATACTTTTTCACGTTAATTTCAATTAAAAATATCTGGTTTTTGTCATCATAAAAAAGGGGGAGATTGTTAGAACAAAGTTTGAATCTACTACCCTATGTTTAAGTTTTGATGATAACAAAATGAAAAGATATATTATTTATATGATTCATGTATGAACTATTTGCTGCCTAAATTACTACGTTCTGATTTGCAGATACTCTGATAGGTATAAGCAAGATCACACCTAATCAGCATCAGAAATTTGGTTCTTGACATCAGCATCAGAAGTTGCTATATCAGAATACCAGAATCAGAAGATTAACTCACGTGTATGCTGAAGCATGATGAACAGAACTGCGCTCAACACTCTGATAAATAAAACAACAGTTCATCAGCAGTTAAGCAGAGTCAGAATGAGCCAAGCCAGAACATGCATTAAGTAAGCAACGATACTGTGCATTGAAAGCAAATTATTACCAACGGCCTCATTCCAGACAAGATCTGCTCGATAAGGAAAGTTTGTTATTAGCATTGAATCAAGAATATTGCTCCAACGTTCAACAATCTCAGTGCTATATAAACAAGATTATGAAGATTGAATTGGCTAATGCTCTCCAACTCTTTACACGCCTAAAAGCTGATCATAATCTTCCTTCTCTCAGTTTGCTAAACGCTACATATCCTCTTACTCAATTATTGTTTAGCAATCTAGTTTCTAAGCTTAAAGTTGTGTATACATCACAGTTGTGATACAGTTTTGTAGAAAACATTCACACACTTAGATTTATCTTCTTTGTAAGAAAGTGTTTCCTTGACAAACCGGGTTGTGGTTTGCATCAAGAAGGCTTTAGCAGTTGTTAAAGCAGTTTGTAATATTCAGTTGAATATAGTGGATTAAGACCTTGTTGGAGAGAGGCGAAATCACCTTGACGGGTGGACTGAAGTAGTTTGAGATCAAACGAACCAGGATAAAAATATCTTGTTCATTGCATTGATTTTCAGTTTTACAATTCAACCCCCCCTTCTTGTGTTTTTCACTTCTTCAGACCATTTTTGCAAAATTGCCAAAAGTCAAATGTGCTCAAAATTGCATTTTTTGCTAAATGGGCCCAACTTTTTATGCTTGCACCTAAATTATAATGTAGTCCACGACCTATGGGTCCCTCCATGCTTTATTTATTTGTTTATTTTGATTTTTATTCATTTAAAATTCAAATAAAATCAAATAAATCCAAATAAATCATATAATGTGTTTTAGGGATGATTTTTGCATTGAAGGAAGATCTTATGTGCTGTCAAATGAGAAGCAAATCGTGCAAGCTAAGAATAGACACAAAATATCCATATTTAGGAAATTTTTCAAGATTTGATTTTCTCTTAAAACAATACCATTATTCTTTGGATTCTTTCCAATTCTATTACCCTAGATTGATTCACTACTTATGCCAGGATCCCAAAGAGCTAGAACAGAAGTTTTCAGACGCACAACTTGCCTCAAAGTGTCAAACAAAGTTCCAAATTTTCAAAGAAAAGAGCAGATTGGATCTTGCTCTATAGGCCGTTTCAAACTTTTCTAAGGATCAAGTCACATTCCCAGGCACTAACTGAACCTGTAGCAAGCATTTGCACGACCTGAAACCTCAAGAATCGTGTTCTATGCCTCCCACGGTTTGTCCAAAAATTTGATTTTGATTTCACTAATCCACATATCTTTAGTGCTTTTGATTGCCATACTTATGTTTATCATCGTGTTTGCAAGCTAATCGTTCTATTCAATTGCATTTTTGATGACTGTATGTGAAACTGCCATGGCTAGGGTTTTGTATTCTTGTTTAGGGCTTTGTAGTACATGTTAAGTTGGGCCATGAATGAGGTACCATGACACTCGTGAGACTAAGACGAGTTGATTGGTACCATCACCATTGATTTATCATGCCTGTAGAGAATTTTCGAGATGCACGGGTATGTACCTACAATGAAATGTCCGTAGGTAAAAGCTTGTTTACCTAAAATGACGGTTTGGTGAAGAAGACGATGCGTGGCACTCCCTGGTTGGGTGTTTTGAATTTTAGCGCATTGTGATACGGTGGGAGAACTGACTAGTGTTTTGCATTCGTATTCGCACTTGTGCGGTTTAGCAAGAGTCGCCACCGACTTTTTATTTTATCCTAAAGGAAAGGTTAAAAAGCACAGCAAAAACCTTTTTGAGATATTTCGTGGGTTCGGGGGGTAGATTATGAAAAGGGAAGGTATTAGCACCCTTTTCATCCATGGTTATCCATGGGCTCTTAGTTACTTGGCTTTTTAGATCACTTGCCTTGTTTTTCGATTGCTTTGAAAAGAGTGCGTGTGTGGGTGCTTTTTGAAAATGTTTTGGAAAAAGATGCCTTGTCTTAGGCCAACCTTGTAATAATTCTTTACTCGAATGTTTTACAAAAGGTGCATATCTTTTCGAAAAGATGTTTCAAAGGTTTGAAAAGTTGATTTTTGAAAGTGTTGTGGATTGTGGTTTTTGAAAAGAAGGCAAGTGTTTTTGCAAATTTGATCTCAAGTAACTAAGAGTTTTGTCTACCCTATTGTACTCAAAGGTTTTTTGTCATGTTTTGACCCTTTTTAACAATTTTGTTCCATCATTGAAGTTGATGGACAATCTTGCGTTTAGGAAGTTTATTCGGGACGGGCGCGGGTCATTGTATGGACCATGAATGCAATGATGCCAAGTGTCTTTGGCAATTTGTTTTGAGGGGACTTGATCATTTTTGATAGGCGACTTTCGAAAGCGTCATCGAGGGACTTATGATCATTTGAATTTGCTTTGCCAAAGACATTCGACGTGCAAGCATGGCCCATTTGGAAGGCAACATGTGGGATTACCCTAGGGGGTGCAAGTGTGATTGTGTATTGATTACATGTATTTGTCTTGTATTAGGTTATCTAGCGTTTGATTTTATGTACATACAAACCCTAGGTCTAACCATGGTATAATTGGAAAATTGTAAATTGCGGAATGTAAATCTACGCTATTACACAATAATATCCAGGGTGGGGGTATAAATGTACAAGGGGATGAGACTTATAGTACTTACAACCAAATCGAATGTCGCAATCAAAATATAAATGTCAAATGTATAAATGCAAGATAAAATGTGTGTAGGGCAATATATTGTATAAGTGCAAATGTATGTGTAAGTGTAAATATGTACAAATATGAATCATGAAATTGAGTCGTATTAGGGTTTTGTCTTAGATATACGTTTTTAAATGAATTTTGATTTTTTTTGTATGCTTATGTATAAATGAAGGGTTTTGATTAAGTGTTAAGTTTTAATTGGAGAGTATTTTAGTCAAAATGTTTGGGATTTTAAATATTAGAAGAAAAATGTATTTAAATGGTTATGTACAAAAATGTATATTAACTAAAAAAGGTTTAATTTTAATTATGTATGAGAATGTATAATATGTACAAAAAATGTTCAAGTTTTAAATTAAGAATGTCTCTTTTATTTGCTTATATACAACAAAGTATTTAAATTAAAAGAATTGAATTTTGTATTAGAAAAGTGTATTTAAATTATTATGTACAAATGTATTTTGATTAAAAGAGTAAAAAGAAGTATTTTCAATTATATGATAAAAATGATATGTACAAGTGTACACTTTAATTAAAAAAGTTTTCAATTTTGGTTTTATGATAAAAAAGTATTTTTATTATTTGTATGATTTTGTAATGAAAAAAGGTTTATATAATATAAAGAGATTAGAGTTTTAATAAAGGGTTTTGGAAATTCTAAATGGGCTTAGAGTAAAACGGAATGGGCAAGGCCCGTTTGGGGGTTGGAACGAATTTAGGGTTGTGAATTGGTTTGTTCAGTTTGGGAAGTTTAGGGTTTGAGCGCGCCGTTTGTACTTGTCTTCGCCTATCTTCTCCGATCGCCTTGAACTCTGAAATGCAGTCCTCCGCCCTAGAGCCACCGTGCCATCTCCTCTACCATCCTCCATGAGCCACTCACGTCAGGTACAGAAACTCGCTTTCGTTCCCGTTCTGACTTTCTTTTCGTCTTGCATGTCGTGGTTGTACATTTGTTTGACTTTTGTTTACGGGCTTACACGAGGTTTTTTCTGAAGAAAAAAGTGAAAGAGGTTTTACCTTTACAAAGGAAGAGGAAGGAGGCAGTTGGAGGCTCGATGGCGGAGGGTCGGTGACGAATGCGTGATGAGGGCTTTCTTGATGTCCCTGGTACTTTCGTTCTTTTGCCTTCTGCTTAGGTTTTGATGATGAGTTGTACTGCCTGAAAAACCTTTCTTGAAATTCACTTTTTTTTATCTTCTTCTTCCACAATGCGTTGCCTTGGGTTGTTGCCTGTGTATTTTAGAACATTGCTGCCTTGATACCTTTGTTTCTAAATGATTTTGGAACAGTTATTGCCTTGGTATTGCCTCGAATGTTGGATAGGTTCTGAGACTTCGCCCAATGATGTTAAACTGAGGGCTAGGGGGTTTTGTTTATCTCAGGTTTGAACTTGACTATGTGGTTGGGCAGGGTTGATGAAGTTCAGTGTTTGGTTATGTGGATATTGGCTAGATAATGGTTTGAGGCTTTTTGTTTGGATCCCAGTTTTCTTGTGTGTTTATGACAGGGTATTGGTTTAGCATAAGATGGTGAGGTTTGATTTTTTTGAGAATGTGTTATGTGGTTTGAAAGTTGAGGCTATTTGTTTTTAGTTTTTTGTTCTGAGACTGATGCAGGTTTTTGTGAGTATACAGATTGAGACAGGGTAATGGCTTTTGACAACAGTAATGGGGGTGTTTTTGAGGGGAATGCAGGTTTATGTGTTATTGTTGTGTTGAGGCTATTGCTGGTTCATTGGTGGTGAGGATATTGGTTTTTGGTTGTTGATGATTCTGGTTAGGCAGCATGTAGAGTTTTTGTGGTATTGTTTTGGATATGGTTATGACTTGGATTATCAGGTTTTCGTCCTTGGCATAAAGGTTTGGTTATGGTTTTTATGGTTCTGGACAGTAGTGAGCTCCTCTTTTTCTTCGGCAGGTTGTGGTTTGTTTGTATATTTTTGAACTGTCCTGAACTGCTATCTTTCTTTTTCTATCCTATTCTGCTATGCTGCTGAACTGGTTTTCTGCTTTTATGCAGAGTTGTGCTTAGTTTGTATACTTTCCCTTCTCTCTCACCTGCTGCTACCTCTGAACTGAGTTTGTCTCTTTTATCTTGTATATCTTTCCTTTGACTTGCCTACTACCTGCTGTGCTGCTATTGAACTGTGCCTACGTTGAATTGCTATGCCTGCTGAACTGCTATGCCTGCTGAACCCGGTCTTGGCTTTTGTGTATTTCGTTTTCTTCTCACTCTTCTAATGTCTGCTGTGAACTGAATATTTTCCCTTTTCTCTTACTCTGAACTGCCTTTCCTGAACTGTCTTGGCCTGCTGCCTTATCTCTCTTTTTATCTCTCTTAAAGTACAGATTAAGAATTTTATATGATATTACTGTACTGTTCTGAAGGGGCTGACTAAGGAAATGATGAAAAAGATAGCTTATTATTTGCATAATACACTATTGCATCTCCTTTTGACAGTTTGGATAAATCTTGCATTTTGATATCTTTTCCTCAAACCTTCTTTGACAGCTTTATGCTTTCATTGATTTTCTTTGGTATCTTGGCATTTCAGTTCAGTTTTGAATGGGAATTTTAGATTTGAACTAAATGGTTTGAAATTGTAAATTGAGATTCTTATGTAGCTTAAAATTTGTAACCTATGCATTTTTGACATTTGCATTTCATGAGATAAAATAATCTTCCCTCTCTGTGAACCGGGAGAAATCCCGTGATTTGCAGAGAGGGCAACTGATCCCAGTCAGTGGCCCCTAATGATGAGCAATTTAACTGTCTTTTCCAATTAACTGCTTTTGACTTTTCTTGTTTCTCTTTCTTTTTGCAGATGAAAAATGGAATGCCAGAGCAGAGTGAGGAATGAAGAGTATTTAGAAAATAGGATACTTTTTCATTTTATTGTAATATTTAAATTAAATGTAAATTATTGTTTGTAACAACAATTTGTAAATAATTTAAATATCAATAAAAATTCAAATTATCTAATTAAATCTAATTTCTTTATTGTTTATTTATTTATTTAAAATTCTTAGAATTAACAATTGAAAAATAAATTCAATCATTTAATTTCAGAATAATGAATAACTTAAATAAAACAACATTGACCAATTAAGTCTGTCTAATCCAAAATCCAAAGCAAAGCAACAATTAACCCATATAGACTGATCAAACACATGAACACTGTGAATTCCAAAACTGCATCTTGCATCTGACTGGCCCAATCAAAATGTACTGAATTCAAACCACTGTCTCTTTTGTTGATTAAATCAAGACAACGCGACTTTTAATCCGAATCTTGAAATAAACCGCAAAGTGTTGTGGAATTCAAATTCTTCTGAGAATATGCTCATAAAACTTAATCCCTGATTGAATGCCAAATCACTCTTGCTTGACCAACAATCAATCAAACCCTAGGCCCACTGTATAAAACAAATCAGGGTTCTGAAACTCAGTAAAAACCCTAATTTTGCTTGACTGTCAAGAAAAGTTTGTTTGCCCGATTCTTGAGCCAGTTTGAGAAGTTAGGAAATGCTTGAAGCTGAGATTCCTTGTGGAAAAGCGCGAGGGCAAATTTTGGGGTACAACAGTTGCCCCTGTTCAATCTTCTTTGACCTGAAGAGTTAGATTGGCAGGCTTGCCTTTCGCGACCTGAAGGTAAAAGAAGATTGGACACTAATGTGCCCAGAAAATTTGCACTTATCATAGTACTGAATGCGGGAATGGGCTTAGAGATGCCATTTGGAGATGGGCTTAACGATGCCATCTAGGGGACTGACAGAAACTTGTCGGGGATGGGCTTAAAGATGCCATCTGGACGGGAGCTTTAGGAAAGTGT
The DNA here is from genome assembly GCA_948472305.1 of Vicia faba. NCBI lineage: Eukaryota > Viridiplantae > Streptophyta > Magnoliopsida > Fabales > Fabaceae > Vicia > Vicia faba. The sequence continues at coordinate 855,277,306 of OX451735.1, read as the reverse complement.
CCGAGCTTTAGACCTTTTCTGAATTGGGGGGTCTGAACAGGCAATAGGTTGACATCCGTGGTTGGGGGAACCTACAAGCCGTTTTCAGGAAGTCGCATCTAAATAAGTTGACAGATTAACATCCGTTTACTTGGAGAACCTGTGAACTGTTTTCAGAAGTCTTGAAGTTGAATTAGCAATAGAGCAGCATCCGTTGTTGGGAAGCGTCCGTAAACTAAATTCGAAGGTGCATCTGAACAAGCTGATAGATTAACATCCGTTACTTGGGAAGAATCCATGAACTGTTTTCAGAAGTCTTGGGTTTGAATCTGAACAAGTGATAGGTTAACATCCGTTTACTTGGAGAACCCGTGAACTGTTTTCAGAAGTCTTGAGGTTGAATCAGCAATAGAGCAGCATCCGTTGTTGGGAAGCGTCCATAAACTAAATTCGAAGGTGCATCTGAACAAGCTGATAGATTAACATCCGTTACTTGGGGAGAATCCATGAACTGTTTTCAGAGGTCTTTGAGAAGAATCCGAACAAGTGATAGGTTAACATCCGTTTACTTGGAGAACCCGCGAACTGTTTTCAGAAGTCTTGAGTTTGAATCTGAACAAGTGATAGGTTAACATCCGTTTACTTGGAGAACCCGTGAACTGTTTTCAGAAGTCTTGAAGTTGAATTGTTTTATTCTGTCAATTGATCTTGCCTGAAAAAGGCGAAAAGTTAGTTGGATGCAATGCTATGGTGCATGATACAATGTACATCATAGTTTCATGAATGCAAATGGATGTGCATGTGAGCTGGAGAGCTGTCTTGCGTAGGATAGATGAATCCAGGCCATCGGGAGATAGGGGCATCTTGACCGCGGCTGGGGAAAATAAATCCTGGGTCATTGCTGGGGAGTGTTAAACTAGTAGACTTAATGCTGGGGAGGCCAGATTGAGAATCTTCAACAGGGAGATATGTATTTCTGAAGACTGACTCTACCGGGGAATGCTAGATTTTCCTTTAAAAACCTGTGGGGAGAAGATTTAAAAATCTGACTTCGCTGGGGATTGATCCGTTGAAGTTTTTGATCTGCTGGGGATACCGAATCTTGACTCTGAGGAAAAATGACCTCCGGAAGATTCTTTGGCTGGGGATAAACTTCTCCGGGGATAGTACTGATGAGTTATTATTGGGGGAATTCTGAGGAACTCCGCTGGGGATGGGAAGAATTCTGGCGAGTGACCTCTCCTGACGGTTAGTCGGGGATAAACCAGTTATACGCCTTTGTGAGAATAATTTTGAATAAAACTTGGAAGGGACGTCCGTACTCTGTGGGGATTGCCTTGCGGAATCTTACGAGGATAAGCTCCGAGGGTCTGTTGGAGATAGACCTCGAGGTTTGTTAGGGACGTGGATTACAGATCTCGAGGGATTTCCTTTGGAAGGATGTTGAAATACTCGTTTGCACCTTCATCCTATCAGTAATCCTTTTCTTAGGTTCAATTAGGAAGTGATCATGTTTCAAATGCATATGCCTATTTAACAAAACATTGGACGTTTCTCAAAATAAAACAAATAGTGCAAGGGAAACAGGAAAAGGGAAATGACACAAATTTTGGGAAGAGTATTTGTATTGATTTTCTTTGAGTATATTTATACAAGGGAAACAATCATCCTAGTAAGAGGATCTTGTCGTAAATATTTAAAAATTTAAAACAAAGATGGCTATGTGAAATAATTCCATGAGATCCCACTCTGCTGTAGCTTTCCCAACTCCGAACATCTGTCCATTCCATGCTTCATTTGACGATGACTGGATTGATCAGAAACCTGGGACCGGTTGATGAAGAGACTGTCTTTGAAGTGATCTGACGAGACATAGTTATACGCTTAAATTCCCTAACTTTTGCCTGAATCGCCCTTTCGGGTTTTCGATCCACCGGGAAACCCCTTTTTGCCCAAGCCGCCCTTTCGGGTTTTCGACTTGCCGGGTGTACAGATTTTTTTTGTTTTTATCCCTAATTTTTGCCTGAACCGCCCTTTCGGGTTTTCGGTTCACCGGGATGCCCATTTTTGCCCAAGCCGCCCTTTCGGGTTTTCGACTTGTCGGGTTATTTTATGCGTAGTATCTTTTGACTATGTCTGCGTTCGCAGGGTGCGGCAAATCGTCGCCGTCCATGGTGGTTAGAATCATCGCACCACCAGAAAATACGCTCTTGATTACAAACGGTCCTTCGTATGTAGGAGTCCATTTGCCCCTGGGATCACTTTGCGGTAGGATAATCCGCTTGACCACTAGATCTCCAACTTGATATACCTGACGTCTGACTTTCTTATTGAAGGCCTTGATCATTCGTTTTTGATACGTCTGACCATGGCATACGGCGGCAAGTCGCTTTTCGTCGATCAGATTGAGTTGATCAAGCCGGGTCTGAATCCACTCATCTTCATTCAAACCTGCGTCTTTCATAATTCTCAGAGACGGGATCTGAACTTCCATAGGCAAGACGGCTTCCATGCCATAAACCAAAGAAAACGGGGTTGCCCCGGTTGAGGTACGTATTGTCGTACGGTATCCATGCAGCGCAAACGGCAACATCTCATGCCAGTCTTTGTAAGTGACTGTCATTTTCTGAATGATCTTCTTGATATTTTTGTTCGCAGCTTCAACAGCACCGTTCATCTTCGGTCTATAGGGAGATGAATTGTGATGATAAATCTTGAACTGTTCGCATAACGCAGTGATCATTGTATTATTCAGATTGGTACCGTTGTCTGTGATGATTCTGTCTGGAACACCATACCGACATATGAGATTTTGCTTGATAAAGCGGGCAACCACATTTTTGGTGACGGAAGCGAAGGAAGCTGCTTCGACCCATTTAGTGAAGTAGTCAATGGCAACCAGGATGAAGCGATGTCCGTTGGAAGCCGTGGGCTTGATCTCTCCAATCATATCAATGCCCCACATTGCAAAGGGCCATGGAGCAGTTAGAACGTTGAGAGGAACCGGAGGGACATGAACTTTGTCGGCATAGACTTGACATTTATGACAAGTACGGGAATGTTGATGGCAATCAGCCTCCATGGTAGACCAATAATAACCTGCCCTTAGGATCTTCTTGGCCATTGTATGTCCGCTCAGGTGAGTGCCAAATGTGCCGCTGTGTATATCAGTCATGATTAACTCTGCTTCAGCCTTATCAACACATCGGAGTAATACACAATCATGACTTCGTTTGTAGAGGATGCCGTTGCTCAGGAAGAACTTAGCGGCGAATTTCCTTAAGAACTTCTTGTCATTCACGGAAGCTCCTTCAGGATAATCTTGGGTCTCGAGATACCTTTTGATCTCATGGAACCAAGGTTGTTCCACTACTTCTTCGGTGTTAATCTCGTGACAATGCGCCGGTTCATCCATTCGCTCGATGGTGATTTGGGGAGCCTCGTTATCCCAGTTGAGTTTAAACATGGAGGACATTGTGGCTAGAGCATCTGCTAGCTGATTCTCTTCTCGCGGAAAGTGCTCGAAGGTAATTTGCTCGAAATGAGGCAACAACGTCAGAACATGTTCTTTGTATGGAATAAGATTGGGATGCTTGGTATCCCAGTCTCCTTTGATTTGGCTAATGACCAAAGCCGAGTCCCCGAATACAATCAGAGATTTGATCCCCAAGTCTATGGCAGCCTTGAGGCCAAAGATGCAGGCTTCATATTCCGCCATATTGTTTGTGCAGCTGAAACAAAGTCGGGCCGTGAAAGGAGTGTGGCATCCTTCCGGAGAAATAAGTACCGCGCCAATGCCGTTTCCGAGTGCATTTGAGGCACCATCAAAGTACAGGGTCCATCGGGATCCCTTTTCGGGTCCGTCATATGGTCCGTCATCTTTAATGTTGTCTAAACTCATGATGTCCTCGTCCGGGAAATCAAATTTCATGGGTTGATAGTCTTCGATAGCTTGATGAGCCAAATGGTCCGCTAGCACACTCCCTTTTATAGCCTTTTGGGTGGTGTATTGGATGTCATACTCGGTCAAGATCATTTGCCATCTGGCTATCCTTCCTGATAAAGCGGGCTTTTCGAAGACATATTTGATAGGATCCATTTTGGATATCAACAAGGTAGTATGAGTCAACATATACTGTCTTAGTCGGCGAGCAGCCCATACCAAAGCGCAGCAAGTTTTCTCGAGCAGCGAGTAGCGAGTCTCACAGTCGGTAAACTTTTTGCTAAGGTAATAAATGGCATGCTCTTTTCGACCAGACTCGTCATGCTGGCCCAAAACACACCCCATTGAATTGTCCAAAACGGTCAAATACATGATCAATGGTCTTCCTTCGACGGGTGGCATCAGAATAGGAGGTTCCAGCAAATATTCCTTGATTCTATCGAAAGCAGCTTGGCAGTCGTCGTTCCATTCAATTATCTGATCTTTCTTCAAGAGTTTGAAAATTGGCTCACAGGTAGAAGTCAGATGTGAAATGAATCTGGCAATATAGTTTATGCGCCCCAAGAAACCTCTAACTTCCTTTTCGGTACGAGGCGTAGGCATCTCCTGTATTGCTTTTACTTTTGTCGGGTCGACTTCAATGCCTTTGTTGCTTACGATGAATCCCAGGAGTTTACCGGACCTAACTCCAAAAGTGCATTTACTTGGATTTAGCCTGAGTTTGTATTCTTTCAATCTGGCAAACAGCTTTTCCAGATGTTCAAGGTGCTCCTCCTCTGTTTGTGACCGGGCTATCATATCGTCCACGTAAACTTCAATCTCATGATGTATCATGTCATGAAATAGAGCTACCATGGCGCGTTGATAGGTTGCTCCTGCGTTCTTCAACCCGAATGGCATCACCTTGTAACAGAAAGTGCCCCATTGCGTGACAAAAGTTGTTTTCTCCATGTCCTCGGGGGCCATTTTGATTTGATTGTAGCCGGAGAATCCATCCATGAAAGAGAACACCTTGTGCTGAGCTGTATTGTCAATTAGGATGTCAATGTGAGGTAGCGGAAAATCATCCTTAGGGCTGGCCCTATTCAAATCCCTATAGTCCACGCACATTCTGACTTTGCCATCCTTCTTAGGTACTGGCACAATGTTAGCGACCCATTGAGGATAGGATGTGACAGCCAGAAAGCCAGCATTGAACTGCTTCATCACTTCTGCTTTGATTTTTTCGGACATGTCAGGCCTCATTCGGCGAACTTTTTGTTTGATCGGTGGACAGTCTTCTCTTGTGGGGAGACGGTGAACCACGATGTCGGTGTCTAGGCCCGGCATGTCTTCATAGGACCAAGCGAAGATTTCAACATACTCATTCAATAACTGTACCAAGCGCTTCTTGACTTCTGGTTCCAGATTGGCACCCATTTGTACCTCCTTCCGATTTTCCTCGGTCCCCAAGTTGATAGTTTCCAACGGCTCTTTATGCGGTAAGATGGCCCTCTCCTCTTGTTGCAGGAGCCTGGCTAGTTCCCCTGGTACCTCACAACCCTCGTCGTCCTCATACTCGGCTAGATTGACCAGGTCTTCAGAGTTATTAAAAGATACAGCAGAATAGTCACCCATGGAATCCGGAGTGGATGGGTACCTGCATTGGTGAGTGTGGGTGTGTGTAAGGGATAGCCATCCTTAAACAAAAATGCAAAAGGAAAGAAAATGAACACAAGCAGTTTATCAAATGAAAAACGTCCAATGAATCATTAAACATGGCATATGAATATGAAAAACAGTCAAAACCCTTACAAGTGGACCTGCATGCCCCGGGTAAGGCAGGAGGCGGAAAGATAGTGTACTGATTGTTTGAATGTAAAAATATTACAGACCAAAATAGAAAATGTTTGATAGATAAATTACTGAGGAATAAAAGTGACAGGGACAAAGTCTTTAGCCTCCCAGTTGTTCAGCCCTCCTCCGACCGTCGGGTGAATCCATTCTTCAAAGTTGCTTTCTTCATCTTCATCTTCCAGGGCGTTGACTTGGTAAGGGGAAATCTTGACTGGCGCTCTCTCTATCTTTGATCGGCGCATGGCCTTCTGACCAGCGGTGGTGAAGCCTAAACCAAGCTTATCAACCTTATGCGGAAAGTCGGGTAGCTGCCCCCATGCCGAATTCTTTCCTTCTTTAACTGCAGCCCTTGCATCCTCTAGAGATGCCATCCTGGCCATCTGCCTTGGTGTCTCAGCTACCAACTTCGTCACTGCTATCTGCGGGAACACTTCTTCGAAATGTTGAAATGGTGTCTCGATGAACTCCCCTTCGACTTCCACGTACCGGAAAGAATTTAAATGGCTAATCATGTACTCTTCCTCGCCATGGACAGTAATGATTTTACCCTTTACAGGATATCTCAGCATTTGGTGCAAGGAGGAGGTGACTGCCCCAGCATGGTGTATCCAAGGTCTACCCAGCAGGCAGGAGTATGATGGACGGATGTCCATTACATAGAAAGTGGATTTGAACACCTCGGTACCTATCTTGACAGGAATTTCAACTTCTCCATGGACCATTCTTTTCGACCCATCGAAGGCTCTGACGATGATATCACTCGGCTTCAATTCCAACCCTTCGCAATCTAACCGGTCCAGGGCCTTCTTAGGCAAAACATTCAGTGATGAACCGGTATCAACCAAAACATGTGCAAGGGTGGTTCCGCGACACTCGATTGAAATATGTAACGCATCATTGTGATTTCGGCCCTTAGGGGTCAGGTCGGCATCAGAAAAACCTAATCCATTGTCTGCGGTCAGGCTAGCCACGCAATGTTGAAATTGATCTGCGGAGGTTTCTTGAGGCACATGAGCTGCCTTTAGAAACTTAATCAAAGCTTGAGCGTGCGCTTCTGAGCAAAGCAACAGTGCCAACATGGAGATCTTGGAGGGGGTTTGCCCCAACTGTTCCACCACATCATAGTCACTTTTCTTGATTATCCTCAAAATTTCGTCCATCTCTTTCTTGGAAGCTTCCGGAATCACCAAGGGTTGAGCCCTCGTCCTGACGGGCTCATCTTGTATTCCTTTTCCTTTATCGGCGATGGTAGGAGAGACGGTACTAGGAACGAAAATTTCTTTGATCAAAGGAGTTCTGGAAGAGAGTCTTGCTGGTGCAGGGATGACTTCTTTTACTGATGAGGGTCCAAAGACTGCTTTTGGAGGAGCAATCTCTGGAGAAAATATCCTCCCACTTCTGGTGATTTTGCTGGTGCCCGCAATGTTACCGATGCTGGCTTCATCATCATCTGAATCCTCTTCAATTATTTCAACTTGCTTGATACCATGGTAGTAGATGTCACCACCATAGTTCCACGGTATCGACTTCTCGGAGACATAGGGAACCGGCCCCGGCCTCGTTATCTTCAATGGTATGGACTTTGCAACTGGCGTAATCTTAACTGGCTTTCTGACGGCCTCGGGAAGATTGGCGTGGATGGTTATGATTGAGATACTTTCAACGTGAACTGGAACAACAGGAACTTTCTCGAACAGAATTTGCCGGCTATCTATGAGGCCTTGGATGCCTTCCTTTAGTAGCGGACAACCCAACGGCAGAGAGTGACAACAGTAACAGTCTCCATTACATCCCGGGAAGATCCCGGCCCTTAACAAATTTAGCTTAACGGTTAACAGTGGAGTAGTTAGATCACTAACGTCAGTAACATACCGATCCTCTTCAATGGCGTTGACGTTCCGACCGTGCTTCGGCATAGGTGCAGAGATCACATTGGGTTTTTCTGGAGCGTCAAACTCTACCTCCTTGGCGTCTATTAAGTCCTGGATCTTATGTTTGAGGGCCCAACAATCGTTGGTGTCATGCCCAACGCTGTCTGAATGATAGGCGCACTTAGCATTGGCATGGTAGTGTGGAGAGGATGTGTTGACATTCTTTGGCGCTTCTTTGATAGAGGCTAGATTCAATTTCAACAGGTGGGGAAGTACCTGTGCTGGGGTCATATTGATACGAGTGAACTGCCGTTGTGGCCTTTCCACCCGTTGCTGGTTCGGTCTAGATGGGTTGTAGCGAGGCTGCTCGCTTGGAGCATTTTGGATCATCACGGCCCCCACAGTCGGCCGACGCTCCGTCTTCCCTGCTCTCCTTTGAGAGTATACCATAGCTGTCTCCTTTTTAAACGGCTTCTTCTCCATACTTGCGGCGACACCCTTCTGAATTTTTCCTGACTTGATGCCAGCCTCGATTCTCTCACCTGTTAAGATTAAATCAGTAAACCCCGCGGAAGAGTTACCGATTAAATGATTGAAAAATGGCCCAGACAGGGTCCCAAGAAACATATCAACGAGCTCCCGATCGGTTAAAGGAGGCTGCACCCTGCCAGCCAAATCCCTCCACTTTTGTGCGTATTCCTTGAATCCCTCACTTGTTCCTAGCGACATACCCTGAAGTTGGGTACGGGTAGGAGCAAGATCGGAATTATACTGGTATTGTTTATAGAAAGCGGTGGCCAAATCTTCCCAATTCCTGACACTGGTTCCCTCTAACTGATAAAACCATTCCAACTGGGCTCCCGCCAGACTGTCTTGAAAGAAATGAATCCAGAGATTTTTATCAGCTGTATAGGGCTGAATCTTCCTCACATAAGACCTGAGGTGCATCTTGGGGCAAGACAGCCCGTCATACCTTACAAACGCCGGCACCTTGAACTTTGGAGGAATCACAATTCCGGCGACCAAGCCCATGTCTTCAAAATCCAGACCCGGCACCCTCTGCAATTCCATTGCAGCCAATCTGTCCTCCAAGCCCTTGTACTTGTCATCAGCGGGAGGATACTGCTGGTCCGAATAATCCTCGTCTTCTTCCACGTCTTCCTCTTCCGCATCAGACTCGGAAGGCACTGCAACCCGATCTCTTTTACTAGTCCCCTCGTCAGAAGTAGGAGGAAATTCGAGCACCCTCCGAGCTTCTCTGTCAAACCTTCTCCCCAAAGTAGCCATTCCGACCCTCTTTTTCTTCTTCACTGGGTCCTTGCTCTCCAGATGAGCCTTGATATCCTCTTGACTCTTGACCAAGGTCATCAAGAGTTGCTGGAATTGTGCATTCTGGGCTTGTAGATCTTTGACCGTTTGCTCGAGATCCATCCTACTGAAATAAACAGCAGATAGATAAGGAAACCTGGAGCGAGACCTGCTTATGCATATGATGAATGGTATGCTGATGTATGCAATGCATTCAAGGATTTAGGACATTCAAAATCGTTTCAGACAAAGAAGAACGCACGTCATATTAAGAAGAAATCTGTTAATACATAGATGCCCCATGGGCCAGATGTTACAACATAAACTTCTTAAGGCAGAAAGACATTGCGCATCCTCTTCGGTGCGATGTAGGCGTTGAGGGCCTCTTGCTCGTGGAGTCGGCGGGTAAGCTCCAGGACCTTCTTTTCACTGGCGTAGTAGCTAGCTTCAAAAGTGTTCCGTTCCTCCTTGAGCTGAATCCAACTCCTCTGCATTTCTTCCCACGATGTAGGCATGTCTGGATGTAGGATGGTGTAGGGGACCTCTCCTTCATGGACGGGCTCTTTGATCACTGGGAGCACATGGGGATAAGGCATCATCAGACTTTGAGCGCGGGCTCGTACCCACTTGAGGTAGGGCTCAAGAGGGATGGAGTTCTTGTGTCCCAGGGTCTTGCTATCAATCTTGTTGAGTTTTCCCCAAGCTCTGATGAACCTTTGGCGAAGTCCTTGCACATCGTCGTCGAAGTCAAAAACTAGGCTAGGAATCAGCATGTCATGAGGGCCATCCCTCCGTGCGTACCCAAATTGCCTCAAAGCTAGGCAAGGGTTGTAGGTGATTCCTCCCCTAATTCCAAGTAAAGGGACATTGGGAAATTCTCCGCAACGATCGACGATGATGATATTTTCTCTCGACCGAGAACACCAATGTATATCAGCATGAGTGAGAGTCATCAATCGCTGGGACCATCTTACACCTTGATCATTCTTCAGGACAGATTGTGGAAGGTGCGAAATAAACCACCTTGCGAGGATAGGAGTGCAGCACATGAGAACACCCCTCCTTCTCATTGTTCGTGTGTAAAATGAGTGAAGGATGTCTCCAAGCAATGTTGGTATTGGATTTCTGGACAAGAAGATTTTGACGGCGTTGACATCTACCAATTGGTCAGGATTTGGGAATAGGACTAACCCATAGATAAGGAGTGCCACAATTTCTTCAAATGCTTGCAGGTCCAATGAGTTCCAACATTCTTGCGCCTTCTCAAACAAGAATTTTGCTAAGAATCCTTTGACACCGCTTCTGGTTTCCCAATGCCCCTTGATTTCAGACGGTTCTAGATGTAATGCTCGAGCAACATCTTCAGGCTTTGGTTCCTTCTCCGTACCGTTGAAGGGTAGTTGATTAAGGATAGGGATTCTTAGGAGTTGAGAAAACTCCTCCAAAGTGGGCACCAACTGATAATCCGGGAAAGTGAAGCAATGGTGAAGGGGGTCAAAGAACTGAAATAGCACTTTCATCATGTCTTCTTCGATGTTGGTGTTGACTAGGTTGAGCAGTCTACCATGTCTTTCACTGAAGGCTGAATTTTCCGGAATCCTTGAGGTGAGCTCCTTGAGTTGAGGAGAGATTTTCACAAGGTTGACTTGAATGGTGTTTCTGCGAGGAATTTCCATGGCCTACAAAACAAGAACAATGATGAAGGTCTAAACCCTTGAAATGGTTAGTAAATGCATATGATGCTTCATGATGTTTATGATGTATGCATAAAACATGTGTACAAGCAAGTCACACCAAACCCTAGTTTCAGGCTTGCACGGGGTTTCACAGGTAAGTACCCTCTTGAGTGTAGTTGGCTTAAAACCTGTCTTATAAATAGTAACCGGGTTCTAAGGAGCTCAATATCACTGGATTGCTTTCATTTGTTCATTGTTTTGGTTTAGCCACTTAACTGGCGACCAAAATATTCCAAGAAAGCAACCCTCAATGAGTGTAGTATCGAGTATCTACCAACTTCGGACTGCACCAAAGCCGGTCATCTCACTACTCCTAATAAAAGGCCAAGATGGTCAAGTAAGGTTCTAGGTCATTAGTGCTTAGTGACATCGCGCTGCGGCCCCGTACTCTCCTTGATTGAACTCAAGGGTTACCGGTACTCACAAATATGTCGCACTAATATAGCTATTGCTTAGACCGTGTCGGTATACCCCGCACAGTTTCCACAACGTATTGCTATCTATGAATGTTTCCCAAAAATCCGGGCGGAGGATTATAAACCCAAACAATAGAACCAAGGTATAAAGCAAGCAAACCAACCAATTAGTCATGCAAGAAAGTGATCTAAGCCCTAAGGTAACCCCACTTTAAATATTCTCCCCAGCAGAGTCGCCAGTTCTGTGATACGGTGGGAGAACTGACTAGTGTTTTGCATTCGTATTCGCACTTGTGCGGTTTAGCAAGAGTCGCCACCGACTTTTTATTTTATCCTAAAGGAAAGGTTAAAAAGCACAGCAAAAACCTTTTTGAGATATTTCGTGGGTTCGGGGGGTAGATTATGAAAAGGGAAGGTATTAGCACCCTTTTCATCCATGGTTATCCATGGGCTCTTAGTTACTTGGCTTTTTAGATCACTTGCCTTGTTTTTCGATTGCTTTGAAAAGAGTGCGTGTGTGGGTGCTTTTTGAAAATGTTTTGGAAAAAGATGCCTTGTCTTAGGCCAACCTTGTAATAATTCTTTACTCGAATGTTTTACAAAAGGTGCATATCTTTTCGAAAAGATGTTTCAAAGGTTTGAAAAGTTGATTTTTGAAAGTGTTGTGGATTGTGGTTTTTGAAAAGAAGGCAAGTGTTTTTGCAAATTTGATCTCAAGTAACTAAGAGTTTTGTCTACCCTATTGTACTCAAAGGTTTTTTGTCATGTTTTGACCCTTTTTAACAATTTTGTTCCATCATTGAAGTTGATGGACAATCTTGCGTTTAGGAAGTTTATTCGGGACGGGCGCGGGTCATTGTATGGACCATGAATGCAATGATGCCAAGTGTCTTTGGCAATTTGTTTTGAGGGGACTTGATCATTTTTGATAGGCGACTTTCGAAAGCGTCATCGAGGGACTTATGATCATTTGAATTTGCTTTGCCAAAGACATTCGACGTGCAAGCATGGCCCATTTGGAAGGCAACATGTGGGATTACCCTAGGGGGTGCAAGTGTGATTGTGTATTGATTACATGTATTTGTCTTGTATTAGGTTATCTAGCGTTTGATTTTATGTACATACAAACCCTAGGTCTAACCATGGTATAATTGGAAAATTGTAAATTGCGGAATGTAAATCTACGCTATTACACAATAATATCCAGGGTGGGGGTATAAATGTACAAGGGGATGAGACTTATAGTACTTACAACCAAATCGAATGTCGCAATCAAAATATAAATGTCAAATGTATAAATGCAAGATAAAATGTGTGTAGGGCAATATATTGTATAAGTGCAAATGTATGTGTAAGTGTAAATATGTACAAATATGAATCATGAAATTGAGTCGTATTAGGGTTTTGTCTTAGATATACGTTTTTAAATGAATTTTGATTTTTTTTGTATGCTTATGTATAAATGAAGGGTTTTGATTAAGTGTTAAGTTTTAATTGGAGAGTATTTTAGTCAAAATGTTTGGGATTTTAAATATTAGAAGAAAAATGTATTTAAATGGTTATGTACAAAAATGTATATTAACTAAAAAAGGTTTAATTTTAATTATGTATGAGAATGTATAATATGTACAAAAAATGTTCAAGTTTTAAATTAAGAATGTCTCTTTTATTTGCTTATATACAACAAAGTATTTAAATTAAAAGAATTGAATTTTGTATTAGAAAAGTGTATTTAAATTATTATGTACAAATGTATTTTGATTAAAAGAGTAAAAAGAAGTATTTTCAATTATATGATAAAAATGATATGTACAAGTGTACACTTTAATTAAAAAAGTTTTCAATTTTGGTTTTATGATAAAAAAGTATTTTTATTATTTGTATGATTTTGTAATGAAAAAAGGTTTATATAATATAAAGAGATTAGAGTTTTAATAAAGGGTTTTGGAAATTCTAAATGGGCTTAGAGTAAAACGGAATGGGCAAGGCCCGTTTGGGGGTTGGAACGAATTTAGGGTTGTGAATTGGTTTGTTCAGTTTGGGAAGTTTAGGGTTTGAGCGCGCCGTTTGTACTTGTCTTCGCCTATCTTCTCCGATCGCCTTGAACTCTGAAATGCAGTCCTCCGCCCTAGAGCCACCGTGCCATCTCCTCTACCATCCTCCATGAGCCACTCACGTCAGGTACAGAAACTCGCTTTCGTTCCCGTTCTGACTTTCTTTTCGTCTTGCATGTCGTGGTTGTACATTTGTTTGACTTTTGTTTACGGGCTTACACGAGGTTTTTTCTGAAGAAAAAAGTGAAAGAGGTTTTACCTTTACAAAGGAAGAGGAAGGAGGCAGTTGGAGGCTCGATGGCGGAGGGTCGGTGACGAATGCGTGATGAGGGCTTTCTTGATGTCCCTGGTACTTTCGTTCTTTTGCCTTCTGCTTAGGTTTTGATGATGAGTTGTACTGCCTGAAAAACCTTTCTTGAAATTCACTTTTTTTTATCTTCTTCTTCCACAATGCGTTGCCTTGGGTTGTTGCCTGTGTATTTTAGAACATTGCTGCCTTGATACCTTTGTTTCTAAATGATTTTGGAACAGTTATTGCCTTGGTATTGCCTCGAATGTTGGATAGGTTCTGAGACTTCGCCCAATGATGTTAAACTGAGGGCTAGGGGGTTTTGTTTATCTCAGGTTTGAACTTGACTATGTGGTTGGGCAGGGTTGATGAAGTTCAGTGTTTGGTTATGTGGATATTGGCTAGATAATGGTTTGAGGCTTTTTGTTTGGATCCCAGTTTTCTTGTGTGTTTATGACAGGGTATTGGTTTAGCATAAGATGGTGAGGTTTGATTTTTTTGAGAATGTGTTATGTGGTTTGAAAGTTGAGGCTATTTGTTTTTAGTTTTTTGTTCTGAGACTGATGCAGGTTTTTGTGAGTATACAGATTGAGACAGGGTAATGGCTTTTGACAACAGTAATGGGGGTGTTTTTGAGGGGAATGCAGGTTTATGTGTTATTGTTGTGTTGAGGCTATTGCTGGTTCATTGGTGGTGAGGATATTGGTTTTTGGTTGTTGATGATTCTGGTTAGGCAGCATGTAGAGTTTTTGTGGTATTGTTTTGGATATGGTTATGACTTGGATTATCAGGTTTTCGTCCTTGGCATAAAGGTTTGGTTATGGTTTTTATGGTTCTGGACAGTAGTGAGCTCCTCTTTTTCTTCGGCAGGTTGTGGTTTGTTTGTATATTTTTGAACTGTCCTGAACTGCTATCTTTCTTTTTCTATCCTATTCTGCTATGCTGCTGAACTGGTTTTCTGCTTTTATGCAGAGTTGTGCTTAGTTTGTATACTTTCCCTTCTCTCTCACCTGCTGCTACCTCTGAACTGAGTTTGTCTCTTTTATCTTGTATATCTTTCCTTTGACTTGCCTACTACCTGCTGTGCTGCTATTGAACTGTGCCTACGTTGAATTGCTATGCCTGCTGAACTGCTATGCCTGCTGAACCCGGTCTTGGCTTTTGTGTATTTCGTTTTCTTCTCACTCTTCTAATGTCTGCTGTGAACTGAATATTTTCCCTTTTCTCTTACTCTGAACTGCCTTTCCTGAACTGTCTTGGCCTGCTGCCTTATCTCTCTTTTTATCTCTCTTAAAGTACAGATTAAGAATTTTATATGATATTACTGTACTGTTCTGAAGGGGCTGACTAAGGAAATGATGAAAAAGATAGCTTATTATTTGCATAATACACTATTGCATCTCCTTTTGACAGTTTGGATAAATCTTGCATTTTGATATCTTTTCCTCAAACCTTCTTTGACAGCTTTATGCTTTCATTGATTTTCTTTGGTATCTTGGCATTTCAGTTCAGTTTTGAATGGGAATTTTAGATTTGAACTAAATGGTTTGAAATTGTAAATTGAGATTCTTATGTAGCTTAAAATTTGTAACCTATGCATTTTTGACATTTGCATTTCATGAGATAAAATAATCTTCCCTCTCTGTGAACCGGGAGAAATCCCGTGATTTGCAGAGAGGGCAACTGATCCCAGTCAGTGGCCCCTAATGATGAGCAATTTAACTGTCTTTTCCAATTAACTGCTTTTGACTTTTCTTGTTTCTCTTTCTTTTTGCAGATGAAAAATGGAATGCCAGAGCAGAGTGAGGAATGAAGAGTATTTAGAAAATAGGATACTTTTTCATTTTATTGTAATATTTAAATTAAATGTAAATTATTGTTTGTAACAACAATTTGTAAATAATTTAAATATCAATAAAAATTCAAATTATCTAATTAAATCTAATTTCTTTATTGTTTATTTATTTATTTAAAATTCTTAGAATTAACAATTGAAAAATAAATTCAATCATTTAATTTCAGAATAATGAATAACTTAAATAAAACAACATTGACCAATTAAGTCTGTCTAATCCAAAATCCAAAGCAAAGCAACAATTAACCCATATAGACTGATCAAACACATGAACACTGTGAATTCCAAAACTGCATCTTGCATCTGACTGGCCCAATCAAAATGTACTGAATTCAAACCACTGTCTCTTTTGTTGATTAAATCAAGACAACGCGACTTTTAATCCGAATCTTGAAATAAACCGCAAAGTGTTGTGGAATTCAAATTCTTCTGAGAATATGCTCATAAAACTTAATCCCTGATTGAATGCCAAATCACTCTTGCTTGACCAACAATCAATCAAACCCTAGGCCCACTGTATAAAACAAATCAGGGTTCTGAAACTCAGTAAAAACCCTAATTTTGCTTGACTGTCAAGAAAAGTTTGTTTGCCCGATTCTTGAGCCAGTTTGAGAAGTTAGGAAATGCTTGAAGCTGAGATTCCTTGTGGAAAAGCGCGAGGGCAAATTTTGGGGTACAACACGCATCTTTCCAATTAACTATCCTATTTTATATATTATGCATTATTGTTATTATATGAACAGATGAAGCGCGTTGTACAGATGGTTGGGCGTGTTTGGGGTTGAGCATATGGACCTGTGTTAGATCCCTAGGTCCCCAACTTTGTTCATATTATTTTTCAATAGGTGACCAGGTACACTGCAACCCCTAACGTCCACCATAGGCCATTCAATTTCCACCATCAGATCCATCAGCAATCTAGATCCAACGCTCAAGTAGCAAGAGGTCCATCATACGCCTCAAGTCAACATGTGCACCGAATCAGGCAAAGTCAAAACGGGCTGAGATTCATTTGGGCCTAGAATTTCAATAGCACCTCCCTATAATTGCCAGCACAGGCCCATCATTCTTTCTTATTTATTTTATTTTATTTATTTATTTTATTATTTATTTTATTTACTCTTAATTGACAAATTAATATTTTTTCATAAAATCATAAAAATCAATAATTCACAAAAATTAAGATTAGTTTTTTTTAATTATTATCAAAATTAATTTAATTTAGTTTAACTTAGGAAAATTGTAATTTATTTTCATAAATAAAATCAAATAGAAATTAGGTTAAAACTCTCGATTTAATTCTATTTTCTCTTTTTCTCAAATAAACAAAAATACAAAAAATAGGTTTTTTTAGAATAAATTAATTTATTTTTTCTTAATTTAAAATTAATTAGAATTAGGATTTTCTTTTTAATTTAATGATTTCTTTATTTTCTTAAATAACAAAACATGACAAAAACATTTTCTTAATCAATTGCAATTAGGTTTAGACAAGGGTCAAAACCCTAATTATCTCGTATTTGATTCATTGTGCGCATGTTATTTATTTTGCCAATACTTTTGTAACTGTTCATGGATTGTAATAGTTTAATCTAGGACTTTTTATTTATCGCTTTTCCCCGGGTTTTTGGCTATGCAATTAATCCCCCTCCCCGAAGCCTTGTAATAACGTAGATTTACTTTCTCGTATTTTTAATTTCTATAAATATTTAACTGTTTAGATGTATGCTAATAGGTTTGTATGATAAGAATGCATGACAAATTAACATAGTTAGAAAACCTTAATGTGCAAAGATGAAATAACTGAAAACAAATCACTCGCACATGTCACTCTTAGGGTATACTCTCACTTCGGTTGCCTTCGGTAAATGATCATTAAGTATAGGATACTTTAGTGGTTACCCTTCTGTCTAAAAAAGATCAAATTGTCCTGATCAAATCTTGCCTCAGAAATGTTGCCTAGAATATGATCTTAAGACTCTAGGGTTATTACTAAGGCGTCCTAACATTGCTTTAGTGATCGTACGTCCCTTTCGAGTTGACCCTTTCAAATCCAACAATGGTGCTTCCTATTTCTCAATAGTAGGATAACGTTGCCTAAAGGAAACGAGAATAGAAACAATCGTTTTTCGAGTAGGTAGATGCTAGTATGTACTTGCTCAAACCAAAACTTTTCACACTTACACTTTTCAAAACAATTTTCAAAACAACTTCGTCACATCCTTGAGGACTGATACAAGGGTTATCACAAAGTCAAAATTTTCAAAAACAAAGCACATACACAAGAAATTTTTAAAAAGATGAGCAAGTACCTAAGAGCCCATGGAAAACCATGGATAGAAGGGGTGCTAACACCTTCCCTTTCTATAATCTACCCCCGTACTCAGAATATATCGAAAAAGGATTTTCTGTACTTTTTTCCTTTCCGATTGGATGAAATAAAAGTCGGTGGCGACTCTTGCTTACCGCGACATTTTGCGAACACAAAACTCAAAACGCAAACCAGCATTCAAACAGTCGGTTCTGCCATCGTATCAAAGAACTGGCGACTCTGCTGGGGAATAATAAGTGGGGTATACCTTAGGATCTAGTTCATCATAATTGCTTCTCTTGATTGCTTTGTTTGCTTTACTTTTGAGGGTTTTGTTTGGGGGTTACTATAGATCCTAACCCAGATCTAGGGAATACCTTTTAGGTAAGTAGCAATAGACTGTGAGGGAACTGTACGGCGTAGACCGATACGGTTGAAGTAGTAGTTACATTGATGTGGCACTTTGGTTGGTACCGGTATCCCTTGTGGAGAAACGAGGAGAATACAAGGCCGCTGTGTGGTGTCATTAAGCATTAACTAACCTTAGAACCTTTAATCGCCCAACTTGGCCATTAGAAAGTAGTGAGATAGCCGGCCTCGGTGTAGAGCTGAGAACTGGTTGATACTTGATGCTACACTCATTGAGACCATACTCTCGGAATAGTTTCGACTGCAATAAAAGATTGTGTGAGCTGAAACCATGACCGATGGAGGATGGTCAGTGATATTGAGATCCTCTAGAACCCGGTTACTTTGCTAAGACTGGTTGAACCAACTTAACTTCAAGAGGGTATTACCTTTAACCTCATGCAAGCCTTAAACCTAAGGGCTTTGTGTGATTTGACTATGTTTGCAATATCTGTGTTTGCAATATTTGTGTATGCTATACCTGTGGTTTATCATGACATCATGCATCATAACATGGCATCCATGCTTCATTACCCTAACCATTTCAAGAACCAAGGGAATTTATCTTTGTTCTGTTTTGCAGATCATGGCTTCCGTGCGCATAAATACCATCCGAGTCAATTTTGTGCAGATACCTGCCCAACTTAAAGAGATAGCCTCAAGAGTTTCTGAGACTTCTATGTTCATTAAGAGACACGGTCAACTTCTTAGCTTGGTTACTTCAAATATTGATGAACAAATGATGAGAGTACTATTTCAGTTCTTTGATCCCGAGCATCATTGCTTCACCTTTCCAGATTACCAGCTGGTACCCACCTTGGAAGAGTTCTCTCATCTATTGGGCATATCCATTCTCGAACAGGTACCCTTCATAGGTATGGAAGAAGTTCCTAGGCCAGAAGACATCGCCTTAGCTTTGCATTTGAAACGGGCTGATGTGGTATCCAATTGGGAAACTCGAAGCTGGGTCGAAGGTTTTCTAGCAAATTTCTGATAGACCAGGCTCAACTATTCTGGGATGATTTGGATTTTTAGGCTTTTGAAGATGTCTTGGCTCTTCTTATCTATGGTTTGGTTCTCTTTCCTAACCCGAATTCCTTTGTAGATGTGAATGCTGTCAAGATTTTCCTTTCTCGCAACCCTATGCCTACCTTTCTTGGAGATGTCTTGCATGCCCTCTATACTCGTAACGTGAGGAGAAGAGGAACTCTTATGTGCTACATACCGTTGCTGTCGAGGTGGTTTATTTATCACCTCCCTAAGTGTGTGCTGAAGAACGAAGAAGGTTTGGGTTGGTCGTACAAAATAATGTCACTTGCTCATACAAATATTCTTTGGTGTTCCCGGGCTATGGAAGACACTGCTGTCATTGACCGTTGTGGGGGGTATCCTAATGTCCCATTACTTGGTATCAGAGGGGGTATCACTTACAATCCTTGTCTAGCTTTACGACAATTTGGTCGTGCTCGGAGAGATGGTCCTCATGAGTTACTTCTTGAGGACATTGTATTCGACTATAAGGAGGATGTTAAGGAGCACCACCGGAGGTTCACACGAGCTTGGGGCATGGTGAACAGATCTGACCCCCAAGATTTGGGACCAAAGACTTCCCTTCCTATGCATCCTTATCTCCAATGGGTCCGAGCTCGTGCCCAGAAGCTCATGATGCCTTATGAGGCCATATTACCAGTGATTGTGGAGCCCACTAACGAAGAAGGAATTCCTTACACAGTTCTCTATCCTTACATGCCTACTGATCCTGGGGAGTTGCAGAGGTCTTGGATTCAGCTGAGGAATGAGCGAGATACTTACCGGGAAGAGTACCATGAGCAAGAAAGGAAGATTTTGAAGCTCACCAGGCAGCTCGAGGAAGAAAGAGTGATCAATGACTATATTGGCACAAAGAGGAAGCGACCATGGGACTTTTGATTTTACTTTTTCTAGTTTTAGATTTGTTTTATTTACTCCTTTGTAACGCCTTAAAGGCATTGTTGAACCCTTCAAGTTTAAACTAATAAAGTTTTTGTTTATTTTGGTTTGCAAATTTAAATCTCCCAAAGTCTTTGAAATCATTACATGTGCATCCCATTATCATGCACATCATTACAGGTACCCCTACAGGTTTCTTATCTTCTTCGCTATTTATTTTAGCAGAAATGTCTTCCGATCAAGCCATCAAAGATCTTCAGGAGCAGAACGCCCAATTCCAGTAGATGTTCATAAGTCTGGCTAAAGGGCAAGAGGATTTGAAGACCCTTATTCTGAAAGAGAAGAAAAAGAAGAAGAAGACTGGTATTCTGAATATGGGTAGAAGATTCAGAGAAAGGTTGAGGCAACCAGCTGATCTGACCGCCTCGTCCAAAGAAGGGGAGAACCAAGAAAGGGAAAAGGACCCTAGTCCTACAATTTCTGAAGACAATACTGATTACAATGATGAGAAATATCCTCCTGCTGAGGATAAATACAAGCAGCTAGAAGACCGTCTGAGTGCTATGGAAGTTCAGAAGATCCATGGTTTGGATTTCGGGGAATTGGGACTGGTATCGAGGGTGGTCATCCCTCATAAATTCAAAGCTCCGGTTTTCTCTAAGTATGATGGAGTGTCATGCCCAAAGCTCCATCTCCGCTCTTACGTTAGGAAAATCCAACCTCACACTGCTGATAGAAATTTGTGGGTCCACTTCTTTCAAGATAGTCTGTCAGGGACTCAATTTGAATGGTTCTACCAGTTGGAGGGAGCCAGTGTCCGAAACTGGGAAGATCTTGCTGCTGCCTTCTACAAGCAGTATCAGTACAATGCTGACCCTGCTACCACTCGTACTCAACTCCAGGGTATGTTCATGGGTGCAGGTGAAGGTTTTAAGGATTATGCTCAAAAGTGGAGAGACTTGGCTGGAAGAGTCCAACCCCTTTGTCCGATAGGGAGTTGGTTAACATGTTTCTAGGGACGCTATCTGGTCCATTTTTCAATCACTTGATCGGTAGCTCGTCATCTGGTTTCACTGAGTTGATTTTTACTAGAGAAAGAGTAGAAGCTGGCATTCGAAGTGGTAAAATACAGAAGGATGCCTCTTCGAGTTCAGTAAAAAAGCCTTTCACTGGTAAGAAGGAAGCTAGTGTAGTCTATAGCCCGAGGGGCCAGAGCAGATCTGAACACCGTCAAACAGTAAATGTTATAGTGATACCAAGACCCACAGTTGCTCCACAATGCAACAATCAACAAAGGATGGAAAGACTACATCAGCAGTTTACCCGCATCAACATGGCACTGGCTGAAGTAATACCTCACTTGCTGAAATCCAACTTGGCGACCTTGAAAGAGGCTCCCAAGAATCCAAACACTACTTCTCCCAGATACAATCCCAACGCGCGGTGTGCCTCTCATTCTGAGAGTTCTGGCCACGACACAAATATTGCTAGGCTCTGAGAAACTAAGTACAAGATTTGCTCGAAGCCAATGAGATTGAGATTGATGCTCCAGAAAAGCCGAATGTTATAACTGCTCCCATGCCCAAACATGGTCATGGAGTTAATGCTGTTGACACTGATTTGTTTGTGACCTCTGTTGAAGAAATTTCTACTCCTCTTATGACTGTTAAGAAGAACTTGTTGTTGGCCGGTTTATTTCCGGGTTGTGGTGAAGGTTGCTACATGTGTTCGAATTTACCTTCCGGTTATTATTTGTTGAAGTCAGGTGTTCAGCGCCTGATGGATAATAAAGAAATTTTGTTTGAGAAGACTATGATTCCCGTTGTTCCCACTGAAGACGTTGCCATTATAACCATTTTTGCCAATCCTTCCAAGGTTTCCTCAAGAAAACCTATTAGGATTATATCTGTTCCAAGAATTGCTCCGCTAATAATCACTGTTCCTGGTCCCATCCCGTACACGTCAGATAAGGTTGTCCCATGGCATTATGGTGCTGACTTGTATTATCATGTTTAAGCAAGATCTGAAGATTGAAGAAGTTGATACTGATGTGAGTAATATTGTCGGGACTAGTAAAATTACCCGAAGTGGAAGGGTCTTCTCTCCTGATATTTCCCCGAAAACTATCATCAAGCCTACTGTTATTCCAACTGCTGCTCCAACCAGCACTCCTGGCATTTCTCCTGTTCCTACTCCAGTTAGTACACCTGCTACTATTCCTATTCTTACTCCTGTTATCACCCCTGCTGCTGAGCCATATGGGACTCGGGGCAAGGAAATTATAGGTGAGCCTGCCCGGACGGAGGTGCCTAGAAAAATCGTTGTGGAAGCCTCTAAACAAGAAATAGAGGAAATACTGAAAATTATCAAGAAGAGTGACTACAATATGGTCGAGCAGCTAGGGCAAACCCCGTCAAAGATCTCCATGTTATCCCTGCTATTGTGTTCTGAAGCCCATGCAAAGGCTTTGATTTCATTTCTCAAGACTGCGTATATGCCGCAGGAAACTTCCGCGGATCACTTCAAAGATTGCATGACTAGCTTGACTTTTGACAACGGGCTGGGTTTTTCAGATGCGGATCTAACACCGAAAGGAAGAAATCATAATGATGCTCTGCATGTCTCGATCGAGTGCAGGGGCACCACTATGGCCCATGTGCTATTAGATACCGGGTCCTCACTAAATGTTCTGCCAAAGAAAGCGTTAGACCATTTGGATTGTGAAGGCTTGATTCTAAAGCCGAGTAACATTGTGGTAAGGGATTTTCATGGATCAAAAAGAATGGTGCACGGGGAGGTGGACATCCGTGTCAAAGTGGGTTCTCAGACCTTTGGGTCCACCTTCTACGTAATGGATATCAGACCATCATATTCTTGCTTGCTGGGTCGCCCTTGGATTCATAAGGCTGGGGCAGTTACTTCCACACTCCATCAAATGCTGAAATACCCGGTGAAGGGGAAGATTGTCATGGTGCAGGGTGAAGAGGAGTATATGGTGAGTCATCTCAATTCCTTCCGCTATGTAAAGATGGACGGGGAGTTCATAGAAATCCCTTGTCAGAATTTCGAAGAGGTCCCTCAGTTCTTGGCATCAAATGAAGTTACTACCGACAAACCTCCATTGAAGATGGCTTCTCTCAAGGACGCCATGGATGTGGTTGAAGAAGGTGGGTGTGCCAATTGGGGTCAGCTCCCTTATTTCACTCACAAAACTGAAAAATTTGGTTTGGGCTTTACTACAGGGGCTCAAAGGGATGTTAGGTGTGCACGAATTGGAAGACCTTCTCTCCATATCAGCAATCGGGGAGTTAATGCAATTGAAGACAGTGAAAAAGATTCAGACATAGACAGCTGGATCTATCCAACAACTAACGATGGACTAAATAACTGGACGGCGAAGGACTTCATACCTGTTTCTCTTATTCTGTAGTAATTTACTTTTGTTTTAATATTTGTAATAAACAATTTGAAACTTTACGGCTCGGTGCCTTGCCCGAGGCACCTTGGCTTTGCATGTGAGGGTTTATTATCTGTCATTTCATATATCATTAATAAAGCATTGGAAGTTTCTTGCATTACAAATTTTGCGCTCCTTGTTTTTCTTTTCTGTATATCACTTTATCAAAACAAATATTCTCTTACACACACTCACGTATCATACTGCAGATTCATATCCACTCTGGATCCCATTGATAACAACTCTGCTACGGCTAGTTATGACTTCAAAAATCCGATCAACCAAGCCGAGGACGAAGGTGAGGATGATTGTGAGGTGCCTGGAGAGCTTGCTAGACTATTACATCAGGAAGAAAGGGCCATACAGCCGCATGAAGAGCCAGTTGAATCAGTGAATCTGAGTACGGAGGAAGACAGGAAAGAGGTTAAGATAGGATGCGAATCTGGAGCCTAGTGTAAAACAACAGTTAATACAGATGCTACACGACTATGTTGAGATCTTTGTCTGCTCCTATGAAGACATGCCGGGTTTGGACACTGATATTGTGGTACACTTCCTGCCTACTAAGGAAGACTTCCCTCTGGTAAAGCAGAAGGTTCGCTGTATGCGCCCCGAAATGTCAGAGAAAATCAAAGCAGAGGTCATGAAACAGTTCAACGCAGGGTTCTTAGCTGTCACTTCTTATCCGCAATGGGTTGCCAACGTCGTTCCGGTACCTAAGAAGGATGGTAAGGTACAGATGCGTGTGGACTATAGAGATCTGAACAGGGAAAGCCCCAAGGATGACTTCCCACTTCCTCACATTGATGTTCTAGTCGACAACACCGTGCAACACAAGATATTCTCCTTCATGGATGATTTTTCTGGCTACAATCAGATCAAGATGGCTCCTGAGGACATGGAGAAGACAACCTTCATTACCCAGTGGGGCACCTTCTGTTACAAGGTAATGCCTTTTGGGTTGAAGAATGCAGGGGCAACTTAACAGTGCGCCATGGTCACTTTGTTCCATGATATGATTCATCACGAGATCGAGGTTTATGTTGATGACATGATAGCCAGGTCCCAGACTGAGGAAGAGCACCTTGATCATCTCCAAAAACTGTTTGACAGGTTGAATACATACGAGCTGAGGTTGAATCCGAACAAGTGTACCTTCGGGGTAAGGTCTGGTAAGCTTCTGGGTTTCGTCATCAGTGACAAGGGTATTCAGGTGGACCCTGCAAAGGTAAAAGCCATACAAGAGATGTCGGTTCCCCGCACAGAAAAAGAAAGAGGTTTCTTGGGACGTATGAATTACAGCGCCAGGTTCATTTCACATCTGACTGCTACTTGTGAGCCAATCTTCAAGCTGCTGAAGAAAGATCAAGTGGTAAAGTGGAATGATGAATGCCAGGCCGCTTTTGAAAGAATCAAATAATACCTTCAAGAACCACCAATTCTGATGCCTCCAGTTGAAGGAAGACCTTTGATATTATACTTGACAGTGCTAGACAATTCAATTGGGTGTGTGCTGGGGCAGCATGACGAGTCTGGTCGAAAAGAGCACGCCATTTATTACCTTAGAAAAAAGTTTACTGACTGTGATACCCGATACTCATTGCTCGAGAAAACTTGCTGTGCTTTGGCATGGACTGCTCGTCGGCTGAGACAGTATATGCTGACTCACCCTACCTTGTTGATATCAAAAATGGATTCGATCAAGTATATTTTCGAGAAGCCCGCTCTCTTCGGAAGGATAGCAAGATGGCATATGATCTTAACCGAGTACGACAGCCAATACACAACCCAAAAAGCAATCAAGGGGAGTGTATTGGCGGATCATTTGGTGCATCAGGCCGTGGATGACTACCAGTCCATGAATTTCGAGTTCCTAGATGAGAATATCATGTTGGTAATCGACTGCGAAGAACCTGGACCGGATGAAGGACCTGAAGAGGGATCCCGATGGTCTATGTATTTTGATGGAGCCTCGAATGCATTGGGTAACGACATTGGCACTGTAATCATATCTCCTGAGGGCTGTCATACTTTGTTCACCACTCGATTATGTTTCAACTGTACCAACAATATGGCGGAGTATGAAGCATGTATCATGGGTCTTCGAGCTGCTATTGACCTGAGGATTAAGTTCTTGAGTGTATTCAGATATTCCGCTCTGGTGATAAGTCAGATCAAAGGCGAGTGGGATACGAAGCACCCGAATCTTATTCCCTACAAAGAGTATGTACTGACATTGCTCCCACACTTTGGGAGGTAACCTTTGAACATTTCCTGAGAGAGGAGAATCAGCTGGCGGACGCGCTAGCTACCATGTCTTCTATGTTCAAAGTCAGGTGGGATAATGAAGCTCCCTAGATTACCATTGAGAGGTTGGACGAACCCGCATATTCCTATGACATTGAGACTGAAGAGGTAGCGGATAAACCCCGGTTTCATGAGGTAAAGAGGTATCTCAAGGCTCAAGAATACCCCGATGGGGCATCTGTTAATGATAAGAAGTTTCTGAGAAGGTTCACTGCGAAGTTCTTCATTAGTAATGATATCCTCTATAAGCGTAACCATGATTCAACCTTACTGCAATGCATAGACAAGAGCAAGGCAGAAAGGATCATGACAGAGTTACATGAAGGCACATTCGGAACTCACTCCAGTGGACATACCATGGCGAAGAAAATCCTACGGGCAGGATATTATTGGTCCACTATGGAAGCCGATTGTTATCAGAACTCTTGAACTTGTCATAAGTGCCAAGTCTATGCTGATAAGGTGCATGTGCCTCCAGTTCCCCTGAATGTATTGACAACTCCTTGGCCCTTTGCAATGTTGGGCATCAACATGATTGGCGAAATCAGACCTACTGTGTATAACTGGCATCGTTTCATTCTGGTAGCAATTTATTATTTCACCAAGTGGGTTGAGGCAGCTTCCTTTGCTACAGTAACCAAGAACGTCGTGGCGCGGTTCATTCGACACAATCTGATCTGTCGATATGGTGTACCAGAGAGGATTATTATTGACAATGGTACAAATCTCAACAACATGATGATCACCAAGCTCTGTAAACAGTTCAAGATACAGCATCATAACTCTTCTCCCTACCGGCCGAAGATGAATGGGGCTGTTGAAGCAGCTAACTGATCGAGACTTTATGAGTCTGTCGGGATACTAACTGCAAGTATACAGTTCAGTCGTTCTAGTTTTAAATGATTATCGAACCCACAGAGACTGAGGATCAATCGCATACGATCTAATGCTACAGTTTGTTTAACTAAGCGATGAATATTTGATTTTAGGGGGGAAACAATTTAATTAAAAATAATAGTAATAGTTATACCAGTATGTGATAGTCGGACTTCAGGAATTCGGTGAATCGCTTGGCCTATAAAGTATTTCGGTAAAAACTAATTGTTTAAAAACCTGAGACATACACTCTCGTGTTCATGAAATAAGTTATGCTACTAAACCTAGTGGATGCACTTTAAATTTAATAACACTTTTTGAAAACAATTTGAGTTTAATTAATTTATTAAAACACTCTCATGTATTTAAAAATTAATGTTTCGTTACCACTATCTGTGTTGAACCCCAGCTCTCGCATGCAGGTTCTTGCCTTAATTAATTTCCCACTCTCGTGGCGAAATCGTTTTAATTAACCTCTCACTCTCGTGACAAGGGTAGTTAAATTAATCTTGGAAATTGGAAACCAGAAATTATTTTATAAATAAATATTTTTGGCCAAGGTATCACTGAATTCTTTCGATTCTTAAGAGTCACATACCGGTACGAATAATTTAGCCGGACATAATAGATTTAACAATAATGCAATTCAAAATATAATTCATAAAAATCATTGGCATAATACAAAAATGAATAAATATTAATTGCAATGAAAACTTGGAATTAACGTTGCTATGGTAATCTTGAAATGTTACAATATTCCTTGCAACTTGATTGAAGTAAATAAATTGTGTTAATTCTTGAATGAAGAATTAACACCTAAAACTAAAGCTTGAAATAATACTGGAAGTAGGAATTACAGTATGTGGAAAAATGCTCTAAAACAAGGAAATAAAATAATTGCAAAAGTAATAAATTTTTTCTGGGAAAATTCCTTCGACCCTTGCAGCCTTGCACTATCACACATATATATAGGAGAGAAAATAGCAGTTGAAAATATCTTGAGAGGAGGCTTGAGTGGAGGAGAAATAGGGAGCATGGTTACTGAGTGGAGGGAAAATAGGAGAACAAGTCTGCCCTCACGTTGCCCACGTCTCACCAATTCACAACGTTCATCTTTACGCGCGTGACGGTCGTCACAGGTGGGTGACGGTTGTAACGCGCTAAAATAGCGCATTACGCTCGTCAGTGATGTGTGACGAGCGTGGCTTCAAGTTGGGGGTCGTTACGCCCGTCACAAGGGTGTGACGACCGTCACTGCTCCAAAATTCCCAAACTTTGCAGTTTTAGTTCTTTTTCTCTTTGTTTATTGTCTAGCCTCCTTTATGTAGTCATTTTCCATTGGTTTGAGTTGACAAATGTTATACCTGTGAAAAGACAAATAAACTCGGAATAATCGGGAGTTAGACGACTTAATGTATTATAAAATCGGTAAAAAGCATAGTATTTATATGATACGATTTCTCATTATCAAATTCCCCCATACTTAAACCTTTGCTTGTCCTCAAGCAAATAGTCATTCGAAAGGTCGGACAAGTTTTTTCAAGCGCATACGCATGACATACCTTGGATTTTTAAAGTAATTTCGGGAAATCCTCGTCGGTTCGGCCAATACTTGAGTGAAACACTAAAGATACGCTAATGACATAAGCAATAAGCTTAGTCGTAGGCTTCCATTTCAAACGAGCTATACAACAGTTCCGTTATAATTCTTCCCAGAGTTCCTCGTATCTATTTCACCCGGTTTTGTTCTGGCGCAATCACATTAAGTCCTTTGTCTTGGCACGCACGTAGTGGAGTAACCGGTTAGTGACTTTGATCCTTTTAGCATGGGGTCTGGTACACGAATATGGCAACCCTACATATGTTATCCAAGTTGGAGGTTGTGGGGGATCGGGCCGTAGCACGCCCTACCGAGTTCAGAACCAGATACCTCTGAACCAACCTACACTGGATTCCTTCGTAATTTTCTCAACTCTTATATGTGACCGTATATTTTGGTGCACAAAATTTCTTTTCTTTTAGCAGCGAGATAGGAAGGATATTTTAATGATCAAGCATCAAACACTTATATTCATTGATTCTCCACGTGGTTTGTGTCAAGACGGTGCTGACTGCTAGTATAAACTACTAGGGGTTACTGTAGAACTAAAAACTCTAGATGTCGGTATAATGGTTATTGAAACGGATCGCGTAAGTAGGAAGTCTACGGTGTCATAACCGTATCGATCTTGTTATTTCGTTTTCGGCTTCCCTAACTGGGGATTTCGTTAAAATAGGTACGTCGGGCTAATGCGAAGATAAATTTTTTTTGGTATGGCTGAATAAAGTGAAGAATTTAAATCGAGATATATCATAAAAATTACTAGTTTATAAAGGAAGGAAAGGTACCTCTCCCACACTAAATCTGACATTGTCCTCAATGTTGCGGTATGTAGGTGGGGAAGTACAATTACAAAAAAAACAAACGGAAAGGAAAAGAAACAGAAAAAATTAATAAACTACATAAAAAATAAAGAAAAACTACTGGTGACCACGTCCTCTACTCCTGGTGCGAGAGCGTCTGGTAGGAGTGGCTTCTGTGTCAGTGTCTTGGAAACCAAGGGTGCTGACGTCCAGCCTTAAGGCATTAAGCTCTGACAGGGCCTCATCTAACCTCTCATTCATGTTGCGCTGCCCAGTCAAGATCTTAGCATTTTGAGCGCACAGAGACTCAAATTGCTCGTGTTGCCTTCTTTCAAGCGCAGCGCTCATTTGGTTTTGCATATGGATGGCGCGGAGGATGTCTTCAAGATTAATAGGAGGAGGTGCAGATGAGGATCCTGGAATGTCGTGGACGGGAGGAGCACTATCCAGCTCTTCTTGCATTTCGTCTGCGGGGGCTGCAGGTTGGTCTTCATGAGTAGGTGCACGCTTTGTGGGAGTTGCAGGATCGAACAACCAGTTTGCTCGGTTTCTTGGATCGATTCGGTCCCTGCAAGGCAAAATGATGTTCTGATAGACAGTGTTCCTGATCACAGGGTGGAATCTGCCATCCTCCCGCTCGTAAATGAGATGTGCGGGAAAAAGAAAAGAAAAATAAAAACATGTTAAAACAATGAAAATAATTAAAATAAAACATGGGTTGCCTCCCATGAAGCGCCTTTATTTTATGTCGACGACTCGATAGATAATACCTATTCAGTTAGGTATCGGGGTAGGTGGATCACTTAACTGAAGATAAGCCGAATAGTTGATATTTCCGATGTTAAAGTAGTGCTTTAGGCGCTGGCCATTGACTATGAATGGTTCGATAGAATTTCCTTTAATTTCTATCGCACCACTTGGGAAAACTTTGTTAATTTCGAATGGTCCGGACCATCTGGAACGTGATTTTCCCAGGAAAAGTTTCAGTCTAGAGTTGAATAGGAGTACGATGTCTCCTTCCTTAAATTCTTTTCGCGAGATACGCTTATCGTGCCATTTTTTTGTTCTTTCCTTATAGATTCTAGCATTTTCATAAGCGTCTAAACGCAATTCTTCTAATTCATGGATATCTAATACTCGTTTCTCGCCAGCAATCTTGTAATTTAAGTTAAGAGTTTTGATGGCCCAATAAGCTTTATGTTCTAATTCTACTGGCAAATGACAAGATTTTCCATATACTAATTTAAACGGCGTTGTTCCGATAGGGGTTTTAAAAGCTGTCCGATATGCCCAAAGAGCATCATTTACCTTGGAGGACCAATCTTTCCTAGATGTGGCTACGGTTTTCTCAAGGATTTTTTTTATCTCCCTATTTGACACTTCCACTTGTCCACTCGTTTGAGGATGGTATGGTGTGGCTATGCGATGTTTAACGCCATATTTTGAAAGTAGTTTTTCGAAAATTCTAGAGATAAAATGGGAACCGCCATCACTGATTACTAGTCTTGGTACACTGAATCATGGGAAGATAACATGCTTGAATAGTTTAAGCACCACTCGTGTATCGTTTGTGGGTGCGGCGATGGCTTCAATCCATTTTGATACGTAGTCAACGACTACCAAAATATACTTATTTCCAAAAGATGCGTGGAATGGTCCCATGAAATAAATTCCCCATACATCGAAAATTTCTACTTCGAGGATTCCTTTTTGCGGCATTTCGTCGCGTCTAGAAATATTTCCTGTGTGTTGACATCTATCGCAGTTCATAATTGCTACGTGGACGTCTCTCCATAAGGTAGGCCAAAAGAAGCCAACTTGAAGTATTTTTGCACAAGTTTTCGACGTACTAGCGTGTCCACCATAAGGGGAGGAATGGCAATGGGAAATAACGTCGTCTATTTCATCGTTAGGAACGCAGCGACGGTAGATACCATCGACGCCTATTTTAAAGAGTAACGGTTCATCCCAAAAGTAGTGTTTAAGATCATGGAAGAATTTCTTCCGCTGTTGGTACGTTAAGTCAGGTGGTAAAACACCGGCAGCTAAATAGTTGACGAAGTCAGCGTACCATGGTAATGTGGTGTTGGTACAAATGGCTTTTACTACCGCAATTGTTAAAGGTTCATTGTGTTGATCTAAACTGGCGGTAGGGTCTATCTCTAGCTTAGCAATAAGGCGTTCATAAGGGAAATCTTCGTTTATGGGAACACTCTCGGTTTGGATTCCATCTAATCTTGATAAATGGTCAGCTACCACGTTTTCAGTTCCTCTTTTGTCTTTTATTTCCAAGTCAAATTCTTGTAGGAGTAGGATCCATCGGAGTAGTCACGGTTTGGCGTCTTTCTTACTTAGTAAGTATCAGATCGCGGCATGATCCGTGTAAATAATGATTTTGGCGCCTACTAAGTAGGAACGGAATTTATCCAATGCGAATACCACAACTAAGAGTTCCTTCTCCGTAGTGGCGTAATTCACTTGTGCGGGATCGAGTGTTCTGCTTGCGTAGTAGATAGCGTGAAGCTTTTTATCTTTGTGTTGTCCTAGGACTGCGCCTACAGCATAATCGCTCGCATCGCACATTATTTCAAATGGTAGGTTCCAATCAGGAGGTTGCATAATAGGTGTTGAGATTAAGGCTTCCTTGAGCGTCTTAAATGCGTTTAAGCATTTATCGTCGAAAATAAACTCAGCTTCTTTCATTAATAACTCAGTTAGTGGCTTGGTGATTTTAGAGAAATCTTTTATAAAACGTCAGTAAAAACCAGCGTGTCCTAGAAAACTTCTTATTTCTCTAACTGTTTTGGGTGGTTGAAGGTTTTTGATAATTTCGATTTTTGCTTTGTCGACTTCAATCCCTCTGTTTGATACAATGTGACCCAACACAATTCCTTGTCTCACCATGAAGTGACATTTTTCCCAGTTGAGCACTAGGTTGACATTGGCACAACGTTTCAGTACTAATTCAAGATTTGATAAACATCCGTTAAAACTTTCTCCACTGACAGAGAAATCGTCCATGAATACTTCCATAATTCTGTCTAAAAAGTCTGCGAAAATCGCCATCATGCATCATTGGAAAGTTGCAGGTGCGTTACATAGTCCAAATGGCATTCTTCGGTATGCAAAGGTACCATAAGGACATGTGAACATGGTTTTCTCTTGATCGTCAGGATGAATGGGAATTTGGAAGAATCCTGAGTATCCGTCAAGATAGCAGAAATGGGAATGTTTGGCTAAGCGCTCGAGCATTTGATCAATAAATGGTAATGGGAAATGGTCCTTGCGCATAGCTTTTTTTAGTTTTCTATAATCGATACACATTCTCCATCCTGTTTGGGTACGTTGTGCTACCGATTCGCCTTTTGTGTTCGTTATAACCGTAACACCTCCTTTCTTAGGCACTACGTGAACTGGACTGACCCAGTTACTATCTGATATTGGGTATATGATGCCTGCCTCTAGTAGTTTCTGCACTTCTTTCTTAACGACTTCACTTAAGATAGGATTTATTCGTCTTTGATGTTCTCTAGAAGTCTTGCAGTCCTCCTCCAGCATAATGCGGTGCATACAGAGAGAAGGGCTTATTCCCTTTAGATCTGATATGTTATATCCTAACGCGGTTGGATACTTCCTTAACACACTAAGAAGTTTTTCGGTTTCGACCTTTCCTAATTTGGCATTAACTATAACTGGCCGTTCGAGTTCTTTATCTAAAAATTCATACCTAAGATCTTCAGGTAATGTTTTAAGTTCTATACCAGTTTTCTTATCAGTCGGGGCAGGATCGGGTGTTAAGGCTAAACATTCGCTTAGGTCGGCATCTAAATGTTCTTGTTTCCAGTCATCGTCCTTGAGGATAGTTGGTGTATGAATTTTCAGCATCTCAGAATAGGTGTCTTCTTGGCTTTCAAGTTCTTTGACACATTCATCAATAATATCTAGGAGACAACATGAGTCATCTATAGCAGGGGCTTTAAATAATTGGGAAAGAATGAATTCTACTTTTTCTTCTCCTACCTCGAAGGTAAGTTTTCCTTTCTTAACGTCAATGATGGCTCCTACAATAGCTAAAAATGGTTTTCCTAGTATGATGGGAATGTTTGAATCTTCCTTGATGTCCATTATTATAAAGTCAGTCGGTATGTAAAATTGTCCTATTCGGACATGAATGTTTTCTAGCATACCAACGGGGAATTTGACTAATCTATCGGCTAGTTGTAGGGACATCTTCGTAGGTCTCATGTCGCCTAATTTGAGCTTCTCGCAAATAGATAAGGGCATTAGACTAACACTGGCTCCTAAATCGCATAGGGCTTTGTCAATGACAGATTTTCCAATTACACATGGTATGGAGAAACTACCAGGATCTTTTAACTTTGGAGGCATGTTATTTTGAATTATGGCGCTACATTCGGCAGTTAGCATAACGGTTTCATTTTCAATGATTTTTTTTCTTATTAGACAATATTTCTTTTAGGAATTTAGCATATGACTGCATTTAGGTTATAGCTTCTGTAAACGGAATAGTAACATTTAATTGTTTCAGAAGTTCTACAAATTTCTTGAATTGTCCCTCGTTCTTGGATTTTGCAAGTCTTTGGGGGGTATGGAATTGGTGGTTTATATGGTGGTGGAGGCACGTAAGGTTTTTCTGAAGCCTCTCTATTCTCATTCGCGTCTTCCTCTACATTCTCAGATTGATCTTTCGACTTCTCTACTTCTTTTTCAGGTTTTTGATACATGGTCAGGTTTTGGAGTCTAGGATCTACCAGTCCATCAAGGGCTGTCCCACTTCGTAATGTGATAGCATTTGCATGTCCTTTAGGATTGGGTTGTGGATGTCCAGGAAATGTACCAGCAGGTGCGGCAGAACTAGCTTGGTGTTGTGCTACTTGGGAGATTTGGGTTTTTAACATTTTATTGCGAGTTGCTAGGGCATCTACCTTATTTTCTAATAGCTTCAACTGTTCACCGGTGTGAACGTTTTGATTGAGGAATTCTTTGTTTTATTGGGCTTGATTAGCGATAAAATTTTCCATTAGGATTTCAAGGTTAGATTTCTTAGGAATGTTAGGAACATTAACAACGGGTTTTTGATAACCTGGAGGTACAGCAGGTGCTTGGCCAGTTCCATATAAAGCGTTATTGCTCTTGTACGAGAAGTTAGGATGGTTCTTCCAACCAGGATTATAGGTATTAGCATAAGGATTACCTTGAGCGTAATTTACCTGATCAACTGATATTCCTGCTAAGATTTGACATTCGGTTCCAACATGACCAGGAACTCCACAAACTTCGCAGCTTGGGGTAACTGCAGCCACGGTAGCTGCAGGAGGTAAGGTCAAACTTTCTATCTTTTGGGTAAGAGCATCTACCTTAGCATTCACTTTATCTAGGCTACTAATCTCGTACATCCCACCTTTGATTTGAGTTTTCTCCATAAATGTTCTTTCTCCTCCCCACTGATAGTGGTTTTGAGCCATGTTTTCAATGAGTTGGTTAGCTTCATCATAAGGCTTGTCCATCAGTGTACCACCTGCGGCGGCATCTATAGAGAGTCTTGTGTTGTACAAGAGTCCATTATAAAACGTGTGGATGATCAGCCATTTTTCTAATCCGTGATGTGGGCACATTCGCATCATATCTTCGTAGCATTCCCATGCATCGAATAGAGATTCAGTATCCTTCTGCCTAAATCCGTTGATTTGGGCTCTTAGTGCAGCAGTCTTGCTCGGGGGAAAGTATCGTGCTAAAAATACAATCTTCAGTCCTTCCCACATAGTGACAGAATTTGATGGCAAGGATTGCAACCAAGCCCAAGCTCTATCTCTTAGCGAGAAAGGGAAAAGACGTAATCTTATTGCATCTTTACTAACACCATTTGCTATAACTGTGTCGGCAAATTGAGCGAATTTTGTAAGATGTTCATTTGGATCCTCGGAAGGATCTCCAGAGAATTGGCGTTGTTGGACAGCTGATATCAATGACGGTTTCAACTCAAAATCGTTTCGGTTTATTGCTGGAGCAGCAATGCTGTTGTGGGGTTCTGGTTGTGATGGAGCTGCGTACTCCTTCAGTGGACAGGTCCTTTGTTCTTCGGCCATGTCTAATTCTGGATTGGTTTCGGTCTCAGAGGAAGAATTAGAATCTGTTTCAGAATCAATCTTGATTTCGGGTTTGGGTAAAGGAATAACGTGATTTAAACAGTAATCCCTGACTGCACGTCTTACGGAAAGAATGCGTTCAGGTTCGTCCGTCGATTTGTCAAGTGGTTCGCCTTGTGAGCGAGTCCTTGGCATATAAATCGAAAAAGGGTTTTCTGTTGTCTAGTCTAAATGCGCAACAGAAGAATCGTAATTAATTGACTACCAGTCCCCGGCAACGGTGCCAAAAACTTGATCGGGACTTTATGAGTCTGTCGGGATACTACCTGCAAGTATACAGTTCATTCGTTCTAGTTTTAAATGATTATCGAACCCACAGAGACTGAGGATCAATCGCATACGATCTAATGCTACAGTTTGTTTAACTAAGCGATGAATATTTGATTTTAGGGGGGAAACAGTTTAATTAAAAATAATAGTAATAGTTATACCGGTATGTGATAGTCGGACTTCGGGAATTCAGTGAATCGCTTGGCCTATAAAGTATTCGGTAAAAACTAATTGTTTAAAAACCTGAGACATACACTCTCGTGTTCATGAAATAAGTTATGCTACTAAACCTAGTGGATGCACTTTAAATTTAATAACACTTTTTGAAAATAATTTGAGTTTAATTAATTTATTAAAACACTCTCGTGTATTTAAAAATTAATGTTTCGTTACCACTATCTGGGTTGAACCCCAGCTCTCGCATGCAGGTTCTTGCCTTAATTAATTTCCCACTCTCGTGGCGAAATCGTGCTAATTAACCTCTCACTCTCGTGACAAGGGTAGTTAAATTAATCTTGGAAATTGGAAACCAGAAATTGTTTTATAAATAAACATTTTTGGCCAAGGTATCACTGAATTCTTTCGGTTCTTAAGAGTCACATACCGGTACGAATAATTTAGCCGGACATAATAGATTTAACAATAATGCAATTCAAAATATAATTCATAAAAATCTTTGGAATAATACAAAAATGAATAAATATTAATTGCAATAAAAACCTGGAATTAACGTTGCTATGGTAATCTTGAAATGTTACAATATTCCTTGCAGCTTGATTAAAGTAAATAAATTGTGTTAATTCTTGAATGAAGAATTAACACCTAAAACTAAAGCTTGAAATAATACTGGAAGCAGGAATTACAGTATGTGGAAAAATGCTCTAAAACAAGGAAATAAAATAATTGCAAAAGTAATAAATTTGTTCTAGGAAAATTCCTTCGACCCTTGCAGCCTTGCACTATCACACATATATATAGGAGAGAAAATAGCAGTTGAAAATATCTTGAGAGGAGGCTTGAGTGGAGGAGAAATAGGGAGCATAGTTACTGAGTGGAGGGAAAATAGGAGGACAAGTCTGCCCTCAAGTTGCCCACGTCTCACCAATTCACAACATTCATCTTTACGCGCGTGACGGTCATCACAGGTGGGTGACGGTCGTAACGCACTAAAATAGCGCATTACGCTCGTCAGTGATGTGCGACGAGCGTGGCTTCAAGTTGGGGGTCGTTACGCCCGTCACAAGGGTGTGACGACCGTCACTGCTCCAAAGTTCCCAAACTTTGCAGTTTTAGTTCTTTTTCTCTTTGTTTATTGTCTAGCCTCCTTTATGTAGTCCTTTTCCATTGGTTTGAGTTGACAAATGTTATACCTGTGAAAAGACAAATAAACTCGGAATAATCGGGAGTTAGACGACTTAATGTATTATAAAATCGGTAAAAAGCATAGTATTTATATGATACGATTTCTCGTTATCACTAACAAGAACATCAAGATTGTGCAGAAGATGACGGTGACATATAAAGACTGGCATGAGATGTTACCGTTCGCTCTTAATGGGTACCGTACCTCAGCACGGACGTCGACAGGGGAAACACCCTACTCTTTGGTGTATGGCATGGAGGCAGGCCTACCCATCGAATTCCAGGTACCCTCTCTCAGGATTATGAAGGATGCGGGTTTGAACAAAGACGACTGGATCCAAATCCGACTTGATCAACTGAATCTAATCGATGAAAAGAGACTTACTGCTATCTGTCATGGTCAGACGTATCAAAAGTGAATGATCAAGGCTTTTAACAAGAAAGTCAGACGTCAAGAATATCAAGTCGGGGATCTAGTGATCAAACGCATCATACTACTACAAGGTGATCCCAGGGGCAAATGGACCCCCACATATGAAGGGCCATTTGTGGTTAAGAACATTTTCTCGGGAGGAGTCATGATTCTAACCACCATGGATGGTGACGACCTTCCTCAACCCTTCAATGCAGACATAGTGAAAAGATACTACGCATAATCAAAGACCCGCTAGGTTGACTGGCCTAGGCAAAAGTAAGGTATGAAAATGAAAAAAAACTGTACACCTGGCAAGTCGAAAACCTGAAAACGAGACTTGGGCTAAAAAGGGTATCCCGGTGGACTGAAAACCCAAAAGGGCGGTACAGGAAAAAATTAGGGATTGAAGCATAACACTATGTCTCATTGGATCATATTACAACCTAGACTTCGGTATCGACTATCAAGTTCAGACGACGCCAATCAATCTGGTCCACCTTCGGCCAAGCAGCAAAGTGATGAGATGCTTGAAGATATAAAGGCAATAGCAGAGTTGGAACCTAATGGGATTGTTTCACATAGATGTTTTTATTTCTTTTACGCAAATTGTATAATTTCTGTTTTCGGCAGCGTTCTCTTACTAGGACGTCAACCCCTTTGTACAAAACGTCTATTACGGGCCAACTTCAAAAATCAATATAATCCATTTTTACAAGAAATTTCAAATTATTTGTTCTTTTTCTGTTTTGTTTTGCAAGAACGTCCAATGATTCATTTTTGATATATGCATTTGAAAATAATTGCTGCTCAAAAATATTTACATAAGAAATAAAAGACGATTACTCGTGATCCCAGGAACAGGGAAAAACAAGAAGTGCCCAAACCTTACAGTTACTTTGTCCATCAGGTACCGGGATAAAGCCAACTTGAGAACATGACTAATGGTACATACACTCCCCACAGAGTAAAAGGTATCAAAAGACAGTGGTGTTAGCTTTCCCGAACAGGACATAACTCTTCCCAGCTAAGATTCACAATCGCAAGTGAGTCGGTAATTTTTCCCCCAAGCTGAGTTTATTTCTCTCACAAGCAAAATTTCAATCTCCAACAAGAATTCACTATCACCAGCAATAGAAATTCATCCCCAACTGAGTTATTTCCCCAAGACAGCAGATCTATCAACAGAGTATCTCCTCTCCAACAGAGTTATTCCCCACAGTGTTATCCTCAGACAGAGTCTTTCCTCAGCAGAATATCCGTAAACAAGGGGAAAATCCCCAACATAGTCATCTTTGTTCACCATCCCCAATAGAAGTAGAGGAACTATGGTTTGTTACAACAGTCAAGAATACCATTTCTCATACTCTCCAGCAGTCATGGATTTATTTTCCCGGACTCAGATTATTGCGTCAGCATTTTATGTTCATACATCATGACATGTGCATGCATCGCATATAGCATAGTCTCATTTATTTTAAGAACGTCATCATACAATGCATCTCATGCATCACACATAACTAACCTTGTATTTCTTTCAGGAAAGACAGTTATTATCAATAATTTCCAACAGGTCCATGATCAACACTCGAAGCTAAATAGAGTAATCATCGGTGCGACAAAAGTAACCCTACTATCCAGGTTCCTTCTCAAGCCCTACTATCCAGGCTTTCATATCGAAGTAACCCTACTATCCAGGTTCCTTCTCAAGCCTTACCATCCAGGCTTTCATATCGAAGTAACCATACTATCCAGGTTCCTTCTCAAACCCTACTATCCAGGCTTTCATATCGAAGTAACCCTACTATCTAGGTTCCTTCTCAAGCCCTAATATCCAGGCTTTCATACCGAAGTAACCCTACTATCCAGGTTCCTTCTCAAGCCCTACTATCCAGGCTTTCATATCGAAGTATCCCTACTATCCAAGTTCCTTCTCAAGCCCTACTATCCAGGCTTTCATATCGAAGTAACCCTACTATCCAGGTTCCTTCTCAAGCCCTACTATCCAGACTTTCATATCGAAGTAACCCTACTATCCAGGTTCCTTCTCAAGCCCTACCATCCAGGCTTTCATATCGAAGTAACCCTACTATCCAGGTTCCTTCTCAAGCCCTACTATCCATGCTTTCATATCGAAGTAACCCTACTATCCAGGTTCCTTCTCAAGCCCTACCATCCAGGCTTTCATATCGAAGTAACCCTACTATCCAGGTTCCTTCTCAAGCCCTACTATCCATGCTTTCATATCGAAGTAACCCTACTATCCAGGTTCCTTCTCAAGCCCTACCATCCAGGCTTTCATATCGAAGTAACCCTACTATCCAGGTTCCTTCTCAAGCCCTACTATCCAGGCTTTCATATCAAAGTAACCCTATTATCCAGGTTCCTTCTCAAGCCCTACTATCCAGGTTCCTTCTCACAGCCCTACTATCCAGGCTTTCATATCGAAGTAACCCTACTATCCAGGTTCCTTCTCATAACCTTACTATCCGGGTTCTGCCTCTCTTATCCCCAGACAACATTCCACAACACTGTAAGAACGGGACCCAATCAAACACAATTGATTTCATAATTCCCCAGAAAGTCGCGACGCAACATATACCCCGACCAGATACGCAAGTTCACTTCCGCTTCCCAAACCGGAATTATTCCCCAGTAGAGTAACGAACAACGGAATCTCCTAAAACTCTATTTCTCTCAAGATAGAGACCAACATTCCCCGGCGTAGTCCTCCTCAATAACAGGTATACGGGTTCTCACAAAGGAATCTCTTATACGATCGACGCTTCTTCGGACGGAATCTTTAAGCCCATCTCCGACAATTCTCTAAGCAACTACCAAATGGAATCTATAAGCCCATTCCCGATATCACAAATCAATTATCACTTCATGCGAGTGCAAATTTCTGGGCACTCTAGTGCTCAATCATCTTCCACCTTCAGATCATGAAAGGCAGACGAGCCAATCTACATCCTCAAGTTTAAGAAGATTGAACAGGGGCAGCTGTTGTACCCCAAAATTTGCTCTCCCTTATTCTTCAACAAATGTCATATGAGGTCCCCAAATTGCTCAAGGAAGTTTAAGAGTTGACCAGACAAACTCTCTCCTAAGGCAGTCTACCTCAAATTAGGGTTTCCATTTTCATCAAGATGTGTGAACCACAAAGGACCCAAATGCTCACCATTTTCCTAATATGTTTTCAAGATCATCCATGTCAAGTTTCAAGCCTTGCAGAAGAAGTTTGCTCAGTCAATTGCTCAAATGCCTGAAAATCAACTGTGCTAGGTCAAAAGTTAACTGTGGCCCACATATAGTAAAACTTCAAGATTTTTGGTCAACATCCTCATTTTTAAGTAACATCCATCATTTGATCAAGGGTTGATCATGATTCCTCAAGGATTGCTCACAATTCATCAAAACCCAAAAGTTGCTAAATTAGGGTTTTGTAGG
Organism: Vicia faba; assembly: GCA_948472305.1. Classification (NCBI taxonomy): domain Eukaryota; kingdom Viridiplantae; phylum Streptophyta; class Magnoliopsida; order Fabales; family Fabaceae; genus Vicia; species Vicia faba. The sequence goes on along the minus strand of OX451735.1, from coordinate 855,236,667 downwards.
AAAAGTCAACTCAAATTTGACCAAGCATAACTTTCTCATACTTCATCAAAAATGACCCATACAAAGCTCATTTTTAAGAAGATGAAATTCCCCACAATTCGTCTTCAGCTCCCAAGTCCAAATTTTTCACTCACAAAAAGATATGAATTTTGACAGTATAGGTCATTTTGAAAAGTCAACAAAAACACCTTTTGGGTAAAAGCTTCATACATGAACATGGAAAACTAAATTGAGATGATACCAAAAGGGTTGCTTAGAGGACATCCTAAGCTTTCTAAAAAGTCCAAGAACATCTCTCTAGGGTCAAAATTGAGAGAGTTATGCATTGTCCAAGTTGACAATTTTTGCAAAATTGCCAAAAGTCAAATGTGCTCAAAATTGCATTTTTTGCTAAATGGGCCCAACTTTTTATGCTTGCACCTAAATTATAATGTAGTCCACGACCTATGGGTCCCTCCATGCTTTATTTATTTGTTTATTTTGATTTTTATTCATTTAAAATTCAAATAAAATCAAATAAATCCAAATAAATCATATAATGTGTTTTAGGGATGATTTTTGCATTGAAGGAAGATCTTATGTGCTGTCAAATGAGAAGCAAATCGTGCAAGCCAAGAATAGACACAAAATATCCATATTTGGGAAATTTTTCAAGATTTGATTTTCTCTTAAAACAATACCATTATTCTTTGGATTCGTTCCAATTCTATTACCCTAGATTGATTCACTACTTATGCCAGGATCCCAAAGAGCTAGAACAAAAGTTTTCAGACGCACAACTTGCCTCAAAGTGTCAAACAAAGTTCCAAATTTTCAAAGAAAAGTGAAGATTAGATCTTGCTCTATAGGCCGTTTCAAACTTTTCTAAGGATCAAGTCACATTCCCAGGCACTCACTGAACCTGTAGCAAGCATTCGCATGACCTGAAACCTCAAGAATCGTGTTCTACGCCTCCCACGGTTTGTCCAAAAAATTGATTTTGATTTCACTAATCCACATATCTTTAGTGCTTTTGATTTCCATACTCATGTTTATCATCGTGTTTGCAAGCTAATCGTTCTATTCAATTGCATTTTTGATGACTGTATGTGAAACTGCCATGGCTAGGGTTTTGTATTCTTGTTTAGGGCTTTGTAGTACATGTTAAGTTGGGCCATGAATGAGGTACCATGACACTCATGAGACTAAGACGAGTTGATTGGTACCATCACCATTGATTTATCATGCCTGTAGAGAATTTTTGAGATGCACGGGTATGTACCTACAATGAAATGTCCGTAGGTAAAAGCTTGTTTACCTAAAATGACGGTTTGGTGAAGAAGACGATGCGTGGCACTCCCTGGTAGGGTGTTTTGAATTTTAGCGCATCTTTCCAATTAACTATCCTATTTTATATATTATGCATTATTGTTATTATATGAACAGATGAAGCGCGTTGTACAGATGGTTGGGCGTGTTTGGGGTTGAGCATATGGACCTGTGTTAGATCCCTAGGTCCCCAACTTTGTTCATATTATTTTTCAATAGGTGACCAGGTACACTGCAACCCCTAACGTCCACCATAGGCCATTCAATTTCCACCATCAGATCCATCAGCAATCTAGATCCAACGCTCAAGTAGCAAGAGGTCCATCATACGCCTCAAGTCAACATGTGCACCGAATTAGGCAAAGTCAAAACGGGCTGAGATTCATTTGGGCCTAGAATTTCAATAGCACCTCCCTATAATTTCCAGCACAGGCCCATCATTCTTTCTTATTAATTTTATTTTATTTATTTCTTTTATTATTTATTTTATTTACTCTTAATTCACAAATTAATCTTTTTTCATAAAATCATAAAAATCAATAATTCACAAAAATTAAGATTAGTTTTTTTAATTATTATCAAAATTAATTTAATTTAGTTTAACTTAGGAAAATTGTAATTTATTTTCATAAATAAAATCAAATAGAAATTAGGTTAAAACTCTCAATTTAATTCTATTTTCTCTTTTTCTCAAATAAACAAAAATACAAAAAATAGGTTTTTTAGAATAAATTAATTTATTTTTTCTTAATTTAAAATTAATTAGAATTAGGATTTTCTTTTTAATTTAATGATTTCTTTATTTTCTTAAATAACAAAACATGACAAAAACATTTTCTTAATCAATCGCAATTAGGTTTAGACAAGGGTCAAAACCCTAATTATCTCGTATTTGATTCATCGTGCACATGTTATTTATTTTGCCAATACTTTTGTAACTGTTCATGGATTATAATAGTTTAATCTAGGACTTTTTATTTATCGCTTTTCCCCGGGTTTTTGGCTATACAATTAATCCCCCTCCCCGAAGCCTTGTAATAACGTAGATTTACTTTCTCGCATTTTTAATTTCTGTAAATATTTAACTGTTTAGATGTATGCTAATAGGTTTGTATGACAAGAATGCATGACAAATTAACACAGTTAGAAAACCTTAATGTGCAAAGATGAAATAACTGAAAACAAATCACTCGCACATGTCACTCTTAGGGTATACTCTCACTTCGGTTGCCTTCGGTAAATGATCATTAAGTATAGGATACTTTAGTGGTTACCCTTCTGTCTAAAAAAGATCAAATTGTCCTGATCAAATCTTGCCTCAGAAATGTTGCCTAGAATATGATCTTAAGACTCTAGGGTTATTACTAAGGCGTCCTAACATTGCTTTAGTGATCGTACGTCCCTTTCGAGTTGACCCTTTCAAATCCAACAACGGTGCTTCCTATTTCTCAATAGTAGGATAACGCTGCCTAAAGGAAACGAGAATAGAAACAATCTTTTTTCGAGTAGATAGATGCTAGTAGGTACTTGCTCAAACCAAAACTTTTCACACTTACACTTTTCAAAACAATTTTCAAAACAATTTTCAAAACAACTTCGTCACATCCTTGAGGACTAATACAAGGGTTATCACAAAGTCAAATTTTTCAAAAACAAAGCACATACACAAGCAATTTTAAAAAAGATGCGAAAGTACCTAAGAGCCCATGGAAAACCATGGATAGAAGGGGTGCTAACACCTTCCCTTTCTATAATCTACCCCCCGTACTCAGAATATCTCGAAAAAGGATTTTTTTTGTACTTTTTTCCTTTCCGATTGGATGAAATAAAAGTCTGTGGCGACTCTTACTTACCGCGACATTTTGCAAACACAAAACGCAAAATGCAAACCAACATTCAAACAGTCGGTTCTGCCACCATATCACACTTATCATCAGAACATCTGATCTTTGTTCTCCTTCTAGAGTCAAAGTCTATCAGCCATTGTTTGTTCCCAGTCAAGTGGTTTGAACTACCAGTGTCCATATACCACCAATCTTCTGAACACTTTCCATCAGAATCTAAATCCATCAATAGCACAGGTTCATCGTCAAAATCTCCTCTGGCTATATTTGCTTCTTATGATTTCCTTCCTCTGTTTCTACAATCTTTGGAAAAATGGCCAAACTATTTATAACAGTAACATTGAACCTTCTTCTTGTCATACCTTTTTGTAGCGGTAGAAATGCTCAAGAATAAGCCATTGGATCCACCGCGCTTTATTGTTTCCAAAAGAATGGGAAAAGAACGAATAACCCAAAAAGAGGGGGGGAAGATTTAAGGTAAGGGGGTTGGTTATGCAAAGGGAAGGTATTAGCATCTTAAACATCTACGGTACTCCGCAGGAGCCTCTTTGTAAAATTCTGTATGTTTTGGCTATAAAAACTGTTATATAAAATGGATGGTGGAGGTGAGAAAAGAAATATATATTTTGATTTTTACACCCGCCGCGGTTGCGAACCTTTAGTGCCTACGTACCACCTTTCGTGCAATAGGGGATCAGGGTACACGTAGTTCTTTTTTTTTTTTTAATTTAAAACTCGAATGTGTTGGTTAATTTTATAAGATAAAAGATCATCGTCATTGTCCGTGTGGAAAACATACCTACCACCCACAATCATGAGAAAGGAGAATTTGCATCATCTCAAAGTGGAGGATATGGCTTGGATTTCAAAATCAACAATGCCTCACTCAACACCCAAGTGGAAAATATCTCTCTTCACTACATATTGTAGAAGTATAGTTGTTTGCATCACTACAAGGATTGACAAGAGTTTAATCTTTTTTCAGAAAAGTTTTAAAGGTAAAAAGCCAAAGTGGCAAAATGGTTTGAAATGAGATTGATTGACTTTTAGTCTTCTCAAAAAAATGTCAAGGTATTATTAAGTTGATTGGAGTTTATTTATGAAAATGTTTTGAAAATACATGGACATAAGTCCAAGTTTATTATGAAAATGGTTCAAATTTTAAAACAAGAAGAGTTTTCAAAAGGAGGGAGAAGATTTTTGAAATTAAAGAAGATGGGAGGAGAAGAAGAGGCTATCCTAAAGCATAAGGTAAAAGCTAGGGATAAGAACCATCTAACCAACAAGAAGTCAATACTTGGCATTATGAGCCAAGATAGAATTCTCATTCTTTGGATTGAAACCAAGCAAGCAAAAATACTAGACCTCTTGAGAGAATCAAACTTCAAGTGTATTAAGTCTTCACAAAAATTAGGTAGAGTAATGCCTGTATACGGGTGAATTACAGATTACAAACAAAGAATGTAATCACAAAAACCTGCACACAAAAACAAACAAGCAACCCAATGTCTTGAGGTAAACCTCAAGAACTCCAGACAAAAATAATCAGATAAGAACATAAGGTTTACAAGATAGGCCAAGGTTTCTAATACTAAGTCCAAAAAAAGTCCCATGCTCCATAATACCAAGGATAGTAGCCAAATAGTCCAAGTACCATTAAAGATTTTTTAGGGTTTATGTTGATTATTAAGTATCTTAAGAAAGGAAAAGAAAAGCTCAAGTGAGCAAAGTACAAAATGGCAAGAAAATAAATGCTCTAATGTGCAAAGATGAAAATGGCATGAAATGCAAATGCTAAAAGTAAATAGTACATAAAGCATAAAAAAGAATAAAAGCATAAGGTATAAACAAGTTAATAATTAGTGGCTAGTTGGATGACCATCTTGAAACTTGTATTTGGAACTCATTAGAGGATTGGTAGAACCAAAGCCTCCACACAACAAGTTGCATTTGCTTTTTATCAAGTATATCATCCATTTGGAATTCTCATAAGTACCATTTAATGATCAACGATGTTTAAGTGATTCGCGTTGACCAAAGGTGTTGTAGATCCATTAGAGGATTGGTAGAACCAAAGCCTCCACACAATGAATCTCAAGGTTATTGGATCAAAGAGATCAAATTAACATACTTGGGCTTGCAACCATAAGTTTGGGCCACAAATGATCATTTATTCGAATCGGGACAAAATTTAGCGCTATGTTAATCAATCGTAAGTGGACTTATATAGAAGTCGCACCTATTTTGAGGCCGGTCAATAGCAATTTATGCACCATTTGTTTTGAGGCATGATATAGAGATCATGCTCCAATAACACCTAGTGCAATAAGAAGGGGATGAGATGAAGAGAGATGGGGAAAAAATACACAAATCACATTTGAATTAAATTTTAATCAAACTATTATTAAAATCATTCATCCATTTTTGTGGATTTAAACTCAATACCTTGGATCCAATGATGTTAATAAAGTTCATGATCCAAAAGCTAACCCAAGAACAACCAGAAAATAGTCACAAAATAATATCACATTTTAATATATACAAAAGGGTAAAAAATAATGTTTAAAAAATAGAAAATAAAGAGAAAATATCAACTATGTTCTAATTAATCAAAAAATAAAAAGTAAGACCATAGAAAAATCAGAAATAGATCCAAATATTTTTATAAAATTTTTGGTAATTTTTAAAAGTCAGAAACTATTCTTAAACTATTTAAAATTGCTAAACAAATAGAAAATAGGTCAAAAATAGTAAACCTCAATATAAAAATTCCATAGAATTTGAAGTAATTAAAAGAAAGAAAATCATTCAAAAAAATACAAAAATATCAAATGTCAAAATAAAAATGTGAAAAAATAGTCATGAGATCAGAAATAATTCAAAGTATTTTTGTGAATTTTTCATAATTTTTGGATAAAAAATAAAAGAGTTATGAATTTTTGGAAATTTAATCAATAAAAATATAAAATCAGAAAATAAAATAAAACCAAAAAGATGTAGACCATCAGATCAAAGTCAAAACGCGTTAGTAAGTTGATCCAGTGGCCAGACGCGCTATGCTTGATATGGACCTTAGTGAGATACACATAGGATCAGAAAAAGGGCAACCAATGAAATTAAAACTTTTGGCACACTATCATTGGCTGAGACGAGACATGTCATCATCTTCAACCTCCAGACACCCTGCAATGGGGATTTTGTTAGATCCTGCAAATGGAAAAATTAGAATCCCAGGCTAGTATCACTGAACTCCTCTCTTAAAGACGATTCTAACACCACCATCGCGCCAAATGTATATAAGGTATGAAGAGAGATATGAATCAAAAACCCAGAAAATAGCGAGCACCTTTAATTTGAGATTTCTCTCTCAATTCTCAACGGATTTAAAAATTGTAAGCAACATTAGAATTAGGAGAAGGAGTAGAATAGATTAGTGCTTGATTTCAATCCAAATGGTGGATAATTCTACCTTTTCAAATTTCAAGGAAGAAGCTCTGAAACTGGACTTCTGTAGCTTGAATTATGGCTCGTTTTGATTGGTTTAAGTGCTGGAGAGTTTGTATGATGCTTAAGGATGATGAATGCGTAAATAATTTTGGAAAAGGGAGCTTAAATCTCAAAAACTGAATTCAAAAAAGATGGGTTCGTGTGAGGTTTTGGCAGGGTGTTTTTGGCTCTCAAAGCTTGAAGAAATGAATGGGGATGACCCTCTATTTATATGGAAGTGAATGGGAATGAAAATTGGAAGAAACAAGGAAGTTTGGAGGGAAATTGGATGAAGGTCGAGCACGAGTGAAGTGTGACTTCATTTCCATCAAAACTCAACCAAATATTGTGTTTTGGGGTGATAATCACTTCTGGCAAGTTTTCTAATCAAGTTTAAATCAAAAACACGCATAAATCTTGTGTTTAGAAGTCACATTATGGATTTCAAAGTTTTGACTTTGTGGAAAATTCAGTTTCAAGTTACCAAATTCAAATCCATGGCATTTCCAACTCAGGGGGTCTTAGGGCATGATTCTTGATGCTTTAGAAAGATGAGGTTACAAGCTTTGCAATGGAAAAAGAATGGGATCAAATGGATGCTTGAGCTGAAAGTTGCATTGAGTCAAAGTTGAAGAAAAAGGGTTGAATTTCCATACTTAGAAATATTTCAAATTCTTCTCTAAAAATGACCTATAATCTTTTGCATCCAAACATGGCCTTCCACTTGAAATTTACTCTTGACCAAAAAATATGGAATGAAGTAGATCTCTTGAATGACATTTTGAATCTTGAACCACTCAAAATCTCCGAAAATTGAGCAAGTTGTGACTTGTTGAAGTTGGCCAAAAATCATGAAATGACCTATAATCCTTTGTATATTTAAGGTAACCTCCATCCATTTTCCCACTTTGCACATAAAAGAAGGAAAAAATTTCACATTTTCAAGATCATTATGGAAAAATAATGGGCTCAAGGTGATAAAAATTGACCATGTTATGATCATTTGAAGTCACCTATGTAAAATTGTGGATTCATCTGGGTGACTTGTAATCTTTCTTCTTCACCAAGTTTCTTCCACATGAAAAATCCTTGGAACTTTTGAAGTGATTTGTTGATAACCCTCTGAAGATAAGGATGTCTTTGGAATCATTCAAAAAACCAAAATATGAGCAAGATATACTCCTTTGAATTTCAAAACCCTAGCTTCTAGATCAAGAAAAGGCTTTGAGGAACTTTGACAAGTTTGAACAAACTTCTTGTACCAATATTCTTGCTTTGTGAATAGAAGTTGTTGAGGATGATAATGAGAACTCTTAGCCACCAAAACCACTTCCATATCTTGAAATTTGAGAGAACTATGCCCTTGTGGCCAATATGAACAAGGCCTTTTCCAAACATAACAGCTTCTCCAATCAACCCCTTGTACTTTTGAGTCAAATCTAATAACCTTGAAATGCGATGAACCAAAACAAACTTTCCATGCTATTTCTTTCAAAACCAATCCAATGGTGAGGTTTGAACCTCTCAAGCTTTTATTGGCTTGGTCATGGAAATAAACTCATGAACCCATGGAGTAATTTGTTAAATCTCATTGCCCTTCACCTACATGGATAACAAGCAAGACAAACCAACATTGCATTTTATTAATTAAATGAAGAAAGCAAAACAATATTCATGATCAAAAAAGGAACATAAGTCAAAGTTCTTTGTAATTCCTCAAAAGGAGCAAAGCTCAAAGTAGGGAGGGGAACCAAGAACCCTAGTGTGATCTTGTTGTGAGTGAATCAACATGGTATGATGAAGGGATCTTAGGGGCAAAAATTGGGGTACAAAAATTGCCCTTATTTAAGTTTCTTCTATCCGGAGATACGAAGGTTAAAAATCTTCATGTCGACGCGATCGAAGATACTTAAATATAAAACAAACCCTATTTTTGGCCCTAAGATATCATGCATATGCTTATGATCATGAATGCATATGAACAAGACCAAAGAGACGCAAAGATAACCTTGGGGGTGTATCAATAATAAAGAAACAAGGGAGTAACCCCACCAGGAAAATAAATCACTGGTGGACCAAAAGAACTGAATCAAAGAGGATGGTAGGATGGTCAAAGGACACAAAAATTTCTACCGAAGGTGAAGCTACCGACGTTTACTGAAGGCAGCGAGAAAGATAACAAACATCAACGTTCACTGCCGATGGCCCACCAAATTTCACTGAAGGTAGAAGGAGAATAAATCATGGCACCGCCGTTCACTGACGATGAACTACCAACATTCATTAAGGGTAGCAAGATAACAAACATAGACGTTCACTGCCGATGGTCTACCACCTTTCACTGAAGGTAGAAAGAGAATATATCATATCACCGCTGTTCACTGATGATGAAATATCAACGTTCACTGAAGATAGCAAAAAGATAACAAGCATCGACATTCACTGCCGATGGTCTACCAACTTTCACTGAAGGTATAAAGAGAATATATCATATCACCGCTGTTCTCTGACGATGAACTATCAACGTTCACTGAATATAGCAAAAAGATAACAAGCATCGACGTTCACTGCCGATGGTCTACCAAATTTCACTGAAGGTAGAAAGAGAAAATAAAACATCGACATTCACTGCCGATGGTCTACCAACTTTCACTGAAGGTAGAAAGAGAATATATCATATCACCGCCGTTCACTGACGATGAACTATCAACGTTCACTGAAGATTGCAAAAAGATAACAAGCATCGACGTCCACTGCCGATGGTCTACCAACTTTCACTGAAGGTAGAAAGAGAAAATAAAACATCGACGTTCACTGCTGATGGTCTACCAACTTTCACTGAAGGTAGAAAGAGAATATATCATATCACCGCCGTTCATTGACGATGAACTAACAACATTCACTGAAGATAGCAAAAAGATAACAAGTTTACCCAAGATTCTGGTGTTTCTCCTAGAACGGGTCTCAACTTCTTCTTTAACCAAGGCACTCCGCCTGGAAAGGATAATACATGAGTTGTCTCAAATAAAGAGAACTTGCTATTTGCGGTCACAGAGGATTGTAAAAAAGAAATGACTTTTTTGGGCAAGAGGTATGACTTCCTAGGGAGATACCATGATATTCTCGCCAAGGGGATAAAGTCTTCTCATGCAAAATAAATGCAGCGACCAAAGCTTGGAGTTTTTTTCCAGAATTCCAAAGTAAATAATATTGTCGGGGGATCACAGATCCAAACCAGAAATAAACTGGAATGAAACAGTCAACCAGAATATATCCTTTGAGAAATAAACTCAAAAGAGAAAGCAAGATCCGTCCAAACAAGGAACTGTATCGGAAGGTTTAAAGCAAAAATCTTCTATGAGGGACAACTCAGTAGAGAAATTGAAAGAGTGTGCATTTTCTGCTTAAGGCCAACACTCTATTGAAGAGATGGCAACGTAAATATGCAAAACAAGGTAATATGTCAACAAAAATATTAACAAATGTCAATGAACAATGATTTGTCAATTTTAACTATGCATGATGCATGTATAAATGTAAGAGTGTTTTCGTGTGCATGCTGACAAAATAGACACACAACATGGGGAACAACCAGGCAAAACAACCTCGGGCACTAACAACACTCCACTAAGCTTCAACCAAGATGATCATTCGAAGAAAGGTAAAGGCCAGTTGTAGAAACCAAACCTACTGCTTGCTTTTAACTTTACCGAGGAGAAACATAATTCGGAGGTGGACAAATCAAACAGATACCGGGGTAGAACATCCTTCTTCAGGCTTCATCGGGAAAACCAATGTTTTTTTCAAAAGTAACATGCCTACTGGAGATTGCAAGACCAGTCTCAAATAAAGCAGACTGACACCGAAACAATTAAACTTCACTGGGGAATTCAGACCCACTTCACTAGAGAAAAACGCGGATTGAAACTTCACATCATGAAAACTCAAAAAGAGGAGAAACAAATCCAAACTTGACCGAGGATACCAAAACCATAAATCCAATACGGCGAAAACAAACCGAGTAGCCCTTCTCGGGGGAAATAAAAACCTCTCAAATCAACTGGAGTTTGTCCATTCCTGGGATCACCATTTTTGTTGTCATTGTTTCATCACAAATCTCAAAGTAAAAGTAAATTGTAAAAATCTCTTTCTTTTTTTGAAAAATCAATTTTGTTATTTAATCTCTTTGCTTTGAAAATTATTATTAGTAATAAATGGAGTCTTTGCAAGCTAAATAACATAGGGAATACAAAGAATTGGGTAAAAGCTCGACATTCATTAATAGAATGGTAGTCTGCGAATGGAGAGACTCCATAGATGATTACAAAGTTTGAGAAATGGTAATTGTGATCGGTGGATCTGGAACTGACTGTTTAACGCTGGTTCGCGAAATGTCGCGGAAGCAAGAGTCGCCACCGTCTTTTATTTTCTCCAAATGGAAAGGACAAAAGCACAGAAAAATTCCTTAAAGAGATTGCTCTCGGTTCGGGAGGTAGGTTATAGAAAGGGAAGGTGTTAGCACCCTTTCTATCCATGGTTATCCATGGGCTCTTAGATACCTGCTCAATGTGTTTTCAAAATTGTTTGTTTGCTTTTCCATGTGGGTTTAAAAAAGTTTCTTTGAAAAATTTCAGTTCGACTCGTACGTCAGAGTGTTTGAAAAATTTGCTTTGAAAGCTTTTGAAAAGTGTCGGTGTGAAAAGTCTTTTTGAGTTTGTTTTGAGATTAGAGCAAGTATCCTTGAGAACCTACCTACCCTAAGGAATTCGTCTGTGTAAATGTCCTTAAAAGTAGTGCCATCCCACCATTGAGAGGTAGGTAGCACTACCGTTGGAGGTGTTCGGGTCAATTCGAGTTTTAGGGACATGGTGATCACCAGAGCAATGGGAAGACACCTTAGAAGCTACCCTCATGCCAGGTTCCCGGATCATGAGGACTTACTAAGACGTCCTCTACTCGACGATCACCTTTCGAAAGGCAACAATGAGGCGTACCCTAGGGGTGGTGTGTGCGAATTGTGTGTCATGTTTCAGTTATTTGTCTTGTCATGTTCATTGTGATCTACGCTTGATTTTATTTTAAGTCCATACATTCTTTCATGCTTTTGTTAACAGTTTAAAAGTTGCGGGAAAATAAATCTACAACTATTACAAATGGCGCGGGTCCACATCGCCAAAATTAAACCGGACCCGATTTGACGGAAAATAAATAAAGCGAATAAAAGTGTGAAAAGTTAAATGGTTACAAGGCTTTGGGACATGTACATAATTATTATAGCAATAAAGTAAATGCGCGAAATAAAATAATTAAAACAATGGGCGTTGGACCCTCTTGCAAACAATTGAATTGATAAGGAATTAAAATAAAAAATGAAAATTAAATGTTTTTGGTATTTTTGTGTTTTTTAAGATTTAAAAGAAGGAGAATTTATTACAATGAAATTAGAAATGCAAACCCTAATTCTAATGATTTTTAAGTTTTATTATGAAAATATTGAAATTTGACCTAATTTAGACCTAAATTTTTTTATGTACAATTTAATTATGAAAACAATAAATAAATAAGTATTATGATAAAAAGGAAAAATTAAAAGGAATAGAAATTGTTAGTTAACCTAATTCTAATTATTTTTTATTTAATATGAAAAGAATTAAATTGCAAACATCCTAATTAAAACTAAATTCATTATATGTTAATTTATTTACAAGAAAATAATTATAATAAAAATATTTATTATTTTTGGTCTTTTCTGATTTTTTAATGAAGTTTTTATATTTTGTAAAAAAAAATAATTAATTAATTAAAACAATGAAAATAAACAACATAATAATTAAAAAAATAAAATATGAAAGGAAAAGCAAACCAGGGGGGGGGGGGGGGGGGTAGCCCCAATATGGAGGTTTTGATGGTAAAGCCTGGCCCAATAAGACATGGCCTTGTTGATTTTTTTGCATAGCGTGTGGTGCATTGACTGGGAGCGTAGCGTGTTCCTCCATCCTATGCCTTTGATCTGAATGGGATGGACGCGTGGACGCTTGGATGAGGGAGGCATATGGTACGTCTCCACAGAAGCGCTGCATAGGAGTTTGAGTTGAAAAATAACATGAAGCATTATACAGACCTGGGACTCGAACCCAGGTCTGGGACGTTGCAAGCTCAACACCTGTGCCACTACGCCAGTTTGATTACGTTTAACATATAACATCAAATAAATAATATAAAAAACATAACGCGTTAGTGGAAGTCAGCGCGCGAAAGTTTGAATCCTCCACTCTTCGCCCCACACGTCATCATCTTCTTTCTTTTTTTTCTGAAACATAAACCTTAAGCAACGGTTTTTAACGCGTTGCAGAAAGTGGGCTATGGAAAAATAGCGATTAGCGCTATGTGAATCATAAATTAATCGCGACTACATCAATCTCTTCGTCCAGATGCGTTGAATGTAATGGTGTGGGTCTGGAGCCTTAATTTTGTCTTGGGTAGAAAACCCCAATTTTGAAAACCTGTAACCCTAATATTCAAACATGGCAGATTCGTATATATGGCACAAAAATGCAATTGAATGTGTTGGTTAGCATCAAAACATCATTATGAGCATGAATCAATAAAGAAATTTCACAAATAACGCTTAAATCATGATATTCGAATGGCAATTTTCTTCTGTACAGTTTGAGATTGTCTTACCAATTCTTGAAGCTTTAGTTGATATTAGGGATTGGAATGTATTCAGGAGACCACAAGGAAACTATTGAGACAAGAATGGAGTTTTGAATCGGCCTCTAAGGTTGATTTCAGAATTTGAGTTTTCAAGCAATTTTTCAAGTTTGTATATTGGCCTTCTGCGCAGCTTAGAGTCTAATGCCATTAGGTTTCTGATCCTGCATATGTAGTGAGCATTTTAGGTCAACAAAATTCAACAAAATCTCTTGTCTTCAATGGTTTCAATATTTGATTTTACAAGATCTTTTTTGAATCTTTTTTCATGTGCAATTTTGTTCAATCATGCCAAATCAAACCAAATCTTACCATATTGGGATGTGCACGTGATATTGAGAGTAGAATGTGCACAAAAAGATTTTTTAGGTCAAGTTTGATATTTTTCATGTATTTAAGTAATTTAAATGAATTAATATAAATAATAATTCAAATAAATTAATAAAAAATGAGAAAATACTTCCCTTTGGGCCAAGTGATCGTGCATAGGCTTGGAATGATGAGTCATGGAAGAAAAATAGGCCCATTAGCAATTTTAGACCATTTGAATCAAAGTTGACTTTTCAAAATTCCCAAAAATTTCCCAATTTCCACAAGGCATAACTTGCTCAATTTTTAAGCTTTGATCATGTTCTTGGACATTTTGGAAAGGTCTTTGAGTCCTCTAACCAATGCCTTTGGTCCCATGTCATTTTGATTTACCAATCTCAAGTTATGGCCTTTGACTTAAAGTCCCTTTTTGTTGACTTTTGAAAATGACCTATAATGTTGAAATTGATAACTTTTTGTGAGAGAATTTCTTGGACTTGGAATATGAAGATGAGTTGTAGGAAATGTCTTTCTCTTCAAAATGAGCTTTGGATGGAATTTTTCTGATAATCCATGTGAAAGTTATGCCCTGGTCAATTTCAGTTGACTTTTTCAACTGTCCAAATATAGTAACTTTTGCATCTTTGATGATTTCTGAGCCAAATTTTGAGAATCATGATCAAGCATTGATCAAATGATGTTTGTGGCTTCAAAATGATATATTGACCAAAAATTTGGACTTTTGACTGTCAAATGACCATTTTGCCCCTGCAGTTGACTGTAGTGCAATCTAGGGTTTTGACTGTGCAATTTTGAGCTGAATGCCTTGAAACTTGATATGAAGATACTTGTCCATCTTTGTAAGCATATGAGACTTGATTGGGCCTTTGAAAACTTCATTTTCTTGATCAGAATCCAAACCCTAGTTTTGACTGTATAGGAGACAGTTGAGCTGCACAACCCTTGGGGAATTTTGTGACTTGGCTTGGCAATTTCTTGGAGAATATGGGGGGGCAAATTTTGGGGTACAACAGTAATACATAATGGAAAAGATACATTGAAATACAATGACCACTATCCCCCCTAACAACTTTTGAAATCCTGAGCAGCAGCTTTTGTTGAAGTATGGTGAGGATCCGAGAAGATTTTTGCTTTAACGATCAAGTCTTGTCTGACGTAGTTACTTGCCAAGAAAATCCCTAACTTTTGCCTAAGCCGCCCTTGCGAGTTTTCAACTTAGTGGGAAATTTATTCTGTTTATGTCTCTAATTTTTGCCTAGACCTCCCTTTCGGGTTTTCAGCCTACCGAGATGCTCCTTTTTTCCTAAGCCGCCCTTTCGGGTTTTCAACTTAGCAAGCTGTTCTTTTATTTCTTTAGGCGAAGTATTTCTTGACTGCGTCAGCATTCATGGGACGTGGGAACTCCTCGCCATCCATAGTTTCAAGAATTAATGCACCACCAGAGAAGGCTTTCTTGAAAACATATGGGCCTTCAAAATTGGGAGTCCACTTGCCCTTAGAATCAGTGTTGAAAGACATGATCTTCCTGGGCACGAGGTTGCCTTCTCTGAATTCACGAGGTTTGACCTTTTTATCAAAAGCTTTCTTCATTCTTCTCTGATATAACTGGCCATGACACAAAGCTATCATTCTCTTTTCCTCAATCAAATTCAATTGGTCAAACCTGTTTTGGACCCATTCAACCTTCGTCAACTTGGTTTCCATTATCACACGCAACGAGGGAATCTCTACCTCAACTGGGAGTACGGCTTCCATTCCATATACTAAGGAGAACAGGGTTGCTCCCGTTGAAGTGCGGACAAATGTTCGATATCCATGCAGAGAAAAAGGAAGCATTTCATGCCAATCCTTATAAGTAACGACCATCTTCTGGATAATTCTCTTGATATTGTTATTAGTAGCTTCAACAACCCCATTCATCTTTGGCATGTATGGAGATGAATTGTGATGGACAATCTTGAATTATTCACACAGTTCTGTCATCATCTTGTTGTTCAAATTCGAGCCATTGTCAGTGATGATTCTGCTCGGCACACCATACCGGCATATAAGATTATTCTTAATGAAGTGCACAACCACCTACTTAGTAACATTGGCATATGAAGCAGCCTCCACCCACTTGGTAAAGTAATCAATTGCTGCCAAGATAAAATGGTGCCCATTCGAAGCTTTGGGTTCTATCATCCCAATCATGTCAATACCCCCACATAGAGAAAGGCCACGGGGAGCAAATCACATTAAGAAGTGTCAGAGGAACATGGATCTGGTCTGCATAAATCTGGCATTTATGGAACTTCTTTGCAAATTTGTAACAATCAGATTCCATTGTCAGCCAATAATAACCTTCCCTTAGAATCTTTTTAGCCATCGAATGTTCATTGGCATGAGTGCAAAATGAACCTTCATGAATCTCATGCATTAACATGTCTGCTTCGTGTCTATCCATGCATCTGAGCAAGACCATGTCATAATTTCTCTTGTACAACACATTTTCGCTGAGGAAGAAACTGCCTGCCAATCTTCTCAATGTCTTTCTATATTTCCTCGATGCACCAGTCGGGTATTCTTGAGTCTGAAGAAAATGCTTGATATCATAATACCAGGGTTTTTCATCTGCTACCTCCTCTGCTGTAAACACATGAGCGGGCCTATCCAGCCGTCGAACCGCAATTCGGGGTATATCATTCCAAGTATTCCCTTGGTACATAGAAGCCAGGGTTGCCAGAGCATCCGCCATTTGATTTTCATCTCTAGGGATGTGATGGAATTCAACTTTATTAAAGAAGGGTAACAATCTTCTAGCATAATCTTTGTAAGGGATCAAGCCAGGGTGACGAGTATCCCATTCTCCTTTAATCTGATTTATTACCAAAGCTGAATCACCATACACATCGAGAATTTTAATTCTGAGATCAATAGCTTCTTCGAGACCCATGATACAAGCCTCGTATTCTGCCATATTATTAGTACAATCAAATGTTAACCTTGCGGTAAAATGAATGTGCGATCTATGAGGAGTGACAATCATAACACCAATTACTTTACCATAAGCATTCATAGCTCTATCAAATATTATACTCCAACGAGATCCAGGGTCCGAACCTTCCTCAGGTAATGGTTCATCACAATCTTTCACTTTCAAGAACATAACATCCTCATCAGGGAATTCATATTCTGCAGATTGGTGATCTTCCACTGGTTGGTGAGCAAGATAATATGCCAACACACTACTTTTAATAGCCTTTTGAGTGCGGTATTCAATATCATATTCAGATAACAACATCTGCCAGCGGACAATTCTCCCAGTAAGAGCAGGCTTTTCAAAAATGTACTTGATTGGATCCATTTTGGAGATTAACCAAGTGGTGTGATTCAACATATACTGCCACAAACGCTTTGTCGCCCAGGCCAAAGCACAACATGTTTTTTACAGCATGGAATACCGCGACTCACAATCAATGAATTTTTTACTAAGATAATAAATGGCAAACTCCTTCTTCCCTGTTTCATCCCATTGTCCCAGAATACAACCCATGGATTTATCTAACACTTTCAGATACATAATCAACGGTCTTCCTTCTACGGAAGGG
Organism: Vicia faba; assembly: GCA_948472305.1. Lineage (NCBI taxonomy): Eukaryota > Viridiplantae > Streptophyta > Magnoliopsida > Fabales > Fabaceae > Vicia > Vicia faba. The sequence continues at coordinate 855,219,395 of OX451735.1, read as the reverse complement.
ATAAAAATAGGAGGTTCAAGCAGATATTCCTTAATACTTTCAAATGCCTTTTAGTAGTCCTCTGTCCACACACAACCTTGATCTTTCTTTAACAACTTAAAGATCGGTTCGCATGTTGCAGTCATGTGGGAAATGAACCTGGAAATATAATTCAAACGCCCGAGGAAACCTCTGACTTGCTTTTCAGTTCTTGGTGTTGGAATTTCTTGAATTGCTTTGACTTTATCAGGGTCAACTTCAATTCCTTTCTGGCTAACAATGAAACCTGACAACTTCCCTGATCAAACACCGAAGAGTGCATTTATTTGGATTCAGGCGAAGACGATATTTCCTTAAACGCTGAAACAACTTCAACAAATCTTCTATATGCCCTTCTTCAGTCTGGGATTTGGAAATCATATCATCAATATATACTTAAATTTCCTTGTGCATCAGATCATGGAATAGGGTTGTCATAGCCCTCTGGTACGTTGCACCAGCGTTCTTCAACCCGAAGGGCATCACTCTGTAACAGAATGTTCCCCAGGGTGTGATAAACATTGTTTTTCCATGTCCTCTAGAGCCATTCTTATTTGATTATAACCGGAAAATCCGTCCATGAATGAGAATACTTTGAATTTTGTTGTGCTATCCACTAGCATATCAATGTGTGGCAATGGAAAATCATCTTTTGGACTAGCTTTATTTAGATATCTGTAATCTACGTACATGCAGACTTTTCCGTCTTTTTTCGGTACTGGGACAATATTGGCAATCCATTGAGGATACACTGACGTCACAAGAAAACCAACATTAATCTGCTTTAGAACCTCCTCTTTGATCTTTACTGCCATATCTGAGTGAGTTCTTCTCAACTTTTGTTTAATTGGCGGACACTCTGGCTTCAACGATAAACGATGCTCGACAATATCTGTATCTAGACCAGGCATATCTTGGTAAGACCAAGCGAAAATATCCACATACTCTTTCAACAGCTCAATCAACCTTCTCTTCACATCAGGATGCAACAATGCTCCAATCTTGACTTCCTTCGGGTCTTCTTCTGAATCCAAATTGATCACTTCCAAAGGCTCTTTATATGGTTGAATGGTATTTTCCTCGTGCTTAAGCAACCGTGAGACCTCTTCTGGAATCTCATCATAATCTTCTTATTCAACCCCATACACAGGACATTCAAAGTTGGGAGAGGGTGCAGGGTCATTGTATTCAATGAGTTTTTTAATTAATCTGCACATATGATTTATGATTGCTTTTAGAAACTGACACATATAACAAGTGATCAGGCAAATTGAATTTCAGTTATTATTTATTTTGAAAGGGTTTTTTTTATTACCATTTCCAAGAAAAAACAAAAAAATAAAAACACAATTTGGGAAACAAAGTCAACTTTTATTAATGATCTTAACAGTCACATCAAACAGATAAGCCCTGCAACATTAATACTTCCACCTTGGGCAGAGTGAAATCTTTTCATAAAAAAGATTAATCAAACCAAATTACTTTGAAATATGTGTGCAAGAGGGAATATCAATGGTGACCCAGTTCTGAACCCTGACTTCATGCGTCACATAATTCGGCATTTGCTGCTCTGTTTCATCCTCTTCGACAACATTAATTCTAGAATCAGTTGGATCGAGGTAACCTCCGCTGCGGAAAACATCATGATAGCTGCTCATAGTAGAATTTGACTTCAAACCTTCGACTTTGCCATTCTTCAAAGAGAAACCCAAACCAGTTCTGTTCTTGTTCACGGGTGGATCCACAATTCGCCCCCAAACTGCATTATGACCATTGCGCACAACCTGCTGCGCGTCCTTCAGCGAAACCATGGAATTCTCATTTATCCTTATGTTGTCAACGAATAGGGCTTGGAACTGGGTTCCAACAACAGCCTCATCCGCTTATACAACACTGAAGGAGGACAAATGAGATATCAACAATGCCTGCTTGCCACTTATGATCACTACCTTCCCTTCACGTACAAACTTTAGCTTCTGATGTAAGGTTGAAGTGACAGGCCCTGCTTCATGTATCCATGGTCGTCCTAGCAAACAACTATAGATGGGAATAATGTCCATGACCTGGAAGGTTATCTGGAACAAATATGGTCCTATATGGATGGGTAAGTCCACTTCACCGATGACAGTTTTCCTCGACCCATCAAATTCTTTCACAATGATGCCACTCGAGCGCATAGGTGTTCCATGGTATTTCAACTTCATGAGAGTACTCCTCGGTATAAAATTCAGTGTGGATCCATTATCAATTAGCACATTGGATAGCGAATCATTCTTGTAGTTCATGGATATGTGGAGGGCCAGGTTGTGATTCCTCCCTTCATCTGGTAATTTATCATCGCAGAAACTCAAGTTATTACATGATGTAATGTTTCCAATTACGCTGCTGAATTGATCGTTTGGCATGTCACTCTCCACAAAAGCTTTGTCCAGTACCCTCATCAAGGATTCTCTATAACCAGAGGAGTTCATCAATAAAGCTAAGATAGATATCTTTGAAGGAGTCTGCAGTAGCTGATCTACAATTCTGTAGTTGCTCATCTTAATTATATTCAAAATATCATCCAGTTCTTTCTCTAGCGTAGCTCCGCTAGTCTCTCCTGTAGCCTTCTTAGGTTCATCATTCTCAACAATTTTCTTTCCAACAGCAACATCTCTCTGAACAACCGGCACAAACACACGACCGCTACGAGTCACCCTGCTATTTTCAGCTATATTTCCAACATCGAGCATTGGCTGGATGAGAACTTCCACCCCATCTTCTAAGATTGTAGCATTGTATTTGTAAGGCACAACTTTATCTGATTTGTAGGGGATATGACCTGGAAAACTAATTACCAATGGGGTAACAACTGGCTTGCTATGATACTCCACTTCAAAATGGGCTGGTGCACCGAAACAAGGCACAATGACGTTTACCCCTTCTTCAACATAACCAGTCATCAATAAGTCATTTTTGGAAAACAAATCTTCGTTTGAAGAGAAATACTCATCCGTGTAGGCATACTCTTCCTATGACTCTTCTTCCATTAAACAAACCTCAACCATACCAACCTCATGATAATCATCCCTCTGACCTGTGATCTTGATAGTTCCATTGTCTAACAATAACTGAACACCCTTCTTCATGATTGAACACCCTCGGGGATCTAGACAGCAAACTAGGCAAGATCCATATTGGTGTTCCACCTGACCAGCCATATGGCAGAAGGTAGCATGCAACTGCACGAGATCCTCATTCATATACTCCACATCAAAAATTATGAATTCACCAGGACATCCAGAAACCATGTTCACTTCCTCTTTATACTCTTCCCTAGGCCTGATTATATGGATTAGGCCCTCATCTATCATCTCCTGTAAATCAACCTTTATCTTCTCACGACCATGTATGTCTGTACTGCAAATAGCACAACCAGAATGGTCGTGCGTATAGTAGCTAAATTCACAGAAGTCTACGTGCATTTTCACCAAATCTCCTCTAACCAGATTAATGTCAAAAATCCGGAAGTCGCCTGGACAATCGGCCACCATATTTACAGCATTTACTCCCCCATGCTTGGGTAGAGGATTATCTTTCACATTAGGTCCCATGTCCTTGAAAGATAGAACTTCGGACTTTACCAATTTCTGCAGCTCATTCTTCAAAGGATAACAATTCTCAACACTATACCCTGGTGCCCCTTGATGAAAAGCACATGTTTGATCTGCCTTGTAATACCAAGGCAATGGTGATGGTATGGCGGGAGGTGGTCGTGTCTGGACCTACTTTTTCTGAATCAAGGCCGATAGCAACTCTATAGGTCATGGGAATAAGGTCATAAGTCTCCCTTCTCTTATTATACCCTTGATTCCCCTGCTGGGACGGTTTCTGATAAGTAACGGTAGTCAAAGCGGCATTCATAACAGGAGTAACTGAGGCGACTTGCTGATGACGCTGATAATTCCTTCTAGGAGCGTTTGTCCTCCTTTATTGTATAACAACATTTGCATCTCCTTCTTTCTTCTTGGTAAACCCATAAGATGGCTTCTTTACACCTCCAGATCCTTCACTGTTCATCAAACGACTTTCTCTTACAATCTCTTCTAAGCGGATACCCATTCCTACCATCTCAGTAAAGTCACTTGGCGCGCTTTCTACCATCCTCTCGTAGTAGAAAGCACCCAGCGTCTTTAAGAAAATCTTAGTCATCTCCTTCTCTTCCATGGGAGGAATCACTTGGGCGGCTACCTCACGCCATCTCTATGCATACTCTTTGAAAGATTCCCTGTCTTTCTGAACCATGGCCCTAAGTTGATCACGGTCAGGTGCCATGTCCATGTTGTACTTGTATTGTTTGATGAATGCTTCTCCCAAATCATTAAAATTATGGATATTAGCGTTGTCCAAACTCATATACCACTTCAACGCAACACCAGTCAAACTATCCTGAAAAAAGTGAATTTGCAGACGCTGATCGTCAGTATGGGTAGACATTCTTCTCACGTACATCACCAGGTGAGCACGAGGACAAGTGTTGCCCTTATACTTCTCAAATTCGGGGACCTTAAACTTAGCATGTATCTTAACATTTGGGACCAAACATATCTCATTCACATTCTGCCCAAAGAGCTCTTTTCCCCTGAGGGCCTTCATCTCTCTCTGCATTTTGTCAAACTGCTCTTGAAAATCATCCATTCTGTCATAAAGACCCAAGTCTTCACTCGGTGGAGGGAAAGGACGACACACATCATCATTAACAAACGGAACCATATTCACCGAAGGAGGCGTAGCAGGAGCAGCATGCACCACAGGAGGTGCCGGAGTAACAATAGTATGAACCACTGGAGTATCTTGAGGACCAAGATTGAAACCTTCATAAAGAAACTACTCAAACGAATACTATTTGGTTTATCCCTCATCGGATAACCAAGCTGTCGCCGTGCAAGAACAGGGTTATAGTTAATTCCTCCCTTTGTACCAAGAAGAGGTAGATTGGGGAAACTACCACAACTGTCAATAATCTCTATATCCTTTTAGGCTCGATGATACCAATCAATATCTGAGTGAGTAAGTGCCATGATCTTAGGAGCCCAACGGGGTTCCTTCTTGACATCCCAAAAAGCATCAGACTAAGGCATATGAGAGATAAACCATTGATACAACAGAGGCGTGTAACAGATAGTCATTCCCCCATGATAAGAATTCTAAAGGTGAATAGAGTAATAAGAATCACCCAACAGTGTAGGAACTGGGTTTCCAATCATGAAAATCCTGATAGCGTTAATGTCGACAAACTTGTCCACGTTTGGAAATAAGAACGACCCGTAAGCAAGTAGGGCAAAGATGGCCTCAAAAGAAACTGTACTCTTCATTCTGGAAAAGTAACGAGCTTTATCCAATAAGAACTGAGCTGGTAATCCTCTAATCCCTCCTTTAGTAGTCATATGGGCTTCCACCTCAGACTTCCCCAGATGAATCAAAGCAGCAATCTCACGTGGTTTGGGCTCACCCTCCAAACCAGTAAAAGGAACACTATCGGTAACAGACAAATCTAATAGATAAGAATACTCCTCCAGTGTAGGCATCAACTGATAGTCGGGAAAAGTAAAGCAATGATACATCGGATCTTAGAACTGGACCATTATCGAGAGAAAACCCTCCTTCATCTTCAGCTTCATGAGAGGGATAATGGATCCATACTTCTTCTGAAAGTCTGCAGAACACTCGATCTCGGGAATTAGACTGATCAACTCATCTATCTTGGGATCCTTGAAACTGTATTTGCCGGTCTTTCTCTTTCCAGAATCCATGGTTAGAAAGTACCTGAGATATTCACAAACAGTCAACCTTTAAATCCCTTGAAACATGGTTTCTTCAAAAGATGCTTATGAGTGCATGGATGCATGATGCAACAATCACACACAAGATCACACATAGAGGGTTCATAGGTTCAACGTCACGAGCATGAGGTCGAAGGTACTACTCGTAAGGTGTTGGTCTAAAGTTATCACCTGCCGAACAAGGTTCTAGAGGTTCCCAGAGTCTACATCCTTCCTTCGGATATTATCAACTTCCCAATTAACTCGGTAATTAGTAATATTCTCAAGAAAGACTCGTCCGAGCGTAGTATCGCGTGACAACTATTTCCGGATTACTCTGTCATAGCTTCCGCACTACATCTACAAGGCCAAGATGGGTTTGGTATTCTACGGTCCTCAGTTTCAGCAGGCTCTCAGGTCAAAAGCAGTATGTCTTCTCGATTACTCAGTAAACGACACTACAGTCAAAGGGGCCTCCACTGGGTGGGGGATCTCATGCCTCCTTTTTTGGGATTACTCCCTCAAAGTTAACATGACTATACCGCCCGTCCTATCTTAAAGTTTTCCCAAGTCCGGGTATAGGACTTATGAGTAATCACCAAGCACCCTGAAAACCAGGAAAATCCAGATAAACATATATACAACATATAACACAAAAAATAGTAATAACACATATACAAGTATAAACAAAGATAGGCTTAACCCACTTAGGGATGAACTAGCAAGAGGTCAATCTCTCCCCAGTGAAGTCTCTATTTTTCTGTAGCGGTAGAAATGCTCAAGACTAAGCCATTAGATTGACTAGACTTTATACAAATCAAAATAAAAATTGCCACCGCACTTTATTGTTTCCAAAGGAATGGGAAAAGATCGAATAACCCAAAAAGAGGGGGGAAAGATTAAAGGTAAGGGGGTTGGTTATGCAAATGGAATGTATTAGCACCCTAAACATCTACGGTACTCCGCAAGAGCCTCTTTGTAAAAATCTGTATATTTTGGCTATAAAAACTGTTATATAAAATGGATGGTGGAGGTGAGAAAAGAAATATATATTTTATGATTTTTGCACCCTCCGCGGTTGCGAACCTTTAGTGCCTACGTACCACCTTTCGTGCAATAGGGGATCAGGGTACACATAGTTCCTTTTTTTTTAAAATTTAAAACCCGAATATGTTGGTTAATTTTATAAGATAAAACATCATCGTCATTGTCCGTGTGGAAAACATACCTACCATCCACAATCATGAGCAAGGAGAGTTTGCATCATCTCAAAGTGGAGGATATGACTTGGATTTCAAAATCAACAATTCCTCACTCAACACCCAAGTGTAAAATATCTCTCTTCACTACATATTGTAGAAGTATAGTTGTTTGCATCACTACAAGGATTGACAAGAGTTTAATCTTTTTCAGAAAAAGTTTTAAAGGTAAAAAGCCAAAGTGGAAAAATGGTTTGAAATGAGATTGATTGACTTTTAGTCTTCTCAAAAAAATGTCAAGGTATTATTAAGTTGATTGGAGTTTATTTATGAAAATGTTTTGAAAATACATGGACATAAGTCCAAGTTTATTATGAAAATGGTTCAAATTTTAAAACAAGAAGAGTTTTCAAAAGGAGGGAGAAGATTTTTGAAATTAAAGAAGATGAGAGGAGAATAAGAGGCTATCCTAAAGCATAAGATAAAAGCTAGGGATAAGAACCATCTGTGATCGGTGGATCTGGAACTGACTGTTTAACGCTGGTTCGCGAAATGTCGCGGAAGCAAGAGTCGCCACCGTCTTTTATTTTCTCCAAATGGAAAGGACAAAAGCACAGAAAAATTCCTTATAGAGATTGCTCTCGGTTCGGGAGGTAGGTTATAGAAAGGGAAGGTGTTAGCACCCTTTCTATCCATGGTTATCCATGGGCTCTTAGATACTTGCTCAATGTGTTTTCAAAATGTTTGCTTGCTTTTCAATGTGGGTTTAAAAAGTTTCTTTGAAAAATTTCAGTTCGACTCGTGCGTCAGAGTGTTTGAAAAAAATTGTTTTGAAAGCTTTTGAAATGTGTCGGTGTGAAAAGATTTTGATTTGTTTTGTTTTTTAAGAGAGCAAGTATCTACGAGAACCTACCTACCCTAAGGAATTTGTCTGTGTAAATGTCCTTTAAAGTAGTGCCATCCCACCATTGAGAGGTAGGTAGCACCACCGTTGGAGGTGTTCGGGTCAATTCGAGGTTCGGGACATGGTGATCACCAGAGCAATGGGAAGACACCTTAGAAGCTACCCTCATGCCAGGTTCCCGGATCATGAGGACTTACTAAGACATCCTCTACTCGACGATCACCTTTCGAGGCAAGGCAACAGTGAGGCGTACCCTAGGGGTGGTGTGTGCGATTCGTGTGTCGTTTTCATTGATATTTGTCTTGTCATGTTAAAGTGATCTACGCTTGATTTTATTATGTCCATTCATTCTTGCATGCTTTGTTTAACAGTTTATAATTGCGGGAAAAGTAAATTCTAAGCTATTACAAATGGCGCGGGTCCACATCGCCAAAATTAAACCGGACCCGATTTGACAGAAAGGTAAATAAAAGAATTAAAAAGTGCGAGAGATAATTGTTACAAAGCTTTGGGAGAGATACATGATTATTTAAACGAAAGAAAATAAATACGCGAATAAATTACGAACGAGGGCGTTGGACCCTTTTGCAAAAATTAAAGTTAATGAATTTAATTAACAAAAAAAAAGATTAAATTAATGAGGAATTAAAATTAAAAAATTAAAAGAAATTGTTTTTGGGTATTTTTATGTTTTTTAAGATTTAATAGAAAAAAGAATTAATTAAAATTAACTAACCCTAATTCTAATGGTTTTTTAAGTTTGTTATGAAAATATTAAGATATAACCTAAATTAAACCTAAATTTTTTTATGTACAATTTAATTATGAAAATAAAATAAGTAATATTATTATTATGAAAAAAAGAAAAATTGAAAGGGATAAAATTAACAATTGAACCTAAATTCTATATTTTTTTATATTTTTATTATGAAAAGAATTAAAGTTGCAACCTAAATTAATACTAAATTAAGTTACATACAATTTGCTTATAAAAATAATTAAATTATTTATTATATTTTTTTCATCTTTTCTGATTTTTATGAGATTTTTGTATTTTGGTAAAAATAATAATTAATTTAATCAAAACAAATAAAGAAAGTAAAATAACAATTAAAATAAAATATGAAAAAAATGGAGAATTGCAAACCAGGGGGGGTTCAGTCCCAATTGTGAGGTATGGATCCAGTAAATTGAGCCCAATAACATTCAGATCCATTGACTTTCGCCACTAGCGTGTTGGATGGTTGACCAGGCTTAGGGTGTTCATCCATCTGGGGCCTTTGATCTGCAGCAGTTAGACGCGTGGCTGGCTTGATGATGATGGAGCATGGTGTGCATCAATGTTGTGCCTGCATAGGAATTATCAACGAAAAATAATATAGGAATTATACAGACCTGGGACTCGAACCCAGGTCTTGGACATTGCAAAGCACATGTACCTGCCACTGAAGCGCTTGAATCACATTTACTATATAATAATTAACAAATATTATAAAAAGAAAACAAAACGTTGGTGGGCAACGCGCGCGAATTTTCAAACTGGCGTATCGTTTGTTGACAACGCATCACCCTCTTCATCACCCCTGTAACACAAAACACAAAGGCAACAGTTTTACACGCGTTGCCTTAGGCAGGCTATTGGAAAATAGCGACTAGCGCTATGGTGCCCATAAATTGGGCGCGATAGGTGATTCATGTTCGTCCAAGCTTGCCAAATGGAATGGTGGTGGTCTGGATCCTTAATTTTTCCTCTTTGCAAAAGCCCTAAATTCAAGCTCTGAAAAACCTAGAAAACTAACATGGTGAAATCTTATATACAGAGTAATAATGCAATTAAACATGATGGTTAGCTTTAGAATCTCATGAGGAATAAGAATCAATAAAAAAATGCTGTAAAAATGCTTGAATCATGATGCACGATAATGGAATTTTCTTGATGCAGTTTGAGTTCAATCTACCAGTTCTTGGCGTGTTGATGGATGTTTGGGATTGGAATGTGTTCAGGGCAACCTTGGCAAGCTATTGAAACAAATTTTGCACTTTGAATCGACCTCTAACACTGATTTCAGTTTTGCCTTTTATGGAGAAAATTTCAAGTTTCTAATGAGTTCTTTAGCGCAGCTTAGAGTGTATGGGCATTAGGGTTCTCTTCAGGCATTTGTAGTGAAGCAATTAGGTTAAGAAATTTCAATCAAATCCATGGCAATAATGGTTTTCAATATTTGATTTCTTAAGGATCTTCCATATCTTTTTCATGTGTTCTTTGTTCAATCATGCTCAAATTAAACCAAACCTTTCCATGTTGGGATGTGCACGAAATATTGAAGCTGAAATGTGTACAAAAAGATTTGTTTGGTTCATTTAGATATTTTTCACATATTTAATTGATTTAATTGAATTAATATAAATAAAAATTCAAATAAATAAATAAAAAATGAGAAAATACTTCCCTTTGGGCCAAGTGGTCGTGCATATGCTTAGAATGATGAATCATGGAAGAAAAATGGGCCCATTAGCAATTTTAGGTCATTTGGATCAAAGTTGACTTTTCAAAATATCCAAAAATTTCCCAACTTCCACAAGGCATAACTTGCTCAATTTTTAAGCTTTTCTCATGTTCTTGGACATTTTGGAAAGGTCTTTGAGTCCTCTAACCAATGCCTTTGGTCCCATGGCATTTTGATTTACCAATCTCAAGTTATGGCCTTTGACTTAAAGTCCCTTTTTGTTGACTTTTGAAAATGACCTATAATGTTGAAATTGATAACTTTTTGTGAGAGCATTTCTTGGACTTGAAGTATGTAGATTAGTTGTAGGAAATGTCTTTCTCTTCAAAATGAGCTTTGGATGGAATTTTTCTGATAATCCATGTGAAAGTTATGCCCTGGTCAATTTCAGTTGACTTTTTCAGCTGTCCAAATATAGTAACTTTTGCATCTTGATGATTTTCTGAGCCAAATTTTGAGAATCATGATCAAGCATTGATCAAATGATGTTTGTGGCTTCAAAATGATGTGTTGACCAAAAATTTGAACTTTTGACTGTCAAATGACCATTTTGCCCCTACAGTTGACTGTAGTGCAATTTAGGGTTTTGACTGTGCAATTTTGAGCTGAATGTCTTGAAACTTGATATGAGGATGCTTGACCATCTTTGTAGGCATATGAGACTTGATTGGGCCTTTGAAAACTTCCTTTTCTTGATCAGAACACAAACCCTAGTTTTGACTGTATAGAAGACTTTTGCACTGTGCAACCCTTGGGGAATTTTGTGACTTGGCTTGGCAATTTCTTGAAGAATACGGGAGGGCAAATTTTGGGGTACAACACCATCTAACCAACAAGAAGCCAATACTTGGCATTATGAGTCAAGATAGAATTCCCATTCTTTGGATTGAAACCAAGCAAGCAAAAATACTAGACCTCTTGAGAGAATCAAACTTCAAGTGTATTAAGTCTTCACAAAAATTGGGCAGAGTAACGGCTGTATACGGGTGAATTCCAGATTACAAACAAAGAATGTAATCACAAAAACCTGCACACAAAAACAAACAAGCAACCCAATATCTTGAGGTAAACCTCAAGAACTCCAGACAAAAATAATCAGATAAGATCATAAGGTTTCCAAGATAGGCCAAGGTTTCTAATCCTAAGTCCAAGAAAAGTCCCATGCTCCATAATGCCAAGGATAGTAGCCAAATAGTCCAAGTACCATTAAAGATTTTTTAGGGTTTATGTTGATTATTAAGTATCTTAAGAAAGGAAAAGAAAAGCTCAAGTGAGCAAAGTACAAAATGGCAAGAAAATAAATGATCAAATGAGCAAAGATGAAAATGGCATGAAATGTAAATGCTAAAAGTAAATAGTACATAAAGCATAAAAAAGAATAAAAGTATAAGGTAAAAACAAGTCAATAATTAGTGGTTAGTTGGATGACCATCTTGAAACTTTCATTTGGAACTCATTAGAGGATTGGTAGAACCAAAGCCTCCACACAACAAGTTGCATTTGCTTTTTGTCAAGTATATCATCCATTTGGAATTCTCATAAGTACCATTTAATGATCAACGATGTTTAAGTGATCCGTGTTGACCAAAGGTGTTGTAGATCCATTAGAGGATTGGTAGAACCAAAACCTCCACACAATGAATCTCAAGGTTATTGGATCAAAGAGATCATATGAACATACTTGGGCTTGCAATCATAAGTTTGGGCCACGAATGATCATTTATTCGAATCAGGACAAAATTTAGCGCTATGTTAAGTAATCGTAAGTGGACTTATATAGAAGTCATACCTATTTTGAGGCCGGTCAATAGTAATTTATGCACCATTTATTTTGAGGCATGATATAGAGATCATGCTCCAATAACACCTAGTGCAATAAGAATGGGATGAGATGAAGAGGGATGGGAAAAAAAAATACACAAACCACATTTGAATTAAATTTTAATCAAACTATTATTAAAATCATTCATCCATTTTTGTGGAGTTAAACTCAACACCATGGATCTAATGATGTTAATAAAGTTTATTATCCAAAATCTAACCCAAGATCAACCAGAAAATAGTCACAAAATAATATCACATTTTAATATATACAAAAGGGTAAAAAATAATGTTTAAAAAAATAGAAAATAAAGAGAAAAATATCAATTATGTTCAAATTAATCAAAAAATAAAAAGTAAGACCATAGAAAAATCAGAAATGGATCCAAATATTTTTATAAATTTTTTGGTAATTTTTAAAAGTCAGAAACTATTTTTAAACTATTTAAAATTGCTCAAACAAATAGAAAATAGGTAAAAAATAGTAAACCTCAATATAAAATTCCATAAAATTTTAAGAAAGTCAAAAATATACAAAATAATATTATGAATTTTTTCAGAATTAAAAAATGTCAGAAAGTATTTTTTAAGTAATTAAAAGAAAGCAAATCATTCAAAAAAATACAAAAAATATTAAATATCAAAATAAAAATGTGAAAAAATAGTCATGAGATCAGAAATAATTCAAAGTATTTTCGTGAATTTTTTCATAATTTTTGGATAAAAAATAAAAGAGTTATGAATTTTTGGAAATTTAATCAATAAAAATATAAAATCAGAAAATAAAATAAAACCAAAAAGATGAAGACCATCAGATTAAAGTTAAAACACGTTAGTAAGCTGATCCAGTGGACCAGACGCGCTGTGCTTGATATGGACCTTAGTGAGATACACATAGGATCAGAAAAAGGGAAACCAATGAAATTAAAACGTTTGACACACTATCATTGGCTGAGACGAAACATGTCATCGTCTTCAACCTCTAGACACCCTGCAATGGGGATTTTGTGAGATCCTGCAAATGGAAAAATTATAATCCCATGCTAGTATCATTGAACTCGTCTCTTCAAGACGATTCTAACACCACCATCGTGCCAAATTTATTTAAGGTATGGAGAGAGATATGAATCAAAAACCCAGAAAATAGCGAGCACCTTCAATTTGAGATTTCTCTCTCAATTCTCAATGGATTTAAAAATTGTAAGCAGCATTAGAATCAGGAGAAGGAGTAGAACAAATTAGTGCTTGATTTGGATCCAAATGGTGGAGAATTCTACCTTTTCGAAGTTCAAGGAAGAAGCTCTGAAACTGGACTTTTGTAACTTGAATTATGGCTCATTTTGGTTGGTTTAAGTGCTGGAGAGTTTGTATGATGCTTAAGGATGATGAATGCGCAAATAATTTTGGAAAAGGGAGCTTAAATCTCAGAAACTGAATTCAAAAAAGATGGGTTCGTGTGAGGTTTTGGCAGGGTATTTTTGGCTCTCAAAGCTTGAAGAAATGAATGAGGGATGACCCTCTATTTATAGGGAAGTGGATGAGAATGAAAATTGGAAGAAACAAGAAAGTTTGGAGGGAAATTGAATGAAGGTCGAGCACGAGTGAAGTGTGACTTCATTTCCATCAAAACTCAAACAAATCTTGCATTTTGGGATGCTAATCACTTCTGGCAAGTTTTCTAATCAAGTTTAAATCAAAAACACGCATAAATCTCGTGTTTAGAAGTCACATTATGGATTTCAAAATTCTGACTTTGTGGAAAATTCAGTTTCAAGTTACCAAATTCAAATCCATGGCATTTCTAACCCAAGGGGTCTTAGGGCATGATTCTTGATGCTTTAGAAAGATGAGATTACAAGCTTTGAAATGGAAAAAGAATGGGATCAAATGGATGCTTGATCTGAAAGTTGCATTGAGTCAAAGTTTAAGAAAAAGGGTTGACTTTCCATACTTAGAAATCTTTCAAATTCTTCTTTAAAAATGACCTATAATCTTTTGCATCCAAACATGGTCTTCCACTTGAAATTTTCTATTGACCAAAAAATATGGAATGAAGTAGATATCTTGAATGACATTTTGAAACTTGAACCACTCAAAACCGCCAAAAATTGAGTAAGTTATGACTTGTTGAAGTTGGCCAAAAATTATGAAATGACCTATAATCCTTTGTATATTTAAGGCAACCTCCATCCATTTTCCCACTTTGCACATAAAAGAAGGCACAAAGTTCACATCTTCAAGATCATTATGGAAAAATAATGGGCTCAAGTTGATAAAAATTGACCAAGTTATCATCATTTGAAGTCACCTATGTAAAATTGTGGATTCATCTGGGTGACTTGTAATCTTTCTTCTTCATCAAGTTTCTTCCACATGAAAAATCCTTGGAACTTTTGAAGTGATTTGTTGATAACCCTTTGAAGAGAAGGATGTCTTTGGAATCATTCAAAAATACCAAAAGATGAGCAAGATATACTCCTTTGAAGTGGTTTAGGGTTTAGTATTATAAAATATTTTTGGTCTTTTTTGGTTTTAAAAGAGTATTTTTGAATTGTGAAAGAAATAAACTAAAACCCTAGTTTTCTAATTAAAATTACAAATTAATTAGTAAAATAATAAAGTATGATTAAATAAAATATTTATTTTGTGTAAAAAATAAATAAACTATATCAAAATATAAATCTAATGTTTTTATTTTTTTTTCTTCTGATTTTTTAGTATTAGATAAAAATATTTAAGAAAAACAAATAAATAAAAATAAAATAAAATGGGCCAGGGTGTGAATAGCCAGCAAGGAGAGTCAGCAGTAAAAAAAAACATAAGGCCCAAGGATGAGGCCCAGTGCTGCCAAAAAAAAGTCAGAATGTGTGAAAAATATGAAAAAATTCAAAAGGGTACCACTGGGGCTCGAACCCAGGTCCCTATAGTCACAGGCGCGCGCTTCTACCACTGGGGTGGATATACATCCGTTTATTAATATCAAACCATAAATATATATGGTAAACACGTTCCTGAGGCCAACTTCATCTTCAACCTCACGCCCAGCCAGAACCTCTGTATCTTATTTAATTCTCAACAAAAATGAAAAATGTAAACAGGAAACTTGTGGCAAATTTCCTCACGATTTCAGAATTGCAAAGCAATAAAATTATAGATCAAAGACAAGCATGAATTTTAATGGCCCTAATCTGAACCCTAAAAATTTCAGAAACTTCAATCTTAAAATTCTCCAAACTCAAGCAATATAAATGAAAACTATGGACATGGTTAGCTTTAGGGCAATGATATCTACATTTTTCATTTACAAATAAACCATTAACGATGCCTGTATGAAGAGTTCAAAAGTCAGAAAACTTACCTTGCAAGAGGGTATCGTGTTTGGAGTTTGAGTTGCTTTCAGTGAGTTCCAATAATTGGATTAGCTTCCTCAAGTTCCCAGGAAGCTAATGTGATACTTAGCTTGAGCTGAAAGTGCCTGAGGAGTTCTGGAGAAGTCAAGGTGCAAGGTGTTGTTTTTGAAAATGGTAGATGATGATGGAGGTGTTACAGTGGTGTTGGAATTGTTTGTGTATTTTATTTAGAAGCTTTTGAAAGTAAAAGGCCAAGAAACGCACGAGCAAATTTGAAGATTGGATTTAAAACTCATAAATGGCAAGTTTTGAGGTGTTTTTAGTGATTCTGTATTCTTGGTGTTTTCAGAGCTTAAGCATGCGTGGGATTTGTGGCAAATAACTTGTGTATGTATAAGCAAAAGGGTTTGAGTGCTTTGGAGAGTCAGAAGTACAAGTTACAAGCTAATGGCTATGTTACTTGATTTTCAAGAAAAGTGGGAAAACAAGTTTCAAGAGGAAGTACAAGCATGGGCTGAGTGATTGTAAGTGTCTAAACAAGTTTCTCTTGAGTTATTGGACTTGTATGATCAGAAGAAAGCGATTTCAAGGCTCAAGAACAAGTTTTGTACAAAAAACTACTTTATCAAAATGGCATTGTGCACTTTCTTCCCAAAATGGATATAAAGCATGGCCTTGCATTGAATGATTGAATTGAGACCTCTAACAGCTGTGAAAGCAATTAATTATGGAGTTCCTAACAATTTTGAGGCCTGCAAAGTAGAGGTTATGCAACATAAGTTTGAATTTTGAATCTTGTTCATCACAAAATAACTTGTAATTCAAGTGTGAAAACTCTAACTTCATCTCTTCGATTCTCCCTACTCAATAATGATCTCAAGGAGTTATTGGACATTTTGTAAAGCTTGTAATTTGCTCTACAACCCCTCTTTGAATCACTTTTGAAAATTACCCTTGGAACTATATGAAAAAGTGCCATGAAATTAGGTCAAAATCCTGACCAAACTAGGGCAAAAATTTCACTAAGTGTTTTGTTTCATGACCATGTGTTCTTAAAATTATAACTTGAGATCCAAGCACTTTTGGAAGGAGTTGTGTAAATAAATGTTGTAGATTTCATGGAGATATACAACTTTCATGTTGGAAGTTTCTTTTGAATCATCTTGCATCATGGTGAAAATTTTGCTCGAAGTTGTGAAAAAATAAGAAATTTCTAACACTTAGAAAAATTTCTAAGTTTAGAAATTTTAACTTTTCAAAATGAAATCTTGAATTTTTGATTTATTGATGAATAAGTTTCATATTTTGACATGATTTGATGAATTTTGATCCTTGACATTTGATTTTGACCAAAAAGTCAAAGTTTGTCTTTTCAGTATACAGTTGACTTTTGATCAGTTGACTGAAAATTCATCTATCAATCCATTGGACTTGAGAAATGTTTTGAGCCATGTCATTAGGTAAAAATGATGCAATTGGACTCTTGAGATCATGACTTAAACCAATTGATCATTTGCTAGGTCAAAAATCAGAAATTGCCCTTTCCCAGTCAAAACCCTAATTTTGACCATTTTGCCCTTTTAAAGATTTGATCAAATTTCTTGAGGAATTATGGTCCAAACTTGATCAAATGATACATATGAGTTTAAAATGTTGACGTGGATAAAAAATTATGAAGTTTGACTGTAAATTGGCCACAATTGACTTTTTCCCCAATACAGCTGATTTTTAGGTCAACTGCTCAATTGACTGAGCAAAAGTGTGATCCAAGGCTTGAAACTTGACATGAGTAATCTTGGGGGTCCATAGTGATCCATAAAAGTCATATGGGGCATTGGAAGTTCAAATATCCTTGTTAAATCTCAAACCCTAATTTTGGTCATCAGTGCTTAAAGAGGTGTCTTGAGCTGATCAACCCTAGTGCAGTCTTGAGCCAAAGGAGATCTTGTGAGAAAATGCTTGATAAACGAGAGGGTAAATTTTGGGGTACAACACATAGTAGTCATAATGATTAAAACTTTAAATATTCAATTGAAATTAAAAATAGAAGATGAACATGCGATAAATAAAGATACGATAAAATAAATATAATGCGATAAATAAAAACCTACTCCAAAGAGACTTTAATCTGGTACAAGAGTAAATTTGCTGGAAACTTGAATGCGGAAAATAAAATGGCGGCAAGATTAAAAATTCTACAAAAGTTGCTCCAAACTCAATACAAACACGGCCCTCAACAATGCTATAACGCCTCGATGTGATGAGTTATAACTTTAATCGGTAAATATATACCTAAGAGTGTGTTAAGCTTGGATCCCTCAAAAAGTGAGTGTAAAGACCTATTTATAGAGTTCCAAAGTTCCAAAATGTATCAAGGAAGTTGTTGAATTCTTGGGAGAAGAAATATGAGAGAATGGAGTGAATGAGAGACCAAGCCAAACCCTTTTGTAACTACTGCACAATTTAATGTGTGTTGACTGCCACACCCCTCATGGCGAATGCCATGCTCTCAATATGGCTATGACTTGGTCTTTTGACAGTTAGTGCATGGAACACTCGTGGCTACCTCTATGGTGAACGCCATGGTGATTGCCTTGAGTGTAAAATGCTCCATTTCTTTCGATTTTTGTCCGTTTTGTTCAGTTTCTTCGCTTGTGACTCTTAAATGGGAAAACACTTGAAACACGCACAAATACCAGAATAATAATGGAAATATAAAACAAAATGAAAATAAAGCATGCACAAATAGAGTCAAATAAACAGTGAAATTTGGTGTCATCAAACTCTCTCACACTTGAATCATTGCTTGTGCTCAAATAAAATTAAAGTAAACAGTGACACTTGATAGCTACTATGGGATTAATGAATCTACCTTTGAACACGGTTATGTCAATAGGTACGAATTCACAAAAACAAGGGCATCGTAATAACACATTTCACATTTTTGTGGGCATAAGTCTCTTTCCTATACAACTCAATCCGTATCATGTCATTATGCTTAAGCCTAACTTACTCATCCCATTTTTCATTCAGGCGCAATTACATTAAGCCATTATCCGTACATACTCATAGTAAGGCGACCATTTAGTGATTCTGATCCTTTGCATGAGGTTCTGGTACATTAATTGGTGTAATCCCTTTATTTTCCCTATTGTAGCTGCGGGGAATCAGACTGTAATCTGCCATACCAAGTTCAGCACTAAAAACTTGTGAACCAACAAACAACAAATATTTTATTCTATTTTTGCATGTTCCAAAATAGTGGAGGTAAGCGACCGAGTGAGGATCACCTAACTTAGAAGTTGTATTCCCTATTTTCAATTAATTAAAGCAGAAAATAAAATTATGATCATTCACTTATATTCATCAACTTCCTTACGTAGAGCACGCTTGAGCTGAAGCCGACTGCTAAAATAAACTACTTAAGCACTTATTTTGGGATGAGAATTTAAGGCTATGTCATAAAAATTATCCATATCAATCTTTATAATTAAGAGACTTACGGTGTTATAACGATACTGATATTTCTGGATATTTCCCAAGTCTTTATAACCTTTCTTAAGTTTGTCTAATAGCCCACAAATTTAAAACAAACACTATTTCTTTTTGCAAAAATTTTCAGTATGGCTCAAGAAAAAGGGAAATATTCAATAAAAAACAAAAACAACACATAAAGACTCGACGAAACATGCAACGACTTGATAAAAACAAACTAAATCTAAATAAACAAAAGAAATACTAGAAAGCAATAAAGAAATCAGGAAATCTAACTAGAAACAAATAAAGTTCCTCTCCCACACTTAACCCAAACATTGTCCTCAATGTTTTGATAAAATGTGAAAGAGGAAGGAAGGAACCTGATGTGTATCATATCAGGGGACATAGTGGCCGTAAACTCTTCTCAATGAGAAAATATCCTGGAAGAGGTGGTTCATCTGTTTGGTTAATCTGTCAGCTTGTTCTCGTAGGTCATGGCGAAGGGCCATGACTTCTCTTCGTAAAGCGTGGATCTCAAAGTCAACAAGGGGAACGTCTGGAGGACCTAGGGATGAAGGTGGAAAAGGCATATCCGAGTAAAGAGGAGGGTCATATTTAGGAGCTGAAGGAGTCTTAGGTGGGGTTGGGCATTAATTTTTATTTTCTATTTGGTAACGCTAGTTATTACGGCAATGGGCACTAGTAAACTCATGGTTGGTTAGGGTGAAATGGTGAGCCACTTCATAGTTAACTAGGAGTTTAAATGGGTAGGGTCCCTCATGCCTTAATAAACTATAGTTGAAACAATGGTCAATATCTAGTAGATCATAGGCACAAAATTGTTTTAGGTGAGCAATCTAGTTGTGAAGTCCTTAAGCAATGGTAATATGAGTGACTAAACCCCCTCATAGATGTTTTTGATAACCTGGTTTGTAACTTTGGTTAAGTTTTCCACCAGGAAGACAAAAAAGTGAATAGGTCGAGACTGGAAAATACTGAACATGAAAAACATTTCTTCTTTACTGACTGGTCCAATGTTAGGAGCTTTTCGAAAAAGGTTTATGCTGCGACCATCTGAAAGTACCTGATGGCAGGGTTATGGATTAGAGGTATGTTCATTCTTTCATAGACAGAAGGGTAATCCTCAATAATTCTTCCCCAGAAAAGTACATCTCCCACTACATATCATCAGCTTTTGGCACCTCAGTGTAAGCTTGGGGTCCATACTGAAATGCTAAAATCCTAGCTAACTCATCGTGTGTGAGTTGGTAATCTTTTCCAAAGAGTCGGAAGGTAGCAAGGCCTCTGACTTGGTCTATTCCTATACGAGGGTTATAACTGTAGGAGCTGAGGAATTCCAAGGTTAAGTTCTTATAGGTTAGGTGTTTATGCACAGAGAAACGATCCCAACGGAGCTGGTTAAACATGTACTTCACACTGTCACAAAGTCCTAAGGCTATTAAGCTAGGGAAGTCATGGTATTTGGTTGGTAAAATTGTTTCTATATGCCAAGACTTTGTAGTGTCTTCTCTGGGCTCTATTTTTGAAAACGATCTCCATCTCATTGTTTATTTTCATCCTGAAATAAAGTTAGAGGATAAATTTGGCTATGGAAAATGTAGTGGTCCTAAAAAGAAAACACACAAGTTAGAAATTTATTAGATAAAATTTAAAATAAACCGATTATGAAAATAAATCTCGTGGGTTACCTCTTACGCAACTCTTTGTTTAACGTTGGCAGTTCAACAAATGTAAAAGTTTAGGACCAGATTTTGGTCGTAACAACGGGCAGATCTGTTAAAGTAAGGCGATCATAGGTAATTGGGATGTCATCGCTGCTATAGTGCTTCAATCGCTTCCCATTCACAATGAAGGGCCAAATGATTGACTCTTAATCTCGATGACACCTGATTATGGATGCAAATGGATATCCATGGGGATGAATAGTATGTTATCTGTGTCCGCTTTGTTTGATAAATATGATATCTATATCAGTCCCATATTCGTGCGGATATCCTTTAAATGGATAATCCACGGATATTCACAGATATCCATGTATAACATTTTTTTCTAATTTTTTTTAAAAAAATTTCAACCTCTTTTAAAGACACAATTAGTTATTATCACATAACATCTATACAAATCTCTCTTATTTTAACAAAAAATTTATCACATTAATTTTCTTCATTTTCACCAAAATATAATATCCATATATTTCATTTAAAAAAAATGAAAGATAATGAAATTATGAGTTATGATGAAAGAACAAACAACAAATGAGTAGAAAGGAAGGCATCAGTTGCACAGAGAAAGTGTTTTGTAGGAAGGTAAAATTTTGACGTAAGGTATGGAGTAAAGAAAAACTTAAACATGAAATAGCCAATATTTGTATGGAATGTTAAAGATTTTCTTCAAAGAAAACTTAAAAAAACTAATTTATTAGATGCCAAGACATAGTATAATAAATTAATATTTAAGTCATTATTATAATTTATAAGCGGATACGGATATCCGCAGGCATGGTATCATTAAACCCATATCCATATTCATTATTAAACGTGTATTTAAAAATCCATTTATTTTATCAGTGGATATCTATTAAGCTATTTATCTTGTATTCGTGACCGATTTTATCTGCAGATATCCGCAGGTGCAAATTTTTTTGCCATCCCTACACCTGATTGCATTACCTTTTTGACTTCGAACGACCCAAACCATCTAGAATGTAATTTACCTGGAAAAAAGTCGCAATCTGGAGTTAAATAGGAGCACTGGGTCACCTACAAAAAATTCTCTCAATATAATTCTTTTATCATTCCATGCTTTTGTTCTCTCTTTATAGATAATATCATTTTTGTAGGCATTGTTTCTGAGTTTATCTAATTTGTAGATATCTAAGATGCGTTTGTTACCAGCTGTCAAATAATCCATATTCAGTCAAAGATTTTATATCCCAATAGGCCTTGTGTTCTAATTCAAAGGGTAAATGACAAGATTTCCCGTAGACTAGATTGAAAGTAGTTGTCCCGATAGGGATCTTATAGGAAGTTCTATAAGCCCACAACGCATCATGTAACCTAGAAGACCAATCTTTTCTGAATAATGAGGAAGTCTTTTCTGAAATTTGTTTGATTTCCCTATTTGACACTTCTACTTGTCCATTGGTTTGAGGATTATAGGGTGTAGCTACCCTATGTCTTACGCCATACTTATTTAAGAGATTCGTGAAGATTCTAGAAATGAAATGGGACCAACCATCACTTATGACAAGGAGAGGAACACCGAACCTTGAAAAATTATAGTTTTAAAACATTTGAATAACTACTCGTGCATCGTAAGTGGGTGAGAAGATAGCCTCGATCCATTTAGAGACATAATCGAGAACCACAAGTATGTATTTCTTTTCCATGGATGATGTAAATAGACCCATGAAGTCAATTCCCCAGACGTCAAAGACCTCTACTTCTTGAATATTCTTAAGGGGCTTCTCATCGCGTCTTGAAATGTTTCTAGTATGCTGGCACCGATCACATTTGACTATAAAATTATGAAAGTCGCGCCAAAGGATTGGCCATTATAGGTCTGCTTGAAGGATCTTTGTGCTATTTTTAGATGTTCTTGCATGTCCTCCATAAGGTGTGGAGTGGCAATGAGTTATAACACTTTCAACCTCGTCTTCAGGTACACAATGTAACACCCCGATTTAATTATAATTATTTTAATTAATAATTATATGATATAATGTGATGTCTTTGTTGGGGACTAGATGCCTTATAATTATAGGAGTTGAGGTTTTAGGGGTGTATGGCTAAATGTGTAGAAACATGGGGGTGTGTAGTATAATATGAATTATTATTATTATTATTATTATTATTATTATTATTATTATTATTATTATTATTATTATATTATAATATTAGGATTGTTATTATTTTATAATAATAATTAAATAATTATTTAATTGGGATAATTATTTTAATGATGGGATATATTAGAGTGAGAAGAAGAGAAAGAGAGTCCGTACATAGAAACAGAGAAAGAGAAGCATAGAAGTGAGAAGAGGAGAAAACTATAAGAAGCTAGGGCAGGAAAGTTCATCCATAGGAATCAAGAATCATCACCAATCTAAGGTAACGTGGGATTCTAACACTTAATGGGTTTCCTAATGATGGGATATGGTAGAATTTAGATTGCATGGTTGTATGTTTTGATTTCTCCCTAATTGGTGTTCTTGGGGTTTTTCTCCCATTATTGAGTTTTGATGCATTTTTGTATGATTAATTATGAAATTGATGATGTGTTTTGGTTAGAATAGATAGGCATATGTTGGTGAATAATTAGCATGATTGAAAGATAAATTTTGATGAGAAAAACTGGAAATTTTGGTGTTGAAATGCTAAAAATCACATTTTAAAAAGTTACCGATTTTTCTGTTCTGCAACAGTGGTGACCGGTTACTGGTCTATTGGTAACCGGCTACCATGTGAAAATTTGAAAAAAAAAGGCTACTGTGTTACGCAATAATCGATTACCGTGATGCAGTAACCAGTTACCGCTGACTAATTTTTGAAAAACAGAGCTACTGACTTGTGCAGTAACCGGTTACTATAACGCAATAACTGACTACCACTGAAGGATTTTGTGTAATTCACTATTGTCTCATTAAGTAACCGGTTACTGTGATGCAGTAACCAGTTACTACTGTGTTAGATAGAATTTTGAAAAATTGAAAACTCCATAACTTTCACCTCGGGTGTCCGTTTAACGCGCCGTTTGGACCGTTAGGAAGCTAAAATCATTTTCTATTTTCTTAAAATAAATTATAAATCAGTAGATAATTATTTCACCAACATTGATACCTATCCGTGTGTATTCATGAGTAATATGATATACATTATGATGTGAATGATTAAGATGACGTTGTACGAATGTTTTGATTGTGTGACATGATATGAGTGACGATAATGATGATAGCCTGTATTGGCGTGGCATTGATGGGTAAGAGTAATAAATGTAAAATTGTGTTATTGCATATCAGTGTCGCATGCATTCATTAAAGATGGTATGTATTGGCGAAAGATTGTCTGTATTGGCGATAGATGGCCTGTATTGGTATTGTTGCCCCAAGATGAAATTATTAAGATGATGGTTTTACCCTGCTGGTACCACATGTATTGGGTCAGTGTCAGTTTCAATGAATTACATGGTTGTTAATGATTGACTGTCTTGACAATGAATGAGTCTCTAATTTTGTTATGACGAATGTTGTGTTGTTCATGCATTTAGTTATGTTGATGTATGTTATAGTATGATGGCCGATGAAAAAGTATGAGGTAAATATGTGAAATTATGTGTACTTGAATTGCTATCTGCTCATCATTATGCTTCCTCTTATATTATTATGATATCTCACCCCTTTCTGTTCGAATGTTGCTTCTACATGGAAAACATGCAAATGATCCGAAGTAGCTTGAAGTCGAGGTTAGCTGAAGAGTTCCTTCAGTTTTGCGTAGATTGAGTTGGTGTATGCTCTGATACGTAACACTTGGGGGTTTTACGTTTGTTTTATTCCATTGGGAGTGAACTTTTAACTACTCCATTGTTTGAGTTTAATTTATGACTATGCTGAATTTTGAAAGATGATAATTATAAATCTGGTTGGAGAATTGAGATGATTATTTATTGATGTTTTCCACTACAAATAAATGAAAGGAAGTTTAAAACTTTTGAACATATGAATTGTGTTGTGTATCTTATTTAATGAGAATGTATGATTTATGATGATGTGACATCTTATTTGTTGATGTTGATTTTAGAAATTAATTTACTCTGATTATATGTAATTTTAACGATGGGGAAATAGGGTGTTATAATTGGTATCAGAGAAGGTCGGTCGGTCCGGCCAGGTTGTTGAGTCGTTAGTGTAGTGTGACAGTGGAATACTATCGATGTTTTCTACTTACTGTTGTTTGATGTTGTGGTATGAAGCAGAGCAATGGATGGAAGAGGTAATGGTGCACTTGCTAATGCATTCCAGGTTTTGGCTCAGGCAATGCAGAATTAGCCTAATGCTGGTGGAAACGATGGAAGTCGTGCTTTGGAAACTTTCCAGAGGAACCATCCACCTACGTTCAAAGGGAAGCATGATCCTGAAGAAGTGAAGGAGTGGATCAAGGATATTAAGAGGATCTTTCGGGTCATGGACTATTCTGATGCACAGAAAGTGCGTTTTGGTACGCATATGCTGGCAAGCGAGGCTGATGGCTGGTGGGTTGCTACTCGCCAGAGACTGGAAGGCACATGTGAGGCTATTACTTGGGCTATGTTTCATAGGGAATTCCTGGTGAAGTATTACCCAGGGGATGTCTGTAGGAAGAATTAGATTTAATATCTGGAACTGAAACAAGGGAATTTATCACTAACTGAGTATTCTACCAAATTCATGGAGTTGTCGAACTTTTATCCTCACTACACTGAGGAGACAACTAAATTTTCTAAGTGCGTTAAGTTTGAAAGTGGCTTACATTCAGAGATCAAGAAAGTAATTGGGTACCAGTGGATTCGTAAATTTTTAGATTTGATGAACAATTGTAAGATTTATGAAGAAGATAATAAGGCTCACTACAAGATTTTCACTGAGAAGAGAGGAAAGCAACAACAATATCATGGGAAGCCTTACAATGCTCCGACTGACAAAGGAAATTAGAAATCTGTTGATAGTAAGAGGCAAAGTGAGAGAGGTGCTCCTACTAGTATTGTGTGTTATAGATGTGGAAAACATGATCATCAATGTAAAGAATATAGTATTGAGGTGAAGAGATGTTTCCATTATGGCAATATTGGGCATGAGGTGACTGAATGTAGACACAAAGAGGCAATCTATTTCAACTGTGGTGAAGAAGAACATATCGGTGCTTAGTGCCAGAAATCGAAGCAAGATCGATCCGATGGGAAGGTGTTTGCTTTAGCTGGGACTCAGAAATCTAGAGGATACCGCTTGATCATATGTATATGTTTCATTAATAGTAGTCCTTTAATTACTATTATTGATACCGGTGATACACATTGCTTTATTGTTGCCGATTATGCTAAAACGTTGGGTCTTGTATTATCTTCTATGAATGGGGAAATGATTGTCAATACTCCAGCTAAGGGATCAGTGACAACTTCTCTAGTATGCTTGAAGTGTCCTTTGTCCATCTTTGAAAAATACTTCCTTGTTGATTTAGTTTGTTTACCGTTGATTGGTCTGGACGTGATTTTGGGTATGAACTAGCTGGAATATAACTATGTTCATATTAATTGTTATAACCAGTCGGTGCGGTTTTCTACTCTCGGTGAGGAGGAGGACGCTAGATTCTTATCTACTAGACAGTTAAATGAGCTAATGAAGTATGAAAATCAATTTTTTTCTTTGATGGAGTCTTTAACCATTGAGAATTAGGCTGCAATTGATGAGTTCTAGGTTGTGTGCGACTTTCCCAAAGTTTTTCCTGATGATATTCTAGATGTGCCGCCAGAAAGAGAAGTAGAATTTTTGATTGATCTTGTACCTGGTACTAGACCTATTTCTGTGGCACCATACATGATGTCAGCATCCGAATTATCATAATGGAAGAACAATTAGAATAGTTGCTTGAAAAGAAGTTTGTAAGACCAAGTGTATGGCCTTGGGGAGCTCCGATATTACTTGTGAAGATGAAAGAAGGTAGTATGAGACCGTGCATGGATTATCAACAGTTGAATAAAGTGACAATCAAAAACAGGTATCCACTTCCGAGAATAGACGACTTGATGGATCAATTGGTGGGTGCACGTGCGTTTAGCAAGATTGACTTGAGGTTAGGGTTTCACCAAATTTGAGTAAAGGATGAGGATATTCAAAAGATGACTTTCAAGACTCGGTACAGACATTATGAATATTCAATGATGCCTTCGGTGTTACTAATGCGTCAGGTGTATTTTTGGAGTATATAAACCGTATCTTTCACACTTACCTGGATCGATTTGTTGTAGTATTCATTGACGACATATTAATCTATTCCAAATCAGAAGAGGAACATGCCGAGCATTTGCAAATTGTACTGCAAGTGTTGAAAGAGAAGAAGTTGTATGTGAAGATTTCAAAATGTGAATTTTGGTTGACAGAAGTTAGCTTTCTTGGTCATGTTGTTTCAGGTGATGGTATTGCTGTAGATCCTTCCAATGTAGATGCAATGGTACAATGGGGGGCTCCAAAGTCAGTTACAGAAATTAGAAGCTTTTGGGGCTTGGCTGGTTATTATAGGAGATTTATAGAAGGCTTTTCTAAGTTAGCACTTCCGCTAACTTAGCTAACCTGTAAAGGCAGAGCATTCATATGGGACATCCAATGCGAAGAGAGTTTTGTTGAGCTAAAGAAGAGATTGATGATGGCTTTAATTTTAATATTACCTAATCCTGAGGAACCATTTATGGTGTACTATGATGCTTCTAAATTGGGTTTGGGTGGTGTGCTTATGTAGAACGATAAAGTAATGGCTTATGCGTCGAGACAATTGAGGATTCATGAAATGAACTACCCTACTCATGATCTTGAATTAGCTGCAGTAGTGTTTGTACTAAAAATTTTGAGACATTATCTCTATGGCTCTAGGTTTGAAGTGTTTAGTGATCATAAAATCTTGCGGTATCTATTTTATCAGAAGGAATTAAACAAGAGGCGGTGCAAATAGTTGGAACTGCCGAAGGATTATGAATTTGGCTTGAATTATCATCCAGGTAAAGCTAATGTTGTAGCTGATGCGTTGAGTCGAAAGACTTTACATATATCTGTCATGATGGTTAAAGAATTAGAATTGATTGAACAATTCAGAGACATGAATTTAGTCTGTGAAGTGACACCGCACAGTGTTATGTTGGGAATGTTGAAGATTAACAATGATTTCTTGGATAATATTAAAGAAGCTCAGAAACTAGATTTGAAATTGGTATACTTAATGACTGCGAATAACAAATTTGAGGACAATGACTTTAAATTAGATGCCCAAGGTGTGTTGAGATTCTGCGGCAGGATTTGTATTCCTAATAATGTAGAAATGAGAAAGATGATTCTGGAAGAAGGCCATATGAGTAGTTTGAGTATTTATCCGGGAGCTACAAAGATGTACCACGACTTGAAGAAGTTGTTTTAGTGGTCTGGGTTGAAATGAGATATGGCACAGTTTGTGTGTGCATGTTTTACTTGTCAGAAATCTAAAGTTGAACATCAGAAACCTGCGGGGTTGTTGGAACCTTTAGATGTTCTGGAATGTAAGTGGGATAGTATATCAATGGAATTTGTGACGGGGTTTCCCATTACTACATGAGGGCACGATACAATTTGGGTGATTGCTGATAGACTAACAAAATCAGCTCATTTTATTCTGATTAGTATCACTTTTCCTGTACCAAAGATGGCAGAGATTTATCTCCGCATGATCGTAAAGATACACAATGTTCTGTCAAATGTTATGTCGATAGAGATTCGAGATTTACTTCTACTTTTTAGAAGAGTTTGCAGGATGTATTAGGGTCGAAGATGAAGTTGAGTTCTGCATATCATCTACAGACAGATGGTCAGACGAAGAGGACTATTTAGTCGCTAGAGGATTTGCTGAGGGCTTGTGTTCTTGATCAAGGATGTGCATGGGATAGTTGTTTTCCTTTGATTGAATTCACTTATAACAATAGTTACCATTCTAGTAATGGTATGGCACCTTTTGAGGCATTGTATGGTTGGAGGTGCATAACACCTTTGTGTTGGTATAAATCGGGTGATCGTGTAGTGCTCGGACCTGAGATGGTGAGAGAGACTACAGAGAAGGTAAGGATGATCCAAGAGAAGATGAAAGCTTCTCAGAGTGGGAAAAAGAGTTACCATGATAAGATGAGGAAGGATCTTGAGTTTCAAGGGGGAGACCATGTATTCTTGAGAGTATCACTGGTAACCGGTGTAGGTCGTGCTCTAAAGTCAAAGAAGTTGACTTCTTGGTTTATTAGTTCGTGTTAGATTTCAGAGAAGGTGAGAAGTGTTGAATATAGAGTGGCCCTACCACCCAACCTGTCAAATTTTCATGATGTGTTCCATGTGTCACAACTCTGAAAGTGTATTTCAGATCCGTCAGATGTAATTCCGATAGATGATGTACAAGTGCGGGATAATCTTACTGTTGAGACCATACCTGTGAGGATCGAGGATCGTGAAATAAATAAGCTGAGAGGCAAAGAGATCACCCTTGTGAAAGTGATATGGGGAGGAGATGCTGGAGAGAATACGACGTGGGAATTAGAAAGCAAGATGTGAGATACTTACCCAAAGTTGTTCGCTTGAGGTAATTTTCGAGGACGAAAATCTTTTTTGGGGGAGAGAGTTGTAACACCCTGATTTAATTAGGATTATTTTAATTAATAATTAAATAATGTAATGTGATGTCTTTGTTGGGGACTAGATGCCTTAGAATTATGTGAGTTGAGGTTTTAGGGGTGTATGGCTAAATGTGTAGAAACATGGGTGTGTGTAGTATAATATGGGTTATTATTATTATATCATAATATTAGGATTATTATTATTTTATAATAATAATTAAATAATTATTTAATTGGGATAATTATTTTAATAATGGGATATATTAGAGTGAGAAGAAGAGAAAGAGAGTCAGTACGTAGAAACAGAGAAAGTGAAGCGTAGAAGTGAGAAGAGGAGAAAACACTAGGAAGCTAGGATAGGAAAGTTCATCAATAGGAATTAAGAATCATCATCAATCTAAGGTAAGGGGGGATTCTAACACTATAATGGGTTGCCTAATGACGGGGTATGGTAGAATTTATGTTGCATGCTTGTATGTTTTGATTTCTCTCTAATTGGTGTTCTTGGGGTTTTTCTCCCATTATTGAGTTTTGATGCATTTTTGTATGATTTATTGTGAAATTGATGATGTGTTTTGGTTAGAATCGATAGGCATGTGTTGGAGAATAATTATCATGATTGAAAGATAATTTTTGATGAGAAAAACTGGAAATTTTGGTGTTGAAATGCTAAAAATCGCATTTTAAAAAGTTGTAGATTTTTCTATTCTGCAACAGTGGTAACCGGTTACTGGTCTGCTGGTAACCAACTACCATGTGAAAACTTGAAAAAAAAGAGGATAATGTGTTACGCAATAACCGGTTACCGTGATGTAGTAACCAGTTACCGCTGACAGATTTTTGAAAAACAGAGCTACTGACTTGTGCAATAATCGATTACCGTAACGCAGTAACCGGCTACCACTGAAGGATTTTGCGTAATTCACTACTATCTCATTCGGTAACCGGTTACCGTGATGCAGTAACCGGTTACCACTCTGTTAGACAGAATTTTGAAAAATTGAAAACTCCATAACTTTTGCCTCGGGTGTCCGTTTGACGCGCTGTTTGGACCGTTTGGAAGCTAAAATCATTTTCTATTTTCTAAAAATAAATTATAACTCATTATATAATTATTTCACCAACATTGATACCTATCCGTGTGTATTCATGAGTAATATGTTATAAATTATGCTGTGAATGATTACGATGATATTGTACGAATGTTTTGATTGTGTGACATGATATGCGTGATGATGATGGCCTGTATTGGCGTGGCATTGATGATTAAGAGTAATCAATGTAAAATTATGTTGTTGCATATCAGTGTTGCATGCATTTATTAAAGATGGCCTATATTGGCGAAAGACAGTCTGTATTGGCGAAAGATGGCTTGTATTGGCGTTGTTGCCCCAAGTTGGCATTATTAAGATGAGGGTTTTGTCCTGTTGGTATCACATGCATTGGGTCAGTGTCAGTTTCACTGGATTACATGGTTGTTAATGATTAACTGTCTTGACAATGAAGGGGTCTCTAATTTTATTATGACGAATGTTGGGTTGTTCATGCATTTAGTTGTATTGATGTACATTATAGTATGATGACCGACGAAAAAGTATGAGGTAAAGATGTGAAATGATGTGCACTTGAATTTCTATCTGCTTATTATTACGCTTCCTCTTATATTGTTATGATATCTCACCCTTTTCTGTTTGAATGTTACCTCTACGTGGATAACGTGCAGATGATCTGAAGTAGTTCGAGGTCGAGGTTAGCTGAAGAGTTCCTTCAGTTTTGCATAGATTGAGTCGGTGTCTGCTTTGATACGTAACACTTAGGGGTTTTACGTTTGTTTTATTTCATTGGGAGTGAACTTTGCACTACTCCATTGTTTGAGTTTAATTTATGACTATACTGAATTTTGAAAGATGATAATTATAACTCCGGTTGGAGAGTTGAGATGATTATTTATTGATGTTTTCTGCTGCAAATAAATGAAAGGAAGTTTAAAACTTTTGAACATATGAATTGTGTTATGTATCTTATTTAATGAGCATGTATGATTTATGACGATGTGACATCCTATTTGTTGATGTTAATTTTAGAAATTAATTTACTCCGATTTTTATGTAATTTTATCGACGGGGAAATAGGGTGTTACACATAACGACGAAAAAGGCCGCCGGCTCCTCTCTTGAAAAGGAGGGGTTCCTCTCAGTAGAACTTTTTAACATCATGGAATAACTTTTTCTTTTGTTGATAGGTCAGATTAGGAGGTAGGACATTTGCTGCAAGGTAATTAATAAAGTTTATGTACCAAGGTGTATTAGTTATGACTAGAGCAACTTCAATATTTAAGTGTAATTCATCAGAGTCATTGGCGTGATTTGTCCTATTTCTGACCGATGTTATTAACCTATCATAAGTGAAATCATCATTAATGGGAATAAGGTATGGTTTTAGATATTCGAGTCTTGATAGATGGTCAGCTACCACATTTTCGGTCCCTTTCTTATCGAAGTTTTTCAGTTCAAATTCTTGTAATAAAAGTATCCAGTGAAGTAACCTAGGCTTTGCATCCTTTTTTCTTAGCAAGTATCGAATGGCAGCGTTATCAGTGTATATAATGATTTTGGCTCCAACTAAATAAGAGCGAAATTTGTCTATTGCAAATACTATGACTAGGAGTTCTTTTTTCCGTAGTGGCATAGTTTAGTTGAGCAAAATCCAAATTTATTCTTGCATAATATATCACATGCATTCTTTTGTCTTATGGTGCCCTAAAATGGCACCAATAGCAAAATCACTTGCATCACACATGATCTCGAAAGGTTGGTTCCAATCTGGTAGTTGCATAATAGATGCGGAAATTAGTGTGCTTTTTAGAAGGTTAAATACTTCAAGACACTTCTCGTTGAAAATGAACTTGACGTCTTTCATTAGGAGACTTCTTAATGGCTTAGTGATTTTAGAGAAGTCCTAGATGAAATATTGGTACAAACTGGCATGTCCAAGGATGCTCCTGACATCCCTAACTATTCTGGGTGGTTGAAGGTTTTAAATTACCTCAATCTTGGCTTTGTCAACCTTAATTCCTCTTTCTAAAACTATTTGTCCTAAGACTATACCTTATGTTACTATAAAATGGCATTTTCCCAGTTTAGAACGAGATTGACTTGTACGCATCTCCCCAAAATTATTTCTAAGTTATCAACACAATTTTTAAAATTAGAGCCATATACCGAGAAATCATCCATGAATACTTCTATTATCTCGTCAAGGAAATCAGTGAATATGACCATCATACATCATTGGAAAGTCGCAGGGGCATTACATAGCCCAAACGACATTCATCGATAGGAAAAAGTTCCATAAGGGCAGGTGAAGGTAGTTTTTTGTTGATCGTATAAATGAATAGGACTTTGGAAAAATCTTGAGTATCCATCTAGATAGTAGAAGTAGGAGTACCTAGCTAAACGTTCTAACATTTGATCAATTAATGGAAGGGGAAAATTCTCCTTCCTGGTCACTTTGTTTAACTTCCTATAATTAATTCACACTCGCCATTCGTTTTGTATACGTTGTACTAATGATTCTCCCTTTTCGTTTTGTACCACTATTACGCCTTCTTTCTTCGGTACCACATGTACATGGCAAACCCATTTACTGTATGATATTTGATAAATTATTCCAGCTTCAAGTAATTTTAACACCTCTCTCTTGATCACATTTCTCATAATGGGGTTTGTCCTTCTTTGGTGCTCCCTAGATGGTTTAAAGTCTTTCTCTAGCATTATTCAGTGCATGCGCACAGACAAACCTATCCCTTTTAAGTCAAGGATATTATAGCATAGAGTTGCGTGGTATTTTTATAAGATATATAAGAGTTTATTAGTTTTGTCTTTGTTTAGATTTAAATTAACTATAATCGGACGATTTAGATCTTTATCAAGGAACTCGTATATCAAATTCTTAGGTAATTCCTTAAGGTCGATAAATGGCTTCTTAGAACCAATCATGTGGTCAGGAGTAAGTGCTAGGCATTCATGAAGGCTGTCGTCCACATATGGTGTATATACTTTACTTCAATCATCTTCCATTATGGGTGTCGAGGGGAGTTTTATTGTTTCAGTGTATGTTTTTGTATCCAATTCGCTTATACATTCATCAATAATATCAATAGCACAACATGAATCATTCATGGCCGGTGATTTTAGGAACTTGGATAGGATAAACTCAACCTTTTCATCCCCTACTTCAAAAGTCATTTTCCCTCTTTTGACATCTGTCATGGCTTCAGTAGTTGACAAAAAAGGTCTACCTAGAAAGATGGGGATATCATCGTCTTCTTTAATATACATTACGATAAAATCAGTTGGAATATAAAGTTGACCAATCCTGACTAGAATATATTCTAATATATTGATTGGATACTTAACTGATCAATCAGCTATTTGGAGGGACATCCTTGTTGGTTGTACATCCCTTAGATTTAATCTATTGCAAACAACTAGTGACATTAAATTGATACTTGTACCTAAATCTAGTAGTGCATTGACAATGATATGTCTTCTTACCACACAACGTATGGAAAAGCTTCCAGGATCTTTATGCTTTTGGACCAATTTATTCTCAGCAATCACATTGCATTCTAATGGTTTAGGCTCATCAAGCTTATGTTTTCTCGTCAAGATGTCCTTCATAAATTTAATATAAGATGGGATATAGGTTATAGCCTCAGAAAAGGGGATTTGGACGTGGAGTTTTTCAATTACCTTTATAAACTTCTTATATTGGTTATCTTGTTTGGTCTGTTTAAGCCTTTGCGGATATGGAATTAGTTGCTTAAGAAGGGGGTGGTACATAAGTTTGGTTATCTTTATCGGCTCTTTTATCTACAACTTCTTCTTCTCTTTGTTTCTCCAATTCAACTGGTTTCTCCACCGTTGGATTTTCTGGTGTAGTCGCAACATTTTCTTTTGGCAACTTAGGTTTCTTTGTCAGATTGTTATTTATTCTAGGGTTTACATGCCCATCATATGCAGTTACACTTTGTAGTGAAATAGCATTAGCATTACCTTTAGGGTTGGGTTGAGGTTGTCCAGGGAATGATCCTGCTGACTTGGGTTTCAAGCATCTTGTTATGGGTTACCACAAAATCAATTTTGTTGCCTAATTGCGTAATCAACTCATTTATATGAATCTTTTGATTCATAAATTCTTTGTTTTGTTGAGTTTGAGTTGAAATGTAGTTTTCCATAATCTTCTCTTGGTTTAATTTCTGGGGTACAACTTGAGTGGGTTGTGTCGGCCTTTGAGCGTGAAAACCTTGCGGTCTTTGAGGTGTAATGTTTTGTATATGATTTGTATTCTTATAATAGAAGTTCAGGTGGTTCCTCTATCCAGGGTTATCAGTATTCGAGTATGGGTTTCCCTGGGCATAATTAACCTGATATGGATTTGGTTCAGCTAGAAGACTGTAGTCAGTAGTGATGTGTGCTTGAGTTCCATAGATTTCGCATCCAGTTTAAATTGTAGTTGCAGTAGTTGTTGGATTGACGACTAAGCTATCAACCTTTTATGCTTAGGCGTCCATCTTAGCGTTTATATGGTATAGGCTACTGACTTTGTATATACCTCCTCTTGTTTCTTTCTTCTCTACTATTATTCGTTCATTTCCCAATTG
Source organism: Vicia faba (assembly GCA_948472305.1). Taxonomy (NCBI): domain Eukaryota; kingdom Viridiplantae; phylum Streptophyta; class Magnoliopsida; order Fabales; family Fabaceae; genus Vicia; species Vicia faba. Next base: position 855,184,267 of record OX451735.1, on the reverse strand, counting down.
GTAATGGTTTTGAGCCATGTCCTCTATGTGTGCGCAGGCTTCAGGGTATGGCTTATTCATCAGTGCATCGCCAGCGACAACGTCAATGGTTATCTTCGTGTTGTAGAGAAGTCCATTATAGAAGTTATAGATGATCAGCCATTGTCCTAATCTGTGGTGTGGACAGGCTCTCAATAGCTCTTTGTATCTTTCCCAAGCATCAAAAAGAGATTCACCATATTATTTAGTAAAATGGTTTATTTGGTTTTGTAATACTTTAGTTTTACTTGGTGGAAAGTATATAACAAGGAATACTTTCTTGAGGTCATTCCAAAATGTGATATAATTGACAGGAAGAGAGTCTAGCCATGATCTTGCTCTATCTCTGACGAAGAAAAGGAATAAACGTAAACGTATAGCCTTAGGAGGAGCACTATTGCTTTTCAATGTGTCGGCTAGTTGAATAAACACTTTCAAGTGTTGGTTAGGGTTCTCAGTTGGGAGACCAACAAATTGATTTTGTTGAACGATTTGCAGCAAAGTGGGTTTCAATTCAAAATTGTTAGTCAAAATTGTAGGGTTAAGAATACTTGAACAAGGTTCTTCGTTAGAAGATAAGGCGAAATCCTTAAGTGGCTTACATTCTTGTTCGTCTGCCATTACTCTTCAGATTCGTTAGTGTCATACCCCAAATTCGCCCTCCTGGGTGTAAACAATCAATTTCTCTTAATAAGAATTATCAGTTCATTTTTTTATTAATAACTAATGTTTATTTGACATCAAAATTATCTTTCGTTTTAATAAAAGGGGTTCAATTTTGGGGAGGGGCGTCTGTTTCATAATTCATCAATAGAGCTTGTATTCTTAAATTTAATCTAATGGCCTATTAGACTTGTAAGCCCATGTGTTTTGTTGACCAGAGTCAACTTCCGTCTATCACTATTGACTTCTTATTTGTTTATTTTTTTCTTGATATTTGTTTTATATTGTTTCTTCAATGTGTTTTTTTGGGGAAGGCCCATTAGCTTTATTAAGGTTGACCGAAGTCAACATTTAACTATTGTTATTTAAGTTATTATCATTGATATAATAATAATTATTATTGTTAGTATTATTATTACTATTAGTATTATAATAGTGGTATTATCACATTTTTATTACAATCATTATTATTATTATTATCAATGTTATTATTTTATTTTCAAAAGATGCCCAGAAAGTCAACTAGGGTTAGAACCCTTCACCCTCAGTGGCACCTATGTACTTTCTTCTTGAAGCATAGCAGAAAGCCCAAAAACTATTTTAGAACCAAATTTCGAGTAAATCAAATATGAGGAAATATTTGTTTTTATTAACTGAAAACGAATTTATAGGGTGATATCATCCGGATACACTTACAACAAATCAAAGCCCTAAATATAAGATTACAGATTCCCAATCAAATCTCAGTATAACAAATCAAATCCAAACTTAATTTATAATTGAATCAATGAACATATCACAGATTTATAACTGTAAAATCACTTAAAAATTTTCTAATCTATCTAACCTAAAAAAAACTATATAAAGAACCCTAAACTAACGAATTTTGGGGAGAAAAAATTGAGAAAAAGAAGGAGTAGAAGGCAGATCCCGAGACCCAATCTCTTGAATCTTCAATCGCAAAAGCTCTTCAACTAGGAAAATTAGGGTTTCATAACTGAAACCCGAAACCTTTAATGAACCCAGCGCCTCAATCATTAGTACCTGCAAGACAACAAAGAAGAAGGTGATTAGACGAAGAGGATTGAAAATTGGAAGAGGAAAACATCAAGTTTCATGGCCAGAGAGGTATATTCAAAAACAACTTAGCTTAGGGGCTTGATTTATGTTGTTGATTGTTTGTGATGATTCTTGTTCGCCATCGATTTTGGGATTTGGGTTAGTAATTCTGGGGTTGGTGTATTGTTGTTGTTGTATGGAAGAAGGGGAAAGAACAAGAGGAAGTAGAAAGAACGGGGAGAAGTGAGAGAGGAATTCTTATGAAAATGAAATGAAAATATGAGAAAATGGTGATATACTCTCCCATCACTTTTCTAGATTAGCGACATGTGGATACTTGTTGGCCATGTGATTGGGTGCTGTACAACAATCCCGTGCGTTACCCCATACGGTTCACCCTAGTCAAATTCTTATCTCGTCGTTTTGTTCTTCATACTTTTAACCTACGCCCCATGATTAACTCTCGAGGGCCCTTAGATTAAGATGAACACTCTGGATCTTTTTCCCCCACCATAACATATACTCTCGCCCACACACGACTCAAACACACTCATAATTTGTTCTGGGCCTTTATACAAATTCCTGGGCCTAAAGCCCTTTTCTTTCAACACCCCAATTTATTGCTTTTGCTACTATCAGCCATAATTCGTATCCCCTAGCCTTATTGGGTCAAACTAATCATTGGGCCTCAACTTTTGATACTTACACGCCCTGATTTTTACTATCATACTAAAAACGACACCCCCTTTATTTTAACTAATTAATTTATTTGTATAATTAATTAATTAATTAATTAATTTGTTTATTTTATTTATTTATAATCCTTAACATCTTTTTGCGTTAAAATATTTTTTTGCATAAAAATTATTAATAAATAAATATTGGATTTTATTAAAAATATTTAATATATTTTTAATAATAAGAAAATATCTATTTATTGGTTATTTTCTAAAATACTAACCATTTTTTCTAATTTTATCAAACTTTTTCAAACTTATTTTTTTTTATCATACATCTTAAGACAAATAACCCATCAAATACTAACATTTTTACTAACTTAATTTCAAATTCTAATATTTTCAAAAAGGATTGTGGATCTATTTTCTATTAACTGCAAACTACGTCTACGATTCCGCTACTTTAAAACTCAGACATGGTTCAAGGATTAATTTCAAACATTTCCATAATCCATAAAAAAAACTAACCAAACACTTTAAAACTACGAATTGGGACTCTGATTCCTCATCAGAGGATACGTAGGCACGCGACTTAAAAACCAAGGCGACTTCCCCTTTTTAAAAAATTAAATTTTTTTTCTCAACATATGGAAACAAATTACCCCTGAAATCCCTATCATATCCTTAGACCTAAAAATAGACTTCCTTGAGATCAAGGTAGATTAAGGGTTCCTAACACCTTCCCTTCATCTAAAATAACTTGCGAAGTTGGACTCTATGTCGGAATTAGGGTTATCCGTCATTCACTCGTCGTTAGGATAAAAAGTAATGGCGGGGTCTCATTATTTTTTGCCGGTTATGATATCTGGCGACTCTGCTGGGGAAGAACAACCCTAGGGTTGGGATTTACCCTTTTTTAAGGTCTACGGTTTTCTAGAGATTTCTTTTCTATTTTTGGATACATTTTTGTTTCTATATTTGTTTATCTTTTGGTTTATTTATTTGGCATATTATTTGTTTATATTATTTTTATTATGATATTATTTATGATGTGGTGGGATTTTAATTTTAAAAAAGTATCAAACCTTAGAAAGAAGGACTGTCAATTGGCCATGGAGGTTTAACATCCCTATGAGTTTTTGCGACAACTTCGCCTAGAGTCGGTAGAATTCCTAAAAAGAAATATCTCACAATGGGCTAGACTCTTTTGGGGGTATGACTTTGGAACGAAACCTATGACTCTTTGTGTAATCCAAAAAAAATCTCATGGTGAGACCTTATGCAACCTAAAAGACGAACGTTTCAGTCTATAAAGAGACTCCTCCTAAGGGAGGCCCTTATGCCTTTACCCTTTGGTGTTATCCGTGATACCCTTAAAGAAGCCACATTTTGGGAGGGTAGAATATCTGTAGGCCGAAACTAGGAACCTACCAACTAAGAATACCTTTCACAAAATCCCGCTACTATGTTACACCACCATGCATACATGCATCATTGCATTTCAAAATATTCATTATTTTGCATTTTTAATTTGTCTTATTCATAGGATTTCTAAAAAAAGTATGTATAAAAAAGGAAAAACAAAAGGAAATCCAATGTGAATAAGACATAAAATCTTAGCATATTCATACACATCCATGCATTCACAAGCAACGCATTTAGAAATTTCATACATAAAACTCATTTTCAAAATTATCTCAAGTTAAATCATTGGTAAAAAAGCACCGCCTCTCCGACCTCCATACCGAACCAGAGCTCATCAAAAGAAAGTGATGAAATAGATTGAAGAGAATCAGTCTGCCTTCAAAGAAGATTTGGAGCAAGTAAAGGGTAACATCGACTCAATGAAAGGAGATATGAGCCAAGTTCTTCTAGACTTGAAGAACATCATTGAGAGGCAAGATCAGATTCCTAGGATAGCCTTTGAAGAAGTAGCCTAGACTATTGGTTCATCGAGCGGTCACCAACCAAGACAAGAACCGGGCTCAGGTCCTCTATGGCTCATCAAGAAGCCAATCAAGCTGATATTGAAGGCTTTGTCCCACCTCCTCCAAATGTAGGAGAATCTCATACCTTGCATATTCCAGCTAACAATCCACACAACATGAATAACTATATAGACCTGTAATATGAGGATCATGACTTGGAAGTAATTAACCAAGAACCTCAAAGGAGTGCCCATACCAATGTTGCTGAAAATCCCATGGCACTCAATCAATTTAAAACTCTTGAAGAAAGGTTGAAGGCTATGGAGGGCTACAACGCTTTTGATGTCGATGCTCTCGAAATGGGTCTAGTTCCAAATGTGGCGATCCCTCCAAAATTCAAAGCACCTGAATTTGGAAAATATAAGGGACTCACATGCTTGATGATCCATTATTTCTAAGACAGTTTAAGTGGGGCATCTCTAGAGTGGTACATGTAATTGGAGCGAGTTCATATCCATACCTGGGGAGATCTTGCCAACGCTTTCTTAAGATAGTATACATAAAACTTGGGCATGGTTCTAAACTGTATGCAGCTCCAGAACTTATCTCAAAAGAAGGATGAGTCCTTCAAAGAGTACGCTCAATGATGGAGAGAAATGGAAGCCCACGTACAACCACCACTCATGGAGAAATAATTGGTCGATATTTTCATGGGTACCCTACAAGGTGTCGTAATCGGTTTTAAAATGAAAGTCGCCACCATTAATTTTTATCCTAGGGAAGGGAATATAGCAGATAACCCTAATTAGGTCAGAGATTTTAATTTGTTGGCTCATTTTTAGACGAAGGGAAGATGTTAGGAACCTCTCATCTACCTTGTTCACAAGGATACTATGGTTTAGATTTTATGGATTTAGGAAATAGGGTTTTAATTTTTATTAGGGGAACTCACCACGATTTTAGTCGTATGCCTACATATCCTTTTATGAGGAATCAGATTCTCAATTTGTAGTTCGCAGTTGGTTGGTGTTTTTCATGGATTACGAAGATATTTTGAATTCTCCTTGAACCAAGTTCGGGTGTGTGAATAGTGGAGTTGTTAGATGAAGTTCACAGCCGAATAAAAATATTTTCATAATCCTTTTTTAAAATAATCTTGAATTTTGAATTATGTTAGTGGAAAATTGTTAGTAGTTTGATTGGTTTTATTTTTTTAAAGTATATTAAGGAATATAAGAAAAATATTTTTAATGCATGATAAAAGGAATTTCAATGCAATTTATATTTAATTAATAATGAGTTAGTAAAAAAACATGAATTTTATAATAACAATAAAATAATTTTGGAATTTATAAAAATATATTAAATATAAAAAAAGAGTTAATTATAATATAAATAAAATATAAAGAAAAAAAATAAAATTTCAATTGAAAAGTCAGGGGGGCGTATTTTATGTTGGCATAGTAAAATCAGGGGGTGCAGAAAATAGGGCCCTGAATCCAGATATTGGATTCAGGCCTAAACGCAGGAGGGAGGTGCTTAATTTAACAGGGAAGTAAAAGTGGGGGTACATGAAACAAGGTGTGATACGGTGGCAGAATCGACTGTTAATACTGGTTTGCGTTTTGCGTTTTTTGTTTGCAAAATGTCGCGGTAAGCTAGAGTCGCCACTGACTTTTATTTCATCCAATCATGGAAAAGGAAAAAGAACAGAAAAAACCTTTTTTCGAGATATTCTGAGTACGGGGGATAGACTATAGAAAGGGAAGGTGTTAGCACCCTTTCTATCCATGGTTTTCCATGGGCTATTAGGTACTTGCTCATTTTTTGAAATTGCTTATGTGTGCTTGTTTTGAAAATGTTTTACTTCGTGATAACCCTTGTATCAATCCTCAAGGATGTGACGAAGTTTGTTTTGAAAATTTGTTTTGAAAGGTGTTTGTGTGAAAAGTTTTTATTGAGCAAGTACTTAAGATTCTACCTACTCGAAAAAAGATTGTTCGTTCTATTTCCTTTAGACAGCGCTATCCTACTATTAAAGAGTAGGTAGCCCTGTCATTGGAGTTGTAAGGGACATTCGAAAGGGACATTCGAAAGGGATAAGTACAATCACTAAAGCAATAGTTAGAAAACTTTAGTAGTAACCCTAGAGTCTTAAGATCTTTTCTAGGCAACATTTCCGAGCAACATTTCCGAGGCAACATTCCCGAGGCAATATTTCTGAGGCAACATTTGAATGGGATAATTAATCTTTTAGACAGGAAGGCGACCACTAAAATCTCCTATGCTTAATGATTGTTTACCGAAAGAAACAGAAGTGAGGTAAATCCTAGGAGTGAATATGTGCATATGAATTGTTTCAGTTATTTAGTCTTTGAACATTAGGTGATCTACCGTTTAAATTTCTAGATAATTCTTGCCATACAATCCTATTAGCATACATCTAGACAGTTAAATATTTGTAGGAATTTAAAGTGCGAAAAATAAACCTAGCTATTACAAGGCTTTGACAGTTACATAATTGTCTTGATGGGAAATAAAAGTGCAGAATTTAAAATCCTAATTAAAACTATTACAAACTCGAAACAGTTACAATAATAATAAAACAAATAAAATTGCGCGCGGTAAATTAAATGTGAGGAGAAATTGAAAACCCTAAAAATATGACTAGAAAATATTTAAGTTTTTTTTTTAGAAAAGAATTAATTAAATTATGTACAACAAAACCCTAATTATAATTATTTTTAATTACAAAAAGAAGTTGAAATTAACCTAATCTAGCTAAATTAAATAATTTCAAGAAAATAAAATATTTTGTAAAAAAAAAAGATTTTGTGTATTTTTTGGTTTTTATTTGATAAAAGAAATTTAATTGTAAAATTAAAACCTAGTTTCTATTTAATTTTAATTGAAACAAAAATAAACAAATAAACAAATTAACCTAATTTATTTTCAAAAAAATATTAATTTGAATAAATATTTAATTATGTATTTTTATGATTTTTAGTTTTATGAAAAAAATAATTTTTGTGTTAATTAATTAAAATCATTAAAGAAATTAATTCAAGAAATTAAAAAAGGAAATAGAAAGAAAATGCAAACTGGGTCTGTATGATAGCAAATGGGGGGTATCAATCTAAAATTTCCAAGCCCAATACGCTTCAAGCCTGGTCAGCCTTTGGATGCCTTGTAGCGTTGACTTGAGGGCTTATCATAGTCCCTCACTACTGGAGCATTGGATCTGATAGCATGCTTGATCAAACGGTTGGACACAAGGGTGTATGGTGGACACCAGGACGAGTGATGTGCTAGATCTGTTGAAAGAAAATAACATAAAGGAAACGCTGGGACCTGGGATCAAACCCAGGTCCTCACACTCAACACCAATGCCTCATTGCCAGCTGCGTTATGTGACTTGTTTGTTAGTATAATAACAACAATTAATGTTATATAAAAATAAGTGGATTAATGAATAAAAGAAAAAACACGCACCAACTTTCAAATAGTCCAATGATGATTGGACACGTTATCTTCTTCTTCCTCATCCGTCGTTTTAGATCCTTTCCTTTTACCTACGGACAAGCTTCGTTGCCATAACCCTGTAACGTTCAAAAATCCACAAAACGCAAGATAAATGAAATCTAACTATATAGATCAACTCGTTTTGATCTTGTGAACATCACGATACCCTTCTTTTTTCCCAATTTAACCTGTAGAATAAACCCCTAAACTGTACACGCAAACCCTAACAATGGAAAAGGCACATACAGGCGTCAAAAATTCAATTGAATCATGCAGTTAGCTTGCAAACATCTCAAACATCACAAATATACCAATTAATCATGCTAATGATGCAAGAAATACAGTAATAGATTTTGAAAAAAAGCAAACCGAGTGGACTTGTAACGTGCGATTCAGGGCGTTTCAGGCCTTGCAAACGATCCAATTGGCTTATGGGAAGATCCAAGAAATGATTAGAGGTGTTGGAATGGCTTGAATTGATCTCTAAGTTTAAAAATGATCCAGCACTCTTTGTCACTTTTTTTGAATTTTTTTTGGTGTTTTCACGACTGTCAATCCTTGTTTTTTGCTTTGTATACATCCAATATATAACTAGGAATGAATTAGGGTTACAAACTTGGATTGAATCCTTGCAGTTATGAGAGATTTGATTTGATTTTCAAGCTTATGTAAACTTGTTATTTTGAGCCAAATCATCCCTTTCTTGTACCAATTATGCTTGATTCGTTTTGGCCTTGATAACTCAGCATATTTTGATTTCCAACCTGTCCAAAAACCAAATCAAATCATATCTTTGCTATTATTCATCAATTATTTGATTTAATTCAATTTTAAATTAATAAAAAATCAACATAAATTGAAAAATGAAGCAAATAACGTGTGGATAAATATTTGAGTCGTGGACCACATTATAAGTGAGGTGCAAGCATAAAAAGTTAGGCCCATTTAGCAAAAAATGCATTTTTGAGCACATTTGACTTTTGGCAATTTTACAAAAAGGGTCAACTTTGACAAAGCATATCTTCTCCTATTTTAACCCTAGAGAGGTGTTCTTAGACTTTTTAGAAAGCTTAGGATGTAACCTAACCAACCCTTTTGGTCTCATCTCAATTGAGTCTTCCATGTGCATGTAAGAATCTTTGACCCAAAAGGTGTCTTTGTTGACTTTTCAAAAGGACCCATAATGTAGAAATTCATATCTTTTTATGAGTGCATATTTTGAACTTGTGAGCTGAAGATGAATTTTAGGTAATTTCATCCTCTTCAAAATGAGCTTTGGATGGAAAATTTATGATAAAGAATGTGGAAGTTATACTTGGTCAAAGTCTGGTTGACTTTTACTGAGAAACCCTAATTTAACAACTTTTAGGTTTTGATGAATTTGGAGCATTCCTTGGGGAATCATGATCAAACCTTGATCAAATGATGAAAGTCACTTCAAAATGATAATATTGACCAAAAATATTGAAGTTTGACTGTATGTGGGTCACAATTGACTTTTGACCTAATACAGTCGATTCTTAAGCATCTGAGCAGTTAACTGAGCAAACTTCCTGTGCAAGGCATGAAACTTGACATGTAGAGTCTTGAGAACATATTGAGACCATGGAGAGCATATTAGGCCTTTGTGGTTCACCCATATTGATGAAAATGGAAACCCTAATTTGAGGTATACTGCCTTAGGAGAGAGTTTGTCTAGTCCACTCTTGGGCAACCTTGAGCAAATTGAAGATCCCAATGGACATGTATTGAGTAAAATGAGAGGGAAAATTTTGGGGTACAACACAAGGGTAAGTTCAGATATTGAATTTGGTCCAATAGCGCTTGGGGGTGAGGATTATGTTGGGCGAAGTAAACCAAGGGTGAGTTTAGTAATGGGCTAGCCCTAAAACAAATATCGGATCCAATGGGCAAGGTGTGGGATAGATCATAAAATTCTGATGGACGTGCACTTTTGAGACGCTTGATGATGATCTAAGGGTTGTGATGAGAAGAGCATGGTAAAGGTCATGGAAACACAAGCACAAGATCCACGAGGGTTTTATAAAAATACAGGCCCAATGATAGGCCTCATTTTCTCTTCTTCTCTCTCTCTCTCTCTACTCCTAAAACAAACAAAACCTTTTTATATTTATAGAGAGAGGATCTGACCTCTATCTAGAAATCCACCATACCGAAAATCGTCCCGCACAGAGTGCCACCGGCCGAAAATCGCTTCCGCCGGCAACTGTATCTGGGCACCGCCACCTTCATCCAAACCTTCATCCATAACCTAAAAACCCCATGATCCCTATGAATCCAAACCCTAACACATGAACCCTAATAATCTTCAACCTAAAAACGCTTATCTAGATGAACCCTAGCCCTAGACACTAAGAACCCTAACCATAATTCATGAACCTTAATGAACCCTAACCTTCTTAGAAACCCCGAAATCCCAAAACCAAACACGAATCATAAATTTAAATAACAAAAAACCCTAATCTAAGTGATTAGGTTCACTTGATCCTTGCCGTGAATCTTCTTGTTTTCTCCTTGTATGTCTTCTGATCTTTTCCCATTCTTCTGTTTGCAGGTATGACGATTGCGCGGTGGTGATGATGTAACACAAATCTAGAGTTTCAGAAATTGAAACTCATATCTCAAGCTGAAAGATCGATTCGTGGTTTTGGCTCCTTCAATGTCACAATCTTCTTCTCTAAATTTATTCCTCCTTCTCTAGGTTTAGAATTAGGTTTTTATAGATTTTTTTTTAAGTTAGAACGAATTAGGAAAGTTTGTTAGATTTCTGTTACTTTTGTAGGCATTGATTCATGATTGATTTAGTTAGGTATTTGATTGGGATAAATCTCGGACCTGTTGTAAATTAGATTAATTTTAATCCTGTATTTGATTTGAATCATAATGTTTTTGATTTTGAGTGATTCTGTATGTAATAAAATTTGATACGATTTTGCTTAATCATTAAAATATTTGATTCGTTTTTACTTTAATTAGCACAATAGTTGTTTTTGGGCTTGTGGGTTGCTTAGCGTAGTGTAATTGATGAGGAACAACAACGCTGCTGACTGGGGGGATTAGGGTTTCTTGTCCCTTAATTGACTTGGTCAACGAAAATAAAACAATAATAATAAATATAAATATAATAATTTTTAACAGTATTTAATAATGGTAATTAAAAATAATAATCTTGAAAGATTCAAAAGTTAGAGATTGACTTTGAGTTAATCTTAAAAGAAAGACAGGCCTTTAAAAAGACTCTTAATGGGCTGTCCCAAAAACGCATGACATGGAGGGTAGATAATTGAAGAGGGTTTTCGGTAATTGAATCTTAGATAACTAGACCTAAGATAAGATTGGAGTTCTACTGGTTGTGTCTATTCGTAACCAAGGTATTCACTTGTTTTGTGGGCCAAATGATCCAAAGATGAGCCCCAAGATAATTCGTAGTTTTAACCAAAGATGTGTTGGAAAAATGCCATGCATAATGCCCTAAGCTGATATGGAACCCAAAATGTATATGCATCAAGTATTTGTATATGCCCCAAATGTTTATATATGCGTCAAATGCTTATTGTAAAATTTTTAATGTTGTTCCTTTTAAACCATTGGTTTTGTGTCACCGACTTCCACAATATTGTATGTTGTGTTGTCGTGGTGTTTTCGAGACGATTTGAATATGATGAACAAGGATCAGCAAGATTTTGATATCTATATCGTAAACACAAGTGTGGACGTAGTTGCGGATGTAGGCGTAGGCATGGACGTAGGCGTGGATTTTCTTTTGATGTTTTTCTAACAAAAATTCTTTTTGATGTTATATCAAATGCTTTTATTTGTTAAATCCCCAAAATGATTTCAACGCAACATTCACAAGAAATAATCGTAGTATTTGCAAACAAGTCCGAAAAGGAAAAAAACACAATTGAAATATTGAAAAGGTACATGTTTTATTGATAATTATGCCTTTGAATAGGCAAGAGTACAAGATGCAATTCCTAGAAAGAGGTAATTACAGAAAAGTTAACAAAAAATGAAAATGGCAGTGAAAATGGTAATTGCTACTGTTATTTCTCCAATGTCCTTTTGATAGCTCCAATCTCCTTTGCTTATGAGTTGAATGATTTAGATCAATCCCTATCCTTCGTGGTCATAGTTGTAGTTTTCATATTGCAGTCTTTTTGCTCTGTATTTCTGAGCAGGATCCCTAACTTTTGCCTGGATCTCCCTTTCGGGTTTTCAATCCACCGGGATAATTTTTTTTTGCATATGTCCCTAGTTTTTGCCTGGATCTTCCTTTAGGGTTTTCAATCCATCGGGACGATCCTTTTTGCCTAAGTTGCCCGTTTAGGATTTGAGCTAAGTGAGTTTTTTATACATAATATATTTTAACTGTGTCAGAATTTGCTGGATGTAGCAGTTCTTCCCCATCCATTGTTGTGAGGATAAGACCACCACCTAAGAATGCTATTTTTACCATATACGGACCTTTGTAGTTGGGTGTCCATTTCCCACGTGAATCAAGGCGAGGTAATAAAATCTTATTGAGCACTAAGTCCCCTTCTTTGAACACTCGAGGTCGAACCTTTTTGTTGAATGCCTTCTTCATCCGCTTTTAGTATAAATCACCGCGACACAAAGTTGTCAAGCGTTTTTCTTTAATGAGGTTAAGCTGATCAAGTTGCGTCTGAACCCACTCTGCTTCTTCAGGCTTTGTTTCCATTAGAACTCGAAGTGACAAAATCTTTACTTCAACCGGGAGTAATGCCTACATGCCATATACCAGAGAGAAAGGAGTTACACCTGTTGATGTATGTACGGAAGTACGATAGCCATGTAGAGTGAAAGGGAGAATCTCATTCCAATCCTTGTATGTCTTTACCATTTTTTGAATGATTTTCTTGATATTCTTATTGGCAGCTTCAACGACTCCCTTCATCTTGGGTCGATATGGTGAGGAATTATGATGCTCGATCTTGAAGTCATCGCATAACTCCTTCGTCATTTTGTTGTTCAAATTGGACCCGTTGTCTGTAATGAGCCTGCTAGGAACCCCATATCTACATATAAGATTTTGTTTGATGAACCGTGTAACCACTTGTCTTGTCACATTTGTGTAGGACGCAGCTTCCATCCACTTGGTGAAGTAATCAATGACAACTAGTATGTCTTTGTATAATGGTAGCAATCAGCTTCCATCGTCAACCAATAATAACCTGCTCGTAAGATCTTTCTAGATATAACATGTCCATTTGTATGCATTCTAAAAGTACCTTCATGGATTTCCCTCATAAGTATATCTGCTTCATGTTTCTCCATGCACCTGAGTAACACCATATCATAGTTTCTTTTGTACAGTACGTCACTGTTGTACCCCAAAATTTTCCCTCATGTTTTTCCAAGATTTTCCTCTTGCATAGGCGGTTATAAACCTTTGCCTAAAGACAAGGAAATTTTTCAATTGATGGTTAAGTATCCTTCGATTAGCACCTATAAAATGCCCTTCGATTGGCATCTCCAAAGTTCCTTTCGATTGGCATCTCCAAAATTCATTTCGATTGGCATATCCAAAATACTTTTCGATTGACATCTACATAGCATCCTTCGATTGACATCTACAAAAGGCCTTTTGATTGGCCTCATGACAAGCCTTTCAATGGGCATTGTGTCCAAGCCTTTCGATTGGCATGGCAAGGGATCCTTCGATTTAGTATTGTGTCAAAGTCCTTCGATTGGTATTTGGACAAGGGCCCTTCGAAGAATTCCTTCCAGGCCATTCGAAAGAGGCCATTAAGAGGGCACTTGAAAAATATGTCCAGGCCAGATTCTTGCCTTGTTTGTTCATAATTCCACAAAGAGCTGATTCGACCAGGAAATTCTCTTCAAAAGGACAGGAAATAGAAGCAAAGGGTGGTCCAATCGAAGGAGCCTTAGTATTGAAGCTGACACAATTTGACTCAGAACCATTAAGGAGAACAAGGTTCTAATAAGGAAAGTCTTGATTGGCTCAAATTGGAGTTTAAGGCTGGCAAGGAAGGCAAATTCGAAGGAAGGAAGGAAGGGTATTTGTTCTAAAATAAGCCAGAAATCTCACAATCGAAAGAATCTTCTCTGAATCAAATAAGGAATGAAATGGGCTGGCATGACTAAGAAAAAACACATATCCTAACCTATCCAGGCCAGATTCTTGCCTTGTTTACTCCCAACCCCACAAAAGTTGATTCGACATGGGTGATTCTTTTCGAATCAACCAATCGAAGCAAAGGAAGGTTCAATCGAAGGGGGCTATGCAATCGAAGCTGGAGTAATTCAAATTGGGACTTTGAGGCCACCGAAGAGAGCAAATTAGAAGGGAGTTGGATTTTCAGGGGCAGGTCAGCTTTTGATTCTCATCATGTTGGAGGCCCAAACAACTCATAACAGGCTGGCAGTAACGTATGAAAATAGATTGACACTTGATTGAATCAAATATAACAAGTCTTTATGAAGAAATAAAATCAAATATCTTCATCATAATGGACCAAGATTTGATACACAAATATTGACCTAAATTCCTTTGTCTATATAAACCTGATGCTCTAAGAAAAAAGGAGGTGTGGGATCAAGAACACAAACTTGAAAAATCAAGAAAAAGTGAAAATATGAATTCACACTTAGAGGCAAATTCAAGACTCTTGGAAGATCCCAATCGTTTCTTGAGGTCATCAGCAAGCAAAAGCAATCAAACTCAAGCATTTCCAGGCCTTATATCGCACTGTAAGTTACCCATGACATGGCTTCTTTTTTGAAATCGAATAGCATCATTCTTGTACTTGTAGCATAAAATAATTGTATATTATTGCTCACCATCCTATTTTCAAGCTTTCTGTAATAGTCAATTGCATTTTCATGGCCTATATTGGATTTCACCATTATTAGGGTTTCGTGCTTCAATATGGGATCTTCGTTTATAGGCAAAATTAGGCCTTAAAAGGGCCACCAATGGACTCAGCGGGTCCAGACGAAGATGTCCATGGCCTTCGTTTTCATTTATCACGCTTGTGTTGAGTTTTAAGATTTGGAGGACTCGTACCTACGGACAAACGTCCGTAGGTAAAAGTTTGGAACTTTTACCAACAGATCCAAGGAAGAAGATGACCAGTTGGCAATCAACCATTGGCTTGTTCAAATTTTCGCGTGCTGGATTGATATATGTGGCTTTTTAATATATAATTATTGTTTTGTGTTATTATAACAACTAATCACGCTAGCTCAGCTGGTAGCCAGTCACTGAAACGTGCCTCAGGACCTGGGTTCGAATCCCAGGTCCCCCATTCCTTTCATATTTTTTCCTTTCAAGTAATCCAGCGCGCTTACAAGCCTAAGGACCATCATGTGTCCTCATCATCCAGCCTGCCAGATGGCCAGATGGCCAAATCTAAAGGCCATCAATGGAGGAACACCATGGAGCCTAGTCAACGCAGAGCATGAGATCATGGAATTTCAAACGGACCTCTTTGTTCTGGGCCCAGAAAAATTGTTTTTCACACACCCTCAAGCTACTAATCAGGCCCAAGTTTCTATTTCTTCTCTTTTATATTTTATTTCATTTAATTTATTTAATTTATTTTACTAACCAAATAATTATTTTCTTTTATCAAAAAATCACAAAAATAATACTTTTCACAAATTAGGTTTAGATTTTATTAATTAATTTAATTAGATTTTAATTTTAGATAACTTTAATTCCTTTTGTAAATAATTAAAACTAATTAGAATAATTGGGTTTTTATTTCTAACTTAATTTTCTTTTCTTTTTTCTAAAATAACCAAAAACGTAAAAAATAGGCCATGTAATTATTTTCATTAATTAATTTAAATTAGCTATTTAATTTTTATATTGAATTTTAAAACCTAAATTATTTTCTTTTAAAAAATAAAAATAACAAAAAAACATGTTCTCTTTTAATTAGGATAGAAGGATCAAAACCCTAGTTCGCACTCGTTCTAATTTTTCATCGCGCGCTTTATGTTATTTATTTTTACCCCATTGTTGTAACTGCCTACAAGTTGTAATAGTTAATTAGGTCTTTACCTTTATCGCTTTATTTTCAAAGGGTTTGTTTTTGGCTATGTAAATACCCGAAGCCTTGTGTTGTACCCCAAAATTTGCCCTCCCATATTTCTCAAAACATTTCAAGAAAAATTCACAAGTCCAACCTGGCGCGTCATATTCAGGTATTCTTTCGCCAAGATATCTCTAATAACATATTCTCAAATTCAGGTTCGGCTCAAGAGTCAATTCTTTAAAGAAGGTATCCGAATGTGTGAGTTTTCTTGAGGAAATATGGTGAAAAAGTGTGCTGAAAGTGCAGTTTTTACGCGCTAAAAAATTCATAACTTGAAGATCGTGGCTCGTTTTGAACCCGTTCTGGTGGCTAAAATTCCATCTTAACATTATCTACGTTTTCATCTCTCACGGCTGGAAGCCAATTTCAATCAGAAGGTCTTCAAAAATGTGGATTTATCAAGTATTTTCGTGCAGAAAATTTGTGACAGAAGTTTATTTGCGTCATGTTCAAAAAATCATAACTTGGTCGATTTTCATCGTATCGAGATGGTTCCGGTGCCAAAATTTCACAAATTGAGTTGGCTACATTTTCACAGAAGGTATTGAGTTCAAACGGTATTCAAAAGGCCTTCGTTTTTTGCTCAGAGTGCGTGACACGCTGAAAATCCTGAATGCTGAATATTATTTCATCTGAGCCGAAACTTCGAAAATTCATAACTCGGTCAATTTTTATCGGATTGGACTCATGTTTTTACACAAGGTCCCTGACTCATAGATCTACAACTTTGCTTCAAAAGTCGAGACCAAATTATGCACCGATCAATACCAGTTTTTTATTGAAGAACGTGTCAGAGTCGACACTGGAGCCCAAAATAAGTTTGTCTGAGCTGAAACTTCAAAAATTCATAACTAATTCACCGTTTATCCGATTGAGTCGATTTTCGGACAGGAGTTAGTTCTCGATGCCGGCTACATTTTGTTTTCACATTTCAACTTCAAAAAATGCACTTAAGTCCCTGCGATTTAGCCTGGAAAGTGACGAATTCAAGTGAATATTGGAGGCCCAATTGCACATTCAAAGCCCATTTGCTTTACCCTAATTTCCATTATATAATCATCTTCATTCATACAAACCAGGAGAGAAAAAAAAGAAAAAAGAGGAGAAAAGAGAGGAGAAAAAAAGAAAACCCTTGCCACAACGCTGTCAGAATATCAAATTCTCTCAAGAACCCTAAAAACCTTGAAATCCTTATTACAAATCCCTCTCTCACTACAAACAAGTCATCTCAGTTACAAACCAACATCTTATTACTTCTTCAGTAAGGGTAAGGCTGGCTTGATCTCCATGATCCAAAGGGCATAAAAGCATTCATGTCACTACTTTTCCAGTAAGGGTAAGGTTGATTTGATCTTCATGATCAAAAGGGTATAATCATTCATACATGCCATATTGTGCCTAAACATTAAATTTCTTCATATATTGGCTTTATTTGCATTTTATGATTTTATTTGATGTGTTTGTGAGATTCAACACTGCAGATTTAGACAGGATCTCAGGCAGGTTCATTAAGGAACGTTGAGGCCAAAAGCCAAATGGCCAAAAGCCAAAAGACTAGAAAAACTTATGCATGACACCAATACATGGCGAGGCAGACATTAAGCCAGACATTAAGGGAACGTTGAAGCCAGAACACAAATGGCCAAAAGCCAAAAGCCAAAAGCCAAAAGCCAAATGGCCAAAGTAGAACAACTTATGCATGAAACTCAATCCAATGGCCAAAGAATGCAGACCACGGTACTCAGGAGTCAATACTTCAAAAAACCTCCCCTTGGGCCAGACACCCCCTATGGTTTGCTCAATTTTTAATTTTTATTTGTTTTTCCTTTTTATTCTTTTAATTGTTTTCTTTTAATTCCATAAAATAATTTTCATAATAAATATAAAATACAGAAAAATCAAAAAAATGTTTATTTTATTAATATTAATTTTACTATTATTATTTTTGTAAATAAACTTTAAACAATTAATTAGATTAATTTAGGTTTCAAAACTTTAATATTTTTCTTAATAAATTAAATATGTAGAAATTAGGGTTTTTAACTTTTTCATCATTTTTTTTAATAAATAATTTTCTCATCATTATTATTATTATTAACTACTAATTTATTTTGTAAATAAACATGTACATAAATTCTTTAGTAAATTAAGTTAAACTTTAACATTTTTCTCAAATAATTAAAAATAACTTAGAATTAGGGTTTCTTTTAATTTTAATTTTAATTTTCTTATTTCATAAATGCAAAAAAAAAACCTAAAAAACACTTCTTTTATTTCAATAAATAATTAATTAATTTTTAATTTCAATTTAACTTCAAAAGGGTCCAACGCCCTCGTTTCCAATCTTATTTCAATTCGCGCGTTTTATTTCGTTTCTTTTAAATATTTATGTAATTCTCCCAAAGCCATGTAACTCGGACATTTTATATTTCTCGCACTTTAGTTCTTTATTTATTTTCTGTCAAATCGGGTTCTGGAAATTTTGGCGATGTGGACCCGCGCCTTTGTAATAGTTTAGAACTTTTAATTTTCCGCATCTTTTTAACTGCTAATAAAATGCATGCAAGAATGAATGACAAAAAAATAAAAACAAACGCATAGATCACTAATAACATGACAAGATAAAATATTTGAATCTGACACACGAATCACACACCACCCCTAGGGTACGCCTCACTGTTGCCTTGCCTCGAAAGGTGATCGTCGAGTAGAGGATGTCTTAGTAAGTCCTCATGATCCGGGAACCTGGCATGAGGGTAGCTTCTAAGGTGTCTTCCCATTGCTCTGGTGATCACCATGTCCCGAACCTCGAATTGACCCGAACACCTCCAACGGTGGTGCTACCTACCTCTCAATGGTGGGATGGCACTACTTTAAAGGATATTTACACAGACGAATTCCTTAGGGTAGGTAGACGACTCTAGATACTTGCTCTAAATTCAAAAACAAATTCAAAAAATACTTTTCACACCAACACATTTTCAAATAGCTTTCGAAAGCAATTTTTCAAACACTCTTGAGGACCGATACAAGAGTCGAACTGGAATTTTCAAAGAAACTTTTTAAAACCCACAATTGAAAAGCAAACAAACCATTTTTGAAAACACAAATGAGCAAGTATCTAAGAGCCCACGGATAACCATGGATAGAAAGGGTGCTAACACCTTCCCTTTCTATAATCTACCTCCCGAACCGAGAGCAATCTCTATAAGGAATTTTTCTGTGCTTTTGTCCTTTCCATTTGGAGAAAATAAAAGACGGTGGCGACTCTTGCTTCCGCGACATTTCGCGATCCAGCGTTAAACAGTCAATTCCAGATCCACCGATCACAGAACTGGCGACTCTGCTGGGGATATCTTTATAAAGTGAGGTGTACCTTAGAGCTAAGATCACTGTGTTTTCAATTGCTTTGACTTGTGTGCTTTAAATTGTGGGACTGTCTTGGGAGTTCTATAGATCCTAACTCGGATCTGGGGGATACCTTCTTAGAAAGTAGCAACAAGGCTGTGAGGGAACTGTGCGGGGTATACCGACATGGTTGAAACAGTCTGCTACGTTGATGTGGCACTTTGGTGTGTACCGGTAACCCTTGAGTTCAGTCAAGGAGAGTACGGGGCCTCCGCGTGGTGTCGTGAAGCATCAACAGACCTTAGGAACCTTAATTGAACTATCTTGGCCTCTTTAGGGTAGTGAGATAACTGACTTTGGTGCAGTCCGAGGTTGGTTGATACTCGATACTACACTCAATTGAGGGTTGCTTTCTTGGAATATTTCGGTCGCCAGTTCAGTGGCTAAATCGAAACGATGAACAATGAAAGCAATCCCGTGATATTGGGATCCTTAGAACCCGGTTACTTCTAATAGGACAGGTTGAACCCACCAACTTCAAGAGGGTAATACCCAGACCTCATGCTGGCCTTAAACTCTAAGGGCTTCTCTTGTGTGACTTGTGTGCCTTCGTACTTGACTATTTGCATGCTTGTTATCTAACACAGGAATTACTTGCAGGGTTGGCTTGTAGTCCTTAATGGGGACCCATAGCAGGGTTTGCTAAGTTTTTGCTGGTGTTGTCCATAGTCCTTAATTAGGACTCATGGCAGGGTTACCGAGTTTGCTTGCAGGTTTTGTTTATAGTCCCTAACTAGGACTCATAACAGGGTTTACTGAATTTCCTACAGGTTTTTGTTTTAGTCCTTAACCAGGACTCATAACAAGGTTTACCAAGTTTCTTGCAGGGTTTGTTTTAGTCCTTAATTGGGACTCATGACAGGTTTACTAAGTTTCTTGTAGGTTTTGGCTTGTAGTCCTTAATAGGGACTCATAACAGGGTTACCTACATTACCCCATGCATAGCATAACATCATACCATTGCATACATCCTAACCCATTTCAAGGATCTCAAGGGCTTGTGATGCAGGTCATGGTGAATCAACTATCCCAGCAAGGGGCAAAGAGGATTTATTTTCCTCTAGCCAGAGTTGTCAGGGGCTATGACCCACTTGATATGGTGAGCTCTGACTCCTGAAGAAGGTTCCCTAACCAAGGTTGTTTGGAAATCAAAACCAGACATGATGACTAAAGTCAGGGGCTATGACCCACTGGATATGGTGAGCCTTTGACCCTTGAAGGAGGACTCTCTACAACAGGAAGTTCCTTCAGTCAAGCTACAAAATGCAAACTCTAACAATTTTCTTGTTTACCCCGCGAGGTCCTTGAAAACATTGCATGCATGTCATACACATCATTACATAACAGGTATCTTTGTTGCAGGTCACTTACCTTTCTCGCTGTTTATTTCAGCAATGGCCTTCCAACCAGATAACCAGGACTTTCTTGCTCAAGAGACTCGGTTCGGGGAAATCCTCCTGAATCTATCCAAGGGGCAGGAGGAGCTAAGGACACTTCTCATGGAGACCTTTGTCAGGAACAGTGCTGAGGATGAAAAGCTGGAACACCTACAAGCTGAGGTGGATGCATTGAAGGCCCAGATGCTGGGGCAGGTGACTGCTATTCAAGGGTTAGCTCAAAGACAAGACGAGCTCTGGTTTCTCGTCAACCAACTGCTTTAGGGTAACCAGCTGGGGCAAAAGTCTAAGGGTAAAAAGCCAGTCATCGTTCGACCACCTTTGAGACAAAGAGGCAAGGAGAAAGCTCCTCATATGGCTTCAGTATTACCAATTCAGTATCAACCTCACCAGCTTCAGCCAGACAAGCCCAAAAGGCAATTCACCAAGCTCAACGTGTCGCTGCCTCAAGCCTTACAACAACTGCTGAGGTTGAACTTGGTAACTCTAAAGGATCCTCCTAAGAATCCCAACAGGACACCTTCAAGGTATAACCCCAACGCGCGTTGCGCTTATCACTCTGACAGCCCGGGGCATACTACAGATGATTGTTGGAGCTTGAAAAATAAGATCCAAGACATGATCGACGCTGGAGAGATTCAGTTTAAAGTACCCAAGACTCCCCACGTGATCACTGCTCCCATGACAAAACATGGCTAGGATTGAGAAATTTGTGTTCATTCGAATGTTCAAGTTGCAATTCTCTTTTGTTCGAACATTTACTCATGTTAAACATTGTTATTTCATTAATGCATCGCATATGTCTGTTTTGAGGCAATATATTCGTATTCACTATACGCAAATTATTTTCATATTTTTTCTGATGATCAACTCTTAAATAATAATTCTAAGCCTCTTGAGGGAGGATGACGAAAACGATACCGCGATCATTACAGTATGCTTTTGAATAGACCCCGCTGATGAGGTACAGGCATTGTTTCAATCCCTAAACACTGGAGTTATAAGGATGATAATCCCTCGTCAACCCCTCTGAGCCAAAGAAGTAGGAGTTTTTCTTTTCGAAAATAAAAATCCTTAATCATAACCTGGGGCAGGGTAGTCTCTCAGTTGATCCAAGTGCATAACGAATGGCACCAAAGAGATCCTTACAAAAAAAGAAAGACAGTGATGGTTCCGAACAATCGTAAAGACAGGCAATCATTACTTCTCAAAACGAAAACCCAATAAGTCAAAACCAATGAAGGAGACTTACAAAACTGGGGCATCCCGCTGACTGTAATCATAAAAGAACAGTTCAGGAAAAAAAAATAGGGATAATAAAATCAAGGAAAAAAGAGGTCCTACAAACCCTCAACAAAAAAAGAAACGACTGCCTATTCAGAATCAATCATCAATATCTGAATCATCACCGGAAAATCAGAGCAAAGACTCCAACAAGGTCTAACGTATGATCAACTGAGTTTAGGTTTGGAGAACATCACGAAGAGCGGGTGGGTACAAATAAAATTTGAGCCTTTATCCTTTGTTTCTTAAACCATGAACCAGGCCACGTTATAACCCTCAAAAGTCCTAGCTGAAGCATGGGTTAGTTCGAAAGCATACTGTTACGAAGGTATCCTGACTCCTTAAGGCTACGGTAAATACAGAGTTGACATCATGTTTTACAAACATTCACATGTTTTATGAAAAAATGCATTTTCAAAATCTTCAAGACAGACATAAGCTTTGCATTTTTAACATAACTTTGTTTGCATATGACTTTTTGTTTGAACAACATAGAAATCCGCACGACGAATTCCTAATGAACAAAAGTACTTCCAATCAAGGGGCAGGTATGACTATTGTCCATCATCATGGGCAATCCAATCAAGATCCGGGGAATCTCTCAAAGGCCCAAAGCACCTGGGGCAAATCTCCACCTGAGTCACTTGGGGCATTCCAACAATGAATCTTGCCTGATCAAATACCTTCTGGTGGCATGACAAAACACTTCTAACAGGGGCAACTCCCTACTTTCTGAGAACGGACATAGTCGAAAAATACTACGCATAATCAAAGACCCGCTAGGTTGACACACCTAGGCAAAAATAAGGGCTTCCCGGCGAATCAAAAGGGTTCGGGCAAAAATAAGGGATGAAAATGAAAAATTTGTACACCCGGCAAGTCGAAAACCTGAAAAGGCGGCTTGGGCAAAAATGGGTATCCCGGTGGGCTGAAAACCCGAAAGGGCGGTCCAGGCAAAAGTTAGGGATCAAAGCGTGTGACTATGTCCCGGCATCTCGTCACTTGCCTACCAGAAGAAGATTTGTTAATCGGCAGTCATCAAACACCTTCACAGGTCTTCCTCCCCAATATCAGAAACTGGGGCAATAATGAGTTGTCTAAATGATCCGATTGCTCTGTCCACCGAAGGGCCAAGGTAAGTTTAGCTGAAGAATGCGACCAAGCACGAACGCGTCTCCCGGCTTTATTCAAAGAGTTATTTCCTTAACAGGATATAACTAAATTATCCTCAGCCAAAAGTCACGGAAAGAGCGTCCTCGACGAAGTCTTCTTACCCCAGCGAAGTCCATCAACACTTCCAATACAACAAAAGTATCCTCAGCAAGTTATTATCAATTCAACAAAAGTATCTCTCTCCCCACAGAGTATTGCTTCCCAGCACGGTCGCTAGAGTACTTTTCTCCCCGCAGAATCTTCCACTCGCCAAATTTATTCCTCAACGGCGTCATCTTCTCCTACCGGTATTCTTGCAACTATCATCCCCAGCGGAAGCAAAAATCTATTCTCCAGCATCAGCCCAGGAGTGACTTCCCGGCACCCGTCAAGGATTTACATTCCTAGACGAAAACATACATTCTTAAACATCACATACATCATTACAGCATGCGTAGACGCATCATATCATACAAATCTCATTTATGTTGAGAACGTCATTGCTTGATCCATATCATGCATTGCATATGACTGACTTTTACCTTTCAGGAAAGATTCAGTTAAATTCTCAAGACCTAGACCGGTTCAGTTAATCGACTCTAAAGATTTCTTATCCAGTCCAAGGCCTTCTCTAGTCCAGCTAAATCGACTCCCAACAGATTTTTCTGATGAAGACTCAGTAGAAGTTTTTAGGTTTTTCTCAGACGTTCGAGATTATAATGTCCTATGGTTCCCTCTCCGACGGTGAGTGAGGTGGTAAGTCCTTTTCAGATGTTTCCCTCTCCGACGGTGAGTGAGGTGATAGTCTCATATGGTTCCCTCTCCGACGGTGAGTGAGGTGGTAAGTCCTTTTCAGATGTTTCCCTCTCCGACGGTGAGTGAGGTGGTAGTCTCCTATGGTTCCCTCTCCGACGGTGAGTGAGGTGGTAAGTCCTTTTCAGATGTTTCCCTCTCCGACGGTGAGTGAGGTGATAGTCTCCTATGGTTCCCTCTCCGACGGTGAGTGAGGTGGTAAGTCCTTTTCAGATGTTTCCCTCTCCGACGGTGAGTGAGGTGATAGTCTCCTATGGTTCCCTCTCCGACGGTGAGTGAGGTGGTAAGTCCTTTTCAGATGTTTCCCTCTCCGACGGTGAGTGAGGTGATAGTCTCCTATGGTTCCCTCTCCGACGGTGAGTGAGGTGGTAAGTCCTTTTCAGATGTTTCCCTCTCCGACGGTGAGTGAGGTGATAGTCTCCTATGGTTCCCTCTCCGACGGTGAGTGAGGTGGTAAGTCCTTTTCAGATGTTTCCCTCTCCGACGGTGAGTGAGGTGGTAGTCTCCTATGGTTCCCTCTCCGACGGTGAGTGAGGTGGTAAGTCCTTTTCAGATGTTTCCCTCTCCGACGGTGAGTGAGGTGATAGTCTCCTATGGTTCCCTCTCCGACGGTGAGTGAGGTGGTAAGTCCTTTTCAGATGTTTCCCTCTCCGACGGTGAGTGAGGTGATAGTCTCCTATGGTTCCCTCTCCGACGGTGAGTGAGGTGGTAAGTCCTTTTCAGATGTTTCCCTCTCCGACGGTGAGTGAGGTGATAGTCTCCTATGGTTCCCTCTCCGACGGTGAGTGAGGTGGTAAGTCCTTTTCAGATGTTTCCCTCTCCGACGGTGAGTGAGGTGATAGTCTCCTATGGTTCCCTCTCCGACGGTGAGTGAGGTGGTAAGTCCTTTTCAGATGTTTCCCTCTCCGACGGTGAGTGAGGTGATAGTCTCCTATGGTTCCCTCTCCGACGGTGAGTGAGGTGGTAAGTCCTTTTCAGATGTTTCCCTCTCCGACGGTGAGTGAGGTGATAGTCTCCTATGGTTCCCTCTCCGACGGTGAGTGAGGTGGCAAGTCCTTTTCAGATGTTTCCCTCTCCGACGGTGAGTGAGGTGATAGTCTCCTATGGTTCCCTCTCCGACGGTGAGTGAGGTGGTAAGTCCTTTTCAGATGTTTCCCTCTCCGACGGTGAGTGAGGTGATAGTCTCCTATGGTTCCCTCTCCGACGGTGAGTGAGGTGGTAAGTCCTTTTCAGATGTTTCCCTCTCCGACGGTGAGTGAGGTGATAGTCTCCTATGGTTCCCTCTCCGACGGTGAGTGAGGTGGTAAGTCCTTTTCAGATGTTTCCCTCTCCGACGGTGAGTGAGGTGATAGTCTCCTATGGTTCCCTCTCCGACGGTGAGTGAGGTGGTAAGTCCTTTTCAGATGTTTCCCTCTCCGACGGTGAGTGAGGTGATAGTCTCCTATGGTTCCCTCTCCGACGGTGAGTGAGGTGGTAAGTCCTTTTCAGATGTTTCCCTCTCCGACGGTGAGTGAGGTGATAGTCTCCTATGGTTCCCTCTCCGACGGTGAGTGAGGTGGCAAGTCCTTTTCAGATGTTTCCCTCTCCGACGGTGAGTGAGGTGATAGTCTCCTATGGTTCCCTCTCCGACGGTGAGTGAGGTGGTAAGTCCTTTTCAGATGTTTCCCTCTCCGACGGTGAGTGAGGTGATAGTCTCCTATGGTTCCCTCTCCGACGGTGAGTGAGGTGGTAAGTCCTTTTCAGATGTTTCCCTCTCCGACGGTGAGTGAGGTGATAGTCTCCTATGGTTCCCTCTCCGACGGTGAGTGAGGTGGTAAGTCCTTTTCAGATGTTTCCCTCTCCGACGGTGAGTGAGGTGATAGTCTCCTATGGTTCCCTCTCCGACGGTGAGTGAGGTGGTAAGTCCTTTTCAGATGTTTCCCTCTCCGACGGTGAGTGAGGTGATAGTCTCCTATGGTTCCCTCTCCGACGGTGAGTGAGGTGGTAAGTCCTTTTCAGATGTTTCCCTCTCCGACGGTGAGTGAGGTGATAGTCTCCTATGGTTCCCTCTCCGACGGTGAGTGAGGTGGTAAGTCCTTTTCAGATGTTTCCCTCTCCGACGGTGAGTGAGGTGATAGTCTCCTATGGTTCCCTCTCCGAAGGTGAGTGAGGTGGTAAGTCCTTTTCAGATGTTTCCCTCTCCGACGGTGAGTGAGGTGATAGTCTCCTATGGTTCCCTCTCTGACGGTGAGTGAGGTGGTAAGTCCTTTTCAGATGTTTCCCTCTCCGACGGTGAGTGAGATGATAGTCTCCTATGGTTCCCTCTCCGACGGTGAGTGAGGTGATAATTCCTTTTCAGATGGTTCCCTCTCCGACGGTGAGTGAGGTGATAATTCCTTTTCAGATGGTTCCCTCTCCGACGATTATAATTGCCTTCGGTTCTCTTCCCGATCCTGCGAAGATGGTAATTCCCACCAAGATTTGCTCAACGAGCGTTGTTGAAGTTAAAGTCACCCAAGGTTCTCTCAGAGTTCATGCTAAGGTAGTAACCATCCCTGGTTCATTCATCACCTTTTGAAGATCCAGACTCAGCTCCTGTAACCAGTCAGGACACATCTGTACTAAGCATCTGAAAATCAGCTCCTGCAACGTGCCAGGTACTCATTTTTCTTTTGCAGGTACGCGAGTTCTCGCTAAGGAATCTCTTATGCGATCAACGTCCAGATGGCATCTATAAGCCCATCATCCTATCCATCAATCTCCAAATGGCATCTATAAGCCCATTCCCACCATCACACTACTATGTGAGCGCAAATTTCTGGGCACTCTAGTGTTCAATCATCTTCCACCTTCGGATCACGAAAGGCACGCAAGCCAATCTACATCCTCAGGTCTAAGAAGATTGAACAGGGGCAACTGTTGTACCCCAAAATTTGCCCTCCCATATTTCTCAAAACATTTCAAGAAAAATTCACAAGTCCAACCTGGCGCGTCATATTCAGGTATTCTTTCGCCAAGATATCTCTGATAACATATTCTCAAATTCAGGTTCGGCTCAAGAGTCAATTCTTTAAAGAAGGTATCCGAATGTGTGAGTTTTCTTGAGGAAATATGGTGAAAAAGTGTGCTGAAAGTGCAGTTTTTACGCGCTAAAAAATTCATAACTTGAAGATCGTGGCTCGTTTTGAACCCGTTCTGGTGGCTAAAATTCCATCTTAACATTATCTACGTTTTCATCTCTCACGGCTGGAAGCCAATTTCAATCAGAAGGTCTTCAAAAATGTGGATTTATCAAGTATTTTCGTGCAGAAAATTTGTGACAGAAGTTTATTTGCGTCATGTTCAAAAAATCATAACTTGGTCGATTTTCATCGTATCGAGATGGTTCCGGTGCCAAAATTTCACAAATTGAGTTGGCTACATTTTCACAGAAGGTATTGAGTTCAAACGGTATTCAAAAGGCCTTCGTTTTTTGCTCAGAGTGCGTGACACGCTGAAAATCCTGAATGCTGAATATTATTTCATCTGAGCCGAAACTTCGAAAATTCATAACTCGGTCAATTTTTATCGGATTGGACTCATGTTTTTACTAAAGGTCCCTGACTCATAGATCTACAACTTTGATTCAAAAGTCGAGACCAAATTATGCACCGATCAATACCAGTTTTTTATTGAAGAACGTGTCAGAGTCGACACTGGAGCCCAAAATAAGTTTGTCTGAGCTGAAACTTCAAAAATTCATAACTAATTCACCGTTTATCCGATTGAGTCGATTTTCGGACAGGAGTTAGTTCTCGATGCCGGCTACATTTTGTTTTCACATTTCAACTTCAAAAAATGCACTTAAGTCCCTGCGATTTAGCCTGGAAAGTGACGAATTCAAGTGAATATTGGAGGCCCAATTGCACATTCAAAGCCCATTTGCTTTACCCTAATTTCCATTATATAATCATCTTCATTCATACAAACCAGGAGAGAAAAAAAATAAAAAAGAGGAGAAAAGAGAGGAGAAAAAAAGAAAACCCTTGCCACAACGCTGTCAGAATATCAAATTCTCTCAAGAACCCTAAAAACCTTGAAATCCTTATTACAAATCCCCCTCTCACTACAAACAAGTCATCTCAGTTACAAACCAACATCTTATTACTTCTTCAGTAAGGGTAAGGCTGGCTTGATCTCCATGATCCAAAGGGCATAAAAGCATTCATGTCACTACTTTTCCAGTAAGGGTAAGGTTGATTTGATCTTCATGATCAAAAGGGTATAATCATTCCTACATGCCATATTGTGCCTAAACATTAAATTTCTTCATATATTGGCTTTATTTGCATTTTATGATTTTATTTGATGTGTTTGTGAGATTCAACACTATAGATTTAGACAGGATCTCAGGCAGGTTCATTAAGGAACGTTGAGGCCAAAAGCCAAATGGCCAAAAGCCAAAAGACTAGAAAAACTTATGCATGACACCAATACATGGCGAGGCAGACATTAAGCCAGACATTAAGGGAACGTTGAAGCCAGAACACAAATGGCCAAAAGCCAAAAGCCAAAAGCCAAAAGCCAAAAGCCAAATGGCCAAAGTAGAACAACTTATGCATGAAACTCAATCCAATGGCCAAAGAATGCAGACCACGGTACTCAGGAGTCAATACTTCAAAAAACCTCCCCTTGGGCCAGACACCCCCTATGGTTTGCTCAATTTTTAATTTTTATTTGTTTTTCCTTTTTATTCTTTTAATTGTTTTCTTTTAATTCCATAAAATAATTTTCATAATAAATATAAAATACAGAAAAATCAAAAAAATGTTTATTTTATTAATATTAATTTTACTATTATTATTTTTGTAAATAAACTTTAAACAATTAATTAGATTAATTTAGGTTTCAAAACTTTAATATTTTTCTTAATAAATTAAATATGTAGAAATTAGGGTTTTTAACTTTTTCATCATTTTTTTTAATAAATAATTTTCTCATCATTATTATTATTATTAACTACTAATTTATTTTGTAAATAAACATGTACATAAATTCTTTAGTAAATTAAGTTAAACTTTAACATTTTTCTCAAATAATTAAAAATAACTTAGAATTAGGGTTTCTTTTAATTTTAATTTTAATTTTCTTATTTCATAAATGCAAAAAAAAAAACCTAAAAAACACTTCTTTTATTTCAATAAATAATTAATTAATTTTTAATTTCAATTTAACTTCAAAAGGGTCCAACGCCCTCGTTTCCAATCTTATTTCAATTCGCGCGTTTTATTTCGTTTCTTTTAAATATTTATGTAATTCTCCCAAAGCCATGTAACTCGGACATTTTATATTTCTCGCACTTTAGTTCTTTATTTATTTTCTGTCAAATCGGGTTCTGGAAATTTTGGCGATGTGGACCCGCGCCTTTGTAATAGTTTAGAACTTTTAATTTTCCGCATCTTTTTAACTGCTAATAAAATGCATGCAAGAATGAATGACAAAAAAATAAAAACAAACGCATAGATCACTAATAACATGACAAGATAAAATATTTGAATCTGACACACGAATCACACACCACCCCTAGGGTACGCCTCACTGTTGCTGTTGCACCCCAAAATTTGCCCTCCCATATTCTCCAAGATTTGTCAAAGTCAGGGTCACAAAATTCCCCAAGGGTTATGCAGTTCAACTGTCTCCTATACAGTCAAAACTAGGGTTTGGGTTCTGATCAAGAAAAGGAAGTTTTCAAGGACCCAATCAAGTCTCATATGCCTACAAAGATGGTCAAGTATCTTCATATCAAGTTTCAAGGCATTCAGCTCAAAATTGCACAGTCAAAACCCTAGATTACACTACAGTCAACTGTAGGGGCAAAATGGTCATTTGACAGTCAAAAGTTCAAATTTTTGGTCAATATATCATTTTGAAGCCACAAACATCATTTGATCAATGCTTGATCATGATTCTCAAAGTTTGGCTCAGAAATCATCAAAGATGCAAAAGTTACTATATTTGGACAGTTGAAAAAGTCAACTGAAATTGACCAGGGCATAACTTTCACATGGATTATCAGAAAAATTCCATCCAAAGCTCATTTTGAAGAGAAAGACATTTCCTACAATTCATCTTCATGTTCCAAGTCCAAGAAATGCTCTCACAAAAAGTTATCAATTTCAACATTATAGGTCATTTTTAAAAGTCAACAAAAAGGGACTTTAAGTCAAAGGTCATAACTTGAGATTGGTAAATCAAAATGACATGGGACCAAAGGCATTGATTAAAGGACTCAAAGACCTTTCCAAAATGTCCAAGAACATGTGAAAATCTTAAAAATTGAGCAAGTTATGCCTTGTGGAAGTTGGGAAATTTTTGGAAATTTTTGAAAGTCAACTTTACTTCAAATGATCTAAAAATGCAAATGGGCCCATTTTTCTTCCAAGTTTCTTCATGCCAAGCCTATGCACGACCATTAAGCCCAAGGGGAAGTATTTTCTCAATTTTTAATTATTTATTTGAATTTATATTAATATTAATTCATTTAAATTACTTAAATACATGAAAAATATAAAGCTTGACCTAAAAAATCTTTTTATGCATGATTTGGACTCAATATTTCGTGTACATGCTCATAGGGAAAGATTTGGACTAATTGGATGCAAATTGACACAAAATGCACATGAAGAGATATGGAAAAGATCCTTGAAATCAAATATTCAAAAATCATCAATGCCATGGATTTGCTCTAGTTTTGTTGCCCTAACACATTCACTATATGATCAGGAATGCAAACCTAATGCTTTTGGACACTAAGCTGCGCAGAAGGCCAATATACAAAACTTGAAATATTGCTTGAAAACTCAAATTCTGAAATCAACCTTAGAGGTCGATTAAAGCCTCCAAAACTATCTCAACAGCTTGCCAAGGTTGTCTTGAACACGTTCCAATCAACAACAACAACCAAAACCTCAAGAATTGGTAGATTAAACTGGAACTGTACAGCATGAAACTCACAATCGTATTTTCCATTCTAAGCATTATCATTGCATTCTAATTATGGATTCTTGTTCTTTGTGGTGTTTTAAAGCTAACCATCATATTTAATTTGATTTTCCTGCTGTCTATAAGGTTTTGCCATGCGCGATTTCTAGGTCTTTTAGAGCTTGCAAATTAGGGCTTTTGCATATGGGAAAAATTAGGACTCAAGACTACCATGGTTGTATTCAGTAGGTCTGGACGAGGATAACCCCATACTCGCGATGAATTTATGTGTCAAGGAGAGCTATTCGCTATTTTCTAATAGCCCACCTAATGCAACGCCCTAAAAACCGTTGCTCTTGTGTTTGTTTTACAGGGACGAAGAAGAAGGTGGAATCGTGGCATGTACTGACTGGCTCGTTCAAATATTCCGCGCGCTAATCCACTCATGCCTCGTTTTTTCTATTATATTGTTTATTTGTTAATTATATTTCAAAAGCATAAGATGGCACAGATGGCAAGCGCTTATTGTTTCAACCTCCAAGACCTGGGTTCGAGCCCCAGGTCTGTATACATTTCATAATATTTTTCAATGCCAGCTCCCATGCAGCACAAGCACTGAAGCGCATCGTGTGTCCCCCAAATCCAAGCGTACACGCGTCCAGGGGATTCCAATCAAAGGCAAGGATTAAAGAGCACCGTGCTCTATGGTCAACACGTTAGCACATGATCCAGAAAAGTCAATAAGATTCAAAGCTAAATGGGCCAGGCCATTCCAAGCAACACCTCCAATTTGGGGCTACCCCCCCTGGTTTGCATTTTTTTCTATTTTTCTTCTTATTTTATTTTTGCTATTTTATTTATTTTATTTGTTTTAACATAATTAATTTATTTTCATAAAAAATATAAAAACATTCAAAAATCAGAAAAGACCAAAAAATAATAAATATTCATATTATAATTATTTTCATAAATAAATGCTTGTAATTATTTAGTTTTAATTAGATTACAAATTTAATTCTTTTAATAACAAAAATACAAAAATATAGAATTTAGGTTTTATTGCTAGTTTGATTCCTTTTAATTTCCCTTTTTTTACATTATTTATTTATTTATTTTATTTTTATAATTAATTGTACATAAATATAATTTAGATTTAAATTAGGTTAAAACTTAATATTTTCGCAATAAATTAAAAAAAAAACATTAGAATTAGGGTTTAGCATTTTATTTTTAATTTCAATAAATTCTTTTCTTTTAAATCTTAAAAAATACAAAAATACCAAAAACATTCAATTTTTAATTCTAATTCATTAACTTTAAATATTTTGCAAAAGGGTCCAACGCCCATTGTTTTAATTATTTAATTTGCGCATTTATTTTATGTCGTTTATAATAATTATGTAATTCTCCCAAAGCATTGTAATTTAAATTTCTCGCACTTTTATTTATTGCCTTATTTATTTTCCGCTAAATCGGGTCCGGTTTAATTTTGGCGATGTGGACCCGCGCCATTTGTAATAGTTTAGATTTATTTTCCCGCAAACCTTATAACTGTTAAAAAGCATGCAAGAATGAATGGCCCTAATTAAAATCAAGCGTAGATCACAAATAAACATGACAAGACAAATAACTGAAACATGACACACAATTCGCACACACCACCCCTAGGGTGCGCCTCACTGTTGCCTCGAAAGGTGATCGTCGAGTAGAGGATGTCTTAGTAAGTCCTCATGATCCGGGAACCTGACATGAGGGTAGCTTCTAAGGTGTCTTCCCATTGCTCTAGTGATCACCATGTCCCGAACCTCGAATTGACCCGAACACCTCCAACGGTGGTGCTACCTACCTCTCAATGGTGGGCTGGCACTACTTTAAAGGACATCTACACAGACGAATTCCTTAGGGTAGGTAGACGACTCTAGATACTTGCTCTAAATTCAAAACAAATTCAAAAATACTTTTCACACCGACACATTTTCAAAAGCTTTCGAAAGCAATTTTTCAAACACTCTTGAGGACCGATACAAGAGTCGAACTGAAATTTTCAAAGAAACTTTTTAAAACCCACAGTTGAAAAGCAAACAAACCATTTTGAAAACACAATGAGCAAGTATCTAAGAGCCCATGGATAACCATGGATAGAAAGGGTGCTAACACCTTCCCTTTCTATAATCTACCTCCCGAACCGAGAGCAATCTCTTTAAAGGAATTTTTCTGTGCTTTTGTCCTTTCCCTTTGAAGAAAATAAAAGACGGTGGCGACTCTTGCTTCCGCGACATTTCGCGTACCAGCGTTAAACAGTCAGTTCCAGATCCACCGATCACAGTTGCCTTGCCTCGAAAGGTGATCGTCGAGTAGAGGATGTCTTAGTAAGTCCTCATGATCCGGGAACCTGGCATGAGGGTAGCTTCTAAGGTGTCTTCCCATTGCTCTGGTGATCACCATGTCCCGAACCTCGAATTGACCCGAACACCTCCAACGGTGGTGCTACCTACCTCTCAATGGTGGGATGGCACTACTTTAAAGGATATTTACACAGGCGAATTCCTTAGGGTAGGTAGACGACTCTAGATACTTGCTCTAAATTCAAAAACAAATTCAAAAAATACTTTTCACACCAACACATTTTCAAAAAGCTTTCGAAAGCAATTTTTCAAACACTCTTGAGGACCGATACAAGAGTCGAACTGGAATTTTCAAAGAAACTTTTTAAAACCCACAATTGAAAAGCAAACAAACCATTTTTGAAAACACAAATGAGCAAGTATCTAAGAGCCCACGGATAACCATGGATAGAAAGGGTGCTAACACCTTCCCTTTCTATAATCTACCTCCCGAACCGAGAGCAATCTCTATAAGGAATTTTTCTGTGCTTTTGTCCTTTCCATTTGGAGAAAATAAAAGACGGTGGCGACTCTTGCTTCCGCGACATTTCGCGATCCAGCGTTAAACAGTCAGTTCCAGATCCACCGATCACACCTTGTAATAGCGTAGTTTAATTTCTGCATTTTTAATTCCGCAAAATATTAACTATTAGATGTATGATATTAGGATGCATGACAAGAATGTATGTAAAACTTTAAAAAATTTAGATAACCCTAAAATGTTCAAAGATAATAATCTGAAATTGAATCACTCGCACATGCCCACTCCTAGGGTACACTCCCACTTGGTTGCCTTCGGTAAACGGTCATTGAGTATAGGATGCTTTAGTGGTTGTCCTTTTGTCCAAAGATCAAAGTTGCCTCGGAAAGGTTGCCTCGGATATTGTTGCCTCGGATAAATTGATCTAAAATATTAGGGTTATTACTAAGAAGTCCTAACATTGCTTTAGTGATCGTACGTCCCTTTCGAATTAACCCTCAAACTCCAACGACGGTGCTACCTACTCACTAATAGTGGAATAGCATTGTCTAAAGGAAACGAATATAGAACGATTCTTTTCTTGAATAGGTAGATTAGTTCTTAAGTACTTGCTCAGTCAAAACAAACTTTTTCACACTTACACTCCTTTTCAAACAAAGTTTTCAAAACACTTCATTACACTTTTGAAGACAGAAGCAAGAGTTAAATCGCAGTATAAAAACTTTTCAAAACACAGAAGCACACAAAGAAGCAATTTTGAAAATGATGAGCAAGTATCTAAGAGCCCGTAGATAACTACGGATAGAAAGGGTGTTAATACCTTCCCTTTCTATAATCTACCCCCCGTACTCAGAAATATCTCGAAAAAGGAATTTTTCTGTGCTTTTTTCCTTTCCTTGTTGGATAAAATAAAAGACGGTGGCGACTCTTGCTTACAGCGACATTTTGCGAACAAAAACGCAAAACACAAACCAGCATTCCTAAAAAACAGTTCCGGTTCTAGCCACCGTATCACAGAACTGGCGACTCTGCTGGGGAATAATAAGTGGGGTATACCTTAGGATTAGTTCATCATATTGTTTTCTATTGTTTGGTTTGATTGCTTTATATTTGTGGGCTTTGTATCAGAGTTACTATAGATCCTAACCCGGATCTGGGGGATACCTTTTAGGTAAGTAGCAATAGACTGTGAGGGAACTGTACGGCGTAGACCGATACGGTTGAAGCAGTAGCTACGTTGATGTGGCACATTAGTTGGTACCGATATCCCTTGTGGAGCAACAAGGAGAATATGGGGCTGCTATATGGGTCATTAAGCATCAACTGACCTTAGAACCTATAATTGACCAACTTGGCTATAGAAAGTAGCAGAATGCTACACTCATTAAGACCATACTCTCACGATGGTTTCAGCTGTAAGAAAAGATTGCGTGAGCTGAAACTATGACCGATGGAGGATGGTCTATGATATTGAGAACCTCTAGAACCCGATTACAACTATTAGGACAGGTTGAACCAACCGAACTTCAAGAGGGTAATACCTAGACCCCATGCAAGCCTAAACTTAAGGATATTTGTGTGACTTATGTGCTTTCAACTTGAACTACTTGCACAATTTTATTGTCTGACAACATGAGTTCCTTGCAGGTTTTGTTTATAGTCCTTATCCAATAACTTGGATTCCTTGCCGGATTCACTTGTTTACATCACCCTGCACTTCTTCTTAAACGCATAGCATACACATCATAACATCATGCTTTAACATTTCCTTAACCATTTCAAGGATCTCAAGGGTTTGTGATGTAGGTTATGGTAAATCAAACGTCTAGCAAGGGGCAAAGGGGATTTATTTTCTTCTAGCTAATGTCGTCTAGAGATCAAAACACGATAACTTGAGTCGGTGGCTATGACCCACTCGATATGGTGAGCTTTACTCCTGAAGAAGGACTCTTAACGACACGAAGTTTC
Organism: Vicia faba; assembly: GCA_948472305.1. Classification (NCBI taxonomy): domain Eukaryota; kingdom Viridiplantae; phylum Streptophyta; class Magnoliopsida; order Fabales; family Fabaceae; genus Vicia; species Vicia faba. The sequence continues at coordinate 855,148,466 of OX451735.1, read as the reverse complement.
TTCAAAAAAATTCTAACAGTTTCTTGTTTACCCCGCGAGATCCTTGAAAACATTGCATACATATATCATACATATCATTGCATAACAGGTCTTCCATTACCGGTCTCTCATGTCCTCGCTGTTTATTTCAGCAATGGCTCTCAAACAAGAACACAGAGATCTACAAACTCAAGAAGCTCAGTTCAGGGAAATCTTCCTAAACCTATCCAAGGGGCAGGAAGAGTTGAAAACACTCCTCGTTGGGAACTTGGTCAAGAAAAGTCCTGAAGACAATAAGGACAAACGGCTGGAACAACTGCAAGCTGAGTTAGGTGCAATGAGAACCCAGATGCTGGGGCAAATGGCTCTTATCCAAGGCTTAGCCCGGGAACAAGAAGAATTGAGAACCATTATCATCTAGCTTCATCAAGACGGATACAACAGTATGAAGAAAACAGTCGAGGTTGGGGACCAAGTCATCGATCAGCCTCCAAGAAGACAAGGGTTTGGTTTGGTGAAGAATGGACCTCTTCAAGTTGCTACTACCTCACAGGTCCAACCACAACCTCGCCAAAAACAATGGGTTAATCAGAGTAAGCCAGATACACCCAAGAGACAGTTTACTAGGTTTAACATGCCGCTGTCTTAAGCTTTACAACACCTGTTGAGGATGAATCTGGTGATGTTGATAGGACCTCATCTGAATCCCAAGACTTCTTATCCTAACTACAATCTTGATGCAAGGTGTGCATATCACTCCAATGGCCCGGGGCATGATACTGACGACTGTTGGCAGTTGAAGTACAAAGTTGAAAACCTGATTGATGAAGGAGCTTTGGAATTCACACAAGATGGTCAACTGGAATGTTTCTGTCAATCCTCCAAGGCTCACCATTTGAAGTGACAAGTTCTGACAAGAGAGGCTTTTGTTCATTAGAATTTTCAATTTGTAATTTTCTTTTGATTTGTTAGAATATTTATTCATGTCAAACTCTATTACTTTATCAATGCATTGCATATGTCTGTTTTGAATCAATCCATTCGTATTCACTATATTTAAATTGATTTCCTTTTTGTGATGTTCAACTCTCGATTAAAAAACTCTAAGCCTTTAGAGGGAGGATGACGAAAATGATATCAAAATCTCTACAATATGCTTTTGAACAAACCCCGCTGACGATGTACAGGCGTTGTTTCAAATCCTAAACAATGGAGTTATAAGGAAGATAATCCCTCGTCAACCCCTTTGAGCCAAAGAAGTAGGAGTTTTTCTTTTCACACAAATTGAAACCCTTAATCACAACTTGGGGCAGGGTAGTTTTCTCAGTTGATTCGGGTGCCCAATGAATGGCATCAAAGAGGTCCTTCCAAAACAAAAGACGGTGATGGTTCCCTATAATCGTCAAAACAGGCAGTCATTATCTTTCAAAATAAAAGCCCATTAAGTCAAAACCTATGAAGGATATTTAAGAAAAAAACTGGGGCATCCCGCTGACTGTAATCGCAAAAAGAAACAGTTCAGGCAAAAAAGAGGGATAACAAAATCAAAAAGAAATAGGTCCTACAAACCCTAAAAAAAGGGAAATAACTGCCTATTCAAAATAAATTGACAGTATCTGAACCATCACTGGAATATCAGAGCCAAGACTCAAAACAGGATCTAAATGCACAATTAGCTGAGTTTAGGATCGAAGAACATCACGAAGAACGGGTGGGTACAAATAAATTTAGAGCCTTTATCCATTGTTTCTCGAACCGTGAACCAGGCCACATTATAACCCTTAAAAGTCCTAGCTGAAGCATGGGTTAGTTCGAAAGCATGCTGTTATAAAAGGTATCTCGACTCCTATAGGACTTGCTGTAAATCCTGAGTTGGCATCACATTTTACAAAATTTGCTTGTTTTACTAAAAAATGCATTTTAAAAAATTTCAAGACAGAAATAAGCTTTGCATTCTTAAAATAACATTATTTGCATATGACTATTTGTTCAACAGCAGAGAAATTTGCACGAAGAATATCTAGTGAACAAAAACCTTCTCAATAAAAAGGGTCACCTCAAGTGGAAAAAACACTTTCAACCAAGGGGAACGGCATGATCATTATCCATCATCTGGGGCAGTCAAGTCAAGATTCAAGGAATCTCTCAAAGATGCCAAATAGCCAGGGGCAGATCTCCATCTGAATCACTTGGGGCATTGGACATGAATTCCAGCAACAAATCTTGTATGATCAAACGAATATCTTCTAGTAGTATGGAAACACAACACTACCAACAATGACAACTCCTTACACTCTAAGAGCATGGACATAGTCAAAAAATACTGCGCATGAACAAAGACCCGCTAGGTTGACTGGCCTAGGCAAAAATTAGGGATAAAAAAAAAGATTTGTACACCCGGCAAGTCGAAAACCTGAAAAGGCGGCTTGGGAAAGAAAGGGTATCCCGGTGGACTGAAAATTTGAAAAGACAGTCCAAGCAAAAGTTAGGGATTAAAGCGCACGGCTATGTCCCGTCATCTCGTCACTTGCCTACCAGAAGAAGATTTGTCATTTCAATCGGCAGTTACCAAGCACCTCATAGGTTGGAATAACACTCGATCCGCAAGGCCTCCGCAAACACCTTCTCCCGCAGAAACAGGGGCAAAAAAGTCTCGATGCAAAGCCATCGTCATATCCTTAGCATGCGTCCCAGTAACATTCACTCCCCACAGAGTAAGGAAAAGACAGTGATATTAGCAGGTCCAGAGAAGGACACCACTCTCCCTAGCTGAGGCTCGCAACTGCGAATGAGTCGGCAATATTCTCCCCAAGCAGAGTTTATCTATCATCAGCACTAGAAAAATTATCCCCAGTAGAGCCTGGAGGATTGTCCCCAGAAGAGTCTAAAAGTTTATCCCCAGTGAAGTCGCTACTGGAAAGTTATCCCTAGAGGAGTTCATTCCTTTCACAAACAAAAACTCGGTTCCCAATAGGTTTCATTATCGCTAACATCGGTAATTCATCCCCAGCTAATTTTATTCCTCCAAATCAACAGATTTTCTAGCAGAAACATCTCTTCCCCACATAGTCATTTCCTCGTCCGTTTATTCCCCAGCGGAGTTATCCTCTCCTGCAGGTTTATTCTCACAATCATCTTAATTCACTATTCCCAGCGGAAACGAAGAATTCAACTCTTTTCTCCAACAACAATCCGAGATTTATTTTCCCCAGCTAGAGAGCATCATAAAAACATTACATATCCATACATCAGGACATACTGTTGTACCCCAAAATTTGCCCTCCCATACTCTTCAAGAAATTGCCAAGCCAAGTCACAAAATTCCCCAAGGGTTGCACAGTGCAAGGGCCTCCTATACAGTCAAAACTAGGGTTTTGAGTCTGATCAAGAAAAGGAAGTGTTCAAAGGCTCAATCAAGTCTCATATGCTTACAAACATGGTCAAGCATCCTCATATCAAGTTTCAAGGCATTCAGCTCAAAATTGCACAGTCAAAACCCTAAATTGCACTACAGTCAACTGTAGGGGCAAAATGGTCATTTGACAGTCAAAAGTTCAAATTTTTGGTCAACATATCATTTTGAAGCCACAAACATCATTTGATCAATGCTTGATCATGATTCTCAAAATTTGGCTCAGAAAATCATCAAGATGCAAAAGTTTCCTTATTTGGACAGCTGAAAAAGTCAACTGAAATTGACCAGGGCATAACTTTCACATGGATTATCAGAAAAATTCCATCCAAAGCTCATTTTGAAGAGAAAGACATTTCCTACAACTCATCTTCATACTTCAAGTCCAAGAAATGCTCTCACAAAAAGTTATCAATTTCAACATTATAGGTCATTTTCAAAAGTCAACAAAAAGGGACTTTAAGTCAAAGGCCATAACTTGAGATTGGAAAATCAAAATGACATGGGACCAAAGGCATTGGTTAAAGGACTCAAAGACCTTTCCAAAATGTCCAAGAACATGAGAAAAGCTTAAAAATTGAGCAAGTTATGCATTGGAGAAGTTGGGAAATTTTTGTGAAATGGCAAAAGTCAACTATCCTTGAAACTTCAATTTTTGACAAAAGGGCCCACTTTCTTCCACTTGATTCAGCCTTGTCATGCCACACACGTGTCCCATGATTAATTTCAAGATCAAACATTGATTTTTCTATTTTATTTAATTTTTGATAATTTAATTCATTTTAAATCTTTAAAAATTCAAATAAAATTTAAAAATCAATGGAATAGTGCCATGTGAATTTGAATAGCTTCCATATATCATGTGCCAGCTCCCAAACTCATGCTAGGGTTAGGTTGTACACCAAGTCTTGGTTTTGCTAAAAAAAGGGAAAGTTTGTTAATGGTGAAAAGACCTAAGACTAATTCTCTCATGGGCATGGATAAAGGCCAGCTAATGACCTAATTCCCTTCCCTCATAAGTACTGAGTCAAAACCTAAGGACCACACACTAAATGCTGCGCCCAAACACCATTGCTAACTTGGAAAAATTCTCCATAAAACTCAAAACTGAAATCAGTGTTCTAGGGGGATTCAAGTCTTAATTCCTTTTCCAAAAGCTTCCTTGTGGTCTCCTGAACAGATTCCAACCCCTAACACCAACTCAAACGCAAGGAATTGGTAACAAGACCTTCGACTGTACAGCAAAAAACTCATAAACGCATATCATGTTCTAGGCACTTTTTATGCAATTTAATTGTTGATTCTTGTTCCTCATTTGATTTCAAAGCTAACTGACATGATTAATTTCGTTTTTATGCCATATATGTGATTTCACCATGATCAATCTTTAGGGTTTTCCAAGCTTGAATTTAGGGCTTCTGAAACCAAGCAAAATTAGCCCACGAAACCATGACCATTCAAATCAGCAAGCTTGGACGAAGAAGAATGAATGTTCGCGCTCAATTTATAGAGCCCTGAGGCTTAATCGCTATTTTTCCAAAAGCCCCCTAAAACCACGCTTAAGAAACCGTTGCTTATGTTGTTTGTTTTTTCAGGGTGGTGGAGACGATGAAGCGTGGCAACATGTGATACGTTGTTTTTGAATTTCGCGCGCTTCAGTCACTAATTTGCTTTCATTATATTTGTTGTTTATTTAATTAATGAATGTGTGATAGTGGTGCAGCGGTATAGGTGTTAACTGGTAACCTTCATGACCTGGGTTCAAGTCCCAGGTCTTGCATAATTCCAATATTATTTTTCCAAACGTCTTCCTGTGCAATTTCAAAGGTGGAGCGCATGGTACACCACAATCATCAAGACGTCCACGTGCCTAAGAGGATCAATCAGAAAGCCATGTTCAGAGGTGTACCATAAGCCTCAGTCAAAGGTCCCATACGTGGCCTGGGAAAGTCAACAAATTCCAAAATCAATTGGGCTAGATTGCTGGGCCACACCTCCACTTTAGGGCCTGAACCCCCTGGTTTGCTTTCTCTATATTTTTCTTGTTTTATTTTTAATTCTTGTTTTATTTTCTTTATTTGTTTAAACTAATTATTATTTCTTTACAAATTATAAAATACACAAAAATCAGAAAAAGAGAACAATATAATATTTATTTTATTTTAGTTATTTTCATAAATAAATTGTATGTAAATTAACTTAGTATTAATTTAGGTTGCAACTTTAATTCTTTCTTCCATAAAAAAATCCAAAATATAGCATTAGGTTAATGACTTTTTTATTCCTTTTAATTTTCCTTGTTTTTTGCCATAATATTAGTAATTTTCATAATTGAACTTGTAAACTAATTAGGGTTGCATTTAGGTTAGATTTTAATACTTTCTTAATAACTAAAAATCCAAAAATATAGCATTAGGTTTAATGACTTTTTATTCCTTTTAATTTTCCTTGTTTTTTGCCATAATATTAGTGATTTATTTATTTTCATAATTGAACTTGTAAACTAATTAGGGTTGCATTTAGGTTAAATTTTAATACTTTCATAATAAACTTAAAAATAATTAGAACTAGGTCTAACATTTCATTTTGTTTTTTTAATTAATTCCTTTTTATTAAATCTCAAAAAACACAAAAATACCAAAAAAAACATTTTCTTTTAATTCTTAATTTTAATTCCTTATTAATAATATTTTGCAAAAGGGTCCAACACCCTCGTTCGTAATTTATTTTATTCGCACATTTGTTTATTTCGCTTAATTCATTATGTATCTCTCCCGAAGCATTGTAACTTAAATTTCTCGCACTTTTATTTCTTTTACTTTATTTACTTTCCGTCAAATCGGGTCCGGTTTAATTTTGGCGATGTGGACCCGCGCCATTTGTAATAGTCTTAGATTTACTTTTCCCGCAACTTTTAACTGTTAACAAAAGCATGAAAGAATGTATGGACTTAAAATAAAATCAAGCGTAGAACACCAATGAACATGACAAGACAAATATCAATGAAAACGATACACGAATCGCACACACCACCCCTAGGGTACGCCTCATTGTTTCCTTTCGAAAGGTGATCGTCGAGTAGAGGATGTCTTAGTAAGTCCTCATGATCCGGGAACCTGGCATGAGGGTAGCTTCTAAGGTGTCTTCCCATTGCTCTGGTGATCACCATGTCCCGAACCTCGAATTGACCCGAACACCTCCAACGGTGGTGCTACCTACCTCTCAATGGTGGGATGGCACTACTTTAAAGGACATTTACACAGACGAATTCCTTAAGGTAGGTAGGCGACTCATGGATACTTGCTCTCTTCAAAAAAAAATTCAAAGACTTTTCACACCAACACTTTTCAAAAGCTTTCAAAGCAAACTTTTCAAACACTCTGACGTACGAGTCGAACTGAAATTTTTTCAAAGAAACTTTTTAAAACCCACATTGAAAAGCAAACAAACAATTTTGAAAACACATTGAGCAAGTATCTAAGAGCCCATGGATAACCATGGATAGAAAGGGTGCTAACACCTTCCCTTTCTATAATCTACCTCCCGAACCGAGAGCAATCTCTTTAAGGAATTTTTCTGTGCTTTTGTCCTTTCCATTTGGAGAAAATAAAAGACGGTGGCGACTCTTGCTTCCGCGACATTTCGCGAACCAGCGTTAAACAGTCAGTTCCAGATCCACCGATCACATAACTGGCGACTCTGCTGGGGAATTAACTTAAAGTGAGGTGTACCTTAGGACTAAGATCACTGTGTTTTCAATTGCTTTCTTTGCTTGCTTTAAATTGTGGGACTGTCTTGGGAGTTCTATAGATCCTAAACCCGGATCTGGGGGATACCTTTTTAGAAAGTAGCAACAAGGCTGTGAGGGAACTGTGCGGGGTATACCGACATGGTTGAAACAGTCTGCTATGTTGATGTGGCACTTTGGTGTGTACCGGTAACCCTTGAGTTCAGTCAAGGAGAGTACGGGGCCTCCGCGTGGTGTCGTGAAGCATCAACAGACCTTAGGAACCTTAATTGAACTATCTTGGCCTCTTTAGGGTAGTGAGATAACTGACTTTGGTGCAGTCCGAGGTTGGTTGATACTCGATACTACACTCAATTGAGGGTTGCTTTCCTGGAATATTTCGGTCGCCAGTTCAGTGGCTAAATCGAAACGATGAACAATGAAAGCAATCCCGTGATATTGGGAACCTTAGAACCCGGTTACTTTGATTAGGACAGGTTGAACCCACCCACTTCAAGAGGGTAGTACCCCAAACTTCATGCTGGCCTAAACTCTAAGGGCTCTTTTGTGTGACTTGTGTGCCTTTGTACTTGCCTACTTGCATGCTTGTTAGCTGACACATGAACTACTTACAGGTTTTGTTTATAGTCCTTAGCTAGGACTCATGACAAGGTTTACCAAATTTCTTGCAGGTTTTGTTTATAGTCCTTAATTGGGACTCATAACAAAGTATACTGAATTTCTTGCAGGGTCTGTTTATAGTCCTTAATTGGGACTCATAGCAGGGTTTACCTACATCACCCCATGCATAGCATGACATCATACCATTGCATACCATTGCATACATCCTAACCCATTTCAAGGATCTCAAGGGCTTGTGATGCAGGTCATGATGAACCAACTGCCCAGCAAGGGGCAAAGAGGATTTATTTTCCTCTAGCTAAGGTCGTCAGGGGCTATGACCCACTTTATATGGTGAGCCTTTGACCCTTGAAGAAGGACTCTCAACAACATGAAGTACCTTCAATCAAGTTACCAGTTTCCAACTCTAACAATTTGTCTACTCCTCGAGGTCCTTGAAATCATCGCATGCATATCATACATATCATTACATAACAGGTATCTTTGTTGCAGGTCACTTACCTTCCTCGCTGTTTATTTCAGCAATGGCCTTCCAACCACATAACCAGGATCTTCTTGCTCAAGAGACTCGGTTCGGGGATATCCTCCTAAATCTATCCAAGGGGCAGGAGGAGCTAAGGACACTTCTCATGGAGACTTTTGCCAGGAACAATGCTGAGGATGAAAGGCTGAAACACCTACAATCTGAGATGGATGCTATGAAAGCTCAAATGCTGGGGCAGAGGAACGCCATTCAAGGTTTAGCTCAAAGACAAGATGAGCTCCGGTTTCTCGTCAACCAACTGCTTCAGGGTAACCAACTGGGGCAAACATCTAAGGGTGAAGAGCCAGTCATCATTCAACCATTTTTGAGACAGAGAGGCAAGGAGAAAGCTCCCCATATGGCTTCAGTGTCACCAATTCAGCACCAATCTCACCAGCGTCAACCAGACAAGCCTAAAAGGCAGTTCACCAAGATCAACATGTCGCTGGATCAAGCACTACAACAAATGTTGAAGGCAGGGCTGATCACTTTAAAGGCTCCTCTCCGGAATCCAAATACTTCTGCTCCTAACTATCATCCCAATGATAGGTGCGCATATCATTCTGATAGCCCGGGGCATACTACGGACAACTGCTGGCCTCTCAAAAACAAGATCCAAGACATGATCGACGCTGGAGAGATTCAGTTTAAAGTACCCAAGACTCCCCATGTGATCACTGCTCCCTTGCCGAAACATGGCTAGGATTGAGAAAGTTTTGTTCATTCGAATGTTCAAGTTGCAATTTTCTTTTGTTCAAACATTTGTTCATGTTAAAACATTGTTATTCCATTAATGCATCGCTTATGTCCGTTTTGAATCAATATTCACTCTGTGCATGTTATTTTCATATTTTTTCTGATGTCAACTCTCATTAATTCTAAGCCTCTTGAGGGAGGATGACGAAAACGATACCATAATCTACAGTATGCTTTTGAACAGACCCCGCTGATGAGGTACAGGCATTGTTTCAACCCCTAAACACTGGAGTTATAAGGATGATAATCCCTCGTCAACCCCTCTGAGCCAAAGAAGTAGGAGTTTTTCTTTTCGAAATTTAAAACCCTTTATCATAACCTGGGGCAGGGTAGTTCTCTCAGTTGATCCAAGTGCATGACGAATAGCACCGAAGAGATCTTTACAAAACGAACAAAGACAGTGATGGTTCAGAACAATCAAAAGGACAGGCAGTCATCATCAAAATTCATAAACGAAAAAGCCCAAAAAGTCTAAACCTACAAAGGGGACTTATGAAACTGGGGCATCCCGCTGACTGTAATTCCAAAAAGGAAACAGTTCAGGCAAAAAAAGAAAGGGATAACAAAAAAGAAGAGGTCTTATAAACCCTCAGCAAAAAAAGATGACTGCCCATTCAAAATAAATCATCAATATCGGAACCATCACCGGAAAATCAGAGCAAAGACTCAAACAAGGTCTAACGTATGATCAACTAAGTTTAGGTTTGGAGAACATCACGAAGAGCGGGTGGGTACAAATAATTTGAGCCTTTACCCTTTGATTCTTAAACCGTGAACCAGGCCATGTTATAACCCTCAAAAGTCCTAGCTGAAGCACGGGTTAGTTCAAAAGCATACTGTTACGAAAGGTATCCTGACTCCTGAAGGCCTACGGTAAATACGGAGTTGACATTACGTTTTACAAACATTCATTTGTTTTATGAAAAAGAATGCATTTTCAAAATCTTCAAGACAGACATAAGCTTTGCATTTTTGATATAACATTGTTTGCATATGACTTTTTGTTTGAACAGCAGAAGTTCGCACGACGAATGCCTACTGAATAGAAGTACCTCCAATCAAGGGGCAGACATGAGCATGGTCCATCATCTGGGGCAGTCCAATCAAGATTCGGAGAATCTCTCAAAGGCCAAATAGCCTGGGGCAAATCTCCTCCTGAGTCACTGGGGGCATTTCAACAATGAATCTGGCCTGATCAAACACCTTCTGGTGGCACGACAAAACACTTCTAACAGGGGCAACTCCCTACATTCTGAGAACGGACATAGTCGGAAAAATACTACGCACAATCAAAGACCCGCTAGGTTGACATACCTAGGCAAAAATTAGGGCTCCCCGGCGAACCAAAAGGGTTCGGGCAAAATAAGGGATGAAATGAAAAAAATCTGTACACCCGGCAAGTCGAAAACCTGAAAAGGCGGCTTGGGCAAAAATGGGTATCCCGGTGGACTGAAAACCCGAAAGGGCTGTCCAGGAAAAAGTTAGGGATCAAAGCGTACGACTATGTCCTGCCATCTGCCTACCAGAAGAAGGTTTGTCCATCAACGACTATCAGCACCCCACAAATGCCTCCCCCATAGAAACAGGGGCAATAAAGAGTGGTCTAAGCAGTCTGATTGTTCTATCCTCCAAGGTATCAGGGTAGGTTCCGTTGAAGAACATAACCAATACAGTTCAATACTTCCCCAGGAGAGTCCAATCCAGTTTCCCCAAGAAGGTTGGAATCCATCTCCCCAAGCCATGAGCATATCCCCAGTAAATTCTGGAAGCTTATCCTCGCAGAGCACGAACGCGTCGTCCGGCTTTATTTAAAGAGTTCTTTCCTTAACAGGATATAACTGGGTTATCCTCAGCCAAAAGCCACGGAAAGAGCGTCGTCGCCGAAGTCTTCTTACCCCAGCGAAGTTCATCAGCTACTTCCCATACAACGAGGGTATCCTCAGCAAACTACTGTCAACATTCAGCAAGGCATCCCTCTCCCCACAGAGTGTTGCTTCCCAACATGGTCGTAGAGTATCTTTTCTCCCCGCAGAATCTTCCATTTGCCAAGTTTATTCCGCAACGGAGTCGTCTTCTCCTACCGGTATTCTTGCAGTTATCATCCCCAGCGGAAGCAAAATCTATTCTTCAACATCAGCCCAGGATATGACTTCCCGGCACCCGTCAAGGATTTAACTTCCTAGACAAAAACATACATTCATAAAACATCACATACATCATTATAGCATGCATAGACGCATCATATCATACAAATCTCATTAATGTTGAGAACATCATTGCTTGATCCATATCATGCATTGCATATGACTGACTTTTACCTTTCAGGAAAGAATCAGCTAAGTTCTCAATCATCTTTCAAGACCTAACCTGGTTCAGTTAAATCGACCCTAAGATTTTCCTGATGCTTATCCAGTCAAAGGCCTTCTCTGGTTCAGTCAGATCGACCCTAAGATCTCCCTGATGCTTATCCAGTTGAAGACATTTCAAGACCTAGACCGGTTCAGTTAAATCGACCCTAAGATTTTCCTGATGCTTGTCCAGTCAAAGGCCTTCTCTGGTTCAGTCAGATCGACCCTAAGATCTCCCTGATGCTTATCCAGTTGAAGATATTCCAAGACCTTGTCCGGTTCAGTTAAATCGACCCTAAGATTTTCCTGATGCTTATCCAGTCAAAGGCCTTCTCTGGTTCAGTCAGATCGACCCTAAGATCTCCCTGATGCTTATCCAGTTGAAGATATTTCAAGACCTAGACCGGTTCAGTTAAATCGACCCTAAGATTTTCCTGATGCTTATCCAGTCAAAGGCCTTCTCTGGTTCAGTCAGATCGACCCTAAGATCTCCCTGATGCTTATCCAGTTGAAGATATTTCAAGACCTTGGTCGGTTCAGTTAAATCGACCCTAAGATTTTCCTGATGCTTATCCAGTCAAAGGCCTTCTCTGGTTCAGTCAGATCGACCCTAAGATCTCCCTGATGCTTATCCAGTTGAAGATATTCCAAGACCTTGTCCGGTTCAGTTAAATCGACCCTAAGATTTTCCTGATGCTTATCCAGTCAAAGGCCTCTCTGGTTCAGTTAAATCGACCCCAAGATTTTCCTGATGCTTATCCAGTTGAAGATATTTCAAGACCTTGTCCGGTTCAGTTAAGTCGACCCTAAGATTTTCCTGATTCTTACCCAGTCAAAGGCCTCTCTGGTTCAGTCAGATCGACCCTAAGATCTCCCTGATTCTTATCCCAATAGAAGACATCCAAGATTTTTTTCTCAACGAGCGTTGTTGAAGTTAAAGTCACCCAAGATTTTTCTCAACGAGCGTTGTTGAAGTTAAAGTCGCCCAAGGTTCTCTTACCATTCATGCTAAGGTAGTAACCATCCCTGGTTCTTTCATCGCCGTTTGAAGCTCCAGACTCAGCTCCTGTAACCAGTCAGGACACATCTATACCAGGCATCTAAAAATCAGCTCTTGCAACGTGTCAGGTACTCATTTTTCTGTTTTGCAGGTATACAGGTTCTCGCCAAGGAATCTCTTACGCGATCAACATCCAGATGGCATCTATAAGCCCATTCCACCATCACTGCCACTATGTGAGCGCAAATTTCTGGGCACTCTAGTGTCCAATCATCTTCTACCCTCGGATTACGAAAGGCACGTCCGCCAATCTGCATCCTCAGGTCTAAGAAGATTGAACAGGGGCAACTGTTGTACCCCAAAATTTGCCCTCCCATACTCTTCAAGAAATTGCCAAGCCAAGTCACAAAATTCCCCAAGGGTTGCACAGTGCAAGGGCCTCCTATACAGTCAAAACTAGGGTTTTGAGTCTGATCAAGAAAAGGAAGTGTTCAAAGGCTCAATCAAGTCTCATATGCTTACAAACATGGTCAAGCATCCTCATATCAAGTTTCAAGGCATTCAGCTCAAAATTGCACAGTCAAAACCCTAAATTGCACTACAGTCAACTGTAGGGGCAAAATGGTCATTTGACAGTCAAAAGTTCAAATTTTTGGTCAACATATCATTTTGAAGCCACAAACATCATTTGATCAATGCTTGATCATGATTCTCAAAATTTGGCTCAGAAAATCATCAAGATGCAAAAGTTTCCTTATTTGGACAGCTGAAAAAGTCAACTGAAATTGACCAGGGCATAACTTTCACATGGATTATCAGAAAAATTCCATCCAAAGCTCATTTTGAAGAGAAAGACATTTCCTACAACTCATCTTCATACTTCAAGTCCAAAAAATGCTCTCACAAAAAGTTATCAATTTCAACATTATAGGTCATTTTCAAAAGTCAACAAAAAGGGACTTTAAGTCAAAGGCCATAAATTGAGATTGGAAAATCAAAATGACATGGGACCAAAGGCATTGGTTAAAGGACTCAAAGACCTTTCCAAAATGTCCAAGAACATGAGAAAAGCTTAAAAATTGAGCAAGTTATGCATTGGAGAAGTTGGGAAATTTTTGTGAAATGGCAAAAGTCAACTATCCTTGAAACTTCAATTTTTGACAAAAGGGCCCACTTTCTTCCACTTGATTCAGCCTTGTCATGCCACACACGTGTCCCATGATTAATTTCAAGATCAAACATTGATTTTTCTATTTTATTTAATTTTTGATAATTTAATTCATTTTAAATCTTTAAAAATTCAAATAAAATTTAAAAATCAATGGAATAGTGCCATGTGAATTTGAATAGCTTCCATATATCATGTGCCAGCTCCCAAACTCATGCTAGGGTTAGGTTGTACACCAAGTCTTGGTTTTGCTAAAAAAAGGGAAAGTTTGTTAATGGTTAAAAGACCTAAGACTAATTCTCTCATGGGCATGGATAAAGGCCAGCTAATGACCTAATTCCCTTCCCTCATAAGTACTGAGTCAAAACCTAAGGACCACACACTAAATGCTGCGCCCAAACACCATTGCTAACTTGGAAAAATTCTCCATAAAACTCAAAACTGAAATCAGTGTTCTAGGGGGATTCAAGTCTTAATTCCTTTTCCAAAAGCTTCCTTGTGGTCTCCTGAACAGATTCCAACCCCTAACACCAACTCAAACGCAAGGAATTGGTAACAAGACCTTCGACTGTACAGCAAAAAACTCATAAACGCATATCATGTTCTAGGCACTTTTTATGCAATTTAATTGTTGATTCTTGTTCCTCATTTGATTTCAAAGCTAACTGACATGATTAATTTCGTTTTTATGCCATATATGTGATTTCACCATGATCAATCTTTAGGGTTTTCCAAGCTTGAATTTAGGGCTTCTGAAACCAAGCAAAATTAGCCCACGAAACCATGACCATTCAAATCAGCAAGCTTGGACGAAGAAGAATGAATGTTCGCGCTCAATTTATAGAGCCCTGAGGCTTAATCGCTATTTTTCCAAAAGCCCCCTAAAACCACGCTTAAGAAACCGTTGCTTATGTTGTTTGTTTTTTCAGGGTGGTGGAGACGATGAAGCGTGGCAACATGTGATACGTTGTTTTTGAATTTCGCGCGCTTCAGTCACTAATTTGCTTTCATTATATTTGTTGTTTATTTAATTAATGAATGTGTGATAGTGGTGCAGCGGTATAGGTGTTAACTGGTAACCTTCATGACCTGGGTTCAAGTCCCAGGTCTTGCATAATTCCAATATTATTTTTCCAAACGTCTTCCTGTGCAATTTCAAAGGTGGAGCGCATGGTACACCACAATCATCAAGACGTCCACGTGCCTAAGAGGATCAATCAGAAAGCCATGTTCAGAGGTGTACCATAAGCCTCAGTCAAAGGTCCCATACGTGGCCTGGGAAAGTCAACAAATTCCAAAATCAATTGGGCTAGATTGCTGGGCCACACCTCCACTTTAGGGCCTGAACCCCCTGGTTTGCTTTCTCTATATTTTTCTTGTTTTATTTTTAATTCTTGTTTTATTTTCTTTATTTGTTTAAACTAATTATTATTTCTTTACAAATTATAAAATACACAAAAATCAGAAAAAGAGAACAATATAATATTTATTTTATTTTAGTTATTTTCATAAATAAATTGTATGTAAATTAACTTAGTATTAATTTAGGTTGCAACTTTAATTCTTTCTTCCATAAAAAAATCCAAAATATAGCATTAGGTTAATGACTTTTTTATTCCTTTTAATTTTCCTTGTTTTTTGCCATAATATTAGTAATTTTCATAATTGAACTTGTAAACTAATTAGGGTTGCATTTAGGTTAGATTTTAATACTTTCTTAATAACTAAAAATCCAAAAATATAGCATTAGGTTTAATGACTTTTTATTCCTTTTAATTTTCCTTGTTTTTTGCCATAATATTAGTGATTTATTTATTTTCATAATTGAACTTGTAAACTAATTAGGGTTGCATTTAGGTTAAATTTTAATACTTTCATAATAAACTTAAAAATAATTAGAACTAGGTCTAACATTTCATTTTGTTTTTTTAATTAATTCTTTTTTATTAAATCTCAAAAAACACAAAAATACCAAAAAAAACATTTTCTTTTAATTCTTAATTTTAATTCCTTATTAATAATATTTTGCAAAAGGGTCCAACACCCTCGTTCGTAATTTATTTTATTCGCACATTTGTTTATTTCGCTTAATTCATTATGTATCTCTCCCGAAGCATTGTAACTTAAATTTCTCGCACTTTTATTTCTTTTACTTTATTTACTTTCCGTCAAATCGGGTCCGGTTTAATTTTGGCGATGTGGACCCGCGCCATTTGTAATAGTCTTAGATTTACTTTTCCCGCAACTTTTAACTGTTAACAAAAGCATGAAAGAATGTATGGACTTAAAATAAAATCAAGCGTAGAACACCAATGAACATGACAAGACAAATATCAATGAAAATGATACACGAATCGCACACACCACCCCTAGGGTACGCCTCATTGTTGCCTTTCGAAAGGTGATCGTCGAGTAGAGGATGTCTTAGTAAGTCCTCATGATCCGGGAACCTGGCATGAGGGTAGCTTCTAAGGTGTCTTCCCATTGCTCTGGTGATCACCATGTCCCGAACCTCGAATTGACCCGAACACCTCCAACGGTGGTGCTACCTACCTCTCAATGGTGGGATGGCACTACTTTAAAGGACATTTACACAGACGAATTCCTTAGGGTAGGTAGGCGACTCATGGATACTTGCTCTCTTCAAAACAAAAATTCAAAGACTTTTCACACCAACACTTTTCAAAAGCTTTCAAAGCAAACTTTTCAAACACTCTGACGTACGAGTCGAACTGAAATTTTTTCAAAGAAACTTTTTAAAACCCACATTGAAAAGCAAACAAACAATTTTGAAAACACATTGAGCAAGTATCTAAGAGCCCATGGATAACCATGGATAGAAAGGGTGCTAACACCTTCCCTTTCTATAATCTACCTCCCGAACCGAGAGCAATCTCTTTAAGGAATTTTTCTGTGCTTTTGTCCTTTCCATTTGGAGAAAATAAAAGACGGTGGCGACTCTTGCTTCCGCGACATTTCGCGAACCAGCGTTAAACAGTCAGTTCCAGATCCACCGATCACACATACGCATAAACATCATACAACACAATCTCATTTATTTTGAGAACATCATTGCTTGATACATATCATGCATTACATACAACTAACCTTTACCTTTCAGGAAAGATACAATCAAATTCTCACAAAATTCAAGCTATGAAGCCCGGATTCGACCGAATAATAGTTTAATCCCCAGTAAGTCATTGTGAAGCATGGATTACGACCAGATAACAATTGATTTTATCACTATGAAGCCTGGATTATGACCAGATAGTAGTTCATTCCCACCTCTTCAATAGAGATGATTCCTCGGTAGAATAACGGATGACCGAAGTGCCTAAAATTCAACAGAGATGATTCCTCAGTAGAATAACGGACGACCAAAGTTCCTAAAATTCAACTTTCCTCTTCAATAGAGATGATTCCTCGGTAGAATAACGGACGACCGAAGTTCCTAAAATTCAACAGAGATGATTCCTCAGTAGAATAACGGACGACCAAAGTTCCTAAAATTCAACTTTCCTCTTCAATAGAGATGATTCCTCAGTAGAATAATGGACGACCGAAGTTCCTAAAATTCAACAGAGATGATTCCTCAGTAGAATAACAGACGACCGAAGTTCCTAAATTTCAACAGAGATGATTCCTCAGTAGAATAACGGACGACCGAAGTTCCTAAATTTCAACAGAGATGATTCCTCAGTAGAATAACAGATGAACGAAGTTCCTAAATTCAACAGAGATGATTCCTCGGTAGAATAACAGACGACCGAAGTTCCTAAAATTCAACAGAGATGATTCCTCAGTAGAATAACGGACGACCAAAGTTCCTAAGTTTTAGCAAAGATGGTTCCTCAACAAGAATGACGGACGACCGAAGGTCCTAAAATTCAACCTTTCAGAAAACGAAGATGATACCCCAGTAGAATAACGGACGACTGAAGCTCCTAAAATTCTATTTCTCTCAAGACATAGATCAGTATTCCCCAGCGGAATCTTCCTCAACAAAAAGGCATACAAACTCTCGCTAAGGAATCTCTTATGCGACTGA
Source organism: Vicia faba (assembly GCA_948472305.1). NCBI lineage: Eukaryota > Viridiplantae > Streptophyta > Magnoliopsida > Fabales > Fabaceae > Vicia > Vicia faba. Next base: position 855,130,860 of record OX451735.1, on the reverse strand, counting down.
AACTCCTTCAGATGGCATCTTTAAGCCCATCCCCTCGTCAACAATTTCCAAATGGCATCTGTAAGCCCATTCCCGACACCGCAAGACGGATACCACTTCATGCAAGTGCAAATTTCTGGGCACTCTAGTGTTCAATCATATTCCGCCTTCGGATCACGAAAGGCACGAAAGCCAATCGAAATCCTCAGGTTTAAGAAGATTGAACAGGGGCAGCTGTTGTACCCCAAAATTTTCCCTCATGTTTTTCCAAGATATTCCTCTTGCATAGGCGGTTATAAACCTTTTCCTAAAGACAAGGAAATTTTTCAATTGATGGTTAAGTATCCTTCGATTGGCACCTACAAAATGCCCTTCAATTGGCATCTCCAAAGTGCCTTTCGATTGGCATCTCCAAAATGCATTTCGATTGGCATATCCAAAATGCTTTTCGATTGACATCTACATAGCATCCTTCAATTGATATCTGCAAAAGGCCTTTCGATTGGCCTCATGACAAGCCTTTCAATGGGCATTGTGTCCAAGCCTTTCGATTGGCATGGCAAGGGATCCTTCAATTTAGTATTGTGTCAAAGTCCTTCAATTGGTATTTGGACAAGGGCCCTTCGAAGAATTCCTTCCAGGCCATTCGAAAGAGGCCATCAAGAGGGCACTCGAAAAATATGTCCTGGCCAGATTCTTGCCTTGTTTGTTCATAATTCAACAAAGAGCTGATTCGACCAGGAAATTCTCTTCAAAAGGACAGGAAATAGAAGTAAAGGGTGGTCCAGTCGAAGGAGCCTTAGTATTGAAGCTGACACAATTCGACTCAGAACCATTAAGGATAACAAGGTTCTAATAAGGAAAGTCTTGATTGACTCAAATTGGAGTTTAAGGCTGGCAAGGAAGGCAAATTCGAAGGAAGGAAGGGTATTTGTTCCAAAATAAGCCAGAAATATCACAATCGAAAGAATCTTCTATCAATCAAATAAGGAATGAAATGGGCTGGCATGACTAAGAAAAAACACATATCCTAACCTATCCAGGCCAGATTCTTGCCTTGTTTACTCCCAACCCCACAAAAGTTGATTCGACATGGGTGATTCTTTTCGAATCAAGCAATCGAAGCAGAGGAAGGTTCAATCGAAGGGGGCTATGCAATCAAAGGTGGAGTAATTAGAATTGGGACTTTCAGGCCACCGAAGAGAGCGAATTAGAAGGGAGTTAGATTTTCAGGGGCAGGTCAGCTTTCGATTCTCATCATGTTGGAGGCCCAAACAACTCATAACAGGCTGGCAGTAACGTATGAAAATAGATTGGCACTTGATTGAATCAAATATAGGAAGTCTTTATGAAGAAATAAAATCAAATATCTTCATCATAATGGACCAAGATTTGATACACAAATATTGACCTAAATTCCTTTGTCTATATAAACCTGATGCTCTAAGAAAAAAAGGAGGTTTGGGATCAAGAACACAAACTTGAAAAATCAAGAAAAAGTGCAAACACGAATTCACACTTAGAGGCCAATTCAACACTTTTAGACGATCCCAATTGTTTCCTGAGGTCATCAGCAAGAAAAAGCAATCAAACTCAAGCATTTCCAGGCCTTATATTGCACTGTAAGTTACCCACGGCATGGCTTCTTTTTTGAAATCGAATAGCATCATTCTTGTACTTGTAGCATAAAATAATTTTATATTATTGCTCACCATCCTATTTGCAAGCTTTCTGTAATAGTCAATTGCATTTTCATGGCCTATATTGGATTTCACCATTATTAGAGTTTCGTGCTTCAAATTGGGATCTTCGTTTACAGGCAAAATTAGGCCATGAAAGGGCCACCAATGGACTCAGCAGGTCCAGGCGAAGATGTCCATGGCCTTCGTTTTCATTTATCACGCTTGTGTTGAGTTTTAACATTTTCAGGACTTGTAGCTACGGATAAACGTCCGTAGGTAAAAGTTTGGAACTTTTACCAACAGATCCAAGGAAGAAGATGACCAGTTGGCAATCAACCATTGGCCTGTTCAAATATTTGCGCGCTGGATTGATATATGTGGCTTTTTAATATATAATTATTGTTTTGTGTTATTATAACAACTAATCACGCTAGCTCAGCTGGTAGCCAGTCACTGGAACGTGCCTCAGGACCTGGGTTCGAATCCCAGGTCCCCCATTCCTTTCATATTTTTTCCTTTCAGGTAATCCAGCGCGCTTACAAGCATAAGGACCATCATGTGTCCTCATCATCCAGCCTGCCAGATGGAAAAATCTAAAGGCCATCAATGGAGGAACACCATGGAGCCTAGTCAACGCAGAGCATGAGATCATGGAATGTCAAACGGACCTCTTTGTTCTGGGCGTAGAAAAATTGTTTTTCACACCCCCTCAAGCTACTAATCAGGCCCAAGTTTCTATTTCTTCTCTTTTATATTTTATTTCATTTAATTCATTTATTTTATTTTACTAACCAAATAATTATTTTCTTTTATAAAAAATCACAAAAATAATACTTTTCACAAATTAGGTTTAGATTTTATTAATTAATTTAATTAGATTTTAGTTTTAGATAACTTTAATTCCTTTTGTAAATAATTAAAACTAATTAGAATAATTGGGTTTTTATTTCTAACTTAATTTTATTTTCTTTTTTCTAAAATAACCAAAAACATAAAAAATAGGCCATGTAATTATTTTCATTAATTAATTTAAATTAGCTAATTAATTTGTATATTTAATTTTAAAACCTAAATTCTTTTCTTTAAAAAAAAATAACAAAAAAACATTTTCTCTTTTAATTAGGATAGAAGAATCAAAACCCTAGTTCGCACTCGTTCTAATTTTTCATCGCGCGCTTTATGTTATTTATTTTTACCCCATTATTGTAACTGCCTACAAGTTGTAATAGTTAATTAGGTCTTTACCTTTATCGCTTTATTTTCAAAGGGTTTGTTTTTGGCTATGTAAATACCCGAAGCCTTGTAATAGCGTAGTTTAATTTCCGCATTTTTAATTCCGCAAAATATTAACTGTTAGATGTATGATATTAGGATGCATGACAAGAATGTATGTAAAACTTTAAAACAGTTAGATAACCCTAAAATGTGCAAAGATAAATAATCTGAAATTGAATCACTCGCACATGCGCACTCCTAGGGTACACTCCCACTTGGTTGCCTTCGGTAAACGGTCATTGAGTATAAGATGCTTTAGTGGTCGTCCTTTTGTCCAAAGATCAAAGTTTCCTCGGAAAGGTTGCCTCGGATATTGTTGCCTCGGATAAATTGATCTAAGACATTAGGGTTATTACTAAGACGTCCTAACATTGCTTTAGTGACCGTACGTCCCTTTCGAATTGACCCTCAAACTCCAACGGCGGTGTTACCTACTCACTAATAGTGGGATAGCATTTTCTAAAGGAAACGAATATAGAATGATTCTTTTTTCGAGTAGGTAGATTAGTTCTTAAGTACTTGCTCAGTCAAAACAAACTTTTTCACACTTACACTCCTTTTCAAACAACGTTTTCAAAACACTTCATTACACTCTTGAAGACAGAAGCAAGAGTTAAACCGAAGTCAAAACAAAAACTTTTCAAAACACACAAGCACACAAAGAAGCAATTTTGAAAATGATGAGCAAGTACCTAAGAGCCCGTAGATAACTATGGATAGAAAGGGTGCTAATACCTTCCCTTTCTATAATCTACCCCCTGTACTCAGAAATATCTCGAAAAAGGAATTTTTCTGTGCTTTTTTCCTTTCCTTGTTGGATAAAATAAAAGACGGTGGTGACTCTTGCTTACCGCGACATTTTGCGAACACAAACGCAAAATGAAAACCAACATTCCAAAAAAACAGTCCCGGTTCTGACCACCGTATCACAGTCACCATTCAAAAAGAACTTTGAAGCTAGCTTCCACAGAGTTTGTTTGTCAATTACAGAAGCGTTTTATGGATATTCTTGTTTCTCGAGATACCTTTTGATGTCGTAGAACCAGTTCTTGTTATCTGGTCCTTCTTCAATAGCAAGGAAATATGCAGGTTCTTCAAAATGTCTGATTGTAATACGTGGTTCATGGTTTGGCCAGGTTACTTTGAAAATGGATGACAAAGTTGCCAAGGCATCTGCCATCTGATTTTTTTCTCACGGAATATGATTGAATGTAATCTCGATAAATTCCATAGCTAGATTCAAAACATGATCCCGATATGGAATAAATCTAGGATGTTTAGTGTCCCATTCACCGTTGACTTGGTATATGACTAACGCCGAGTCTCCAAACACTTCGAGATGTTTAATTGTTAGATCGGTAGAGGATTCCAGATCCAAGATACAAGATTCGTATTCAACGATATTATTAGTGCAGTCAAAACATAACCTTACAGTACAAGGTTTGTGAAAATTCTTTGGAGAACTCAAAACTTCCCCAATACCGTGTCCTAATGCATTTTGAAGCACCGTCAAACATGAGTGTCCAACGTGCCCCTGGTTCAGTTTCTTTGTCTACCCTGGTATTTTTTAGTCATCTATAACCATGACATCTTCATCTGGAAAGTCGAACTTCATTGGTTGATATTCTGGCAATGGCTGGTGATCTAGATGGTAAGCCAGTACACTACCCTTGATGGAATTTTGAGTAACATATTGGATGTCGTATTCTGATAGTAACATCTGCCACCGGGAAATCCTTTCTATAAGAGTTCGTTTTCTGAACACATACTTTAAAGGATCCATTCTTGCTATTAACCAAGTGGTGTGAGTTAACATGTATTGCCTCAATCTTTTAGTAGCCCAAGCCAATGCACAACAAGTCTTCTCGAGAAATGAGCACCTGATTTTGCAGTCGGTGAATTTATTACTGAGATAGTAGATTGCATTCTCTTTTCTACCCATTTAGTCATGTTATCCCAATACACACCCCATTGACCCTTCAAGCACTGTTAGGTACATGGTGAGCGGTCTTCTGGGAACTGGTGGCATCAAGATTGGTGGTTCTTGTAAATAATGCTTTATCGTCTTGAAGGCTATCTGAAAATCATCATGCCACACCATTGTCTGATCTTTTCGAAGTAGTTTGAATATAGGCTCGTACATAGCAGTTAGGTGCGATATGAACCTCAAAATGTAATTCAATCCCCCTAAGAAACCACAAACCTCTTTTTCTGTCCTTGGAGTGGAATTTCTTATATGGCTTTCACCTTGTTGGGATCCACCTCAATACCACACTGACTTATTATGAAACCCAATCACTTTCCTGACCTGACACCAAATGTACACTTGTTCGGGTTTCTTGTACCCCAAAATTTGCCCTCTCATTTCTCGAAGGATCAACCCAGACCCTCAGGTCTTTCTTCCATCCAATTTTAAGCCATGAATTACAAATTTTCCAAGAAAGCCATTCACAAGGGAAAAACGGTCATTTGCACACTAAAAAGTCAAACTTTGACTTTTGGATCAAAATCAAGCTTCAAGAATCATATTTCGTTAAAACACGTTGAAATATGAATTTTGTTTCACCAAGAAACTCAAAAGTCAAAATTCTAAATACTCAGAATTTTTTATAAGTGTTTAAGAAATAGGACAAGCTCAAAACTTCTAATCAGTTTATCACCATGATGCAAGCTGATTTTGGAAGAACTTATGGCACAAAAGTTATAGATTTCAATAAGATCTAAAACATTACAGAACAAAATTTCCCCTAGAAATTCTTGAATTTCAAGTTATAAATGTTCAAAGACACGTCCATGAAAACTAAAGCATTCAGCAAATTCTGGACATTTTCAAGACAGAGTTGGGTCAGAACTTCTGAGCCAGTTTTCATAAAAGTTTAGTCAGAGTTTGCAAGGGTAATTCCAAGAAGGTTACAAAGCGTACTACAAGCTTCCTGGAAAGTCTGAGAGCTCCTTCAGAACATGCTGGAGCCAGAAGATAAGAGGATCATAAGGTTGGATGCTACGCTGAAGCAGAACTTCTGATCCAGAATTAAGCAATGATGCAGGATTTCACATGGCAGAATTTCTGGTTTGATAAATCTCATCATCATTTAAATGCTCATTTAATTCTCACAACCACTTTTGAGTTTTTATCCAAAGGACTTCCCTCACGTGTACCCCTACTGTCTTGGGAAAGTAAGCTTTTGTGCAAAAGTGTGCTAGGCCCATGCACTGCTTTTGCTTTTCCTTAATTCATGTTGACAAATCAAGCTTAGGCGCTGCTAAACCTGCTAACCATCCTACTTTGTGCCTTGAACCATACTTGTTTGAACTTGCTTCAAGAATAAGTCAGCGCCTAGCATATGATGGTTGTGCTTTTGATTTCTCCTAGCTACTAAATCCTTGCCTATAAATTGAACTCCATTGGCCACTGTGAAGGGGGTCGGAAATTTGAGAAAGAAAAGCCCTGAACCCCTGTTAAAATTCCAAGAGTCCAAAAATTATAAACACAACATACGAAACTTGTTAACTTTTGATTCCTTGCATTCAAACTCCATTTGTTCTCAAGTGTTTCTTGACTAAAACCATCCACACAGTTTCTGATTCACATATTAGAAGCTATCCTAACTTCTGTATTCATACTGCAATACACACTCCATCCACCTCCACCTCAAAGAAGTCAGAACATCACTCCTTGGCTGTTCCAGAAGTTGAAAACTTCTAACCTGCTGAGCACATGAAGAAGCTGCTCAGAACATTAACAGGGTTCAGGACCAAGCTCCAGTTCACAGAGTCTTTTCTAGCTGCAAGGTAAGTTTATGCTGACTCTCATCATATTACTTAAGCATTGTCAGATTTTGCATGTTTAAAATACAATGTAGATATTTTGATTCTGAATGATGTACACATTCTGAGATTTCATGCATCTGCCTGCCTAAGTAGAGGGAATTCCAGTTCAGAGCTTCATGAAGAAATTAGGACTCAAAATTAGGATTAGAAAATTCACGTTTGCTTCTGATCTATATTGCTGACATCTCTTGCTTCTGAAACATTATGAAACTTGTCATAATTGTTATATGCGTAACTTCTGTTTTGTTAAGAAATGACTAAGTTGCAGATGTTCTGACTAGCATGGAGAGGGAGACGAAGTTCTGCCAGTAGCATCAGAACTTCTGAAAACTTCTTTGTTTCCAGCGGATCCAGAACTTCTGACCTTCCCTGTTTCTATTAACGTTTTTATTTCTGTTTGTGCAGCATGTCAGAGTCAGAACTTCTGACTTCTTCTATTTCAGCATTTGTGTTGATCCTGCCTTCCTTCTCTTTTTTATTTTTTACCATCACTTTTATTTTTTCATTAATAAAAAAACACCAAAAACATTTTTCATTTTTTACATGTTTTATTTTATTTCTTAAAACAAAAGGATCAAAAATATTTTCTTAAACAAAAAACTTATCTCTTTTTTTCTAAAATAAAACAAATCCATTTCACATTTTCTTGTACATTCTTGTCCATTCAATATGGTTGTAATAGTAATTTAGGACTTAATTTTATTTGCAATCCCCATTTGTAAATTTGTACACCCCATCCCCCAGTGATTGTAATAGCGTAGAATCTTTATTTTTTGCACTTTTTATTGCTTTCAATATAATGTTAGTAATTAGGGTGTGTATGGCAAGACATGAAAACAACAAATAGACAACCTAAAAAGAAAGACTAAATTCATGCAATCAAACACACTTGCACCTAGCACCCCTAGGGTTATTCCACTTGTTGCCTTACAAAAATGGCCATGTTATGCATGTGGGATGTCTTAGCACAAACAAATCAAAAAAATACAAGATCATAGTCCCTCGATGATGCTATCAAAGTTGCCTTTCAAAATTATCTTAGTCCCTAAAGAAAAATGCTAAGTTATCTCACAACATTGCTATCATGGTTATACGATGACCCGCGCCCGTCCCTTCACATCCATCGATGGGGCTTCTTACCAAAACAATGGTAAGATATCAACATCTAAAGGAGGATAAAAAGAACACCTAAAGATCTTTTGAGTAGGTAGATTTTCTCTTAGTCGTTTGCTTGCTCACAACAAAAACATTCTATACACCAACACTCTCACTTTGAAACATTTTCAAAAGACAACACTTTGTGTATGTTCTAATAGAGACGAGAGCCATTACAAAGAAAAACCATTTTCAAAATCACTTTCAAAAACACATCCCACAAACACCTCTTTGAACTATTTTCAAAACAACGCTTTGTACGCATCCTTATAGAGACGAGGATCATTATAAAGTCACATTTTCAAAATACTTTCAAAACCCACATCACAAAGCACACATTCAAACAAAAGCAAGTGATCTAGCAAGTAACTAAGAGCCCATGGAAAACCATGGATGAAAAGGGTGCTAATACCTTCCCTTTTCATAATCTACCCCCCGAACTCAAGAAAACATCTCTAAAGGTCTTTCCTGTGCTTTTTCACCTTTCCTTTTGGATAAAAGAAAAGTCGGTGGCGACTCTTGCTAAACCGCAACATTTGCAAACACAAACGCAAAACACCCAAGTCAGTTCTCCCACCGCATCACAGGGTTCAACCTCAGTTTGAACTTTCACAGATGTTCGGATAATTTCTGTAAGTGTATGATATGATCCTCCTCTGTATGAGATTTGGAAATCATATCATCTACGTATACTTCCAGTTCTTTATGAATCATATCATGGAATAATGTGACCATATCTCATTGATAAGTTTCCCCTGCGTTCTTTAGACCGAAAGACATCACCTTGTAACAGAAAGTAACCCAAGGAGTCATGAAAGTAGTCTTTTCCATATCCTCGGGTGCCATTTTAATCTGATTATAACCTGAGAAACCGTCCATGAATGAGAACACCGAAGCTTAAGCTGTATTATCCACCAAAACATCTATGTGAGGTAACGGGAAATCATCTTTGGGACTTACTTTGTCCATATCCTGATAATCTACACCCATACGCACTTTGCCGTCCTTTTTGGGTACCGGTATGATGTTAGATATCCAAGGTGGATAATCTACCACCGCTAAGAACCCTGCATCGAATTGTTTAAGGACTTCTTCTTGAATCTTGCTAGACATGTCTGGATGAGTTCTTCTGAGTTTCTGTCTAGGTAGAGAGTAACCTTCCTTGAGGTAGTCTATGCACCATAATATATATATCTAATCATGACATGTCTCTGTAAGACCAGGAAAATATATCCATATGTTCAAGTAACAACTTGATCAGTCCTTCTTTGACTCTTTCCTCCAATGTGGCCCCTAGCTTGATCTCTTTTGGATCTTCCTCTGTGCCAAGGTTAATGGTATCAATAGATTCTTGGTATGGTTGTATATTGTATGTTTTTTTCTCTCTATTTCCCTTGTATATTCTTTGGAGAATTCAAGATCTTCGTAATCTTCCTCTTCTGCTTGGTTAATGGGTGTATCAAAATTATATCGAATAGAAGTAGTAACGTTATCAGTGATTTTAGGCATGGATTTGCACATTTATCATGTTTTGGTGCAGTTTTAGTATGTGAATTTGGAAAATGCATATGAATAAAAATATTTCCATTTTTTAAATATACGAAATAAATGCAAGAGAAAGACAGGGATCTTAATTGAATGTGAAATGTAACTTTTATTAATAATAAATACTGTTTGAAGCAAAACGGGGGACCCTTACAAGCTACCCCTATGCCTCGGGCTTGACATAAATTCTTTCAAAAATAAGAAAAAATTACTTTAGAAAGAAAAATGTCTCTGGAATCTTCACGGATGTCCAATTCTTGAGCTCTTCTCCTGGAGCACATTCACGGATGAAGTCAAATGCTCTCTTGGTGTTGCTCTTGTTAGATATCTTCACCACTTGCCTGCCATGCTCCATTCCTTTTTTGATGAAGGTTTCTTGGATAGGGGGAAACTGCACCTTACCTTTCAGAGTAGCCTTTGATAATTCGTAGCCTAAACCAAAACAATTATTCTTTTCAGGTATCTCCACAAGTTTACCCCAACCGTTTGAGGTTTCATCTTCCGTAGTTGTTTGCAAGTCTCTCCATGAAGTTATAGTAGGTTTCTTGATCTTCTCCACTGGTAGGGTTACCATCAAAGCAACCTCCAAGACCTGAAATGGTGTTTCTATACAGTCTTCATCAGTGCTGAGATATCTGTAGGACTCTATATGACTTACAAAGAATTCCTCTTCACCGTCAATTATAACCAATCTTCCTTCAACGAAGAACTTCAATTTCCGATGTAAAGTTGAAGTAATTGCCCCTTCTACATGAATCCAAGGTCATCCGAGTAAACATGTATACGCTGGTTTTATACCCATGACTTGAAAAGTGATATAAAACATATGCAGCCCGATATTGACAGAAAGGTCCACTTCTCCAAAAACCGTACTTTGAGAACCATCGAAAGCTTTGACTATCATGGAACTTTGCCTTATAATAACATCATCCAATGTTAACTTCATCAAGCTGGATTTTGGTAACACATTAAGGGCAGAACCGGTATCGGCGAGTACCTTGTACATGTTGGTAGTACCTATCTGAATAGAAATATGAAACGCCTTGTTGTGAGCTCTGCCTTGTGGAGGAAACTCACTGTTATTAAAACCTAGATATGATCCAGCTATCAGATTTGCTACAACATTGTCAAACTGATTCACTGTATTCTCTTCTGCGACATGAGCAGAACTTAGAACCTTCATTAGAGAGTCTAGATGCGCTTCTGAGTTGAGGAGCAACGAGAGTATCAAAATCTTGGCCGGTGTTTGGTGTAGCTGATCCACCGCCCTATAATCACTTCTCTTGATTATTTTTAGGAATTCTTCCGCCTCTTGGTCAGAAAATTCTTGCTCGGAGGTTGTTGTTCTTGGCTTGCCTCTATCACAGTTTTCCCCTTATCCTTACCTATAACATCATTCTTTTTTATGGTTCAGGACCATAGATTCGGCCACTGCGAGTCATGCCCCATGTTCCTGCTATATTTGTGATTATAGATCCTTGACTTGTTGATGGTTCACATTATTTCTTTAAACCATTGACATAGAAAGTTGAATCATAACTCCATGGTACCACTTTGTTACTTTCGTAAGGGGTAGGAGATGACCTCCTAATCACCATCGTAGTCTTAGGAACCACTGGAATCCTCAAAGTTTGTCTTGGTATCATCACTGGTGCTTCTATTAGCTTTCCCCATGAAATCATGAGGGTCTTCTTATTAAGGTTAGACCATTGGCATGGGATTACCAATGGCTTCTTTGCATTTGCATCAATCACAACTACATATTCTTCTTTAGGGTATTGTCCGAATTGGACTATCCCCTGATCCACCAATTTTTATAATGCCTTTTCAAAAGATTCATTATGTTCTAAAAGGAACCCACACTCCAACAAATATTCTTTCAACAAATTTATTGAGGCCTTCACTTGTCTACATGCCTTAAAGTTGGTGACCACTTCAATTTCATTCCCAGTTGGCCCACCATGTGGAGGCATGGGATTTGTTTTGATATTCGGTTTATCAAAAGTGATATCCTGAGAGTCGAACAAATCATGTACCTTTTGTTTAAAGGCCCAACATTTTTCTATAGTATGCCCTGAAGAATTGGCATGATACTCGCACTAGGCATTGGCATCATACCTTGGTGGGAGTGCCCCAATTGGAGGAGCTAGAGGTTTTAGCTCTACCAAATATGCCTTGACTAAGTGTTGCAATAATTGATTGTGCGGCATTGGGAGAGGATCAAACTTCCTCAGAGGCCTTTCAAACTTGTTCTATTGTTGTTCTCGTGGAATTATTAATGGTTTTTATGCCCTTGGATGCGAGGCTACAACATTAATTTCTCCTTCATTCTTCTTTTAGAAGTTAGGAACATATCTTTTTGAATTATAAGGGGTACTAGATTATGCCCCTTGTATATTCCCACTCTTTATTCCAGCTTCAATCCTTTAACTGTTAGTCACCAAATCCGAAAATCCAGAAGAGACGCTGTTGTACCCCAAAATTTGCCCTCCCATTTCCTCAACATTTTCTCATCACAAGACCTTTGAAGATCAAGATCCAATTAGGGTTTCCTCTGCTCAAGACTTCTCCTTGCACTGTGGACTCAAATTAGGGTTTGTGTTTGCCTAAGGATGTTTTGACCTAAAATGCCTAAGATGACTTTCATGCTTCATGTTGGACTCCCAAGTTTACCTATACCAAGTTTCAAGTCTTGATTCCAAGTTTTACCCAGTCAATTGGACAGTTGACCTAGAAATCAGCTGTATTGGGGAAAAAGTCAACTGTGGCCAATTGACAGTCAAACCTCATGAAATTTGATCCACATCAATATTATGAACTCATATAGACCATTTGATCAAGTTTGGGTCACAATTCCCCAAGAAATTTGATCAGATCATCAAAAGGGCAAAATGGTCATTTTTAGGGTTTTGACTGCACAAAGGCAATTTTTGACTATTTGACCTAGCCAATGGCAAACCAAGCTCACATATGGACTCAAGGACCCCATGGAATTATCTTGACATGTTCATCAAGCTCAAAAGATCCCAAGTACACAAGATTGACAGTTGAATTTCCCAGTCAATTGATCAATTTTGACTGTATACTGAAAAGTCAAACTTTGACTTTTTGGTCAAAATCAAGAGTCAAGATTCATTTTTCATCAAAACATGCCAAATCATGAAACTTGTTCACCAAGAAATCTCAAAATGCAAATTAGGGTTTGAAAATGGAATTTTTCATAACTTAGAATTTTTCTAAGTTATGAAAAACCCTAATTTTTTCCCAACTTTGCCCCATCTTTTCACCATGATCCATTTGGATTCAAACAAAAGTCAAAACATGAAAGTTGTAGCTTGTTGCAAAATCTACAACTTTGATTCACAAAGTTTTCTCATTTGAAGCTTGTATCTCAAGTTATGATTTTTTGAATAAGGGCACTAAACCATCTTTTAACTTAGTGAAATTTGACCTATTTTGACAAGGTTTTCTACCCTACTTCAAGGCCACTTTTCATACCCTTCCACTTGGAATTTCAAATTGCATTTCAAAGATGGATTGTAGTACACATTACAAGCTTTCCAAAATGTCCAAGAACTCATCAAACAACCTCATAACTTGAGAGATTCGAATTTCACAAGTTGGCAAAATTCACTTTTGTTCTCCATCAAAGCATGTTCATAAACTTGGCAAATTTGAATTCAGCATGCTTAAGCTACATTGCAGGCCTCTAATCCCATTCTCACTCAATAATTCAATGCATATCCTTTGTGTTCTAACATTATTTTGCTCATTTGGATAATACACACAAAATCAAGCCTAAACTAGAAAAAGCATGTTATCCATTCTTGTAAAGTGATACTTTATGGCAACTTTGCAAATCTATGAGGTACAATGCAGATCTTTGAAGCAAAAAAGCATAGGCATATCCCACTGATCAAGACTCAAAGGTGCAGCATAGATTGAGGCATTGTACTGGCCTAGAAACCAAGTTGACATTTGCTTGCTTCACATAGAAGTAACATCCATAACTTATGCTATCTCTCATATCAGCAAACAAACACAACACAAAAGATATCAAACACATTCCATAGACCACATTGAAGCTTTTGCTCGAGCCATTTGCCTTTCAAACCCTCTCCATCTCAGAATCATCCTCAAACTGCACAAACAGGGGTGCCCCTGCAGTTTGAGTGCAATCTCTCAATCCCTTCAAGCATTTCTGTCCAAACCTGTTCCTCTACCTTCCTTACAACATATGCAAGCTATCCAGAAGCTAAGGCACGATCTGTAGTTGCTCTAACCACTTCCACCATTTTCACATCTTTAGCTTGCAGGTGAAGTTCTATAGCTTGGTACAAGAAGCTTCAAGACAAAGTGAGCATTGAAAAAGCATCCCTGGACTTCAAGGAAGCTTTTCCAATCATTACATTGCACTGAAAGTCTCTCATTCTCCACATAGAAGTTCAACTGCACAGGTAAAAGTTTGAATTCGTATCTCTCTTATTAGGCATATTTAGTCTTAAGTTTGTGAAGAAACAAAGTCCTACTCATAGCCCTGAACATGTACATAGCTTTACTTTTCATTTCTTTTGTCTGAGTGAAGAGAATTTGAGCTCTGAAAATGGTAGAAAAACTAGGTCAGAAAAGAGGGGGAGAGAAATTCTCTCTCATCTTGGAGAGATAGGTCATGTTCTTTATATGGTTGAAACCGTCTCTTAATGCTCTACACTTTTCATGTTATGAGTTTTGCTTGAAAGTCCAGGAATCCAGAGTTAGAAAACGCGTGTTCTGTGAGAAGAAAGATGTACAGAGGTTGAAGAAGAAGTGATCTGGGCTGGGCCTGGATTTGTTTCCTTTTCACACCCCATTTTTTTGGTTTACACCCCCCTGAGCCCATTTGTTTATTTTTCAACATTTTTGACTTTTTCTTTTTGGTTTGACTTTGTTTATTTTTTCTCATGCCATTAAAATTTTTAAAATATTTTTTCCATCATTTTTTGTATTTATGGCATATTTGTTTGTTTATTTCTTTTATTTATATACAAATATATATATACACTATTATTAAAATAAATAGAAAATAATGTAGATACATTTTTATTTTTATTTTTACTTTCTGAAAATATTTCACACAAAAAAAATACTTTTATTTATTTTATTAAAATATTAAACAAATATTTATTTTTGTATAATACTCATTTAGGGTTTAATATATATATATATATACATGTTTATTAATATATTTAAGATAAAAATATAAAATACTTGATGTTCTTCATTTTTATTAATATTTGATACAAAAATACTTTTTTTCACAAAATACTTCATTTATTTTATTTTTGTACATAATAAATAAATAGTAGAATTAAATTAGATAATCATACTTTTTATATAAAAATTAGGGTTTTTTACCCTAAGTTTCAAAATACTAAAAATAAATACATTTTTATTTCTTTTTCCTTTTACATAAATATTTTCTCATACACATAAAAAACTTTCTTTTTTTTACATTTTACATATTCATTTTATTTACATTTAAATTATGCAATTTATTTACTATGCAAATATCCAATTGTTGTAATAATCTAGATTTAAATTCTTGTCTATATCCCCATTTGAACATTTGTACCCCCCTTCCCATATTTGGTTGTGTAATAGCTTAGTAACTTTAATTTCGCACTTTATTGCTTTCTAAATAATAACATGCTAGAATTAGGGTTTGTATGCGAAAAAACGATAAAAAATAGTTTGACCTAATACAAGACAAACAAGCATGGAAATGGACACACAAATCACACTTGCACCCCCTAGGGTATTCCACTTGTTGCCTTCAAATAAATAGGCCATATTGTATGTTGAACATCTTTGGGCAAAGCAAACAGTTTGAATGATCATAGTCCCTCGATAAAACCTTTCAAAACAAACAAAACAAATGATCAAGTCCCTTAGAGAAATTGCCCAAAGACATTTAACGTTGTTACAATTATGGTCTAAACGATGACCCGCGCCTGTCCCTTTTCACATCCTAACACAAGGTTGCCCACCAAATACAATGGTGGTGCAAACTTGTTAAAAGGGTTAAAGTATAGCAATAATCTTTTGAGAAATTTAGGAGTAGATAACCTCTTAGTTACTTGAACCAAACTTGCAAAACAAAACACTTGCCTATTTTTTCAAACCACACTTCACTACACTTTCAAAACAACTTTCAAAAACAAATGAAAACCTTTTCAAAAGACATACATCTTTGTATACATCCCCACATGGATCATTGCAAAGGTTGCCACCACATTGGCCTCTTTTCAAAACATTTTCAAAACCCACACACTCAAGCACCATTTAAAACAATTGAAAACAAAAGGCAAGTGATCTAAGCAAGTAACTAAGAGCCCATGGATAACCATGGATAGAAAGGGTGATAATACCTTCCCTTTCTATAATCTACTCCCCGAACCCAAGAAAACATCTCAAAAGGTTTTTTGCTGTGCTTTTTAACCTTTCCTTAGGATAAAATAAAAAGTCGGTGGCGACTCTTGCTAACCGCAACATTTGCGAATACGAACGCAAAACACTAGTCAGTTCTCCCACCGTATCACAGAACTGGCGACTCTGCTGGGGACAATCTTTTAAAGTGGAGTAACCTTAGGGTTTAGATCACCTTTGTTTTCAATTGCTTGCTTTGTTTGCTTTTACATATTGTGGGCTTTGTATCGGAGTTTTATAGATCCTAACCCGGATCTGGGGGAAACCTTTTTTAGGTAGCAACAAGGCTGTGAGGGAACTGTGCGGGGTATACCGACATGGTTGAAGCAGTCTGCTACGTTGATGTGGCACTTTGGTGTGTACCGGTAACCCTTGAGTTCAGTCAAGGAGAGTACGGGGCCTCCATGTGGTGTCATGAAGCATCAACAGACCTTAGGAACCTTAATTGAACCATCTTGGCCTTTTTAGGGTAGTGAGATAACTGACTTTGGTGCAGTCCGAGGTTGGTTGATACTCGATACTACACTCAATTGAGGGTTGCTTTCCTGGAATATTTCGGTCGCCAGTTCAGTGGCTAAATCGAAACGATGAACAATGAAAGCAATCCAGTGATATTGGGATCTTTAGAACCCGGTTACTTTTGATAAGACAGGTTGAGCCCACAAAACTTCAAGAGGGTAACACCCAAACTTCATGCAGGCCTAAACTCTAAGGGTTTGTGTGACTTGTGTGCCTTACCATGTTTGCTTTTGTGAATGTGCATCATTACATCATACAAACATCATGAGCATTGACTAACCATTTCAAGGGTTTCGAATCTTCATCTTTGTTCTTATTTTATAGGACATGGAAACTGTTCGCAGAAAGACAATTCCGATTAGCCTTGTAAAGATCCCTCCTCAGCTTAAGGAGCTTCTGTCCAGAATTCCCGAGAGTTCTTCATTCAGTGAGAGACATGGAAAACTCATCAACTTGGTTAACACCAACATTGAGGAGGACTTGATTAAGGTCTTGTTCCAATTCTTTGACCCTCTGCATCACTGTTTCACCTTCTTGGACTATCAGTTGGTACCTACATTGGAGGAGTTCTCCCGGCTCCTGAAGATTCCTATCCTTGATCAGCTACCCTTCAACGGTACAGAAAAGGAACCTAGACTTGAAGAGATTGCTAAAGCCTTGCACCTACAGACATCCGACCTCAAAGGACATTGGGAAGCGAGAAGTGGTATCAAAGGGTTCTTAGCTAGGTTTCTGTTTGATAAAGCCCAAGAATGTTGGAACTCTCTTGACCTACGAGCTTTTGAAGAAGTTGTAGCCCTCCTTGTCTATGGTTTGGTATTGTTCCCTAACCCAGATCAGCTTATCGATATCAGTGCTGTCCAGATCTTTATGACCAGGAATCCTATACCTACACTGCTGGGGGACATCCTTCACTCATGTTACACTCGAACCATGAGAAGAAGGGGTGTCCTTTTGTGTTGCACTCCTCTCTTGGGAAGGTGGTTTATTTCGCATCTTCCACAAACAGTTTTGAAGAACGAGCGGGGTTTGAGATGGTCACAACGGTTAATGACTCTCACGCATGCAGATATACATTGGTGTCCTAGGTCCCGGGAAGACGTCACTATCATTGATCGTTGTGGGGAATACCCTAATGTTCCTTTATTTGGAATCAAAGGAGGTATAACCTACAACCCATGCCTGGCTTGGAGACAGTTTGGTTATGCTCGGAAGGATGGCCCTCATGACATGTTAATTCCTGACATAGTCTTCGACTTCGACAACGATACTCAAGGGCTTCGCCAGAGATTTGTCAGAGCTTGGAGGATGCCGAGTAGGATAGACAGCAAAACACTGGGGCACCGGAACTCCATCCCGTTGGAGCCTTACCTCAAGTGGGTACGAGCCCGCTCTCAGAAGTTGGTAATGCCTTACCCTCACATGCTACCTGTAATCAAAGAGCCAGTCTTGGAAGGAGAAGCATCCTATACCATTCAACATCCCGACATGCCCACCTCCTGGGAAGAGATGCAGAAGAGCTGGATCCAACTTAAGGAAGAGCGGAATTCTCTTGAGACCAGTCTACATGCTAGTGAAAAGAAGGTCCTGGAACTCACTCGCCTGCTGCACGAGGAAAGGAATCTCAACACTTACATCGCGCCAAAAAGGATGCGCAATGTCTTTTTACCTTAAGGAGTTTATTTTGTAATATTTGGCCCATGAGGCATTTATGTACTAACGAATTTCTCCTTATTAATATGATGTGCGTTCCTTTTTGTCTACAACAAAGTTTGAATGTTCTAAATCCTTGAATGCATTGCATACATACGCATTCCATTGCACCATATGCATAGCAGGTACCCTAATTCACAGGTTGCTTAATTTTCTTCGCTGTTTGTGTGCACAGTCATCATGAATTCGGAGTCATCCAGTGAGCAAGCGATCAAGGCCCTTCAGGCCCAAAGTGCACAGTTTCAAGAGATGGTCTTAAGCCTAGCCCAGGGACAGCAAGAGTTGAAGACTCTACTCTTGAAGAAGAAGAAGAAAAAGAGGACGGCAATGTTCAACACCGGACGCAGATTTGGGAACACACTCCACAATGAAGCTGATCCGACCACTTCTTCTGCTGAGAAAAACAGTCCCCAAGGGGGAGAAGCACCTAGTCCCGCAGTCTCCGACAACGAGACGGACTATAACGAGGAACAATACCCACCTGCTGCTGACAGATACAAACAACTGGAGGACCGTTTGAGCGCTATGGAAATTCAGAACGTGCCGGGACTGGATTTCGGGGATTTGGGATTATCTTCTGGAGTAGTAATTCCACACAAGTTTAAGGCGCCTGCCTTCGCCAAGTATGATGGGGTCTCCTGCCCAAAGCTGCATCTGAGGTCGTATGTAAGGAAAATCCAACCTTACACGGCGGATAAAAACCTCTGGATTCACTTCTTCCAAGACAGCCTCTCGGGGTCTCAGCTTGAATGGTTCTACCAATTAGACGGAGCTAGCATCCGGCACTGGGAGGATTTGGCGACTGCTTTCTACAGACAATACCAATATAATTCTGATCTCGCTCCTACGCGTACCCAACTTCAGGGTATGTCTCTAGGGACGGGTGAAGGATTCAAAGAGTATGCTCAAAAATGGAGAGATTTGGCTGGCAGGGTGCAGCCTCCATTAACTGATCGAGAGCTGGTTGATATGTTTCTGGGAACGTTGTCTGGTCCGTTTTTTAATCATTTGGTTGGTAACTCCTCCGCTGGGTTCACAGATTTGATATTAACGGGAGAGAGAATTGAAGCTGGCATCAGGTCAGGCAAGATACAGAAGGCTGCCTCTACAAGTGCTGAGAAGAGGCCATTTAAGAAAGAAGCAAGCGCCGTCTATGGCCCTAGAAGACAAGTCAAGCCCGAAAGTCGCCAAGCCGTTAATGCTTTGGTCATCTCTAAACCTGTTGCTGCTCCTCAGCAGTACAATCAGCAAAGAAGTGAAAGGCCCAAGAGGCAGTATACCCGATTGAGTATGACATTATCTCAAATTTTACCCCAACTGTTATCCACCAACCTGGTGACCCTCAAAGAAGCTCCTAAGGTCGTCAACACTGCGTCCCCCAAATACAACCCGAATGCCCGGTGTGCTTATCATTCTGATAGTCCCGGGCACACTACTGATGATTGTTGGGCCTTGAGAAACAAAGTACAAGATCTAATTGACGCAAAAGAAATTCAGTTTGAAGCGCCGGAAAGACCGAATGTTGTAACGGCTCCTATGCCCCAGCATAGGGTAAGTGCCATTGAGGAAGAAGTGTATGCTGTTTCGTTAGATGAAGTTGTTACCCCTTTGAAGACTGTTAAGAAGAACCTACTGCGGGCCGGTTTATTTCCGGGTTGCGGCGAAGGTTGCCCATTCTGTGCTATTTCCCTATCCGATTGTCCCTTGCTAAGGTTAGGCATCCAAGGCCTAATGGATAGCAAGGAGATTTTATTCAAAAAGACTGCTGTTCATTTGGTTCCAATGAAAGAAGTTTCCGTGATTACCATCTTCAAAAATCCAATCAAGGCTCCCCCAAAGAAGCCTATTCAAATCTTGACAGTTGCGCCTGTGATCATTACTGTTCCAGGACCCCTCTCCTACGTGTCTGATAAGGCTGTCCCCTGGCATTATGGGGCAGACGTATATGTAAATGGAATCAAGCAAGAATTTGATGCTAGTGCCAGTATTTGCGACATCACCGGTCCAGCTAAAGTCACCCGCAGTGGCAGGCTCTTCTCGCCTGACATTGCGCCACCCGCTATTCGAAAACCCCTCCTCATAAAACCTGCAAGTTTACCAAGTCCTGTTGCTGATCAAATTGTGTCCCCTGCTGCCGAGTCATCAAATGCTCGGGGCAAAGGGATTGAAGAAGAGCCTGCCCGGATGGAGGCACCAATACCCGTGAATGCTGAGGCCTCCCGACAAGAAATGGAGGAGATTCTGAAAATAATAAAGAAAAGTGATTTTAATGTTGTCGAACAGTTAGGGCACACACCCTCCAAGATCTCCCTGCTTTCCTTATTACTATGTTCCGAGGCCCATGCAAAAGCCTTGATCTCATTTCTCAAGACGGCCCATGTGCCGCAGGAGACGTCTGCAGTTCAGTTCACTGACTGCATAGCAAATTTGACGGCGGATAACGGCTTGGGCTTTTCAGATGCTGACCTAACCGCAAAAGGGAGAAACCATAATGATGCCCTGCATGTCTCTATTGAATGCAGGGGCACTACTCTGGCACATGTATTGGTGGACACTGGTTCTTCCTTGAATGTTCTTCCGAAAAAGGCTTTGGATCGTCTGGATTATGAGGGCTTGGAGTTGAAACCCAGCAATATCATCGTCAGGGCCTTTGACGGTTCCAAGAGAATGGTTCATGGAGAGGTTAACATCCCTATTCGTGTGGGCTCTCAAGTGTTTGACTCTACCTTTTACGTGATGGATATACGTCCATCGTACTCCTGTCTGTTGGGTAGACCTTGGATCCACAAAGCTGGGGCAGTGACCTCCACCTTACACCAAAAGCTGAAGTATCCCGTCAGGGGGAAAATTGTCACTGTGCAAGGAGAAGAGGAGTATATGGTGAGCCACTTGAATTCCTTCAGGTACATCGAGATGGACGGAGAATTTATTGAAACTCCCTTCCAACATTTCGAGGAGGTACATCCAATTTCAGCAGCTGCGGAGACAATGGCCGAAGAGAATGATTCCTTGAAGATGGTTTCCCTAAGGGATGCCCGGGCGGTGGTTCAGAAAGGCAATGGTGCACACTGGGGTCAGCTTCCTGACTTCACTCAGAAGAACGACAAGTTTGGGCTAGGCTTTACTGCAGAGGCTCAGAAGGCGGTGCGCAAAGAGAAGATTGGAAAGGCTCCGGTGTTTATTTCCAGCTCAAGAGTGAATGCTATCGAGGAGGATGTGGAGGAAGCTGAGTTTAATAATTGGATCTACCCGACTGCCAGCGACGGACCAAGCAACTGGACAGCAAAGGATTTTACCCCTATCACATTTGTCACGCAGTAATTGATTTCTTTTGATTTCCAAATTTGTAACAAACAATATGTTAAAACTCTGTTGGCTCGGTGTCCTGCCCGGGGCATCGTAGCTCCATTTGTGAGGGCTTTTTGTATGACATTTTCATATATCATCAATCAAAACATTGGACGTTTGTTGCATTTCAAATCTTGTGCTCCTTTTCTTTCTGTGTTATATATATTGCAAAACAGCTATATTTACACACACTCACTTATACAGGTTTCAATCCACTCTGGATCTCACTGGTAACAGCTCTGCTATCGCCAGTTATGACTTCGAGAATCCGATCAACTTGGCCGAAGACGAAGGTGAAGATGATTGCGAAGTACCTGGTGAACTCGCAAGACTGCTACTACAGGAAGAGAGGGCTATTCAACCACATGAAGAGCCTGTGGAGACCATTAACTTGGGTACTGAGACAGAAAGGAAAGAGGTCAAAATTGGTGCCAATCTAGAGCTCAGCGTGAAGCAACGATTGATCCAGATGCTACAAGACTACATGGAGATCTTGGCCTGGTCTTATGAAGATATGCCTGGTTTGGATGCCGACATTGTAGTTCACCATTTGCCAACCAAGGAAGATTGCCCTCCAGTAAAGCAAAAAGTTCGACGAATGCGTCCAGAGATGTCTGAGAAGATCAAAGCTGAGGTGATGAAACAGTTTGATGCAGGTTTCCTTGCAGTAACTTCTTACCCTCAGTGGGTTGCCAACGTTGTGCCAGTGCCGAAGAAGGACGGTAAGGTCAGAATGTGTGTCGACTACAGGGATCTGAACAGGGCCAGCCCCAAGGATGACTTCCCCCTACCTCACATCGATGTCCTTGTTGATAATACAGCTCAACACAAGGTGTTCTCCTTCATGGATGGCTTCTCAGGGTATAATCAGATTAAGATGGCTCCTGAAGATATGGAGAAGACTACATTTGTAACTCAGTGGGGGACCTTCTGTTATAAGGTCATGCCATTCGGATTGAAAAATGCTGGGGCAACCTATCAGCGTGCCATGGTTGCTTTATTTCATGATATGATCCATCATGAGATTGAAGTATACGTTGATGACATGATCGCAAGGTCTCAAACTGAGGAGGAGCACCTTGATCACCTGAGGAAGTTGTTTGACCGACTCAAGTTGTACAAGCTGAGATTGAATCCCAACAAATGCACCTTCGGGGTGAGGTCCGGAAAATTGCTAGGTTTCATTGTAAGTGATAAAGGTATCCAGGTGGACCCTGCCAAGGTTAAAGCTATTCAAGAGATGCCGACCCCAAAAACAGAGAAAGAAGTCAGAGGTTTCCTGGGACGATTGAATTACATTGCCCGATTCATCTCACATCTGACTGCTACTTGTGAGCCAATCTTCAAATTACTGAAGAAAGATCAAGTGGTACGCTGGAATGATGAATGTCAGGCCGCCTTTGAAAGAATAAAGGAATACCTCCAAGAGCCACCCATTCTTATGCCACCAGTGGAAGGAAGACCTCTGATACTATACTTGACAGTGCTTGATAATTCAATGGGGTGTGTGCTGGGGCAGCATGACGAGTCTGGCCGAAAAGAGCACGCTATTTATTACTTGAGCAAAAAGTTTACCGACTGTGAGTCTCGTTACTCACTGCTTGAGAAAACTTGCTGCGCTCTTGTATGGGCTGCTCGCCGGCTGAGACAGTATATGCTGACTCACACTACTTTATTGATTTCAAAGATGGATCCCATCAAGTACATATTTGAAAAGCCCGCTCTGTCTGGGAGGATAGCGAGATGGCAAATGATCTTAACAGAATATGACATCCAGTATACAACTCAGAAAGCAATTAAGGGGAGTGTACTGGCTGATCATTTGGCACACCAACCTGTGGACGATTATCAATCATTGAACTTTGATTTTCCGGACGAAGACATCATGGTGGTAACTGACTGTGAAGTACCTGGACCGGATGAAGGACCTGAGGAAGGATCCCGATGGTCTATGCATTTTGACGGAGCCTCCAATGCTTTGGGTAACGGCGTCGGTGCTGTAATCATATCTCCCAAGGGGACCCATACTCCACTCACCGCCCGATTATGTTTCAGCTGCACCAACAACATGGCAGAATATGAGGCATGCATCATGGGTTTACAAGCTGCAATCGACCTGAGGATCAAGTTTCTAAGTGTCTTCGGAGATTCCGCTCTCGTGATCAATCAGATCAAAGGCGAGTGGGATACGAAACACCCGAATCTCATTCCTTACAAGGAGTATGTATCGACCCTGCTCCCCCACTTTGAAGAGATAACTTTTGAACATTTCCCCAGAGAGGAAAATCAGCTAGCGGACGCACTAGCCACGATGTCTTCAATGTTTAAAGTTAAATGGGACAATGAGGCTCCCCAAATCCTAATCTGGAAGTTGGATGAACCGGCGTACTGCTGCGAGCTCGAGGCTGAGGAGGTGACTGAAAAGCCCTGGTATCACGAGGTGAGGAGATACTTGGAAACCCAGGAATACCCTGAAGGTGCATCTGTCAATGATAAGAAGTTCATGAGGAGATTTGCTGCAAAATTCTTCCTCAGCAACGGCATTCTCTACAAACGGAATCATGATTCAACTTTGTTACGTTGTGTGGATAAGGCTGAAGCAGAGAAAATCATGATGGAACTGCACGAAGGTACGTTTGGGACCCACTCCAGTGGACACACCATGGCTAAGAAAATCCTTCGGGCAGGATATTTCTAGTCCACGATGGAAGCCGATTGTTACCAACACTCCCGAACTTGTCATAAGTGCCAGATCTATGCTGACAAGGTGCATATCCCTCCGGTTCCTTTGAATGTCCTGACGGCACCTTGGCCTTTCGCAATGTGGGGCATCGATATGATCGGTGAGATCCGACCGACGGCATCCAATGGGCACCGCTTCATCTTGGTGGCAATCGATTACTTCACGAAGTGGGTAGAGGCAGCTTCATATGCCACGGTAACCAAGAGCGTCGTGGCGCGTTTCATCCGGCATAATCTGATATGCCGGTACGGTGTCCCGGAAAGAATCATTACGGACAACGGTACCAATCTCAATAACAAAATGATCACTGAACTCTGTGAACAATTCAAGATACAGCACCACAATTCTTCCCCCTATCGGCCGAAGATGAATGGGGCTGTAGAGGCAGCCAATAAAAATATCAAGAAAATTGTGCAGAAGATGACAGTGACCTATAAAGATTGGCACGAGATGTTACCGTTCGCTCTTCATGGGTACCGCACCTCAGCAAGGACGTCAACCGGGGCAACTCCCTTCTCCCTAGTCTATGGCATGGAGGCAGTCTTGCCAATCGAAATCCAGATACCCTCTCTCCGGATAATGAAGGATGCAGACTTGAATGAAGATGATTGGATCCAGACTCGACTTGATCAACTAAATCTGATTGACGAAAAGAGGCTCACTGCTATCTGTCACGGTCAAACGTATCAGAAACGGATGATCAGGGCATTTAACAAGAAAGTCAGACCGCAAGAGTATCAAGTTGGGGACCTGGTAATCAAACGCATCATCCTTCCTCAAAGTGATCCCCGGGGCAAATGGACCCCTACTTATGAAGGGCCATTTGTGGTTAAACGTGTGTTCTCAGGAGGAGCCATGATCCTAACCACCATGGATGGTGACGACCTTCCTCACCCCGCCAATGCAGACATAGTGAAAAAATACTACGCATAAATAAAAGACCCGCTAGGTTGACATACCTAGGCAAAAATAAGGGATGAAATAAATAAAAATCTGTACACCCGGCAAGTCGAAAACCTGAAAGGGCGGCTTGGGCAAAAAAGGGTATCCCGTTGGACTGAAAACCCGAAAGGGCGGTCCAGGCAAAAGTTAGGGATAAGAGCGTAACACTATGTCTCATTGGATCACTTCGCACCCGGAATTCGGCATCAACTATCTGGCCCAAATTTCGGCATTGACCAATCAGCTTCATCTTCAGATTAGGCAGTAAGGCGATGAGACGTTCGAAAACATAAAGGCGATAGCAGAGTTGGAACCCAGTGGGATTGTTCACGTAGCTGTTTTGTTTTCTTTTTCAAAATGTAAACTCTATACTATTTGGCGATGTCCTCTTACTAGGATGTCAGTCTCTTGTACAAAAAACGCCTATTTACAGGCAAAGTTTAAATCAATGAAAATTCACTTGTCCATACAAATTGCCATTGTTTTTCTTTTGTTGTTTTGTCTTGCGAAGAACGTCCAATGTTCATTTTTGATATATGCATTTGACATTAAATTGCCGATTCATAAATGTTTGCATATGAAAAGAGATTAATTACAAGTGACATCAAAGACAGGGGCAATGTGGAGTTGTCTAATGCGGTCTAGTTGTTTTGTCCGCCAAAGCACCAAGGCAGGTTCAACTGAAAATGTGACCAAATCATCTCAACTCCCCGCAGAGTAAAGCAAAATTCAGCAGCACTTTCCCCAAGCAGGAGTCGATTCCCCGTCGATCCTGAAAAAGGCACAACATCCCTCGGCAGGTCTTAAAAGCTCATTCCCAGTAGATTCTGCGAGCTTATCCCTGGCGAAGTACGAACGTCTCGCCCGAGTTTTATTTAGAGTTATTTCCTCACAAGGACTTATAACTGGGTTATCCTCAGCTAAAAGCCACGGAAGACCGTTCCCTGCAAAAGTTCCTTCAATCCCCAGCGAAGTTTATCTTTGGTTTTCCCAAGCAGAGTCTATCTTTGGGGTTCTCCAGCGGAGTTTATCATCATTATCCTCAGCGGAATCCATTGTTAAAGTCCTCAGCAGGCCTCTCATCAGAGCTTTGGTCAAGCATCTCTTCCGCAGAACAGCTTCCCGGTCATTCGTCAAGGATTTATTTTCCTAAGATGAAATTACG
Source organism: Vicia faba (assembly GCA_948472305.1). Lineage (NCBI taxonomy): Eukaryota > Viridiplantae > Streptophyta > Magnoliopsida > Fabales > Fabaceae > Vicia > Vicia faba. The sequence goes on along the minus strand of OX451735.1, from coordinate 855,104,498 downwards.
CTCATAAACATTTCACATTTTCATACATCTTGCTTACATACATGATGAGACACATACAATATCAAATGTTGAACATCATGACATCATGCATATCATACATCATGACATTGCATACAGCTTACGTCTTTGCCTCTTCAGGAAAAAGACAATCTCAAAAAAGACTACTTTCAACTGTCACAATTCCAGACTCGATTCCTGTATCTAGCCAGGGCACGTCTGAAGAGTTCAAAGATTCGACTCCTGTATCCAGCCAGGGCACATCTATCAACTACAACATTTCCAGATTCGATTCCTGTATCCAGCCAGGGCATATCTGTTGACCACATTTCCAGACTCGATTCCTGTATCTAGCCAGGGCACGTCTGCAGAGTTCAAAGATTCGATTCCTGTATCCAGCCAGGGCATATCTGTTGACCACATTTCCAGACTCGATTCCTGTATCTAGCCAGGGCACGTCTGCAGAGTTCAAAGATTCGACTCCTGTATCCAGCCAGGGCATATCTATTGACGACTATTTCCAGATTCGACTCCTGTATCCAGCCAGGACACATCTGTGAGCAACCGATTGAAGATTCGATACCTGTATCCAGCCAGGGCATATCTGCATAAGGAGACTGAAGATCAAACACCTGTAACAAGCCAGGAAAACATCTGTCTTTCTTAAACACACAAGTTCTCGCTAAGGAACCTCTTATGCGATCAACACTTCCAAATGGCATCTGTAAGCCCATTCCCGACAAAGTTCTGTCACTTTTCCAGATGGCATCTACAAAGCCCATCTCCCTATCCACCATCTCTCCAAATGGCATCTATAAGCCCATTCCCGACACCACGTTGTTGAGACTCCAGCATGCGAGTGCAAATTTCCGGGCACTCTAGTGTCCAATCTCCTTTTACCCTCGAGTCACGAAAGGCAAACTTGCCAATCTAACTCTTCAGGTCCAAGAAGATTGAACAGGGGCAACTGTTGTACCCCAAAATTTGCCCTCCCATTTCCTCAACATTTTCTCATCACAAGACCTTTGAAGATCAAGATCCAATTAGGGTTTCCTCTGCTCAAGACTTCTCCTTGCACTGTGGACTCAAATTAGGGTTTGTGTTTGCCTAAGGATGTTTTGACCTAAAATGCCTAAGATGACTTTCATGCTTCATGTTGGACTCCCAAGTTTACCTATACCAAGTTTCAAGTCTTGATTCCAAGTTTTACCCAGTCAATTGGACAGTTGACCTAGAAATCAGCTGTATTGGGGAAAAAGTCAACTGTGGCCAATTGACAGTCAAACCTCATGAAATTTGATCCACATCAATATTATGAACTCATATAGACCATTTGATCAAGTTTGGGTCACAATTCCCCAAGAAATTTGATCAGATCATCAAAAGGGCAAAATGGTCATTTTTAGGGTTTTGACTGCACAAAGGCAATTTTTGACTATTTGACCTAGCCAATGGCAAACCAAGCTCACATATGGACTCAAGGACCCCATGGAATTATCTTGACATGTTCATCAAGCTCAAAAGATCCCAAGTACACAAGATTGACAGTTGAATTTCCCAGTCAATTGATCAATTTTGACTGTATACTGAAAAGTCAAACTTTGACTTTTTGGTCAAAATCAAGAGTCAAGATTCATTTTTCATCAAAACATGCCAAATCATGAAACTTGTTCACCAAGAAATCTCAAAATGCAAATTAGGGTTTGAAAATGGAATTTTTCATAACTTAGAATTTTTCTAAGTTATGAAAAACCCTAATTTTTTCCCAACTTTGCCCCATCTTTTCACCATGATCCATTTGGATTCAAACAAAAGTCAAAACATGAAAGTTGTAGCTTGTTGCAAAATCTACAACTTTGATTCACAAAGTTTTCTCATTTGAAGCTTGTATCTCAAGTTATGATTTTTTGAATAAGGGCACTAAACCATCTTTTAACTTAGTGAAATTTGACCTATTTTGACAAGGTTTTCTACCCTACTTCAAGGCCACTTTTCATACCCTTCCACTTGGAATTTCAAATTGCATTTCAAAGATGGATTGTAGTACACATTACAAGCTTTCCAAAATGTCCAAGAACTCATCAAACAACCTCATAACTTGAGAGATTCGAATTTCACAAGTTGGCAAAATTCACTTTTGTTCTCCATCAAAGCATGTTCATAAACTTGGCAAATTTGAATTCAGCATGCTTAAGCTACATTGCAGGCCTCTAATCCCATTCTCACTCAATAATTCAATGCATATCCTTTGTGTTCTAACATTATTTTGCTCATTTGGATAATACACACAAAATCAAGCCTAAACTAGAAAAAGCATGTTATCCATTCTTGTAAAGTGATACTTTATGGCAACTTTGCAAATCTATGAGGTACAATGCAGATCTTTGAAGCAAAAAAGCATAGGCATATCCCACTGATCAAGACTCAAAGGTGCAGCATAGATTGAGGCATTGTACTGGCCTAGAAACCAAGTTGACATTTGCTTGCTTCACATAGAAGTAACATCCATAACTTATGCTATCTCTCATATCAGCAAACAAACACAACACAAAAGATATCAAACACATTCCATAGACCACATTGAAGCTTTTGCTCGAGCCATTTGCCTTTCAAACCCTCTCCATCTCAGAATCATCCTCAAACTGCACAAACAGGGGTGCCCCTGCAGTTTGAGTGCAATCTCTCAATCCCTTCAAGCATTTCTGTCCAAACCTGTTCCTCTACCTTCCTTACAACATATGCAAGCTATCCAGAAGCTAAGGCACGATCTGTAGTTGCTCTAACCACTTCCACCATTTTCACATCTTTAGCTTGCAGGTGAAGTTCTATAGCTTGGTACAAGAAGCTTCAAGACAAAGTGAGCATTGAAAAAGCATCCCTGGACTTCAAGGAAGCTTTTCCAATCATTACATTGCACTGAAAGTCTCTCATTCTCCACATAGAAGTTCAACTGCACAGGTAAAAGTTTGAATTCGTATCTCTCTTATTAGGCATATTTAGTCTTAAGTTTGTGAAGAAACAAAGTCCTACTCATAGCCCTGAACATGTACATAGCTTTACTTTTCATTTCTTTTGTCTGAGTGAAGAGAATTTGAGCTCTGAAAATGGTAGAAAAACTAGGTCAGAAAAGAGGGGGAGAGAAATTCTCTCTCATCTTGGAGAGATAGGTCATGTTCTTTATATGGTTGAAACCGTCTCTTAATGCTCTACACTTTTCATGTTATGAGTTTTGCTTGAAAGTCCAGGAATCCAGAGTTAGAAAACGCGTGTTCTGTGAGAAGAAAGATGTACAGAGGTTGAAGAAGAAGTGATCTGGGCTGGGCCTGGATTTGTTTCCTTTTCACACCCCATTTTTTTGGTTTACACCCCCCTGAGCCCATTTGTTTATTTTTCAACATTTTTGACTTTTTCTTTTTGGTTTGACTTTGTTTATTTTTTCTCATGCCATTAAAATTTTTAAAATATTTTTTCCATCATTTTTTGTATTTATGGCATATTTGTTTGTTTATTTCTTTTATTTATATACAAATATATATATACACTATTATTAAAATAAATAGAAAATAATGTAGATACATTTTTATTTTTATTTTTACTTTCTGAAAATATTTCACACAAAAAAAATACTTTTATTTATTTTATTAAAATATTAAACAAATATTTATTTTTGTATAATACTCATTTAGGGTTTAATATATATATATATATACATGTTTATTAATATATTTAAGATAAAAATATAAAATACTTGATGTTCTTCATTTTTATTAATATTTGATACAAAAATACTTTTTTTCACAAAATACTTCATTTATTTTATTTTTGTACATAATAAATAAATAGTAGAATTAAATTAGATAATCATACTTTTTATATAAAAATTAGGGTTTTTTACCCTAAGTTTCAAAATACTAAAAATAAATACATTTTTATTTCTTTTTCCTTTTACATAAATATTTTCTCATACACATAAAAAACTTTCTTTTTTTTACATTTTACATATTCATTTTATTTACATTTAAATTATGCAATTTATTTACTATGCAAATATCCAATTGTTGTAATAATCTAGATTTAAATTCTTGTCTATATCCCCATTTGAACATTTGTACCCCCCTTCCCATATTTGGTTGTGTAATAGCTTAGTAACTTTAATTTCGCACTTTATTGCTTTCTAAATAATAACATGCTAGAATTAGGGTTTGTATGCGAAAAAACGATAAAAAATAGTTTGACCTAATACAAGACAAACAAGCATGGAAATGGACACACAAATCACACTTGCACCCCCTAGGGTATTCCACTTGTTGCCTTCAAATAAATAGGCCATATTGTATGTTGAACATCTTTGGGCAAAGCAAACAGTTTGAATGATCATAGTCCCTCGATAAAACCTTTCAAAACAAACAAAACAAATGATCAAGTCCCTTAGAGAAATTGCCCAAAGACATTTAACGTTGTTACAATTATGGTCTAAACGATGACCCGCGCCTGTCCCTTTTCACATCCTAACACAAGGTTGCCCACCAAATACAATGGTGGTGCAAACTTGTTAAAAGGGTTAAAGTATAGCAATAATCTTTTGAGAAATTTAGGAGTAGATAACCTCTTAGTTACTTGAACCAAACTTGCAAAACAAAACACTTGCCTATTTTTTCAAACCACACTTCACTACACTTTCAAAACAACTTTCAAAAACAAATGAAAACCTTTTCAAAAGACATACATCTTTGTATACATCCCCACATGGATCATTGCAAAGGTTGCCACCACATTGGCCTCTTTTCAAAACATTTTCAAAACCCACACACTCAAGCACCATTTAAAACAATTGAAAACAAAAGGCAAGTGATCTAAGCAAGTAACTAAGAGCCCATGGATAACCATGGATAGAAAGGGTGATAATACCTTCCCTTTCTATAATCTACTCCCCGAACCCAAGAAAACATCTCAAAAGGTTTTTTGCTGTGCTTTTTAACCTTTCCTTAGGATAAAATAAAAAGTCGGTGGCGACTCTTGCTAACCGCAACATTTGCGAATACGAACGCAAAACACTAGTCAGTTCTCCCACCGTATCACAGACGCTTCCCACCATCTTATCATAGTACAATCCTTGTAAAGTGCCCATGAACATATCGACTAATTCTCTCTCCAAGAGTGGTGGTTGTACACAGGCTTCCATTTCTCTCCACCTTTGAGCGTACTCCTTGAAAGACTCATTCTTCTTCTGAGACAAGTTTTGGAGTTGCATACGGTTAGGTGCCATGTCCAAGTTATACTTGTACTTTCTTAAGAAAGAATTGGCAAGATCTGCCCATGTCTGAATATGAATCCATTCCAATTGCATGTACCAATCTAAGGATGCCCCACTCAAACTGTCTCGGAAACAATTGATCATCAACTTTTGATTTTAAGCATATGCATGCATCTTTCTGCAATACATGCGTATATGGTTTTTTGGACATGTGAGCCCCTTATATTTTCCTTAGTCAGGTACCTTGAATTTTGGAGGGATCACCATGTCTGGGACTAGACCCATTTCGAGAGCGTCGACATCGAAAGCATCATTAGCCTCCACAACTTTTAACCTTTCTTCCAGAGCTTTATACTGATTGAGTTCCAAGGGATTTTCAGTGACATGAGTATGGGTTGTTCTTTGAGGGGCTTGATTTACATCTTCTAGGTCGTGGTTTCCATACTGCAGGTCTATGTGGTTGTTCGTATTGTTGATTGGAATTTGCAAGGTATGAGATGCCCCTACCTTTGGTGGAGGTGGGACAAACTCTTAAGTATCCACTTTCCTGGCTTCTTGTTGAACCATAGTTGACTTTTGAGGTCCTGATTCCGGTTCTCTTCTTGGTTGGTGTCCACTTGATGCACCAATAGTCTGGGCTACTTCTTCAAAGCCTACTCTAGGAATCTGTTCTTGCCTATCGATGATGTTCTTCAAGGCTAGAAGAACTTGACTCATATCTCCTTTCATTGAGTCGATGTTTCCTTTTACTTGATCCAAATCTTCCTTGAATTCAGTTTGGTTCTCTTCAATTTGTTCCATCACTTTATTTTGATGGGACCTTGTTTGATATGGTGGTCAGAGAGATTGTGCTTTTCTACTAATGATTTAATTCGAAATGATTTTGAAAATTAATGAGTTTTGTTATGCAATGTGAAATGATGCGATGTTTTTTAATGACTGGGTGCATATGAATATGATAAGCGTTGAATGTATTATTCACTTGGATTTTTCATATATTTTTCCTTTTTTGTATTTATATTTTTCCAGGTTTTGCTTTTTATTGGTGAGCATCTAGAACATAAATACACAAACAGGATATGGAAACAAATTCCTTTATTGAAATAGTAATTGTCTTTAAAAGAATACAATTCAAATATTGAAAGATATTCAAATTTAAAACATAAAAATTTGCTGAAAGAAATCACAAAAGGAAACAAATCTTCTAAGAGCGCCTACAGATTTCTGCTCTGAAACCATCGACCGTTGTCCTAAAAAGCTTGAGGAAGTCTTCAACTTTTTTCGGGAGAGGTACCATCATATTTTCCGCATCTCTCAAACTCCTAGGTATGTCACCATAAGATTATTGGCTAAGAAGGTAAGTCTTGCATGCTTGTCCTTGTAGAACCGGTATTCTTGGTAGAGGCCAGGAATCATATTATAATTACCTTCTCCTGATTTGGCAATGGTTACATACTGCTCCTCCCAATATAACTTTTCAACCCTCATCTTCGTATAGAGTTTCTGTTGTATTAGGAAATCCTTTCGGAGGCCTTCTAACTCAAGACACACTTACTCGTATTCATCAGTCTTTTGGATGAGAAATCTTTCTGCCATCATCTTATTGAGGCATTCTCCTACCTCTGATTCTTGTATATCTTGGAGTCTTGTGGTAAGATACTTCGTTTTCTTTTCTTGATCTAAAGAAGCTTGCGCCAAACTTTGGATTTGAGCCCTCAAATCTTCTTTCATCTCCTTTTTGTCTTGCATTGCCTTTTTGTACCACCTACTTAGTTTCCCTATCTTGCTAGCAGCATCCTCCAACTGTTGGTTGTGGGAATCCAAGTTGAAAGTAGCACTCAACAATTCTTCAGTCAAACGCTTCCACTTAAGACTTTCCTTTTCAAATGCCTCACGATATTTCTGAATCTGTTGATCTTTTGATTCGAGTATATGTTGCATCTGTCTTTTCTCCTTAGTTAAGTTATAGAGGTTAAGCTCCAACTCTTCTTTCTCTTTTTGAGCTTGTTTCAAAGTTTTCTTTAAGTTTTCTATTTCTTCTAAGGACATAGGCAAAGAATCTGGGACATCTGGCTTGTAATTACGATAAATGTCAAAAGGTAGCTTAATAACCTGTACCCTATCCAAAACCCATCGAGTGTAAGGTTATTTTGCCACAACATTCTTCCTTTCGGCCTTTCTTTTATTAACCCTACTCCAAGCTCAGATGATCTTGTTGAGCAACGCTCAGTCATTTTTGCCCATATCGTGAATTATCAATTGTTGAAGTTGCTCATTGGAGGGCTTATCCTCCAAAGGTTACCCTAGTTGTCACAGAGCCAAAGTAGGGTTGTAGTTGATTCATCCATATGATCCAATCAATGAGACATTCGGAAAGTCTCTGCAACTATAGATGATATCTCTAATTTCTAGCTTCCTCGCATACCACAACATAGAATTAGCAGTAAGAGACCTTAATTTTTTAGGCTACTCGTATCTTGCCAGATTCGGAACCATGTAATCTTCCTTATAGAGATGAGTCATAAACCAATAATATAAGAGTGGGATGCAATAACTTAGAGCACCCCTCCCTTTTTCATATCGAGTGTGAAGTGCATAATAAACATCAGTAACTAAAGTAGGAGTTGGGTCCGCGTTTAAAGCTTTTGTGCCCCAAAATACACTATTAGTTGTAGGGTCAATATAGTCCAAATTCCACGAAAATAAAATTACACCAAAAACAAGTAGCCCTAAGCAATCAACACAAGACTCCCATTCTTTGTTATCAGCAAAATAAAGAGCTTTAGTTTCCAAATAACATCTCTTAATCCCTTGTACGTCACCTTCTCTTTTATAAATAAGTGACAATTCAGGATAAGGGATCCCTAATCCATTTTCTAAGTCTTTAATGTCAATAGTCTGTGCCATTCTCACATAAGTTTTTCCTTAAAGAATTCAAGAGTCTATCAAATTCTTCCAAAGTCGGTGCTAGCTGAATGTCTTGGAAGGTAAAACACCTCAATGGAGGGTCGTAGAACTGAATCAAAGCAGAAACAACATCCAACTTCACTTCCACTTTTGTTAATTCAAGGGTATCCTCATAATGGAAAGTAAACATCTTCAAATCTCTTTCATACATTTTCCCTTTGATAATCTTGATCTTCATCATGTCTGGCTTGACACCATTAACACAGACAAGTTGCTTCCCTGTAGCATTCATTTTTAAGACACTTCACCAAAAACCTTTGATTATTCTTTTAAATCTTGTGAATAAGACAAACAAAAAATAATGGAGGGTAATGAATATATGAAATTCAAGATGTATGAATCCATGATTATGTGACATAGTAACAGGATCTCGTGAAAGATATCCTTAGTCGATAGGCTCCTAGTTTTGGCCTACGTATATTCTACCCTCCCCATAAGGTGGTTTCCTTAAGGGTATCATGGATAACACTAGAAGGAAAGGCACAAAGGGCTTCCCTTAAGTGGAGCCTCTTTGCATACTGAAACTTTCGTCTCTATGTCATGAAAGGTATCACCATGAAATTTTGGTTTAAGGGTTATACAAAGAGTCATAGGTTTTGTTCCAAAGTCCAACCCCCCAAGAATATGTCTCTTGAGACGTATTTCTTTTTTGTAATTGCACCGACTCTAGGCGAAGTCATCACAAAAACAGCGGCTTAAAAACAAAGGGGAGTTCCCCTTTTTAAAAAATTAAATATTTTTCTCAACATATGGAAACAAATTACCCCTTAAATCCCTATCCTATCCTTAGACCTAAAAATAGACTTACTTGAGATCAAGGTAGATGAAGGGTGCCTTGAAGAATTGAAAAACATAAGAAGGGGGGTTGAATTGGAATCTTAAAAATCAATGCAAATAACACGATGATTTTATCCTGGTTTGTTTGAACTCAAACTACTCCAGTCCACCCGCCAAGGTGATTTCACCTCTCTCCAACGAGGTCTTAATTCACTAATCAAACTTGATTACACAACTACTTTGACTACTGCCAAAGTCTTCTTGAGTATAACCACAACCTGGTTTATCTCAAGGAATTGCACTAAACAAAATATGAATAAAGTAGCGTACAATATATTTTTCCTTACAAAAACAGTATCACAAACTTGTGATGTATTACACAGTTTAGATAATAGTATGAATGAGGAGTAGCAACATTAAAGTATTGTAAATTGTTGTGTGTAAATTGTGAATGATTTATCCTCATCCCTTGTTTAAATAGGCGCAATAATCTTGAGTAATTGGAAACTTGATAAATGTCAGTTAATGCACTTTCCTCAAATAAAAGATCCTTGTCTTTTTGTAGTTGTTGCATTTGATATTGCTTTGATGAATTGTAACGCTTCAGAATATTAAGGAATCTGTTTGCTGATTTCTTCAGAACTTTGGAAGGTCAGAATCATAAGGTCCTGTTTGCAGCATTAGACTTTCTTTCAGAGTTAAAACGTCTTTCTCTTAGTTCAACTTCTGATCTTCATTCATCAGAACTTTCTGAGAATAGTCCACGTTCACAGCAGGAACATCCTTGTAGCTTAACTTCTGATCAACTTCCATCAGAACTTCTCTACAAAACAGAATATAATTTAGAGTTTATAATTGTTCTTTGTGTTTGTTATCATCAAAACTCTTACGAGGGTTGTAGAATCAAACTATGTTCTAACATGCACAACATCTTCCCTTCGTCTAAAACAACTTGCGAAGTTGGAATCTCTGTGCGAATTAAGGTTATCCATTATTCACCCGTCGTTAGGACAAAAAGTAATGGTGGTGACTCATTGTTTTTTTCCGGTTATGACAAGCGATGACACTGCTGAGGAAGAACAACCATAGGGTTGGGGTTTACCCTTTTTTGGGTCTAAGGTTTTCTAGAGCTTTCTTTTGTTTTTTTGGATACATTTTTGTTTCTATATTTGTTTATCTTTTGGTTTATTTATTTGGCATATTATTTTTTTATATTAGTTTTTATGCTATGGTGGGATTTTAATTTTAAAAAAAAGTATCAAACCTTAGAAAGAAGGACTGTCAATTGGCTAAGGAGGTTTAACATCCCTATGAGTTTTTGCGATAAATTCGCCTAGAGTCGGTAAAATTCCTAAAAAGAAATATCTCTCAAGGGGCTAGACTCTTTGGGAGGTAAGGCTTTGGAACGAAACCTATGACTCTTTGTATAACCCAAAAAATAAAATCTCACGGTGAGACCTTGTACGACCTAAGAGATGAAAGTTTCGGTCTACAAAGAGGCTCCGCCTAAGGGAGGCACTTATGCCTCTACCCTTTTGTGTTATCCATGACACTCTTAAGAAAACCACCTTTTGGGAAGGTAGAATATCTATAGGTCTAAACTAGGAACCTACCAACTGACGATACCTTTCACAAAATGCCGCTACTATGTTACATCACCACGCATACATGCATCATTGCATATCAAAATATTCATTATTTTGCATTTTTATTTTGTCTTACTCACAAGATTTCTAAAAAAAATATGTATAAAAAAGGAAAAACAAAAGGAAATCCAATGTGAATAAGACATAAAATCTTAGCATATTCATACGCATTTATCAATTTCATACATAAAAATAATTTTCAAAATCATCTCCGGTAAAATCATTGGTAAAAAAGCACCGCCTCTCCGACCTCCATACCGAACCAGAGCTCATCAAAAGAAAGTGATGAAATAGATTGAAGAGAATCAGGCCGTGTTCAAAGAAGATTTGGAGCAAGTAAAGGGTAACATCAACTCAATGAAAGGTGTTGTACCCCAAAATTTTCCCTCTCATTTCATCAACATTTTCTCATCACAAGGCTCTTGGAACTGAAGATCAAGTTGGGGTTTGCTCTGCTTAAGACCCCTCCTTGCACTGTTGACCCAAATTAGGGTTTGAGTTTTCACAGGGATGTTTTGACCTAAAATGCCCAAAGTGACTTTCATACTTCATGTTGGACTCACAAGTTTGTCCATACCAAGTTTCAAGCCTTGAATCAAATTTTTGCCCAGTCAATTGGACAGTTGACCTAGAAATCAGCTATATTGGGGGAAAAGTCAATTGTAGCCAATTGACAGTCAAACTTCATGATTTTTGACCCACATCAACATAATGAACTCACATGAACCATTTGATCAAGTTTGGATCACAATTCTACAAGAAATTTGATCAGATCACCAAAAGGGCAAAATGGTCATTTTTAGGGTTCTGACTGCACAAAGGCAATTTTTGACTGTTTGACCTAACCAATGGAAAACCAAGCTCACATATGGACTCAAGGACTCAATGAAATTTTCTTGATCCATTCAACAAGTTCAAAAGATCTCAAATGCATAGGATTGACAGATGAGTTTTTCAGTCAACTGATCAAAATTTGACTGTACACTGAAAAGTCAAACTTTGACTTTTTTTGGTCAAAATCAAGTGTCAAGATTCATTTTTCATCAAGACATGTCAAATTATGAATCTTATCCATCAAGAAACCCAAAAGTGAAAATTAGGGTTTAAAATGAAAAAATTCATAACTTAAAACTTTTCTAAGTTATGAAATTTTCTTATTTTTTCCTAACTTTGTCCCATTTTTTCACCAAGATGAAAATGGATTCAAACAAAACTTGAAACATGAAAGTTGTAGTCTATCACAAAATCTACAACTTTGATTCACAAAGTTTTCTCAAAGGAAGCTTGTATCTCAAGTTATGATTTTTGGAACAAGGGTGCCTAAAACTTTTAACTTAGAAGAAATTTGCCCTATTCTAGGCAGGATTTTGGCCCATCTTCTTGGCCATTTTTCACATGGTTCCACTTGGAGTTTCAATTTTCATTACAAAGATGGATTGTATTATATGTTCCAAGCTTTCCAAATTGTCCAAGAACTCCTCAAACACCCTTGTGATTAGAGAGAATCGAATTCACAAAGTTGGCCAAAACTAACTTTTGTTCATGACCAATACATGTTCATAGCAAATGGCATTTTCAAATTAGCTTGCTTCATGCTAGCTTTCAGGCCTCAAAACCAAATTACACTCCATAATTTAATGCTTAACCATTGAATTAAGATGATATCTTGGCCATTTGGGCATTACATGCCAAACTAACCCCTAATTAGAAAAGGCAAAGTTTCCATTTTTGCCTAAAGTTGCTTTATGTCAAACAATGAATCTTTGAGACATGGGGCCAGATCTTTAGAGGCAAATAAAATCCACAAATTCCAGTTACCAAGAACCAAAGTTGCAGCATACTTGAGGGCATTGTACATGCCTGTATTCACACTTACACTTTCTTGCTTCAAGTAGAAGAAATATTGCAAAACACATACCAACTCTCATTTCTGTCAACACAGCCAAAAACAAACTTTGTGAACAAGTTCCACACACCAAAATAGACCTAAGGCACTACTCATTGATCCCTAATACCTCCTAATACACAAAACCACTGTTTTGCTGCAAAACAGGGCACTCCCTGCAACTTGACTTCTATAGAACAATCCACTCGTGCGTTTTTGGCCAAACCAGTGCAAACACCTTCCATTTCATCCATCCAAACTATTTCAAGCCTTAAACACCAGCTGTAACACCTCTAATCACATTTCCATTTTCATTTCAAAGCTTTGCAGGTGGACTTCTACAGCACGATACAAGGTGTTTCAAAGCAAGCCATGTATTGGAGAAGCTTCCTTGGACTTCAGGCAAGCTCAACAGAAGCTCAAACACCATTGAAGGTTGCTACATTGCTCTACTCGATTCAAGCTGAAACAGGTTTTTGTCCACTTCCTATCTCTCTATTTAGGAACATTTAGCTTTAGGTTTGTGAATGAAACATGTCCTACTCATAGCCCTTAAGCCATACATGTGATCAATTTTCATTTATATTGTGCGTGCTATGAGAATTTCAGCCATGAACATGTGAAAAAAGTTAGGTTAAAAATTAGGACCAGAGAAATTCTCTCTGGTCTTTGAGAGTTAATCCAAGTTTTTTACATGTTTGAATTCGTTATTTGATGCTCTACAATGTTTATGTTATGAGTTTTGTCAAAAAATCAAAGAATCAGGAGTTGGCATTTTGTACAAAGAGGCGCGCGTTTTCAAACAAAAGCTGGAGGTTGAAGAAGGTGATGGCTTGGGCTGGGCCTGAGTCACTCTTGCTTTTTGCACCTTTTTTTTCAGTTTGCACCCCCCTGGCCCATTTGATTAAATATGTGTCATTTTTATGTTTTTCCTTTTTATTCTAACTTTATATTTTTTTGCTCAAATATAAAAAATACCAAAAATAATTTTTCCACATTTTTTTATATTTATTTTATATTTATTTACTTTATTAAACATATGTATGTAAAAAATGTAAATCCTTTTTATTAAAACCTTAAAAAATAATATAAAAAATATACTTATTTTTCAGTTATTATTTTTATTTACATTTTAAAAACATTTTCTTGAATATACATTTTTTGCAAATAATTTATTTTATTTTTGTACATACTTAGCACATTTAATATATTTAATATATACATATACATATTTTATTAAATAATTAGGGCAAAAATATAGAAATAATAATTTTTTTATTTTTATTAATATTTGACACTAAAAATACTTTTTTTAACAATATACTTTTTATTTTTTGCATAAATTAATATATATTGTATATAATTAACAAATATTACTATTTATTTAAAATTAGGGTTTTGCCCTAAACAACAAAAATAATTAAAGTATTGACCTTTTTATTTTGTTTATACTTCAAACATAAAAAACCTTTTTCACATACATAAACAATCTTGTTTCTTTGCATAATACATTTTTATTTGATATTTATTTAATTGTATTTATTTAAATGTTAAATATGGACTTGTACATTCGATATGGTTGTAATAACTTAGAATTTATTTCCTTGTCAAAATATCCCCAATTCAAATTTGTATCCCCATCCCCAAATCATGTTGTAATAATCTAGGACTTTAAATTCTCGCACATTTAAAAGCTTTCAATTATGCCATGCTTAGACCTAGGGTTTGTATGCAAAATCAATCAACAAATAGCTTGACCTAATCCAAAGATAAACATGCATGAAAAACAAACACAATGCACACTTGCACCCCTAGGGTTTCATCCACTTGTTGCCTTCAAAAATGGGCCATGGTTGCATGTTGAGTACTTTGGCAAAACAAAAACAAACTAAATGATCATAGTCCCTCGATGACGCTATCGGAGTTGCCTAAACAAAATGATCATAGTCCCTCAAGAAAATTGCCAAAGATACTTGACACAATTGCTTTCATGGTCTATACGATGACCTGCGCCTGTCCCGTTTACATCCTAACACAAGGTTGTTCACCAAATACAATGGTGAAACAACACTATTAAAAGGGTTAAAAACATAAGAAAGATCTTTGAGTAAAATAGGGTAGATAACTCTTAGTTGCTTGATCAAATTTGCAAAAACCTCCTTGCTACTTTTCAAAAACACACTTCACAACACAATTTCAAAATCCAACTTTCAAAACATTGAAAACCTTTTCAAAAGACAAAAACACCTTTGTATACATTCAAACAAGAATCATTACAAAGGTTGCCACAATAATGGCCTCTTTTCAAAACATCTTTCAAAACCACACACAAAGCACCATTTCAAACAATTGAAAATGCAAAGCAAGTGATCTAAGTAAGTAACTAAGAGCCCATGGATAACCATGGATAGAAAGGGTGCTAATACCTTCCCTTTCTATAATCTACTCCCCGAACCCAAGAAAACATCTCAAAGGTCTTTCCTGTGCTTTTTGACCTTTCCTTAGGATAAAATAAAAAGTCGGTGGCGACTTTTGCTAAACCGAAACATTTGCGAAAACAAACGCAAAACCCAAGTCAGTTCTCCCACCGTATCGCCAGAACTGGCGACTCTGCTGGGGAGATTTCTAAAAGTGGAGTTACCTTAGGGCTTAGATCACCTTTTGCATGATTAATGGTTTGCTTTGATTGCTTTACATTTTGGTTCTCTTGTTTGGGCTTGAAATCCTCCACCCGGATTTGGGAAACATTCATAGATAGCAATACATTGTGGAAACTGTGCGGGGTATACCGACACGGTTGAAGAAATAGCTATATTAGTGCGACATATTTGTGAGTACCGGTAGCCTTTGAGTCAATCAAAGAGAATACGGCGCCGCTGAGTGATGTCACTAAGCACTAATGACCTAGAACCTTACTTGACCATCTTGGCCTTTTATTAGGGGTAGTGAGATGACCGGCTTTGGTGCAGTCCGAAGTTGGTAGATACTCGATACTACACTCATTGAGGGTTGTTTTCTTGGAATATTTTGGTCGCTAGTTAAGTGGCTAAACCAAAACAATGAACATAGAAAACAATCCAATGATATTGAGCTCCTTAGAACCCGGTTACTATTTATAGGACAGGTTTTTAAGCCAACTAAACTCAAGAGGGTACTTACCTATGAAACCTCATGCAAGCCTGAAACTAGGGTTTTGTGTGACTTGCTTGTACATGTGTTTTTGCATACATCATGAACATCATAAAGCATCATATGCATCCACTAACCATTTCAAGGGTTTGGATCTTCATCTTTGTTCTTGTTTTGTAGGTCATGGAATCTCTTCGCAGGAAAACAATTCAAGTCAACCTTGTGAGAATCCCTCTTCAACTTAAGGAGCTTACATCCAGAATTCCAGAAAATTCTCTCTTCAGTGAAAGACATGGTAGACTTCTCAACTTAGTCAACACCAGCATTGAAGAAGACATGGTGAAAGTGCTGTTCCAATTCTTTGACCCCCTTCACCACTGTTTCACATTCCCCGACTACCAATTGGTGCCTACTTTAGAGGAATTTTCTCAACTCCTGAGAATTCCTATTCTTAATCAACTACCCTACAACGGTACGAAAAAAGAACCAAAACCTGAAGATGTTGCTCAAGCACTGCACTTGCAACCATCTGACATTAAGGGGCATTGGGAAACCATAAGTGGTGTCAAGGGCTTCTTGGAAAAGTTCTTGTTTGAGAAGGCACAAGAGTGTTGGAATTCCTTGGATCTGCAAGCCTTTGAAGAGATTATGGCACTCCTTATTTATGGGTTGGTCTTGTTCCCAAATCCTGACCAACTTATAGATGTGAACGCTGTCAAGATTTTCATATCCAGGAATCCCATACCTACATTGCTTGGGGACATCCTCCACTCATTTTACACACGAACAATGAGGAAAAGAGGTGTTCTCATGTGATGTACCCCTCTCCTAGCAAGGTGGTTTATTTCTCACCTTCCACAATCAGTTTTGAAGAATGAGCAGGGTTCAAGGTGGTCACAACGATTGATGACCCTCACACATTCTGATATACATTGGTGTTCTCGGTCCAGAGAAAATGTCATCATCATTGATCGTTGTGGTGAGTTCCCTAACGTCCCATTACTTGGCATTAGGGGAGGCATTACCTACAACCCCTGCCTAGCCTTGAGACAATTTGGATATGCTCGGAGGGATGGCCCTCATGACATGTTGATCCCTGACCTAGTGTTTGACTTCGACAACGATGCGCAAGGACTTCGACAGAGATTCATCAGAGCTTGGAGGATGCCTAACAAGGTGGATAGTAAGACACTGGGGCACAAGAACTCCATCCCTCTTGAGCCTTACCTCAAGTGGGTGCAAACCCGCTCCCAGAATCTTATGATGCCATACCCTCACGTTCTCCCCTTGATCAAAGAGCATGTTAAGGAAGGAGAGGTTCCATACACCATCCTACATCCTGACATGCCAACATCATGGGAGGAAATGCAGAAGAGTTGGATCCAACTCAAAGAAGAACAGAATACTTTCGAAGCCAGCTTCTATGCCAGTGAGAAGAAGGTTTTGAAGCTTACCCGCCGACTTCACGAGGAGGAGACCCTCAACACTTACACCGCACCAAAAAGGATGCGCAACGTATTTTTATCTTAAGAAGCTTTGTAATATTTGGCCCATGGGGCATTTATGTACTGACAAAATTTCTTCTTATTAATATGACGTGTGTTCTTTTGTCTGCAACAACTTTGAATTTCTAAATCCTTGAATGCATTACATGAATAAACATATCATTCATCATATGCATAAACAAGTCTTCACACCAGGTTTCCTTATCTTTCTGCTGTTTATTTCAGCAAGATGGATATTGAGCAGACGGTCAAAGATCTGCAGGCGCAAAATTCGCAATTTCAACAACTCCTCATGACCTTGGCAAAGGGTCAGGAGGATCTTAAAGCACTGTTAGAGAAGAAAGAGCAGGAAAAAGGAAAAAAGAAAAAGAAGAGAATTGGGGTAGCTACACTGGGAAGAAGATTTGAGAATGAAGCTAGAAGAGTTCTAGAATTCCCCTCGACGTCTGACGAAGGGACCGGCAAGGGAAAAGGAGCTGCAGTACCCTCTGAGTCTGAGGCTGAAGAGGAAGAGGTTGAGGAAGATGAAGACTATTCAGAACAATAATACCCGCCAGCGGACGACAAATATAAGAACCTGGAAGATAGATTGGCAGCTATGGAGTTGCAAAGGATTCCCGGGTTAGACTTTGAAGAGTTGGGATTGATTGCTGGGATTGTTATCCCTCCCAAGTTCAAGGTGCCGACTTTCGCCAAATATGATGGTATGTCTTGCCCTAAGATGCACCTGAGGTCGTATGTCAGAAAAATTCAACCTCATTCATCCGATAGAAATCTATGGGTACACTTCTTCCAAGACAGCTTGTCTAGTACTCAGCTAGATTGGTTCTATCAGCTCGAGAGGTCAGAAGTGCATAATTGGGAGGACTTGGCAGTTGCCTTCTATCGTCAGTATCAGTACAACGCTGACTTGGCGCCTACCCGTACTCAGCTACAAAGTATGGGGATGGCCTCAAATGAGGGGTTTAAAGAGTACGCCCAGAAGTGGCGTGACCTGGCTGGAAGGGTGCAGCCACCGCTATCGGATAGGGAACTAGTCGACATGTTCTTGGGGACCCTATTTGGCCCTTTCTTCAACCATCTAATCGGGAGCTCTTCTGCAGGATTTACTGAACTGATTCTGACTGGCGAAAGGGTGGAAGCCGGTATTAAGAGCGGAAAGATTCAAAAGGATGCCTCTGCGTCCACAGCTGCTAAAAAACCTTTCCCCGCCAAGAAAGAAACATCTGCTATATACTCTCAGAAGGGACTGGGAAGAACTGAGCGCCGGCCGACTGTAGGGGCCGTGATGATTCAAAATTCGTCAAGTGATCAGCCTCGTATCAATCAGTCGAGGCCTAATCAACAACGGGTAGAACGGCCACAACGGCAGTTCACCCGCATCAACATGACGCTCGCACAAGTTCTTCCCCATTTGTTGAAGCTAAATCTGACTAGTTTAAAAGAGATACCAAAGAATGTGAATACCACCTCTCCATCTTACAATCCAAACGCTAAGTGTGCTTACCATTCCGACAGCGCCGGGTACGACACCAACAATTGCTGGGCGCTCAAGAACAAAATTCAGGATTTGATAGACGCTAAAGAAGTTGAATTTGACGCCCCTGAAAAGCCGAATGTAATCTCTGCTCCAATGCCGAAGCATGGCCACAATGCCCATGTTGTTGAAGAGGATCTGTTTGTTGCTACTGTTGATGATTTGATAACTCCACTACTGATAATCAAGTTGAATTTGCTGAAGGCTGAGATTTTCCCAGGTTGTGAAGAAGATTGCTGCTTTTGTTCATCCTTACCAACCGACTGTCCATTGTTGAAGTTAGGCATCCAACGCCTAATGGATAACCAAGAAATCCTTTTTGAAAAGACTCATGTTACACCGACTCCTATCAATGATGTTTCAATAATAACCATATCCGCCAATCTTTCCAAGGTCTCCAAAAGACCTGTTAAGATTACATCCGCTCCGAAGACTGCACCTTTGAAGATAACCATGCCCGGGCCCGTCCCGTACAAGTCCGACAAATCAATACCGTGGAACTATGGTGGAGAAATCTACTACCACGGTATTAAACAAATTGAATCAACTGAAGAGAGTTCTGATGAAGAGACTTCCGACATTGGAAACATTGCTGGAACGAGTAAAATCACCTGCAGTGGAAGAATTTTCTCTCCAGAGATTGCCCCTCCAAAGGCAATCTTTGGACCCTCAGCTGCTCCTAAGGTTACCCCTGCACCGGTAAACATATCTGCAAGAACTCCAATTATTAAAGAAGTTGTAACTCCTATGGTTGTCCCTTCTGCTGCTGCTGATGATAGGGGGAAAGGGATCCAAGAAGAGCCCGTCAGGACGAGGGCTCAGCCATTGGTCATCCCTGAAACCTCTAAAAAAGAAATGGAAGAGATTTTGAAAATAATCAAGAAAAGCGATTATGATGTTGTGGAACAACTGGGGCAAAACCCTCAAAGATCTCTATGTTGGCTCTGATGCTTTGTTTAGAGGCTCATGCTAAAGCTTTGAGAAGATTTTTGAAGACGGCCCATGTACCCCAAGAGACCTCGGCTGACCAATTTCAGGATTGTGTAGCCAGTCTTACTGCTGACAACGGCCTGGGTTTTTCCGATGCTGACCTGACTCCCAAGGGAAGGAAGCACAATGATGCATTACATGTTTCGGTTGAATGCCGAGGAACCACTCTCGCCCATGTCTTGATCGATATTGGTTCTTCCCTAAATGTGCTGCCTAAGAAAGCTCTGGACCGGTTGGATTGTAAAGGCTTGGAGCTGAAACCAAGTAATATTATTGTCAGGGCCTTTGACGGGTCTAAAAGGATGGTGCATGGGGAGGTCGATATTCCCATCAAGGTAGGCACTGAAGTGTTCAACTCCACTTTCTACGTAATGGACATCCACCCATCATACTCTTGCTTGCTAGGAAGACCGTGGATCCATTATGCTGGGGCAGTCACCTCCTCTTTACATCAGATGCTGAAATACCCTGTTAAGGGTAAAATCATAACTGTACATGGTGAGGAGGAGTATATGATCAGTCATCTCAATCCTTTAGGTATGTGGAAGTGGATGGCGAGTTCATCGAAACACCTTTTCAACATTTCGAGGAAGTTTCTCCCGAGGTGGCAGTAGCAAAGGCAGTGGTGGAGGTACCTATCATTCCCAAGCAGGTGGCTAGGATGGCATCTCTCAAAGACACAAAGGCTGCGATTAAAGAAGGAAAGAGCGCAGTATGGGGACAGTTTCTCGACTTCCCCTATAAGACAGACAAGTTTGGGTTGGGGTTTACGGCTGTGGGACAAAAGGCTATGCGTCGCTCCAAAATTGAAAAAACACCCGTCAAGATTTCTCATCATGGAATCAATGCTTTAGAAGATGATGATGAAGAGGGAAACTTTGAAGATTGGATCTTTCTAACCATTGAAGGAGGACTGAACAACTGGGAGGTGAAAGACTTCGTTCCCATTACTTTCATCAATCAGTAATTTATCTTTTGAACATTTCCTGTTTGGTCTGTAATAATTATTAAACAATTCGCACACTATTTTTCACCTCATGCCTTGCCCGGGGCATGTAGGTCCATTTGTAAGGGTTTGATTCTCTTCATAATCATATGCCATGTTTTAACGAATCATTGGACGTTTTTCATTTATAAACTGCTGTGTTCATTTTCTTTCCTTTTGCATTTTTGTTTGTTTAAGGATGGCTATCCCTTACACACACCCACACTCACAAATGCAGGCACCCATCCACTCCGGATTCCATGGGTGACTATTCTGTTTTATCCTTCAATAACTCTAAAGATTTGGTCAATCAGGCTGAGTACGAAGTTGACGAAGATTGTGAAGTATCGGGAGAGTTAGCCAGACTCCTACAACAAGAAGAGAGGGCCATCTTGCCTCATGAAGAGTTGCTAGAAACCATCAACTTAGGGACAGAGAAAGATATGAAGGAAGTAAAAGTGGGTGCCAATCTGGAACAAAGTGTCAAGGAACGCTTAGTACAGTTGTTGAATGAAAACGTTGAAATCTTCGCCTGGTCTTATGAAGACATGCCAGGGTTAGACACAAATATCGTGGTTCACCGTCTCCCCACAAGAGAAGATTGTCCACCGATCAAGCAAAAGGTTCGTCGAATGAGGCCTGACATGTCTGAGAAAATTAAGGCTGAAGTAATGAAGCAATTCAACACTGGCTTTCTGGCTGTTACATCCTATCCACAATGGGTTGCTAACATCGTGCCCGTACCTAAAAAAGACGGCAAAGTCAGAATGTGTGTAGACTATCGGGATTTGAACAGGGCCAGCCCTAAAGATGATTTTCCGCTACCACATATCGACATCTTGGTTGACAACACAGCTCAGCACAAGGTTTTTTCCTTCATGGACGGATTCTCGGGCTACAACCAGATTAAAATGGCCCCCGAGGACATGGAGAAAACAACCTTTGTTACACAATGGGGTACCTTCTACTACAAGGTGATGCCGTTCGGACTGAAGAACGCGGGGGCAACTTATCAACGCGCCATGGTAGCTTTGTTTCATGATATGATACATCATGAGATCGAAGTTTACATAGATGACATGATAGCTCGATCACAAACAGAAGAAGAACACCTTGAACATTTGCAGAAGTTGTTTGCCAGGTTGAAGGAGTACAAACTCAGGCTGAATCCAAGCAAGTGCACTTTTGGAGTTAGGTCTGGTAAAATTCTGGTATTTATTATCAGCAACAAGGGCATTGAGGTTGATCCAGCAAAAGTAAAGGCTATACAAGAAATGCCTGCCCCCCGTACTGAAAAGGAGGTTAGAGGATTCTTGGGACGCTTGAACTATATCGCCAGGTTCATCTCTCACCTGACGTCTACCTGTGAGCCAATTTTCAAACTATTGAAGAAGGATCAGGTAGTTGAATGGAACGATGATTGTCAAGTTGATTTTGATAAGATCAAGGAGTATTTACTAGAACCTCCTATCCTGATGCCCCCCGTCGAAGGAAGGCCGTTGATCATGTATCTGACTGTTTTGGACAACTCAATGGGGTGCGTACTGGGCCAACATGACGAGTCTGGTCGAAAAGAGCATGCCATTTATTACCTTAGCAAAAAGTTTACCGACTGTGAGACTCGCTACTCATTGCTCGAGAAAACTTGTTGCGCTTTGGTATGGGCTGCTCACCGACTAAGGTAGTATATGTTGACTCATACCACTTTGCTGATTTCCAAAATGGATCCAATCAAGTATATCTTCGAGAAGCCTGCTTTATCTGGAAGAATCGCTAGATGGCAGATGATCCTGACTGAGTATGACATCCAGTATACTACCCAAAAAGCTATAAAAGGGAGTGTACTAGCTGACCATCTAGCTCATCAAGCCGTCGAAGATTATCAGTCTATGAGATTCGACTTCCCGGACGAGGACATCATGACATTAGACAACGTCAAAGGTAACGGACCGTATGACGGACCTGAACAAGGATCCCGATGGACCTTGTACTTTGATGGAGCTTTAAATGCACTTGGCAACGGTATCGGTGCAGTACTTATCTCTCCGGAAGGTTGCCATACACCTTTCACGGCCCGACTTTGTTTCAGCTGTACCAACAACATGGCCGAATATGAAGCTTGCATCTTTGGTCTCAAGGCTGCTATAGACTTGGGGGTCAAATCTTTGATCGTATTTGGGGACTCGGCTTTAGTTATCAGTCAAGTCAAAGGAGAGTGGGACACCAAACATCCTAATCTCATCCCATACAAAGAACATGTCCTGACATTGTTGCCTCATTTCGAGCAGGTTACTTTCGAGCATTTCCCGCGAGAAGAAAATCAGCTAGCAGATGCTCTGGCTATAATGTCTTCCATGTTTAAACTCAACTGGGATAACGAGGCTCCCCAAATCACCATCGAGCGAATGGATGAACCTGCACATTGTCATGAGATTAATACCAAAGAAGTAGTGGAACAACCCTGGTTTCATGAAATCAAAAGGTATCTCCAGACTAGAGAATATCCCGAAGGATCTTCCGTCAATGACAAAAAGTTCTTAAGGAGATTTGCTGCCAAGTTCTTCCTAAGCAATGGCATCCTTTATAAGCGCAGCCATGATTGTGTTTTACTTTGATGTGTAGACAAGGCTGAAGCAGAGTTGATCATTACTGAGATACACAGTGGCACATTTGGCACCCACTTGAGCGGACATACGATGGCTAAAAAGATTCTAAGGGCAGGCTACTACTGGTCTACCATGGAAGCTGATTGTCATCAACATTCCCGTACTTGCCATAAATGCCAAGTCTATGCCGACAAAGTACATATTCCTCCTGTTCCTCTCAACATTCTGACAACTCCTTGGCCGTTCGCAATGTGGGGCATTGACATGATTGGGGAGATCAAGCCCACAGCGTCCAACGGACATCGTTTCATCTTGGTCGCTATTGACTATTTCACCAAGTGGGTCGAAGCAGCTTCCTTTGCCTCTGTTACGAAGAATGTGGTTGCCCGCTTCATCAAGCAGAACCTCATATGCTAGTATGGTGTCCCCGACTAGGATCATCACAGACAACGGTACAAATCTGAACAATACTATGATCACCACTCTATGCGAACAGTTCAAGATTTATCATCACAATTCATCTCCCTATCGGCCGAAGATGAACGGTGTTGTTGAAGCTGCAAACAAAAACATCAAGAAGATCATTCAGAAAATGACAGTTACCTACAAGGACTGGCATGAGATGTTACCGTTTTCTCTGCATGGATATCGTACCACGGCACGTACTTCAACAGGGGCAACCCCATTCTCTTTGGTATATGGCATGGAAGTTGTCCTACCTATGGAAGTTCAGATTCCTTCTTTAAGTATTATGAAGGACGCTGGTTTGAGTGAAGACGATTGGATCCAGACCCGACTTGATCAACTTAATTTGATCAACGAGAAGCGACTCACTGCTGTTTGCCATGGTCAGACGTACCAAAAACGGATGATCAAGGCTTTCAACAAGAAAGTAAGACGTCAGGTATATCAAGTCGGAGATCTTGTAATCAAGCGGATCATCTTGCCGCAAAGTGATCCCAGGGGAAAATGGACTCCTACTTACGAAGGACCATTTGTGATCAAGAGCATATTTTCTGGTGGGGCAATGATTTTGACCACCATGGACGGCAACGATTTGCCACACCCTGCGAACGCAGACATAGTCAAAAGATACTACGCATAAAACGACCCGGCAAGTTGAAAACCCGAAAGGGCGACTTGGGCAAAAATGGGCATCCCGGTGAACCGAAAACCCGAAAGGGCAGTTCAGGCAAAAATCAGGGATAAAACAAAAAAATCTGTACACCCGGCAAGTCGAAAACCCGAAAGGGCGACTTGGGCAAAAAAGGGTTTCCTGGTGGATCGAAAACCCGAAAGGGAGATTCAGGCAAAAGTTAGGGAATTAAAGTGTATGACTATGTCTCGTCGAATCACTTTAAGGAATAAATCTCTTCACCAACAAGCTCCAAGCTTCTGATCAATCCAATCACCGGTGGACGAAGTAGTGAATGAACAAGACATTCAGAGTTGTGAAGGCTATAGCAGAATGGGAATCCCATGGAATTATTACACATAGCCATCTTTTCTTTTGTATAAAACTTCCCAATTTTTACGACAACATTCTCTTACTAGGATGTCGGTCTCCTTTGTACAAAAATACTCATAAAAAGTTAATACAAATACACTTCCAAGTGCAGAAATTTGCTTTCCTTTTCTTTTTACACTTATGTTTTATTTGAAAAAACGTCCAATGTTTTGTTAAATAGGCATATGCATTTGAACATAATCATTGCTTACAAATAAAAATTGAGAAAAGATGATTGCTGATAGGTTGAAGGTATAGGTAGATATCTTGATGCCCTTTCAGAAGAAATCCCCAGCGGAATTAAACTTCAAGATCCTCGACAAAGTTAAAATTCGGAATCCATTCCTCCAATAGAGTTAAGCTTCAGGATCCTCGGCAGAGCAAAAGCTTTCTAAAAGCTGAATTCCCCAGCTAAAGAGCATTCCAGAGCTTAATTCCCCTCAGAGTCAAGTTTCAAGATCCCCAGTGGAGCTCAAAAAACCTGAAAATCCTATCCCCGACGGAACCAGAATAGTGAACATTCTCCCCACAGAGATACTTCCCATCAGATTGAAGATTCTCAGTCTCACTTCTCCAGCATAAGTCTCCCAGGTTTTAACTTCCCAGTAGAGATTTTCAAAGTTTTCCTTATCCCCCAAGTAGTCAGCAGTCAGCAAGGATTTCTCATCTTCAGTAATCAAAGATCCTTGGAATCCCCAGCTTCGGTCATGGATTTATTTTCCCCAGCAGCAGTCAAAGATTCCGTTATCTCCAGCTACCAGGATTTATCTTCCTCAGCAAGATGACTACTCAACTTACATGCATAATCATTACATTCATATATCATAAACATTGATGAAACGCATTTCAGTCCATCATACATATCATGCAACATGATTTTGTGTTTTAGCTAACATTTTATCCTTTTCAGGATAAGATTAAAAGGCTATTGTTAACAATTATTTAGATACAGTATGGATATACCCCAGACACGACGGTCATTCTATTACTCATTCAAAACTTCAAGTTAAATACAGTACAGATACACCCCAGATACGGCGGTCATTCTACTACTCATTCGGACTACAGCAATCAGATACAGACTAGATACGCCCCAAACATGGCGGCCATTCTATCTCTCATTCAGATTAATTTATCAACCTCAAGGTCCAATGCATTCCAAACACGGATACCATTTTGACCCCTACATCAGCAGTTTGATTCTCCCCAGTGCATTCGCCACGGGAGTCATTCTGTCACTCACTCAGATCCCAGTTACAGTTTCAGATACACTCCAGACACGGAAGTCATTTTGCTACTCATACAGATCTCAACCTCAGATACAGTCCAGATACGCTCCAGACACGGTTTCCATTCTGTCACTCATTCAGAGTTTATCCCCAGCACACAATTGCTCCATACACAGATATTTCTCTGTTACCCAGATACAATACAGATACACTCCAGACACGACAATCATTCTGATATTCATTCTACATTCAAACACAGTCACAGCTCAGCTACGCCCCAGACGCGGAGGCCATTCTTTTGCTCATACAAACTCAGTCTCCAGATACAGTTCAAATGCATTCCAGACACGGATACCATTTTGATCCTCATTCTTCTGACCTACAACATTGTGGTTCGACAAACACTCTTGGATGGCATCTTTTAAGCCCATCTCCAACAAGATTCTACCATCTCCAAATGGCATCTTTAAGCCCATTCCTGCATCTATGTCTTGACGAGTGCAAATTTACGGGCACTCTAGTGTCCAATCCTCTTTTACCTTTGAGTCGCGAAAGGCAAGCCTGCCAATCTAACTCTTCAGGTTCAAGAAGATTGAACAGGGGCAACTGTTGTACCCCAAAATTTTCCCTCTCATTTCATCAACATTTTCTCATCACAAGGCTCTTGGAACTGAAGATCAAGCTGGGGTTTGCTCTACTTAAGACCCCTCATTGCACTGTTGACCCAAATTAGGGTTTGAGTTTGCACAGGGATGTTTTAACCTAAAATTCCCAAAGTGACTTTCATACTTCATTTTGGACTCACAAGTTTGTCCATACCAAGTTTCAAGCCTTGAATCAAATATTTGCCCAGTCAATTGGACAGTTGACCTAGAAATCGACTATATTGGGGGAAAAGTCAACTGTAGCCAATTGACAGTCAAACTTCATGATTTTTGACCCACATCAACATAATGAAATCACATGAACCATTTGATCAAGTTTGGATCACAATTCCACAAGAAATTTGATCAGATCACCAAAAGGGCAAAATGGTCATTTTTAGGGTTCTGACTGCACAAAGGCAATTTTTGACGGTTTGACCTAACCAATGGCAAACCAAGCTCACATATGGACTCAAGGAATCAATGAAATTGTCTTGATCCATTCAACAAGTTCAAAAGATTTCAAATGCATGGGATTGACAGATGAGTTTTTCAGTCAACTGATCAAAATTTAATTGTACACTGAAAAGTCAAACTTTGACTTTTTTGGTCAAAATCAAGTGCCAAGATTCATTTTTCATCAAGACATGTCAAATTATGAAACTTATCCATCAAGAAACCCAAAAGTGCAAATTAGGGTTTAAAATGAAAAAATTCATAACTTAGAAATTTTCTAAGTTATGAAATTTTCTTATTTTTTCCTAACTTTGTCCCATTTTTTCACCAATATGCAAATGGATTCAAACAAAACTTGAAACATTAAAGTTGTAGTCCATCACAAAAGCTACAACTTTTATTCACAAAGTTTTCTCAAAGGAAGCTTGTATCTCAAGTTATGATTTTTGGAACAAGGGTGCCTAAAACTTTTAACTTAGAAGAAATTTGCCCTATTCTAGGCAGGATTTTGGCCCATCTTCTTGGCCATTTTTCACATGGTTCCACTTGGAGTTTCAATTTGCATTACAAAGATGGATTGTATTATATGTTCCAAGATTTCCAAATTGTCCAAGAAATCCTCAAACACCCTTGTGATTAGAGAGAATCGAATTCACAAAGTTGGCCAAAACTCACTTTTGTTCATGACCAATACATGTTCATAGCAAATGACATTTTCAAATAAGCTTGTTTCATGCTAGCTTGCAGGCCTCAAAACCAACTTACAGTCCATAAGTTAATTCTTAACCATTGAATTAAGATGATATCTTGGCCATTTGGGCATTACATGCAAAACTAACCCCTAATTAGAAAAAGCAAAGTTTCCATTTTTGCCTAAAGTTGCTTTATGTCAAACAATGAATCTTTGAGACATGGGGCCAGATCTTTAGAGGCAAATAAAATCCACAAATTCCAGTTACCAAGAGCCAAAGTTGTAGCATACTTGAGGGCATTGTACAGGCTTGTATTCACACTTACACTTTCTTGCTTCAAGTAGAAGAAATATTGCAAAACACATACCAACTCTCATTTCTGTCAACACAGCCAAAAACAAACTTTGTGAACAAGTTCCACACACCAAAACAGACCTAAGGCATGACTCATTGATCCCTCATACCTCCTAATACACAAAACCACTGTTTTGCTGCAAAACAGGGCACTCCCTGCAACTTGACTTCTATAGAACAATCCACTCGTGCGTTTTTGCCCAAACCAGTGCAAACACCTTCCATTTCATCCATCCAAACTATTTCAAGCCTTAAACACCAGCTGTAACACCTCTAATCCCATTTGCCATTTTCATTTCAAAGCTTTGCAGGTGGACTTCTACAGCACAATACAGGGTGTTTCAAAGCAAGCCAGGTATTGGAGAAGCTTCCTTGGACTTCAGGCAAGCTCAACAGAAGCTCAAACACCATTGAAGGTTGCTACATTGCTCTACTCGATTCAAGCTGAAACAGGTTTTTGTCCACTTCCTATCTCTCTATTTAGGAACATTTAGCTTTAGGTTTATGAATGAAACATGTCCTACTCATAGCCCTGAAGCCATACATGTGATCAGTTTTCATTTATATTGTGCGTGCTATGAGAATTTCAGCCATGAACATGTGAAAAAAGTTAGGTTAAAAATTAGGGCCAAATAAATTCTCTCTGGTCTTTGAGAGTTAATCCAAGTTTTTTACATGTTTGAATTCGTTATTTGATGCTCTACAATGTTTATGTTATGAGTTTTGTCAAAAAATCAAAGAATCAGGAGTTGGCATTTTGTACAAAGAGGCGCGCGTTTTCAAACAGAAGCTGGAGGTTGAAGAAGGTGATGGCTTGGGCTGGGCCTGAGTCACTCTTGCTTTTTGCACCCTTTTTTTCAGTTTGCACCCCCTGGCCCATTTGATTAAATATGTGTCATTTTTATGTTTTTCCTTTTTATTCTGACTTTATATTTTTTTGCTCAAATATAAAAAATACCAAAAATAATTTTTCCACTTTTTTTTATATTTATTTGATATTTATTTACTTTATTAAACATATGTATGTAAAAAATGTAAATCCTTTTTATTAAAACCTTAAAAAATAATATAAAAAATATACTTATTTTTCAGTTATTATTTTTATTTACATTTTAAAAACATTTTCTTAAATATAAATTTTTTGCAAATAATTTATTTTTTTTTTGTACATACTTAGCACATTAAATATATTTAATATATACATATACATATTTTATTAAATAATTAGGGCAAAAATATAGAAATAATACTTTTTTATTTTTATTAATATTTGACACTAGAAATACTTTTTTTAACAATATACTTTTTATTTTTTGCATAAATTAATATATATTGTATATAA
Organism: Vicia faba; assembly: GCA_948472305.1. Lineage (NCBI taxonomy): Eukaryota > Viridiplantae > Streptophyta > Magnoliopsida > Fabales > Fabaceae > Vicia > Vicia faba. Next base: position 855,074,996 of record OX451735.1, on the reverse strand, counting down.
TTAACAAATATTACTATTTATTTAAAATTAGGGTTTTGCCCTAAACAACAAAAATAATTAAAATATTGACCTTTTTATTTTGTTTATACTTCAAACATAAAAAACCTTTTTCACATACATAAACAATCTTGTTTCTTTGCATAATACATTTTTATTTGATATTTATTTAATTGTATTTATTTAAATGTTAAATATGGACTTGTACATTCGATATGGTTGTAATAACTTAGAATTTATTTCCTTGTCAAAATATCCCCAATTCAAATTTGTATCCCCATCCCCATAATCATGTTGTAATAATCTAGGACTTTAAATTCTCGCACATTTAAAAGCTTTCAATTATGCCATGCTTAGACCTAGGGTTTGTATGCAAAATCAATCAACAAATAGCTTGACCTAATCCAAAGATAAACATGCATGAAAAACAAACACAATGCACACTTGCACCCATAGGGTTTCATCCACTTGTTGCCTTCAAAAATGGGCCATGGTTGCATGTTGAGTACTTTGGCAAAACAAAAACAAACTAAATGATCATAGTCCTTCGATGACGCTATCGGAGTTGCCTAAACAAAATGATCATAGTCCCTCAAGAAAATTGCCAAAGATACTTGACACAATTGCTTTCATGGTCTATACGATGACCCGCGCCAGTCCCGTTTACATTCTAACACAAGGTTGTTCACCAAATACAATGGTGAAACAACACTGTTAAAAGGGTTAAAAACATAAGAAATATCTTTGAGTAAAATAGGGTAGATAACTCTTAGTTGCTTGATCAAATTTGCAAAAACCTCCTTGCTACTTTTCAAAAACACACTTCACAACACAATTTCAAAATCCAACTTTCAAAACATTGAAAACCTTTTCAAAAGACAAAAACACCTTTGTATACATTCAAACAAGAATCATTACAAAGGTTGCCACAACAATGGCCTCTTTTCAAAACATCTTTCGAAACCACACACAAAGCACCATTTCAAACAATTGAAAATGCAAAGCAAGTGATCTAAGCAAGTAACTAAGAGCCCATGGATAACCATGGATAGAAATGGTGCTAATACCTTCCCTTTCTATAATATACTCCCCGAACCCAAGAAAACATCTCAGAGGTCTTTCCTGTGCTTTTTGACCTTTCCTTAGGATAAAATAAAAAGTCGGTGGCGACTCTTGCTAAACCGAAACATTTGCGAAAACAAACGCAAAATCCAAGTCAGTTCTCCCACCGTATCACAAAAGGAGACATGAGCCATGTTCTTCTAGCCTTGAAGAACATCATTGAGAGGCAAGATCAGATTCCTAGGTTTTATACCCCAATTTTTCCCCCTAAGATCTCTCATCATTTCAATGACAACCCAATCACATCAAGATCACACACTAGGGTTTGGTTCTTCTTCCTATCTTTAGGTTTTCTCATGTGGGATCACCAAGCACCTTGATTTATATATCTTGTATTGATTTAATTTTAACTAACGAATTGAGTATATGTATATTTGATCTATGGATGTTGGTATTATAGGTGATGGCACAACACCTTTCATCAGGATAATTCATAGGTTCATGAGTTTATTTCCATTCTTTCTTTAACAAAGTTTCATTGAAATTTAAGCTTCATCTTTGTGTTTTTTTCAAGATAACATGATTCCAAAGTCTACTATGTCTCGTCATGCTCTACTTTGCTAAGGAAAGTCAAGAGATGCAAGATTGATTCAAGAAGTTTGACCTAATTTGACAAGTTCTTGATTCCTTGATTACAAGTGCATAACTTTCTCAATTTTAAACATTTGGAAGTGATTATATTTTCTATGGGTTCTTGTTATCATCCACAACAACTTCTCTTCACATAGAAAAAGCAATTGTGCAAGAAATATTGTCAAAAGTTGAAAGGGGTCCAAGTCATTTTGATGCTTTAAGAGCTAGGGTTTTGAAATTCTAAGGGCTATATCTTGTTCGTCTTTTGAGATTTTTGAGTGATTCCAAAGACATGGTTCTCTTTAAACGGTTATTAACAAATCACTTCAAGAGTTTCAAGAAAATTTTATATGGAAGATCACTAATGATTGAGAAAGATTACAAGTCCTCTAGATAGACCATCAAATTCTTTTATGTGACTTCAAAGGGTCATAACTTAGCCAGTTTTTATCATCTTGAGCTCATTATTTTTTCACAATGATCTTAGAGATGTTAAATTTAACTATCTTTTTGGTTTTAAGCTTGTAAATAATTGAAAGATACTTTTTGAGTTCAAAAGATTACAGGTCACCTTGTGGATTTTCATCAATTTCACAAGATTATAACTTATTCAATATTTGGAAATTTTGAGTGATATAAGTTTCACAATATTCTTTAAGGAGTCTACTTAAATCTAGCATCAATGATAAAAGCTCAATTTTTAAGGAAATCCTTATTTGGAATCAAAACATTACAGGTCATTTTTGAGAAAAAAACTTAGAATTTTTCTAAGTATAAAAGTCAGCGCATTTTTCTTGATTTTGACCAAGCATAACTTTCAGCTTAAGCATCCAAACGAATTATTTCTTGGCACATTATAAAGAGTGTTATATGATCTTTCTAATGCTTTAAGAATCATCCCATAAAGGTCCATGAATAGTGAGCTATACATTGCTGAAGTTGGCTCCTTGAAATTTGTTTTTGTTTCAAGTCAGAAATTTTTACCACGAGTAAACGTGGATTACAAGTCAAATTAATCAAGATTTAGTAGCTAAACACATTTAACTAATTGTCCATATGCATTTTGACAAGAATTGCACTTGGTATGAGGTCGTTTTGGGGCATTTCAAGTCACATGTTTGGCATGATCACAACTGGCTTCTTTTACACGATTTGCTCAAAACTTCCCTCACTTATCATCATCATTCACTTCCCTATCAATAAAGGGTGATATATCTCTCATTTTCCCAAGCTTGGACAACCAAAATCACTCTGCCAAACTCTCTCCATAACTCACTTTTCTGAGTTTTCAAATTCATCTTTTCTCCACTTTTTAAACCAATTTATTTGTTGATTCTTCATCCTTGAACTTCACTGAAGCTAACAGAAGAAGAACTAAGCCTTGAGGTGTCCTAAATCGTGCTAGCCAAGTCCAATTGCAGATCAAATTCATCTGACTTCGTTCAAGTAGTTTAAGGCACTAAATCTTCTAACTTAAATTACAAGAATGGTTTATGATGTTCACTGATGCTTGTTATTACCTCAATTTTGGTGAATAAATGCATTTGATGCTTCTGTTTTTCAATTTTAAAATTTTTCAAAACCTCTCTGGTTTTTTCCAAATTGAGTAAGCTGTGTTTTATATAAATTTGGTGCGAGGATATGGTTGTGATCGCTTTGAACAGACACGTCTAATGATACCACTATGAGCATCTAAATTTACATATTTAAGAATCATGATCTCACCCTAGTTACAGGGTAGCTGGAGGTTGATGATGACCTACATGGCTTCTTTAACCAATGAGACAGGGCAATTGAAATGTTGTGATTGGTCTAGCTATCGTGACTGCAGTGCGCGCTTGTTGATTGTGGATCACCATACATCATCACTCTTAAGACATTAGATGTGCCAGCGTGTTCTAATGAACCAGATCCAACGCCTCACATTATTTCCGATTTATTTATTTTTACAAAATTTGTTTTAAATTTGTTTTAATTTCAAAAATTCATAACTCTCTTATTTTTTATTCAAAAATTATGAAAAAAATATACAAAAATACTTTGAATTATTTCTGATTTTTTAATATTTTTGAATATTTTTATTTTGATATTTGATATTTTTCATAATTTTTGTATTGTTTGCCTTATTTTAATTATTTCAAAAATATTGTATGGTCTTTTTAAATTATGGAAAAATTATGGAAGGATCCAATGACCTCTTGAAAAATATTGGCGACCTCATTTTATTTTTATTTCTGATTTTACTATTTTTTACAAATTTTGGTTTATTTTGTTTATTTCTTTAAATTTTAAAAATAGTTTTTGACTTAAAAAAAATTCTTAATTTTTTTGTCAACTATTATTGACTTATGTTTGACTTCTGACTATTTTTTAGGATTTTTTATTTAGTGTTTTAATATACTTTGTGTATTTTACCAATTATTTTCCTTTTATTAACCATTTAAATATTTTTTATTAAATATTATTTTATTATTTTTGTTTGGTTCTGACTTGGATTTCATTTGGTGAAAAATTACTCAACCTCATTGGATCTTGGGTGTTGATAGATTGAAAAACCAAATCCACCAAAATGGATGAATGATGTTGATGAAATTTGAAACCCTAATTTCATCTAATAAATCCCCTCCCTTTTGTCCCAATTCGAGAAATGATCATTCGTGGCCTAAACCCATGTTTGCAAGCCCAAGTATGTTTAATTTGAAACCTTTGATTCAATAACCATGAGGTTCATTGTTAAGAGGCTTTGGTCTTATCAATTCTCGAATGAACCATCATAAACTTTGGTCTAAGTGAATTATTGAAACATCTTTGATCATATGTCGTTGCTTCGAGAATTTGAAATGAATGATATACTTGACAAAAAGCAAATGAGACTTGTTATTGAGAAGCTTTAATTTTATCTATATTCTAATGAGTTTTCAAATGCAAGTTTCAACATAGTCATTTAACTAACCTCTAATTTCTAACTCACTAATAATTGACTTTTACTTTATGCTTCTTGCCTTTACTTTCCTGTACCATTTATTTTGGAATTTACATTTCATGTAATTTTTACCTTTTCATCACTTGAGCATTTATCTAAGTCATTTTTATTTTTGCTTACTTGAGCTTTTCATTTTCCTTTTGAAGATACTTAATAACCAACTTGAACAATAAAAAACTTTAAGGTTACTTGGACTATTTAGTTACTATCCTTGGCATAATGGAGTTGTGGACCTCTTGGACTTAGGATTAGAAGCCTTTATACCCTTTGGACCTTGTAACTTTGTTGTTATTTTGTCTGGAGCTCTTGGGGTTTACCCCAAGACATTGGGTTGATTTTTCTTTGTGTGTAGGTTATTCTGATTATATGCTTTGTCTGTGATTAGGAATTCCTCTGTATACAGTTGTTACTCTGCCCAATTTTTTATGTGAAGACTTAATGCATCTGAAGCTTGGTATTCTTATGAGGTTTAGTATCTTTGCTTATTTGGTTGCAATCCAAAGGATTGGAGTTCTACATTGACTCTTTGTGTCAAGTATTGACTTATTGTTGGTTAGACGGTTATTTTCTCTAGCTTTTACCTTATGCTTTAGGATAGTCCCTTCATTTCTTCCTATCTTCTTTAATTTCAAAATAAAATCTTCCCCCTCCTTTTTAAAACTCTTCTGGTTTTTCTAACTTGAACCACTTTCACAATAAAGTTGGACTTAGGTCCACGCATTTTCAAAAAAACAGTTTCTTAATCAAACTTTAACCAACTTAATCATAGTTTGACATTTTTGTGAGAAGACTAAAAGTCAATCAATCTCATTCAAACCATTTTGCCACTTTGGCTTTTTTAATTTAAAATTTTCTCAAAAGATCAGACTCTTGTCAATCTTTGTAGTGATGTGTGCAAATATACTTCCATGATATGTAGTAAAGTGAAATATTTCCCACTTGGGTGTCAAGTAAGGCTTTGTTGATTTTAAAATCCAAGCTATATCCTCCACTTTGAGATGATGCAAATTCTCCTTTCTCATAATCATGGGTAGTAAGTATGTTTTCCACTCGGATATGACGATGACATCTCATCTCTTAAAATTAACCAACACACTTGTTTGTTTTAAAATTTCTAAAGGTGAACTACAAGTACCATGATCCCCTATTGCATGGAAGGTGGTACGTATGCATTAAAGGTTCGCAACCACGACGGGTGCAAAAATTGTAAAAAAATACTTCTTTTCCAATCTCCACCATCTACTTTTTATACAACATTTATAGCCAAAATACAAAAAATTCCAAAGAGGTTCATGTGGAGTAGCGTAGATGTTTAGGGTGCTAATACCTTCCCTTTGCATAACCAACCCATGTACCTAGATTCTCTTCCACTCTGTTTTGGGTTATTCTCTCTTTTCCCATTCCTCTGGAAATAATAAAGCATTGTGGCGATTTTTATTTGATCTGTGCGAGTCAAGTCAGTCCAATGGATTTGTCTTAACATTTCTACCACTACAGTAGGGTAGCCTTTGAATAAGTAGCCCAGACTAATAGTGCATCGAGTGGTCACCAACCAAGACAAGAACCGGACTCAGGTCCTCTAAAGTTAACTATGGCTTAGTAAGAAGCCAAGAAAGCTGATACTGAAGGCTTTGTCCCACCTCTTCCGAAGGTAAGGGCATCTCATACCTTACAGATTCAAGTTAACAATCCACACAACATAGATAACTACATAGACCTGCAATATGAGGATCATGACTTAGAAGGAATTAACCAATATCCTCAAAGGATTGCCCATACCAATGTTGCTGAAAATCCCATGGCACTCAATCAGTTTAAAGCTCTTGAAGAAAGGTTGAAGGCTGTGGAGGGCTACAACGCTTTCAACGTCGATGCTCTCGAAATGGGTCTAGTTCCAGATGTGGTGATTCCTCCAAAATTTAAAGCACATGACTTTGGAAAATATAAGGAACTCACATGCCCGAGGAACTATCTACAAATGTACTGCCGAAAGATGCATGCCTATACTCAAGATCAGAAGCTGATGATCCATTGTTTCCAAGACAGTTTAAGTGGGGCATCTCTAGATTGGTACATGCAATTGGAGCGAGTTCATATCCAGACGTGGGGAGATCTTGCCAATGCTTTCTTAAGACAATATAAGTACAACTTAGACATGGTTTCTAACCGTATATAGCTCCAGAACTTATCTCAAAATAAGGATGAGTCCTCTAAAGAGTGCGCTCAACAATGGAGAGAAATGGCAGCCCGCTTACAACCACCACTCATGGAGAAAGAATTGGTCCATATTTTCATGGTACCCTACAAGGTGTCATAACCGATTTTAAAATGATATTCGCCACCATTAAATTTTATCCTAGGGAAGGGAATAATAGATAACTCTAATTTCGTCAGAGATTCTAAGTTATTGGCTTGTTTTTAGACGAAGAAAAGGTGTTAGGCACCCCTCATCTACCTTGTTCACAAGGATACTAGGGTTTAGATTTTATGGATTTAGGAAATAGGGTTTTAATTTTTATTAGGGGAACTCGCCAAGAATTTAGTCGTTTGCCTACGTATCCTCTTATGAGGAATCAGAGTCCCAATTTGTAGTTCGCAGTTGGTTGGTATTTTTTATGGATTATGAAGATATTTTGAATTGTCCTTGAACCAAGTCTGGGTGAGTGAATAGCGGAAAATTATGTTAGTGGAAAATTAAAAGTAATTTGATTGGTTAAATTTTTTTAAGTATATTAAGAAATATAAGAAAAATATTTTTAATGCATGATAAAAGGAATTTCAATGCAATTTATAATTAATTAATAATGAGTTAGTAAAAAATTGAAATTTATAATAATAATAAAATAATTTTGGAATTTATACAAATATATTAAATATAAAAAATAAGTTAATTATAATATAAATATAATATAAAGAAAAAATAAATTTTCTATTGAAAAGTCAGGGGGCGTATTTTATGTTGGCATAGCAAAATCAGGGGGTGCGGAAAATAGGGCCCTGAATCCAGATATTGGATTCAGGCCCAAACGCAAGAGGGAGGTGCATAATTGAATAGGGAAGTAAAAGTGGGGGTACATAAAACAAGGGCCTAAGTTCAGAAATTGAACTGGGCCCAATAGCGCTAGGGGGTGAGGATTATGTTGGGTGAAGTAAACTGAGGGTGAGTTTAGTAATGGGCTAGGCCCAAAATAGATATTTGATCCAATGGGCAAGGTGTGAGAGAGATCACAGAATTGTGATGGACGTGCGCTTCGGGGACGTTTGATGATGATCCTAAGGTTGTGATGAGAAGCACATGGTAAAGATCATGGAAACACAAGCACCACGAGGGTTTTATAAAAACACAAGCCCAACACTGGGCCTCATTTTCTCTTCTTCTCTCTCTCTCTACTCCCAAAAAAACAAAACCTTTTTATATTCCTAGAAAGAGAGGCTCTGACCTCTTTCTAGAAATCCAACATACTAGAAATCGCCCCGCCCTGAGCGCCACCGGTCGGAAATCGCTATCATCAGCAGCTGCATCTGGGCACCGCCACCTTCATCCATAACCCAGAAACCCCATGAATCCAAACCCTAACCCTAGACTTCTCACATAAACCCTAATAATCTTCAACCCAAAAACTCTTATCCAGATGAACCCTAACTCTAGACACTAAGAACCATAACCCTAATTCATGAACCCTAATGAACCATAACCCTTCTAGAAACTTAGAAATCCCAAAACCAAACACGAATAATAGATTTAAATAACAACAAACCCTAAGCTAAGTTATTATTAGGCTTAATTGATCCTTGCCGTGAATCTTCTTGCTTTCTCCTTGTCTGTCTTCTGATCTTTTCCCTTTCTCCTGTTTGCTGATATGACGATTGCACGGAGGTGATGATGCAACACAAATCAAGGGTTTAAGAAATTGAAACCTAGATCTCAAGCTGAAGGTTTGGTTCATGGTTTTGGCTCCTTCATTGTCACAATCTTCTTCTCAAAATTTCTTCCTCCTTCTCTAGGTTTAGAATTAGGTATTTATATATATTTTTTAGGTTAGAAAGAATTAGGAAAGTTTCTTAGATTTATGTTACTTTTGTAGGCACTGATTCGTGATTGATATAGTTAGATATTTGATTAGGATAAATCTTGGGGCATCTTTGGTAGAGTTGAAGCCACTTGCTCCTTGAATTGGGACACTCCCACCAAAATATGATGTGAATACAAGGTGTGAATATCATGCCAACTCTCCAGGTCATACCATATAAAATGTTGGGCCTTCATACATAAGGTTCAAGATTTATTGGATTCCCAAGACATCACTAACTGTGGGGCAGCTAAATGAGTAAAAACTCCAATTGATCTCCTAAAGGAATATTTGTTCGAACATGGTTTCCTTTTGGAACATAATAAAGCTTTTGAGAAGATGGTACATAAACCGGTGGATCAAGGGATAGTCAAATTCAGGAGATACCCTAAAGAAGAATATGTAGTTGCGATGAATGGAAATATAAAGAAGCCATTGGTAATACCTTGCCAAGGGTCGAGTCTTGTAATGAAAACTCTTGTAATTCCTTGGGGGAGAGTCAAGTACGACAAAAGCACCAGTGACGATACCACGTCAAACTCTAAGATTACTAGTGCTTCTAAGAACTACAATGGTAATTAGGGGGGGTGTCTCCTACTCCTTATAAAAGTGACAAATCCGTACCGGGGGTTATAATTCTACTATCTATGTCAATGGTTTAAAGAAAGGATATGAGCCATCAACAAGTCAGGGACCTGCAATTACAAATATAGTAGGGACATAGGGCATGACCCGCAGTGGTCGAATATATGGTCCTGAACAACAAAAGAAAGATGATTATATGGTTAAGGATAAGGGAAAAGGTGTGGTGGAGGCATGTTAAGAACAAGAACCTCCAAGCAAGAGTTTTACCGACCAAGAAGCGGAAGAATTCTTGAAAATAATCAAGAAATCCACTATGACTTCATGGAGAGATTTACAAACAACTGCAAAAGATCGTACCTCAAAAGGCTGGGGTAAAATTATGGGGATACATGAGAAGAAATATTGCTTTGGTTTGGGCTACGAACCGTCAAAGGCTATCCTGAAGAGCAAGGTGCAATTTCCTCTCATCCAGGAAACCTTCATCCGCAAAGGAGTAGAGCATGGTGGACATGTAGCAATGATATCCAACAAAAGCAACATAAAAGGAGCATCTAACTTCATCCGTGAATTCGCTCCAGGCGAAGAAATTAAGAATTGGATAAATGTGGAGATTCCAGAGATCTTTTTCTTTCCAAAGTAATTTTTCCTGTTTTTAAAAGAACCTATGTCACGCCCGAGGCATAGGGGTAACTTGTAAGGGCCCCCATTTGTTTTCAAACAATATTTTCAATTTATTAGAGTTGTGTTTTGCATTCAATTAAGATCCATGTCTTTCTTTTACATTTCTCTTTCCTTTTAAAAACTGAAATACTTTTCTACATATGCATTTTTTCAAATTCACATACTAAGATGCACCAAAACATGATAAAATGTGCAGATCCACATCTAAAACCACCAATAATGTTACTGTTGCTATCTGATATAACTTTGATGTGCTGATTAACCAAGCTGAAGAGAAAGATGAAGAAGATCTTGAACTCTCCGAAGAATTGGCGAGGGTGTTAGAGCAAAAAGTTGACAATATAAAACCATACCAAGAATCTATTGAGATCATCAACCTTGGCACAGAAAAAGATCCAAAAGAGATCAAGCTAGGGGCAACCTTGGAGGAAAACATCAAAGAAAGGATGATCAAGCTTTTGCGTGAGTACATGGATATATTTGTTTGGTCCTACAGAGATATGTCGGGATTGGATACATATATCCTGGTACATAAACTTACTTTCAAAGAAGGTTGTTCTCCAGTTAGACAGAAGCTCAGAAGAACTCATTCAAACATGTCTGACAAGATTCAAGAAGAAGTGCTTAAACCATTTGATGCAGGGTTACTAGTCGTGGTAGATTATCCATCTTGGATAGCTAATATCGTGCCAGTTCCCAAGAAGGACGGTAAAGTATACATGTGTGTAGACTATCGAGATCTAAATAAAGTAAGTCTCAAAGACGATTTCCTGTTAGTTCACATAGATGTTTTAGTGGATAATATAACTCAAGCTTTAGTATTTTCATTCAGGGATGGCTTCTCAAGTTATAATCAGATCAAAATGGCAGTCGAGGATATGGAAAAAACTACTTTCATGACTCCTTGGGGCATCTTCTGTTACAAAGTAATGCCCTTCGGTCTAAAGAACACAAGGGAAACTCATCAACGAGCAATGGTCATGTTATTCCATGATATGATCCACAAAGAAGTCGAGGTATACGTAGATGATATGATTTCCAAATCTCATACAGAGGAGGATCACATCATACATTTACAAAAATCATTCGAATGTCTACGAAAATTTAGACTGAGGTTGAATCCGAACAAATGTACATTTGATCAAGCTCTTGTATATGACATGTAGGTTGTACTCCCTGTTAAAGTGAAAACTCCATCACTATGAGTTCTAATGGAAACCAAGCTTGAAGAGTTAGAGTGGGTTCATGCGCGACTTGATCAACTCAACCTGATTGAAGAAAAATGCTTAACAACTCTATGCCATGGTGAGTTGTACCAAAAGCGATGAAGAAGGCATTCAACAAATAGTTATATCCTTGAGTGTTTAAAGAAGGGGATTTAGTTCTCAAGAAGATTATGAAACCTCAATTATATTCATGTGGTAAATGGACACCCAACTAGGAAGGTCCATATGTGGTTAAAACAACATTCTCAGGTGGAAGTCGTATCCTCACAACAATGGATGGGGAAGAACTACCACATCCGACGAACTCTGACACAGTAAAAAAAATACTATGTATAAAAGGCCCACTAAGTTCGAACCCTAAACGGGTGACTTATGCAAAAGGGGGCATCGTGGTGGATTGAAAACCCTAAAGGGTGATCCAGGTAAAAGTTAGGGACAAACAAACAAAACCCATTATCCCGGTGGATTGAAAATATGAAAGATGGTCCAGGAAAAAGTTAGGAATCTTATTCAAAAAAAAAGAAAGAAGAAAAAAAGAAGAATAAATAGACTGCAATATGAGAATTCATTACCACGATTACAAAAAAGAATGATCAACCTAAATCATCTGACTCAGAAGTGAAGGAGATTGGAGTTATCAAAAGGACATTGGAGAAAAAATAGCTGTAGCAAATATCATTTTCATTGCCATTTTCAAACTTTGTTAAAACTTCCTGTAATCATCTCTTTTCAGGAATTTCATCTTGTACTCTATCCTATTCAAAAGGCACTTTCGTCAATAAAACAATTTACTTTTCAATCTTTTCAATTGTGTTTTCCTTTTTCATACTTATTTGCAAAATACTACGATTATTTCTTGTAAGTTTTGCGATGAAATTATTTTGGGGATTTGACAAACAAATAGAGGAATTTGATAAAACATCAAAGAGAATTTTGGTTATAAAAACGTCAAAAGAAAATTCACGTCTACATCCACGACTATGCCTACGCCTACGCATATGCCTACGATACAATTATCAACAACACATTGGCACTATTCACCATGATATATCAAATCAACTTGGAGACACTACAACAAGACAATAAAAAACGTCAAGAAGTCGGTTACTAAGAGAACCCAATAGTTTAAAAGGAGAAAAATGTCAAAAACATTTACAAAAAACACTTGGTGCATGTACGTACGAAACATTTGGTGTATATACAAAATAACACATTTTGTGTATCATATCAATTTGGGGCATTGTGCATATGCACTTTGCATTGCATTTTCAAAACCGTTTAAGACAAGAATACTGTGACATATCTTGAGGCCTATTGTGAATTAGCTTATCTGTGCGAAACAAACAAATACCTTGGTTGAGAATGAATACAACTGGTAGACTTTGATTTATATCTTTGGTTTAGTTATGTAAGACTTAGTTTTCAAAACTCAAATTCAAACATCAAATCAACATTGTTTATCCCCTAGGTTGTGATAAATATGAAAATCTGTGATATAGCTTACTAAATTAGTATCGAAGATTTAGTAAGTTATCTATCTTTCAAAACTCATGTTACTTACCCCCTAGGTTGTGGCAGGTACACAAAACTCTGCGATATGATTCATTGTGTTAGTCTCTAAGCGGCAATGAACTATCAAGTCTGTGCTATTTATCCTCTAGGTCGTGATAAAATGGAAGTCTATGTTATACCTTACTATGTTAGTCTCGAAGCGTTAATAAGATATTTTCAGCCCATATCATTTACTCCCTAGGTTGTAGTAGATATACGAAATCTATGATATAAATTGTCGTGTTAGTCTTGAAGCAGCAATAAGTTATCTATTTTTCTGTGATATAGTTTATTGTGTTGGTCTTCAAGCGACAATGAATTATCAAAATCCCCTAGGTTGTAGTGTGTATACAAAATCTGTATAGTAAGCTTGCTATGTTAGTCTTGAAACGTTAGTGAGTCAACTTTCAAACTGGTGTTATTTACCCTCTAGGTCATGGTAAATACTCAGTAACAGCGATATAACTTATTGCACCAGTCTCAAAGCAACAATAAGCTATCTATTTTCAACTTGTGTTATTTACCTCCCAGGTTACGGTAAATGCACAAAATCTACAATTACTTTTCTAGGTGTTGACAGTTATCCGCGTCATTGTATCTAGATCTATTATACTCTTTATTCAGGCATTGGTAAGTTAATTACGTCATCCTCACCTATTTTTTTTTACTCTTGGGTATACTTTATAGTTTATCCTTATCTAATAATCTTTTGGTCAAATTTTGAGGTCTTCCATTATTTAAAAACCCTCTGATCTGAATGTGCGAGACCTTCATATTCTCGCACCTTCAATCGAAGAGCGATTAAATAGGGATAGCTGTCATACCCCAAATTCGTCCGCCTGGGTGTAAACAGTCAATTTCTCTTAATAAGAATTATCGGTTCATTTTTATTAATAACTAATGTTTATTTGACATCTAAGTTATCTTTCTTTTTAATAAAAGGGGGGTCCAATTTTGGGGAAGGGCGTCTGTTTCATAACTCATCAATAAAGCTTGTATTCTTAAATTTAATCTAATGGCCCATTAGACTTGTAAGCCCATGCGTTTTATTGACCAGAGTCAATTTCTGCCTATCACTATTGTCTTCTTATTTGTTTATGTTTTATCTTGAAATTTATTCTATATTGTTTTTTCAATGTGTTTTTCGGGGAAGGCCTATTAGCCTTATTAAGGTTGACCGAAGTTAATATTTAACTATTGTTATTTAAATTATTATCATTGATATGATAATAATTATTATCGTTAGTATTATTATTACTATTAGTATTATAATAGTGGTATTGTCACATTTTTATTACAATTATTATTATCAATGTTATTATTTTTCTTTTCAAAAGCTGACCAGAGGTCAACTAGGGTTAGAGCCTTCACCCTCAGCGACACCCATGTACTTTCTTCTTCCTTAAGCATAGCAGTAAGCTCAGAAACTATTTTTGAATCAAATTTTGATTAAATCAAATTTGAGGAAATATGTTTTTTATTGACTGAAAACGAATTTACAGTGTGATATCATACGAATACACTTACAACAAATCAAAGCCCTAAATCTAAGATTACAGAGTCCCAATCAAATCTCTGTACAACAAATAAAATCCAAACTTAATTTCTAATTGAATCAATCAACAAATCACAGATTTATAACTGTAAAATCACTTAAAATTTTCCTAATCTATCTTACCTAAAAAAACTATATAAAGAACCCTAAACCAACGAATTTTGGGGAAGAAAAAAATTGAGAAAAAGAAGGAGTAGAAGGTAGATTCCGAGACTCGATCTCTTGAATCTTCATCCACAAAAGCTCTTCAATCGGAAAAATTAGGGTTTCATAACTGATACTCTAAACCTTTGTTGAACCCAACACCTCCATCGTTAGTATCTGCAAGACAACAAAGAAAAAGGTGATTAGACGGATAGGATAAAAAAATCGGAAGAGGAAAACATCCAGTTTCATGGCCAGAGAGGTATATTAGAAAACCACTTAGCTTAGGATTTGTGTTGCTAATTGTTTGTGATGATTCACGTTCGCCATCGATTTTGGGATTAGGGTTAGTAATTTTGAGTTTGGTGTATTGTTGTTGTTGTATGGAAGAAGGGGAAAGAACGAGAGGAAGTAGAGAGAAAGAAGAGAAGAGAGACAAGAATTCTTATGAAAATGAAATGAAAATATGAGAGAATGGTGATATACTCTCCCATCGCTTCGCTAGATTCGCGACACGTGGCCATTTGCATTCCACATAATTGGATGATGTACAACAATCCCACGAGTTACCCCATATAGTGCACCCTAGTCAAATTATAATCTTGTCCTTTCGTTCTTTATACTTTTAATATACGCCCCAAGATTAACTCATGAGGGACCTTAGATTAAGATGAACGCTCCAGATCTTTTTCCCCCACCATAACACATACGCTCACCCATACACAACCCAAACACTCTCATAATTTGTTCCGGGGCTTTATACAAATTCCTGGGCCTAAAGCCATTTTCTTTCAACATCCCAATTTTTTACTTTTGCTAATATCAACCATAATTCATACCCCCCAGACTTATTGGATCAAACTAATCATTGGGCCTCAGCTTTTGATACTTACACACCCTGATTTTTACTATCATACTAAAAACGACACCCTCTATATTTTAACTAATTAATTTATTTGTATAATTAATTAATTAATTAATTAATTAATTAATTTGTTTATTTTATTTATTTATAATCCTTAACATCTTTTTGCAATAAAATATTTTTAGCATAAAAATTATTAATAAATGAATATTGGATTTTATCAAAAATATTTAATATATTTTTAATAATAAGAAAAGATCTATTTATTGGTTATTTTCTAAAATACTAACTATTTTTTCTAATTTTATCAAAAAATTCCAAACTTATTTTTTTTATCATACATCCTAAGACAACTAACCCATCAAATACTAACATTTTTGCTAACTTAATTTCAAATTCTATCATTTTCAAAAAGGATTGTGGATCTACTTTATATTAACTACGAACTATGTCTACGATTCCGCTACTTTCAAACTCAGACATGGTTCAAAGATTAATTTCAAATATTTCCACAATCCATAAAAAAATTAACCAAACACTTTGAACTACGAATTGAGATTTTGATTCCTCATAAGAGGATACGTAGGCACGTGACTTAAAAATAAAGGCGAGTTCCCCTTTTAAAAAATTAAATTTTTTCTCAACATATGGAAACAAATTACCCCTGAAATTCCTATCCTATCCTTAGACCTAATAATAGACTTCTTTGAGATCAAGGTAGATGAAGGGTGTCTAACACCTTCCTTTCATCTAAAATAACTCGCGAACTTGGAATCTTCGTGCGAATTAGGGTTATCCGTTATTCACCTGTCGTGAGGACAAAAATAATGGTAGCGACTCGTTATTTTTTTCCGGTTACGACAGTCGGAGGAAAAATCTCGCACATGCGTATCTTTCTGGTTTGACTATTAAATCTTCTAAATTTCTGGTACTGTGAGTTCTTCGCATTTACCAAAAAGTGTGCCTTAGTCTAGACGGTGTAATAAAGGAGTTACGATATTTGACGTGATTGGTCCATGGAAACGGCGCCAAAAAACTAGATTAGGGTATTTCGCAAGTGCACGAAATGTATCAGAGTAATATAAAGAGTGTCGAACCCACATAGACCTAATAGTCAAGCTATCGTTATCTATTGCTACGGTGTTTATCTAATGCGAATAAAAATAAGTGTTTAGATTGTGAAAACGAGATAAAATAATGAACTTGAATTAATTCAGAAATGCAATATTGAAATGTGGATCTCATCAATTTGTTGATACTCTTATTGTTCTTAAATTGAAATACTTATGGAACAATGTTTTCCTCTTTTAAAAAGAATTAATTAAAAAAGAATTGTCGCAGTCGCGTAATCAGAACCAGATTTTACTCTTTAATTTATATCGTCCGTTGTCGCGTGCCCGACGCATTTTTCTTTAAATAAGTAAACCTTTTTTAGAAATAAGTTTATTTCACTCAGATGAAAATTTGTTTTGATTGGAAAATAAGACTTTAAAGGGTTCCCGATGTTCGCTCGGCCAACCGTACCTTAAACTTACAAACGCGTCTGAAAATAGGTTCAAAAGTACTTTATTAAAATACTAACTTTCCTAATTAATTAACCAATAGATTTCGCGGTTTTTATCAATTTAAAACTAAACAACCATAACCATTTGTATCAGACGACTTTTGATCTTACCCGATGTATAAAGGGTTCTACTTTCGTACTAACTGACGATTTTAAGTTTAGAAAAGTTGTGATTAAAACCAAAACAACCCCATAAACTTTTCTCAAGAACAATGATTTAGAGTATCATCGAATCGATGATCCTCACATTTCAAGACTTATAATTTAGCTAGATATGATTGTAACGTCCGATAAAACAATTAATTCTTTTTTAAAATAAAGCATAGTAGTCATAATGACTAAAACTTTAAATATGTAATTGGAATAAAAATGTAAGATGAACATGCGATTAAATAAAGATACGGTAAAATAAATATAATGCGATAAATAAAAACCTGCTCCAAAGAGACTTTAATCTGGTACAAGAGTAAAATTGTTGGAAACTTGAATGCGGGAAATAAAACGGTGGCAAAATTAAAACTTCTTCAAAGGTTGCTCCAAACTCAATACAAACACGATCCTCAACAATGCTATAACCCCTCAATGTGACGAGTTATAACTTTAATCAGTAAATATATGTCTAAGAGTGTGCTAAATATGGATCCCTAAAAAAGTGAGAGTAAAGACTTATTTATGAATATCCAAAGTGCCAAAATGTCTCAAGGAAGTTGTTGGATTCGTGGGAGAAGAAATAAGAGAGAATGGAGTGAATGAGAGACCAAGCCAAGCCCTTTTGTAACTGCTTTCCAATACAATGTGCGGCGACTGCCACACCACTCATGGTGAACGCCATGCTTTCAATGTGGCTATGACTTGGTCTTTTGACTGTTAGTGCATGGACTACTCGTGGCTACCACTGTGGGGGAACACGTTGATGGTCGCCTTGAGTTCAAAATGCTCTATCTCTTCTATTTTTTGTCTTTTTTGCTTTGTTTCTTCGCATATGACTCTTAAATAGCAAAATATCTGAAACACACATAAATACCAACATAATAATGGAAATAAAAATAAAAATGACAATAAAACATGTACAAATAAAATTAAATTAAATAAATAGTGTAATTTGGTGTCATTAAAAAACATTGAGAATAAACTAACCTTCCCTTTGATATACATTGTGCTTTAGATTTGGAGATTGTAAAGTACATACACCTCACGCATTACTTACACATTCAATTCAAACGAAATTTCAAATACACAATAAATTCTCTTTGATAATAAGACTACATTTTGAAATTTGGATTAACAACTTACAAAAATTAAAATCCGATTGCGTCTCAACATAACACATCAAACGCAATCTAAGAACCAAGTATCATCAAAGTTAAAAAATATTCTAATTATAAAATCCAAACATTTAGCAAATATTTTTTTCCCTCAATTTGCGGGATTTTAACCTCCTCAAATTTATTTGCCAGGCTTTTAAAAAAATAAATTTAGGCAGGTCCAAAATCTCCTCATTTTAATTTTATTTAATATTTTATTAATATTTATATTATTTAAATATAAATTATAATACTTATAAATTTAACTTTTGACCTCAATTAATTACACATGCGCATACACAAAATTCATTTTATCTTTTATTTTCTTAATTTATATATATATAATATTAGTTAATTATTGTAAAATCTGATTAATAAGATATTAAATAAAATAAAATTGAGATATTTAAAGGGGGTTAAAAAATCTTCGTTAAATATATGAATTTTAAAATTCAAATTTTTAATAGTGGATACTGGATATCGACTTGACATATGATTTTTTTTGGTAAAATGAGGACATTTCGTTGACAAATTGATTTTGTTTTAAAATGAATATGTATGGATTTCAAAATCTAGACGGAATGAAGGACATTTTTGTATTTACATGAGGTGCATGATCAATATATTGAAAGTAGTGAATACCACTGTTAGTTTTTATGTTACTTATTTGTTTTTTTATGGGCTAGGGATGTATTTAGTGGTCAATAAAAATATTGTCTTATAACAAACATATTAGGTTCATTAATTACCATATAGAGTAAAGGGCTATCTCATTAGAAGGAGATATCATTATAATGACATCAAATGAAAGTATCATTCCAACAACCATGGATTTGAAGAAGGTTTTAGGATTTCGAGAATAAATGTAGACTTGTCCTAGAAAAATATACCACCCAACAAAGAATTAAAGGAGGCCTGTCAAATGAAAAAACAAATAATACTATGATACTTGTTCCTTTGGACATCTATCTTGCACAAGAAGGTTTTAGGTCCTCAAAATTCTAGAATCCACCTAAAAAGGGAAAGAGAAATGTCAAAATCAGGTATACATTCTTTTCAATCAAAAATGTATTTTGCTTCCAATAGATTTTAGGCGTCACAGTGTTTACAGATATCACCCCCTCAAGACACCATACTACGTATGGAATTCACTATTTCTTCATGGAGACCATCAAAAACTCATCAACTTCACACCCTTGTGAATGAATCCTTGCGAAGGATCAATGACATAATTTGTGGGAATGTTCGTCAATATTCAAACAATTCATTCAAATGTTGCAATGTGAGCCGCAGAAAAAGAACCACACAAAAATTCAACAGTCTTCTCGATTTGTCGCTAGCTAGATTGTGATGATAAACTAGAACCTTGGTGATTGACTCATGAATCCTCCTCGTATTGAGAAGATCCAATCCAACCTCTGTCAGCGATTTGAGTCATTCTTGTCCCACCCTTGAACAACGAGCATCATCCAACCCTTATGGGTTTCTATATTAGTTGAAAAAAAGCCTTGCTACCTCCCCCACCTCCATAAGTATACGATGTCACACCCCAATTTACTAATTCGATAACCCCATAAGTCAACACAAAAAATAACACCCTACTAAAAGATCTGTTGATGGAGCTCCATAGATAATCACCAACAGTGGAACATTGAAATAAACAACTTTAAGGGGTCATATAATCAATACTGACCATTTCCTACTACCCAAACTCCACGATGATGTAGTAATAAACTACATCGAAGACCAAACAGAGTCATCCCAACACCATCTGAGGCACCATTATTTTCTTCTCTAACACATCTTATAGTCCTTGGACAAATACATCTTCTTTAGAAACGCTTTCAACGGAAGAATCAACGAGCACCCTATACACAAAGAACACTAAAAACCATTAGGAATGTGAATTTATGACATGATGATCGATCCTAATGAGCACATGAAACTTGCTATAGTTATCCTAAATTTTAGAGAAACCAGAGGCCCATATAAATGCAAGTTCTTACTTCTTACCCAAAAGATAGGGGCCATGTCTTGGTTTTAATGATTATGAAATATGTCAACCAGTTCTTAGGAAGATATTATAGGAGATTTTGGTATAATTTGGGTCTCAAACTCCAAAAAATTCTTAAATTTGTAGAAAGTATCGAAATTAGGGTCACAAAAGACATTCATCATCTAAATCTCTCAATTATTTTAACTCTTAACTGAAAAGGAACCATATTGATTTTTAAAATGTATAAAAGGGACAAAGATAGTTCTTTCAGTTAAAGTTGTAATGTTGTTGTTGGAGTTTTATTAGAGTTTCATATTACGTATGTTACCAGATTGTTGGATATATAAATGTGTTTGATCAAACTCATTATTTAAGTTAGCTTTTGAGGTGATCTCAAAACCTATGTTACGAGAGTCATTTTTGCCAACTTTTATGATCGATCTAGCAATGTAGTGTTTACTGAATTTTGAATGTATCTTCATCATCAATTTTTTTATTGATAAATACCAAAACAACAAAATTTATTTTCCACGCCAAGATGGACCATACAACAAACACCACAACAACAATGATATGAACATTATTTTCCCTAAAACTAGAAACTCTAAACAAATCCATTCTTACTTAGACATAAAGAGGGACAAAATATATCTTGATTTTAAATTTTTAGTATCTAAATAGGATCCTTTCCAATGATATATCATATTAGGAGTATGCTATGTGGAACATGTAGTGTAATAGATGTGTGCATGAGAATATGAGTAGAACCACACAAATAGAATGCATGGCTATGAAGGTCACACACACTCATGCATCATTATGATCATGTAAACATTATATAAAGGAATGCCTTACAATGTAAAAAAGTTAATTATTCAAGAAAAAGATGAATAAGGTTCATACAGATTCTATTATGGTATCATTCACTGGTTTCAATCACTTATGCTCTCTAACTAATTTCTAACAGTTTCAACCATTTTTGTTAAGTTCTAATGGATCATTCTCCATCTTCTACCTTTCTCCTTTAGCTGCCCTGGTAAATTCCTCGCCAACTATAACTGTTGGCTTACTTGCATCACCAACACCCCAATTTCTTGGAAATACTTTAGATTCAAATTCATCTCATCATTTCGGCCCAAGAGAATACTACCTCATCTGGAATCAGCAAGTCGAAGGAGCCATATTTACTCTTAGAAGCCACAAAATAGTAGCGCACCCTCATATTCCATCGAAGTTCAAGAATGAACAAGATCATATTGATGGAAATGTATCTGCGGAATATGAAGCTTGAGTTGTGAAAATAATTCGGTGTTTATCTGGCTCCTTTCGACCTTCTCTGAATCTATATTACCACGACTGTTATAATGCAAACACACTTTTGAAGTATGGGATAAAATTCATCGTTACATCATTGCTCACATGAAAGCTCATGTCAGGAAACTAAGTGTTAAACTAAAATAAAAAGGTAATAAATATGTAACTGAATATTCTTTCTGTGAAATAGATTGCTAACTCCCTTTTTGTTGTTGGTGATTCCATCACTAAACAAGATCAGATTGATTCTTTTCTAAATGGCTTACCTGAAGATTACAACTCATTTGTCATGAAAATGTATGGTAGGAAGCATAAATTGACAAGTTCTCAAACGTGTGGTTTGCGTGAAGCTTCTACATAGTAGTAGAGGATGCATGCCTTGCGGTAGAGGGCATGGAAAAGGATGTTCTTCCTCGTGATCTCGACCTACTTGTCAATTGTGTGGCAAATATGGCCATGCTATAGCTGGTTGTTGGCATAATTTTAATGAAACCTTTACTTCATCAGGTACCTCTTCAACCATGCTTACAATGTCCTCTTCAACTAATAAAGTTGAGGCCTTTACATCAGACACACAAGCTATAGCCATGGTGGCACACACTCATGAGTATTCCTTACCCGAAGCCCTTGAAAAGTAAGCATGATTTACTGACTCAGATGCTTCTCACAATCTTACTTCCTATGTTCATATCTTGCATGCTAAAAAAACATTATGCAGGTCCAAATAGTGTATGTGTTGCAAATGGTGAATCCTTAGCAATTACATGCCTAGGTTCTTCCCGTGTCATCCCTAAAGTTAAGCATCATTCTCCTTTAATTTTAAGTGACATTCTTCATGTTCCCTGTGTTACACGAAATTTGCTATCAGTTTCAAAGTTTTCTAAGGATAATGATGTAGTGTTTAAGTTTATTTATAAAATATTATATGTGAAATCTAAGGGTTATAAGCATGTTCTTCTTAAGGCTTTCTTGACTCAAGTGGCCTCTATTTCTTTCCAATCCTGGTTATGGAACCTCCTAATTCTAGATTTTCCAAGCATAAGAGCTTATTTCTTTTCTTAATCATGTCAATTCTATTTCATTCTCAGTAGTTACTAATTCAAACAAGTCTAGTCTGACTTCCTTATGACATTCTAGACTAGAGCATGTACACTTTACAACTATTAGGATTGCTTTAAAGCATTGTAATATTCATATATCAAATAAAAGTTCTACTATATTTTGTAAATCATGTTGTATTGGCAAGTCACATATGATTCATGAACCATTATCTTCTATTATCTATCATACACTTTTGAAGTGATCTACACTGATCTTTAGGGCCACACACATCAACTTCCAAGCTCTGGCTTCTTCTATTATATAGCATTTGTGGATGCTTTCACAAAATACACATGGATATATTTCTTGCATAACAAGTCAAAATCATTTCAAGCCTTCAAGTTATTCTTCACTGTTGAATCCCAAAATTTTCCCTCCTATTTTCACACAAGACATACTCCTAGAGGTTCTCAATTGCTCAAAGGTTGACCAAGAATTGACCAGACAATTCTCCTCCTAAGGAAATGAACCCCCAACTAGGGTTTCAATTTTCATCAAGATGCTTTAGCTCCAAGAATCCCAAACGTTCTCCATTGTCCTAATATGTCCTCAAGATCATCCATGCCAAGTTTCATTCATTGCTCAACAAGTTTACTCAGTCAATTGCTCAAGTATTGGAAAATCAACTATGCTAGGTCAAAAGTCAATTGTGGCCTATATACAGTTAAACTTCAAGATTTTTTGGTCAACATCAACATTTTGAAGTGATATCCATCATTTGATCAAGGGTTGATCATGATTCCTCAATAAATTCTCCTAACCCATCAAAAGTCAAAAATGGCAAATTAGGGTTTATATAGGAAAAGTCAGCCAAACTTTGACCAAACATAACTTTCTTATACTTTATCAGAAATTTTCCAACAAAAGCTCATTTTGAAGAGAATCCAATTACCTGCAACTTCTCTTCAGCCCCCAAGATCAAGAAATGCACCATTTGAAATATATGAGCTCAGACATTATAGGTCACTTTCAAAAAGTCAACAAAAACCACTTTTTTCCAAGACCTTTTACATCAAGATAACATCTTCAAATGCAAAATTGATCACAAGAGGGATTGAATTACACATCTTGGGATTTCCAAAAAGTCTAAGATCATCATCGTGAGATAAAAATTGAGCAAGTTATGGCTTGCCCAAGTTGGAAAAATTTTGGAAAATTCAAGAATGGTGCATTGAGCAAATTTGAACTTTTAGGGCCATGGCCTAACTTTTTGGACTTCAAACACTCTCATTACCTTATGAATGACCTCTAAATCTATTTTTGTATGCCTTTGATTTTATTTATATTTATTTTGATTTTTGTTTAATTTAAAAATTAAATAAATACAAAATAAATGCATAAAATAATAGGTTAGTATTTTGGACATGTGGGCTAGTGTTTTGGGTCAGTCTTGAGGCCCATTTTTCATGCACAAATGTCGAGATACATGCTAGCATGGAAATTGAACGTTTTGGCAAATTTGGAAGCCTTTTAATTTGTTGGATTTTGGTTTGAAAACATGAGTTATGGCATTGATTCTTTCCATATAACCTTGTCTATCCTTTCTACCCTATAAATACATCACCTTGGCAAGCCAAATGCAGGCCTACACACGGCACAAGAGCTCTACCAAATTTTCAAGAAAATTGTCAAAATCGTGAAAATCCAAAACCTAACTTTCAGCCCGTTTCAATCCAATCTAAGCCCTCCATCAACTTTCTGAACTTCCTAGGAATACATATCACTCCTTATCCACGCTGTTCCACACCCAAAAGTGCCCAACCGAATCATCTCCATTGGGTAAAATTTCGCATCTCTAATCTTTTAGTGTATGCATTTTAAGCAGATTTGAAACGCATAATCATGTTTGTTTAGTCATTGTGAAGCTTTCTAACATTTTACATGTAAGGATAAGGCCATGGATCGCAGGTTACCATTTCTAAGGTTCTAGAATGGTTAAGCTTCAAACAGGATATTGTAGGACTTTTCAGGCTAAACGGCCACCGCCATTAAACTCGTAGCATACGAAATATGGGGGGTAGCCTTAATCTCAAGCCTTGATTTTGATTTGTGCAGGTTTTAGGGTTTTGAATGGTCGGAGAAGGTGACCGGAGTTTGACTCTGACACCTCTGAAATGTTGACTCCGGCAAGCCATCGTGCCTCTCTTCCATTGGACCATTCAAAGCTAGCGCATGTTTTTTTCATTTCTAATATATCTGACCAATTTTCTTATATTATATTATTGTTTTGGTTATGTAAACGAATGGTCATACAACTCAATTGGAAAAGGAACGTTTGTGTGAGAGAGAGGACCTGGGTTCAAGTCCTAGGTCATGGGTTTTCATTTTTCTAACATATTATCTGCAGATTTGATGCTTCAAGTCCAAACGCGTGCATCATAAACCACTAGATCCAAGCCATCAGATCACCACTTGATCCAGATCTAGCGCCTCCAATGTGCAGACCACCATGAGCTTTCCAAAGCTTCCCTCACTGGATCATAGAGCAGACATGGGCTCCTCTTTGTATGGGCCTCACATTTTTTTAATCAGCACCCCATATTTGCTCCAAAACGCCCAGGCTCATTTGCAAAATTATTTTATCCTTTTTGTTTTATCATATTTATTTTCTTTTAATCTTTTTTTCTAACAAATCATAAAAAAAATCAAAAATAAATAAATAGATTTAGGTTTTCTAAAATTATTTTAATTAATTATTTAATTATTTTAATTTTATTTTATTAACTTTAAAATCAATTAGACTTAGGTTATTTCATTCAAATATTTTCTTAAATAAAAAAATACAAAAAATGTTAGGTTTTTGTTTAGAATTTAATTTTGATCAATAAATTTCTTTTATTTTAATTAATTAAATTTAGGTTTAATTTAATTAAGTATTTTCCTAAATAAAAAAAAACAAAACAAAAAGATTTTTTTTACTTAGACTTTTTTAGGTTGTTAGACGTTTCTTTCCATTTTCACGCGCGTTTATCTTATTCTCGCATCTTTTAAAATATTGTACCTGCTGACGGGATGCAATAGATTAAAATAGGACTTTACTGCTTTTCTTTATTTTCTTTCCCCCAGTTGGACATGTAAATGCCCCTCCCCGAAAACATTGTAATAGCGTAGATTTAAATTCCTGCACTTTAATTTTCTGCTAAATATTAACTGCTAGTAAGTTAGGCGTGCATGACAAGATAAAGTCAATTAACCATTAGATTACTAATCTCAAGATAATATAACTGAAAAAACACACTTCTCACACTTTCATCCTTTGGGTATTCCTCACTCGGTTACCTCGGAAATGGTCATGTCCCTCGAACGTAGGGATTTTAGCAAAGACCCTCGGTATAAAAGTCATCATAAAAGAGCATGGTCCCTAAACGTCCCTCGAGTTGCCTTTCGGTAAATGATCTTGTCCCTCGATGTTGCCTATATGATGACAGTCCCTTCGAAATGCTAAGATATTTTTAAATGTTGCCTTCAATGACCATAGCGTCCCTTTTGATAGCCCCTCAACATCCGACGATAGGGCTACCTACTCACTAATAGTAAGATGGCGCTATCTAAAGGAAAGGAGGAAAATAACATCCTTTTTCGAGTAGGTAGATGATTGTTAGGTACTTTCTCAAGAATAACTTTTTCACACTTACACACTGCTGTAACCCAAAATTTGCCCTCTCATTTATCAAGACTTTTCTCACAAGACTTCTTGGACTCAAGACAGGATTAGGGTTTGATCAGCTCAAGACACGCCATCTTGCACTGATAACCCAAAATTAGGGTTTGAGTTTGCACAAGGATTTTTGGACCATCAATGCTTCATGTGACTTTCATACACCATCTTGGACCCCTAAGATTGCTCATGTTAAGTTTCAAGCCTTGAATCACATTTTTGATCAGTCAATTGGACAATTGACCTAAAAATCAGTTGTATTGGGGAAAAAGTCAACCATGGCCAATTTACAGTAAAACTTCATAATTTTTTATCCACAACAACATTTTAGACTCATATGTATCATTTGATCAAGTTTGGATCACAACTCCTCAAGAAATTTGATCAAATCATCAAAAGGGCAAAATGGTCAAAATTAGGGTTTTGACTAAGGATGGGCAATTTCTGATTTTTAACCTAGCCAATGGACAATTGAGTTCAAACATGATTTCAAGGGTTCAATGGCATCATCTTGACCTAATCACATGGTTCAAAAGATCTCAAGTTCATTGGATTGACAGATGAATTTTGCAGTCAACTAATCAAAAGTCAACTGTGCACTAAAAAGTCAAACTTTGACTTTTTGGTCAAAATCAAATGCCAAGGGTCATAATTCATCAAGATATGTCAAAATATGAAACTTGTTCACCAAGAAAATCAATTTTGAAAATTAGGATTTTGAATTTGAAAATTTTCATAACTTACAATTTATCTAAGTATGGAAATTTTCTTATTTTTCCCCAACTTTTCACCATGATGCAATTTGATTCAAAGAAAACTTCCAACATGAAAGTTGTAGTCCTACATGAAATTATCAACTTTTCTTCACAAACTTTTCCCAAAATATGCTTGGATCTCAAGTTATGAATTTGTGAACATAGGTCCATGAACTTCTTAACTTAGTGAAAATTTGCCCTAATTTAGGCAGGTTTTGAACCCAACTTCATGGACATTTTTCACCTAGTTCCAAGAGGTATCTCAAAATGAATTACAAAGATGGATTATAGGGAACATTTCAAGATTTCCAAAATGTCCAAGAACTCTCCAAGATCATTTTTGGTTAGGGAGAATCGAAGAAGGGAAGTTGGCATTTTATCACTTTTGTTCATGCCATTTTCATAAAGTGTCAAGTTGCAAATCAGATCCATGATGCTTGTACCTTTATTTACAGGTCCTAAACTAATTCTAAACTCCATAATTAAATTCAAACTCATAGGTTAGAGGCTTTATCTTTGCTTTTGGAACTTTACACAAGTTGTAATTCCATTTTAGGCATAAAGTTCACATTGCCATTTTCATAAAGGTGAGCTTTTGCAATTTTGTCCATCTTAAGATTTGGACCTGTCCCTTTGGTGAAAACAATTTCCATAGGCATTAAGCAAGTTGTACCAACTCCTATCATCTCATAAGCCAGCCAGTACAGGCATGTTGCAATGGTCACTTCACTTTTCTTCAAATGCAAGTAAAGGTTGCAAAAAGGTCAGAACAGGTACAACAAGGGAAGAGTGGACTTTGTATCCATTCTATACAAATATACAAAGTCATTACAATGAAAAAGACGATTGCTTAGCATCCAAAACACTCCAAAACACAAAAACTCCAAAATTCTGCCAAAATATTCAGTTTCTGCAAAACCATAGCCATTTCATTTTTGGCTCGTGCGTTTTGTGGCTTGACATTTGAAACACCTCACACACATCATATTAAATCTATCCAAGCCCTTGTCCTGGTTCTGTAAGCTCTGTTTCAGCCATTTCCATGTTCAAACTTGGAGCTTGCAACTTGACTTGTGCAGAGACTTCTGGCCATCCACAAAGCAAGCTATGCATTGAAATAGCTTGAAGGAAGTTCAAGGAAGCTCACACGATCCACAAGCCTCCCTCAAAGTCCTCACATTGTCATATCCAAATCCAGCTGAAGGAGGTATTTTTCTCAAACTCTATCTCTGTATTTAGGCATCCTCAAGCCACGATTTGTGAAGAAAAGGTGTAGTTTATAACATGGTGAAGTTGTACACATGCATACTTTTCATTTATATTAACTGAGCTAAGAGAATTTGAAGCTTGAAGTTCATAAAATTTCTAGGTCACGAATTAGGGCTGATAAAATTCTCTCTGATCTTTGAGAGTTAGGTTACAAATTTTATATGGTTGGAATCGTGAGATTAAATGCTACATGTTTCATGTTATGAGATTTTGTTTTTGTGCAAGCATGTGAAAGTTACAGTTTGAAGGCAAATACGCGCGCAAAGGAGAAGCTGAAGGACAGGGACGAAGCGCCTGGGCCTTTGGCGCCTTGGGCCTTCTGTTTTTTATTTTCACACCCCCCTGACCACTATTTGCATCCCCTGGCATATTTGTTTTATTTTTCATATTTCTTTTTATATTTTTATATTTTATTGCTTTTATTTATTTTTCTGAATCATAAAAATCATAAAAAATATTTTCTTTATTTTTTGCATTTTATTTTATTTTTTCTATTATTTATTGCATAAAAAAATAGTTTATTAGAATAATATACTTTATTTTCTTAAATAAATTGTAAGTATATTTAAAAATACTATACATTTTTATCATGTTATTTATATACATAAAATATTTATTTTCATACATATTTTAATTTTTAATATTTGCACATAATATTATCTATTATTTTCTTGTACAAAAAATGGACAAAATATTAATATAGAACATATATTTTCTTTAATCAAAAAATTAGGGTTCCCCCCTTTCAAAAAATAATAATATTATTTTTTCTCTTATTTCTAGGGTTTAAATAAATTACTTTCTCATACATTAAACAAATACAAAACATTTTTTTAACATAAATACATTTGCATTGCATTTTAATATTTGTACATTTATTTAATTTGCGCAATATTCAATTGGGTTGTAATAGTATTTTAGGTTTATATTTGTGCAATATCCCTATTCAAAAACATGTATCCCCCTCCCATAATAATTGTTGTAATAACTTAGTTTACATTTACGCAATTTATCGCATTTATACCATGTTTAGTAAACTAGGGTTTGCATGATAAGACCAAAAACAAAACAAATAGAAAACCTAATCCAAGACAAATCAAAAGCATGTAAAATGACACACTTTGCACACAAGCACCCTTAGGGTTTCACCCACTTGGTTGCCTAAAATAAAATAGCCATGTTACGCATGCGAAGTATCTTGGCAAAACAAAACAAAAATAAGATCATAGTCCCTCGATGACGCTATCAAAAGGTTGCCTAAACAAATGATCTTGGTCCCTCAAACAATGCTAAGATACTTGGCAACATTGCTATCATGGTCATACGATGACCCACGCCCGTCCCGTTTAACATCCAAAGATAGGGTTGTTTACCAAATCAATGGTAAATCAACAATGTCAAAGGAATAAAAATGCATAGGAAAGACATTTGAGTAGGTAGATAGCTTCTAAGTTACTTGCTCCATTTCAAAACAATCCTTGCTATTTTCAAAAACAAGCACACACACATTTCAAAAACATTTCCAAACATCTTTCAAAACATTGAATCATTTTTCAAAAGACAAACATCTTTGTATACATTCTTACGAACGAGAATCATTACAAAGATTGCCTAAACGATGGCCTCTTTTAAAAATACTTTCAAAACGACACAAAGCACCATTTCAAACAATTTCAAGAAAACGCAAGTGATCTAAGCAAGTAACTAAGAGCCCATGGAAAACCATGGATGAAAAGGGTGCTAGCATATTCCCTTTTCATAATCTACCCCTCGAACTCAAGAAAACATCTCAAAGGTCTTTCATGTGCTTTTTTACCTTTCCTTTCGGATAAAATAAAATTCGGTGGCGACTCTTGCTAAACCGCAACATTTGCGACGAAACGTAAAAACCTCAAGTCAGTTCTCCCACTGTATCACAGAACTGGCGACTCTGCTGGGAAATATTATAAAAGTGGGGTTACCTTAGGGTTTAGATCACCTTTATTTACTTACAATTATTTGACTTATTTGCTTTACACTTTGGCTCTATTGTTTGGGTTTGAATCCTCCACCCGGATTTGGGAAATATTATAGGTAAATAGCAATACGTTGTGGAAACTGTGCGGGGCATACCGACACGGTCTAAGCAATAGCTATGTTAGTGTGACATATTTGTGGGTACCGGTAGCCTTTGAGTCAATCAAAGAGAATACGGGGCCACTGAGTGATGTCATGAAGCACTAACGAACTTCTAGAACCTTTACTTGACCAACTTGGCCTTTTAGGATGTAGTGAGGTGACCGGCTTTGGTGCAGTCCGAAGTTGGTAGATACTCGATACTACACTCATTGAGGGTTGGTTCCTTGGAATATTTCAGTCGCCAGTAAAGAGGCTTGAATTGAAACAATGAACAAGGAAACAATCCAGTGATATTGAGCTCCTTATAACCCGGTTACTATTACTAGGACAGGTTGAGCCAACTAAACTTCAAGAGGGTACTTACCTATGAAACCCCATGCAAGCCTAAACTAGGAACTTGTGTGATTTGATTGTACATATATACTTATGCATAACACCATGGACATCATGAGCATCATTTGCATCCACTAACCATTTCAAGGATTTTGGAATTTCATCTTTGTTCTTGTTTTGTAGGATATGGATTCACTTCGCAGGAAAACTATCCAAGTCAACCTTGTAAGAATTCCTCCACAACTCAAGGAGCTAGCTTCAAGGATTCATGAGAACTCTCCATTCACCGAGAGACATGGTCGTCTACTCAACTTGGTCACTTCCAACACAAAGGAAGACATGATGAAGGTTCTCTTCCAGTTCTTTGACCCTTTGCATCACTGCTTCACATCTCCTGACTACCAGCTTGTGCCTACTTTGGAAGAATTATCTCAACTCTTGAGGATTACTATTCTCAATCAACTACCCTTCAACGGTACGGAAAGAGATCCAAAGCCAGAAGAGATTTCTCAAGCCCTTCACTTGCACTCATCTGTTGTCACAACCCATTGGGAAACTATAAGTTGTGTCAAAGGCTTCTTGACAAAGTTCTTGTTTGAGAAGGCCCAAAGCTGCTGGAGCTCCTTAGAATTTCAAGCTTTTGAGGAGATTGTAGCTCTTCTAATCTATGGGATGGTCTTGTTCCCTAACCCTGACCAACTCATAGATGTGAGTGCTATCAAAATCTTCATGTCACGCAATTTGGTGCCTACATTGCTTGGAGATATATTACACTCTTTTCACACTCGTACAATGAGGAAAAGAGGTGTTCTTATGTGTTGCACTCCTCTCCTGGCAAGATGGTTTATTTCTCATCTTCCCCAATCAGTCTTGAAGAATGAGCAAGGTTTGAGGTGGCCACAAAGGTTGATGACACTTACACATTTAGACATTCATTGGTGTTCTCGGTCCAAAGAGAATGTTATTATTGTCGACTGTTATGGGGAATTCCCTAATGTCCCTCTACTTGGCATTAGGGGAGGCATCACCTACAACCCGTGTTTGGCTCTAAGACAGTTTGGTTATGGCCGAAGGGATGGCCCACATGATATACTGATTCAAGGTTTAGTTTTTGACTTCGACAACAACAATCAAGGTCTTCACCAAAGGTTCATCCGAGCTTGGAGGATGCCAAACAAGGTAGATAGTAAGACCTTGGGACACACGAATTCCATCCCTCTTGAGCCTTACCTCAAGTGGGTACGAACCCACGCCCAAAGTCTTATGATGCCTTACCCCTCTATTCTCCCAGTGATTATAGAGCCTGTTAAGGAAGGAGAGGTTCCATACACCATCCTACATCCTGACATGCCGACATCACTCGAAGACCTACAAAGGAGTTGGATACAGCTCAAAGAAGAACACGATACTTTCGAAGCCCAATTCTACGCAAGCGAGAAGAAGGTTTTGGAACTCACTCGGTTACTTCACGAAGAGGAGACTCTCAACACCTACATTGCACCAAAGAGGATGCACAATGTCTTTTTATCTTAGAATTTTGTACTATTTTGCCCTAGGGGCATTGATGTATTCAAATTCTATTTTATTAATATAACGTGTGTTTCTTTTTTTTTTGTTTGAAATAAATTTGAATTCTCAAATCCTTGAATACATTGCATGAATACATATCATTCATCATAAGCATAAACAGGTATTTGCAACAAGTTTCCTCATCCTTCTACTGTTTATTTCAGCAAGATGGATCTTGAACAAACGGTCAAAGATTTGCAAGTTTAGAATTCACAATTTCAACAGCTACTCATGACCTTAGCCAAGGGGCAGGAGGAGCTAAAGAATCTGCTAGAAAAAGAGAAAAAGAAAAAGAAGCCAGCTGGTGTGGTTATCATGGGCAGAAGGTTTCAGGGACAAGCCAGAAGGACCTTAGATTTTCCAACAACCTCTGATGAAGGGGAAAGAAAAGGAAAAGAAACAGCAGTACCATCATATTCTGAAGCAGAATAAGAGGAAGAAGAGGACTACTCTGAACAACAATACCCTCCGGCCGATGACAAATATAAACACCTGGAAGAGCGCCTAACTGCTATGGAGATACAGAGAGTACCGGGGCTAGATTTCGAGGAATTGGGGCTGGTATCAGGAATAGTAATCCCTCCAAAGTTTAAAGTACCATTATTTGCCAAGTATGATGGGGTGTCTTGTCCCAAAATGCACCTTAGATCTTATGTCAGGAAGATTCAGCCGCATTTTGCTGACAAAGACTTATGGGTCCACTTTTTCCAGGACAATTTATCAGGAACTCAGCTTGATTGGTTCTACCAGTTGGAGAGGGCTGATGTCCATAATTGGGAAGACTTAGCAGCAGCCTTCTATAAAAGTATCAATACAACGCCGATTTGGCACCAACTCGTACTCAACTCTAGAGTATGGCTATGGTATCAAATGAGGGCTTCAAAGACTACGCCCAAAAGTGGAGGGATCTAGTCGGAAGGGTGCAACCACCTTTATCTGAAAGGGAGCTAGTGGACATGTTCCTGGGAACTCTATCAGGTTCTTTCTTTAATCATCTGATTGGGAGATCCTCGGCAGGGTTCACTGAATTAATTTTAACTGGCAAGAGGGTGGAAGCCGGTATAAGAAGTGGGAAAATTCTGAAGGACGCGTCTGCCTCTGCTACTGTGAAAAAGCCCTTCACTGGAAAGAAGGAAGTGTCTGCTATCTATGAACAGAGGAATCAGGGAAGAACCGAGTGCCGACTAATGGTGGGGGCCGTTATGATTCAAAAACCTGCATCAGACCAGCCAAGAAAGAACCAGCCGAGAAATAATCAGCAAAGGATGGAAAGGCCAGTTAGGAAATTCACCAAGATAAACATGACTCCAGCCCAGGTCCTACCACATCTTCTGAAGTTAAATCTGGCCATGCTAAAAGAGGCCCCTAAAAGTCCCAATACTGCTTCTCCACACTACCATCCGAATGCCAGATGCGCGTACCATTATGAAAGTCCATGGCACGACACCGACAACTGTTGGGCTCTGAAGAACAAAATTCAAGACCTGATAGACGCTAAGGAAGTTGAGTTTGAAACGCCTGAGAAACCGAATGTTATCTCTGCTCCAATGCCTAGGCATGGACACAATGCCAATGCTATTGAGGAAGACAGTAAAAAAGATGGCAGCTTGGAAGATTGGATATTTCCTACTGTCAGCGGAGGACTATGCAACTGGGAAGCCAAGGACTTCATCCCAATAACTTTCGTACCGCAGTAATTTATCTTTTACATTTCAATTGGACTTGTAATAATTCACAAACAATTCGTACATTTTCAACCTTGTGTCTTACCTGAGGTACAACGGTCCATTTGTAAGGGTTTTTATTTCATTTTCATATGTCATTTAATGAATCATGGACACTTTTTCATATATAAACCTTTTGTGCTCATTGTCTTTCTTTTACATTTTATTGTTTTAAGATGGCTATACCCTTACACACACCCACACTCACAAATGCAGGTACCCTTCCATTCCGGATCCCATGGGTAAGGATACTGCTATAGCCTTCAGTTACTCTGAAGATCTGATCTACCAAGCCGAATACGAAGGTGAGGAAGATTGTGAGGTGCCAGGGGAATTGGCTAGATTCCTACAACAAGAGGAAATAGCTATTCAACCTCATAAGGAGCTGTTGGATACAATAAACTTAGGTACTGAGGAAGATAAAAAGGAAATCAGAGTGGGTGCCAATCTAGAGCCGAGTGTCAAAGCGCGCCTAATTCAGCTGTTGCATGATTACGTTGAGATCTTTACCTGGTCATACAAAGACATGTCAGGACTTGATACAGATATTATGGTACACCGTCTACCCATAAGAGAAGACTGTCCACCAGTGAAGAAAAGAGTCCGCCGCATGAGACCTGACATGTCAGAGAAGATCAAGGCAGAAGTTATGAAGCAGTTCAATGATGGATTTTTGGATGTTACTTCCTATCCTCAATGGGTTGCTAACATTGTGCCCGTACCTAAAAAGGACGGAAAAGTGAGAATGTGCATGGATTATAGAAATTTAAACAGGGCCAGCCCTAAAGATGACTTTCCACTTCCACACATCGACATCCTGGTCGACAATACATCTCAGCATAAAGTATTTTCTTTCACGGACGGATTCTCAGGCTATAACCAGATCAAAATGGCACCTGAGGACATGGAGAAAACTACAGTTGTCACAAAGTGGGGTATGTTCGGCTACAAAGTGATGCCACTCGGACTGAAGAATGCCGGGGCAACCTATCAGCGCGCCATGGTAGCTTTGTTTCATGATATGATACATCATGAGATAGAGGTCTACGTAGATGACATGATAGCCCGATCACAAAATGAAGAGGAACACCTTGATCACTTGCAAAAGCTGTTTGTCAAGTTGAAGGAGTACAAATTTAGATTGAACCAGAACAAGTGCACATTCAGAGTCCGGTCCAGTAAGCTCTTAGGTTTCATCGTCAACAACAAAGGCATTGAGGTTGATCCTGCCAAAGTCAAAGCGATACAAGAAATGCCTGCTCCTCGCACTGAGAAGGAGGTCAGAGGTTTTTTGGGACGCCTAAACTACATTGCTAGGTTCATTTCTAACCTAACATCTACTTGTGAACCAATCTTCAAGCTGTTAAAGAAAGATCAGGTAGTTAGATGGAATGTTGACTGTTAGATTGCTTTCGATAAAATCAAGGAGTATTTACAAGAGCCTCCCGTCTTGATGCCACCAGTCGAAGGAGGACAGCTAATCATGTATCTGACCGTCTTGGAGAACTCAATGGGGGTGCGTATTGGGCAGCATGACGAGTCTGGCCGAAAAGAGCATGCCATTTATTACCTGAGCAAAAAGTTTACCGACTGTGAAACCAGATATTCACTGCTCGAGAAAACTTGCTACGCTCTGGTATGGGCTGCTCGCCGGCTAAGGCAATACATGTTGACTCATACCACTTTGCTGATATCTAAGATGGATCCGATAAAATACATCTTCGAGAAGTCTGCTTTATCCGGAAGGATAGCTAGATGGCATATAATCTTAACAGAATATGACATATAATACACTACCCAAAAAGCTATAAAGGGCAGTGTGCTAGCTGATCATCTGGCTCATCAAGCTGTAGAAGATTACCAGTCCATGAAGTTTGACTTCCCTGACGAAGACATCATGACATTGGACAATGTTAAAGATTTCAGACCATATGACGGACCTGAACAAGGATCCCGATGGACCCTGTACTTTGATGGGGCCTCCAATGCACTTGGTAACGGTATAGGTGCTGTACTTATATCTCCGGAAGGATGCCATACTCCTTTCACGGCCAGACTTTGCTTCAACTGTACGAACAACATGGCAGAGTATGAAGCATGCATCTTTGGACTCAAGGCTGCCATAGACTTGGGAATCAAATCTTTAGTTGTGTTTGGGGATTCAACTTTGGTCATCAGTCATATCAAAGGAGAATGGGATACTAAGCATACAAACCTCATCCCTTACAAAGAACATGTTCTGACATTGCTACCACATTTCGAGCAGATTACCTTCGAGCACTTCTGACGAGAAGAAAATCATCTAACAGATGCTCTAGCTACAATGTCATCCATGTTTAAACTTAAATGGGATAACGAGGCTCCCCAGATAACCATTAAACGGATGGACGAACCGACACACTGTCACGAGATTAATACCAAAGAAGTAGTGGACCAGCCTTGGTTTCATGAAGTCAAAAGGTATCTCGAGGCTCAAGAATATCTAGAAGGAGCTTCAGTCAATGACAAAAAGTTCTTAAGGAGATTCTCAGCTAAGTTCTTCCTAAGTAATGGCATCCTGTACAAACACAATCATGATTCTATTCTG
Organism: Vicia faba; assembly: GCA_948472305.1. Classification (NCBI taxonomy): domain Eukaryota; kingdom Viridiplantae; phylum Streptophyta; class Magnoliopsida; order Fabales; family Fabaceae; genus Vicia; species Vicia faba. Next base: position 855,038,352 of record OX451735.1, on the reverse strand, counting down.
CTCCGTTGTGTGGATAAGGTTGAGGCTGAAAGGATTATGGCTGAATTGCATGAAGGTACCTTCAGCACTCACTCTAGCGGGCATACGATGGCGAAGAAGATTCTACGGGAAGGCTACTATTGGTCTACCATGGAAGCAGACTGCTATCAACACTCTCAGACCTGCCATAAATGTCAAATCTATGCAGACAAGGTGCACGTGCCTACGGTTCCTCTAAATGTCTTAACAACTCCTTGGCCCTTCGCTATGTGGGGAATCGACATGATTGGGGAGATCAAGCCTACAACATCCAATGGACACCGTTTCATTCTGGTGGCCATTGACTACTTCACAAAGTGGGTCAAAGCAGCTTCCTTCGCATCCGTTACTAAGAATGTTGTTGCCTGCTTCATCAAGCAGAATATTATCTGTCAGCACGGTATCTCAGAAAGGATCATCACTAATAACGGTACAAACCTTAACAATACTATGATCACCGCCCTGTGTGAGCAGTTCAAGATTCAACATCACAATTCATCCCCCTATCGGCCAAAGATGAATGGTGCTGTCGAAGCTGCGAACAAAAACATCAAAAAGATCATACAAAAAATGACAGTCACCTACAAGGACTGGCATGAGATGCTACCGTTTTCTCTCCACGGGTACCGTACCACGGCTCGTACATCAACTTGGGCAACACCCTATTCTTTAGTTTATGGCATGGAGGCTGTTTTACCTATTGAGGTTCAGATTCCCTCTTTGAGAATCATGAAGGATGCAGGTTTGAGTGAAGACGATTGGATTCAAACCCGACTTGATCAGTTGAACTTAATTGACGAGAAGAGACTTACTGTTGTTTGCCACGATCAGACGTACCAAAAACGGATGATCAAGGCTTTCAACAAGAAAGTCAGACGCCAAGTGTATCAAGTTAGAGATCTTGTGATCAAGCGCATCATCTTGCCACAAAGTGATCCCAGGGGAAAATGGACTCCTACCTATGAAGGACCATTTGTAATCAAGAACATCTTTTCTGGTGGGCCAATGATCTTAACCACCATGGACGGTGACGACCTGCCGCACCCTGCGAATGCAGACATAGTCAAAAAATACTACGCATAAGAGATCCGCTAGGTTGACACACCTAGGTAAAACAAGGGCATCCCGGCGAACCAAAAGGTTCGGGCAAAAATTAGGGATAAAACAAAAAAATATGTACACCCGGCAAGTTGAAAACCCGAAAGGGCGACTTGGGCAAAAAAGGGTTTCCCGGTGGATCGAAAATCCGAAAGGGCGCTTAAGGCAAAAGTTAGGGAATTAAAGCGTATGACTATGTCTCATTGGATCACTTTAAGGACAATCTCTTCACTGACAAACCTGGAGCTTCTGATCAATCTAATCATCTTCGGACGAAGCAACGAATGGAAAAGATATTCGGAGAGACAAAGGCTATAGCAAAATGGGAACCCCATGGGATTTTTTACACATAGCTATCTTTCTTTGTATAAATATTTTCTTATTTTATGACACCATCCTCTTACTAGGATGCTTGTCTCCTTTGTACAAAATACTTATTCAAAGTAAATACAAAGACGTCTCTTTCAAAGTAAAGAAAACCATTTGTCTTTTTCTCTTTACACTTGTGTTTTTATGTGCAAAAACGTCCAATGATTCATTAATGAACATATGCATATGAACATAATTAATGTTTACAAATAAACAGGATGAAAAAGAATAGTTACTGTCAGGTTGAAAAAATAGGAAAATGTCTTTAAGCTATTCCTTGAGCAATCCCTACAGTACATCACTAAGATCCCTAGAGGAGCTGAAGCTTTCAATCCCCAGCGGAGCCAAAACTTCAAACTTTCAATCCCCAGCAGAGCCAAAACTTTGAACTACAGATCCCCAACGGAGCTGAAATTTCCAACTATCAATCCCCAGCGGAAACCATTCAGTTGTTCCAAATTCCCTATCAAGTTATTTTAAAGCCTGAAAACTAACCAGACAACAACTTCTGATAACTCCCCAGTAGAATGGCAGACAACCCAAACTCCTGAACCTACTCCCTAGCAGTATAGCTTTCTTCCCCATAGAGTTTTCATTGCTCCCCAACAGAATGAAGATTCTCATTCTTAATTCCCAACAGAAGTCATCAAAGTTCTCTGGATTCCCCAAGCAGGTTACTCAAGCAGTATATGGCTTTACTCTCACAATGGAATTTTTGTCAATACTCCAACTTCAAGACATGAAGAATCCCTATATTCCTGGTGAAGTCTCCAAGGATTTCTTATCCTCAACAATCAAGGATTTATTGTCCCCGGCAGCAGTCAAGGATTTATTTTCCTCAACAATACAACAAATCAGCTTACATACGCATACATTACATCCATATATCATAAACGTTGATAAGACACATTTATTGCATCATACATTTCATGCAACATAACTTTGTGTTTCAGCTAACATTTTACCCTTTTCAGGATAAGATTAACAGATACCTTTAACAATGTTCAAATATTTCAGATATAGTTCAGATACGCTCCAGACAAGGATACTATTCTGATACTCATTCAGATTTCAACTTCAGATATAATACATATACGCCCCAAACACTGATGCCATTCTGATACTCATTCAGATTTCAATTTTAGATATAGTACAGATACGCTCCAAATACGGATGCCATTCTGACACTCATTCAGATTTCAACATCAAGATACAGTCCAGATACACTCCAGACACGGAAGTCATTCTGTCACTTGTTCAGATTCAAGTGCAGATACGCTCCAGACACGATTACCATTCTATTACTCATTCAGATTCAAGTACGGATACACTCCAGACACGGAAGTCATTATGTTACTCATTCAGATTCAAGTACAAACATAACTCATATACGCTCCAAACACATCTACTATTCCTTTGCTCATACAAATTCAGTCTCCAGATACAGTTTAGATACGTTCCAGACGCGGACACCATTCTGAATACTCATTCTTTTGACTTACAACTTACAACTCAGCAAACATTCTTGGATGGCATCTACAAGCCCATCTCCAACAAGATTCTATCACCTCTCCAAATGGCATCTTTAAGCCCATTCCCTCAATTGCACTTTTTCGAGTGCAAATTTACGGGCACTCTAGTGTCCAATCATCTTTTACCTTCGAGTCACGAACGACAAAGCTCGCCAATCTAACTCTTCAGGTTCAAGAAGATTGAACAGGGGAAGCTGTTGTACCCCAAAATTTTCCCTCTCATTTATCAAGACTTTTCTCACAAGACTTCTTGGACTCAAGACAGGATTAGGGTTTGATCAGCTCAAGACACATCATCTTGCACTGATAACCCAAAATTAGGGTTTGAGTTTGCACAAGGATTTTTGGACCATCAATGCTTCATGTGACTTTCATACACCATCTTGGACCCCTAAGATTTCTCATGTTAAGTTTCAAGCCTTGAATCACATTTTTGATCAATCAATTGGACAGTTGACCTAAAAAACAATTGTATTGGGGAAAAAGTCAACCATGGCCAATTTACAGTCAAACTTCATAATTTTTTATCCACAACAACATTTTAGACTCATATGTATCATTTGATCAAGTTTGGATCACAACTCCTCAAGAAATTTGATCAAATCATCAAAAGGGCAAAATGGTCAAAATTAGGATTTTGACTGAGGAAGGGCAATTTCTGATTTTTAACCTAGCCAATGGACAATTGAGTTCAAACATGATTTCAAGGGTTCAATGGCATCATCTTTACCTAATCACATGGTTCAAAAGATCTCAAGTTCATTGGATTGACAGATGAATTTTGCAGTAAATTGATCAAAAGTCAACTGTGCACTGAAAAGTCAAACTTTGACTTTTTGGTCAAAATCAAATGCCAAGGGTCATAATTCATCAAGATATGTCAAAATATGAAACTTGTTCACCAAGAAAATCAAATTTGAAAATTAGGGTTTTGAATTTGAAATTTTTCATAACTTACAATTTATCTAAGTATGGAAATTTTCTTATTTTTTCCCAACTTTTCACCACTTTTCCACCATGATGCAATTTGATTCAAAGAAAACTTCCAACATGAATTTTTTAGTCCTCCATGAAATATACAACTTTTCTTCACAAACTTTTCCCTAAAGATGCTTAGATCTCAAGTTATGAATTTGTGAACATAGGTCCATGAACTTCTTAACTTAGTGAAAATTTGCCCTAATTTAGGCAGGTTTTTGACCCAACTTCATGGACATTTTTCACCTAGTTCCAAGAGGTATCTCAAAATGAATTTCAAAGATGGATTATAGGTCACATCGCAAGCTTTCCAAAATGTCCAAGAACTCTCCAAGATCATTTTTGGTTAGGGAGAATCGAAGAAGGGAAGTTGGCATTTTATCACTTTTGTTCATGCCATTTTCACAAAGTGTCAAGTTGCAAATCAGATCCATGATGCTTGTACCTTGCTTTACAGGTCCTAAACTTATTCTACACTCCATAATTAAATGCAAACTCAGAGGTTAGAGGCTTTATCTTTGCTTTTGGAACTTTACACAAGTTGTAATTCCATTTTAGGCATAAATTTCACATTGCCATTTTCATAAAGGTGAGCTTTTGCAATTTTGTCCATCTTGAGCTTTGGACCTGTCCCTTTGGTGCAAACAATTTCCATAGGTATTAAGCAAGTTGTACCAACTCCTATCAGCTCACAAGCCATCCAGTACAAGCATGTTACAATGGTCACTTCACTTTTCTTCAAATGCAAGAAAAGGTTGCAAAAAGGTCAGAACTGGTACAACAAGGGAAGAGTGGACTTTGTATCCATTCTATACAAATATACAAAGTCATTACAATGAAAAAGACGATTGCTTAGCATCCAAAACACTCCAAAACACAAAAACTCCAAAATTCTGCCAAAACATCCAGTTTCTGCAAAACCATAGCCATTTCATTTTTGGCTCGTGCATTTTGTGGCTTGACATTTGAAACACCTCATACACATCATATCAAATCTATCCAAGCCCTTGTCCTGGTTATGTAAGCTCTGTTTCAGCCATTGCCATTTTCAAACTTGGTGCTTGTAACTTGACTTGTGTAGAGCCTTCTGGCCATCCACAAAGCAAGCTAGGCATTGGAATAGCTTGAAGGAAGTTCAAGGAAGCTCACACGATCCACAAGCCTCCCTTAAAGCCCCCACATTGTAATATCCAAATCCAGCTGAAGGAGGTATTTTTCTCAAACTCTATCTCTGTATTTAGGCATCCTCAAGCCACGATTTGTGAAGAAAAGATGTAGTCTATAATATGGTGAAGCTGTACATATGCATAATTTTCATTTATATTAACTGAGCTAAGAGAATTTGAAGCTTGAAGTTCATAAAATTTCTAGGTCACGAATTAGGGCTGACAAAATTCTCTCTGATCTTTGAGAGTTAGGTTACAAATTTTATATGGTTGGAATCGTGAGATTAAATGCTACATGTTTCATGTTATGAGATTTTGTTTTTGTGCAAGCATGTGAAAGTTACAGTTTGAAGGCAAATACGCGCGCAGAGGAGAAGCTGGAGGACAGGGACGAAGCGCCTGAGCCTTCTATTTTTGATTTTCACACCCCCTGACCACTATTTGCACCCCCTGGCATATTTGTTTTATTTTTCTTATTTCTTTTTATATTTTTATATTTTATTGCTTTTATTTATTTTTCTGAATCATAAAAATCATGAAAAATATTTTCTTTATTTTTTGCATTTTATTTTATTTTTTTATTATTTATTGCATAAAAAATAGTTTATTAGGATAATATACTTTATTTTCTTAAATAAATTGTAAATATATTTAAAAGTACTATAAATTTTTATTATGTTATTTATATACATAAAATATTTATTTTCATACATATTTTAATTTTTAATATTTGCACATAATATTATCTATTATTTTCTTGTACAAAAAATGGACAAAATATTAATATAGAACATATATTTTCTTTAATCAAAAAATCAGGGTTTCCCCCTTTCAAAAATTAATAATATTATTTTTTCTCTTATTTCTAGGGTTTAAATAAATTACTTTCTCATGCATTAAACAAATACAAAACATTTTTTAACATAAATACATTTGCATTACATTTTAATATTTGTACATTTATTTAATTTGCGCAATATTCAATTGGATTGTAATAGTATTTTAGGTTTATATTTGTGCAATATCCCTATTCAAAAACTTGTATCCCCCTCCTATAATAATTGTTGTAATAGCTTAGTTTACATTTACGCAATTTATCGCATTTATACCATGTTTAGTAAACTAGGGTTTGCATGATAAGACCAAAAACAAAACAAATAGAAAACCTAATCCAAGACAAATCAAAAGCATGTAAAATGACACACTTTGCACACAAGCACCCTTAGGGTTTCACCCACTTGGTTGCCTAAAATAAAATGGCCATGGCATGCGAAGTATCTTGGCAAAACAAAACAAAAATAAGATCATAGTCCCTCGATGACGCTATCAAAAGGTTGCCTAAACAAATGATCTTGGTCCCTCAAACAATACTAAGATACTTGGCAACATTACTATCATGGTCATACGATGACCCACACCCGTCCCGTTTAACATCCAAAGATAGGGTTGTTTACCAAATCAATGGTAAATCAACAATGTCAAAGGAATAAAAATGAATAGGAAAGACATTTGAGTAGGTAGATATCTTCTAAGTTACTTGCTCCATTTAAAAACAATCCTTGCTATTTTCAAAAACAAGCACACACACATTTCAAAAACATTTCCAAACATCTTTCAAAACATTGAATCATTTTTCAAAAGACAAACATCTTTGTATACATTCTTACGAACGAGAATCATTATAAATATTGCCTAAACGATGGCCTCTTTTCAAAATACTTTCAAAACCACACAAAGCACCATTTCAAACAATTTCAAGCAAAAGCAAGTGATCTAAGCAAGTAACTAAGAGCCCATGCAAAACCATGGATGAAAAGGGTGCTAGCACCTTCCCTTTTCATAATCTACCCCCCGAACTCAAGAAAACATCTCAAAGGTCTTTCCTGTGCTTTTTTACCTTTCCTTTTGGATAAAATAAAAGTCGGCAGCGACTCTTGCTAAACCGCGACATTTGTGACGAAACCCAAAAACCTCAAGTCAGTTCTCCCACCGTATCACACACACTTTCAAAAACTACTTTCAAAAATGCTTTATCACACTCTTGAGGACTAATACAAGAGTTACCATAAAGCAAACAAAAACTTTCAAAACACACAAACAATTTTCAAAATGAGCAAGTACCTAAGAGCCCGTGGAAAACCACGGATGGAAAGGGTGCTAACACCTTCCCTTTCCATAATCTACCCTCTTTACTTAGAAAATTCTAGAAAAAGGTCTTTTTATATTCTTTTCACCCTTTCCTTTATTGGATAAAAGAAAAGTCGGTGGTGACTCTTGCTTACCGCAAGATTTGCAAACACAAACGCAAAATCAGTATATAACAGTCGGTTCTGCAACTGTATCATAGAACTGACGACTCTGTTGGGGAGTATGAAAAGTGGGGTTTACCTTAGGGTCTAGATCATTTCTAAAATTGTTTTCCTGTTTGTTTGCTTTACTTTTAAGGGATTATTTGGGTTACTATAGATCCTACACCCGGATCTGGGGAAACCTGTTAGGTAAGTAACAATAGATCGTGGAAACTATGCGGGGTATACTGACACGGTTGAAGCGATGGCTACGTTGATGCGACACTTTGGTTGGTACCGATAGCCCTTGAGTTAATCAAGGAGAATACGGGGCCGCTGCATGGTGTCATAAAGCGTCAACTGACCTTTGAACCTTTAAATGAACAACTTGGCCATTAGGATGTAGCGAGATGGTCGTCTTTAGTATATTCCCAAAGTCGGAAGATACTCGATACTACACTCATTGAGACTCGACTCCTGAGTTTTATTTGGTTGCGAGTCAGTCGCATATCGAACGAAGCTTATGGGAAAGGTCAATGATATTGAGATCCCTTAGAACCCGGTTACAATTTATAGGACAGGTTGAACCCATCCAACTTCAAGAGGGTATGACCTTAAAACCCATGCAAGCATTAAACCTAAGGTTTTGGTGTGATTTGCTTGTGCTTGCTATATATGTGATTTCTTAGCATAATCATGACATCATAACATGGAATATCATACTAACCATTTCAAGGATTTTCTAGGGATTATCTTTGTCATGTTTTGTAGGACATGAAATCCGCTCGCAGGAACACTATCCAAATCAACCTTGTGAAAGTGCATCCTCAACTCAAGGACCTAGCATCAAGGATTACTGAAATCTCTCCCTTCACTGAAAAACATGGTCGACTTCTCAACTTGGTCACTTCAACCCCTGATGAAGAAATGTTAAAGGTGCTCTTTCAGTTCTTTGACCCAGTGCACCACTGCTTCACTTTTCTTGATTACCAGTTAGTGCCTACTATGGAGGAGTTTTTTTAGTTATTGGGGGTACCTATCCTTAATCAGCTACCGTTCAATGGTACAGAAAGAGATCCAAAGCCTGAAGATGTTGCTCAAGCTCTATCTTTACAATGGTATAATGTAGTGGCAAATTGGGAAACCAAAGGAGGTGTCCAAGGATTTCTTGCTAAGTTCCTATTTGAGAAAGCTCACTATTTTTGGGATACCCTGGATTTATAAGATTTTGAAGAAGTGTTGGCCCTTCTCATATATGGGATGGTACTATTACCTAACACGGACTAACTCATAGATGTGAATGCGGTCAAGATTTTTCTGTCTCATAATCCAGTACCTACCTTACTTGGGGATATTCTACACTCTCTGTATACTTGCACTCTAAAAGAGAAGAGGGGCCCTTCTGTGTTGCACTCCTTTATTGGGTAGGTAGTTTATTTTGCAACTACCCCGGTCTATTTTGAGAAAAGAGCAGGGTATGAGATGGTCTCATAGGCTGATGTCCCTTACATATTCAGATATTCATTGGTGTTCGTGATCCTCAGAGAATGTTACCATCATTGATCGCTGCAGGGAATTCCCTAATGTCCCTCTCTTAGGCATTAGGGAAGTGTGATACGGTGGGAAGAACTGACTGTTTTTTGGAATGCTGGTTTGCGTTTTGCGTTTGTTTTCGCAAAATGTCGCGGTAAGCAAGAGTCGCCACCGACTTTTATTTTATCCAACAAGGAAAGGAAAAAAGCACAGAAAAATTCCTTTTTCGAGATATTTCTCGGGTTCGAGGGGTAGATTATAGAAAGGGAAGGTGTTAGCACCCTTTCTATCCGTGGTTATCCACGGGCTCTTAGGTACTTGCTCAATTGTTTTCAAAAATTGCTTTCTTTGTGCTTGTGGGTTTGAAAAAAAGTTTTTGTTTGAAAACTTCGATTTAACTCTTTGAAAAAAAGTTTTTGTTTGAAAGCTTCTGTCCTCAAGAGTGTATGAAGTGTTTTTAAAAACTTTGTTCGAAAAGTGTAAGTGTGAAAAGTTTTTGTTTTTTGAAAGAGCAAGTATCTAAGAACGATCTACCTACTCAAAAAAGGAATCGTTCTATACTAATTTCCTTTAGACGATTCTATCCCACTATTAATGAGTAGGTAGCACCGTCGTTGGAGTTTAAGGGTCAATTCGAATGAGGGACTTACGGTCACCAAAGCAATGTTATGATGTTTTAGCGGTAAACCTAGTGTCTTAGATCATATATTCGAGGCAACAATATCTGAGGCAATCATTTTGAGGCAACTCTAATCTTCTAGACAAGAGGACGACCTCTAAAACAACCTATACTCAATGACCGTGTACGAATGCAACCAAGTGGGGTGTACCCTAAGAGTGCGCATGTGCGAGTGTGTCGTTTTCAGTTATTTTTATCTTTGTACATGTTAAAGGTGATCTAATTTGATTTTAAGATTAACATTCAGTCTTGTCATGCAAACCCTATTATCAAACATCAAGCAGTTATAATTTGCAGAAATTAAAATGCGGAATTTAAATTACAAGGCGTCGGGTATTTACATCGCCAAAGACAAACCCTTTGAAAAAATAAAATAAAGTAATAAAAATAATTAAAAGTCCTATTAACTATTACAATCCGGGAGCAAGTACATTATATGATAAAAGAAAGTAAATCGCGCGCGGGAAATTAAGTCGAGCGCATGATTAGGGTTTTGACCCTTTTGGTTAAAGAAAATGTCTTTTGTTGTTTTTTATTTTAAGAAAGAAATTACCTAAATTAATTACTAAATTAAATTAAAATTAATTAAATGAAAAATTAAATTATTACATATTTTTTTGATTTTTTTATTTTAAGAAAGAAAATGAAATTAATGAAATTAATGGTTAGTACCTAATTAAATCTAATTGATTATTTACTTTAAAAAAATAGGTTAAAGTTATTCTAGAATTAAAACCCTAAATTAATTAATTAGTGTTTATTAAGAAAAATAAAAGTTTAAAGTTTAATTAAATATAAGAAATATTTTTGTGATTTTATTTTATGAGAAAAAGAATTTTAATTGGTTAGAAATTAAATAAAACAATTAAATAATTAATAAAAACAAAATAAATAAAATAGAAAAGAGAAGGGTATTAGGCCTGAAATGGGGGTGCTGGTAGAAATTGGAAGGCCCATTAGTGCTGGCCCTTTTTTGACTTTGTAGATCTGGTGCACATGCATTGACCAATGCCTTGGTAGTCCTTCAATCCCTAGCCATCAGATCTGGCCATTGGCCATCTGTCTCTTGGATGTATGAGGGAGTATGGTGCACTGCAAGCTGAAACGTACATACAATCACCTGAAAAGAAAAAGTATTAAGAAAGTGGGGGACCTAGGATTCGAACCCAGGTCCTGAAGGAATTACATTGCTTGCCTTGCCACTACACCACCTTGTTTCAACTGTCATTATAATACAAACAAATAATATTATATAAAAAATGAAATAATTGCTAGAAAAATAAATAAAACGCGCGCTTGGGTTGAATGGCCCAATGATGGGGCGCCACACATCATCTTCAACCTCATGTCCGTGGCTAAAAATGCACAGACCTATACCAACGGACAGAAGTCCGTAGCTACAAGGTTGTTCATCTCAAAAACCCTCCTCAGGCTACAAAAATGAATTCCAAGGGCATGGTTTTGTTCGTCTCACCCTCCCGGTCACAACCATACCCTTCTTGGTGGTCAATTGTTCCTGAAACAGAAAACCCCAAAAACGCTTCCATGAACCCTAACTATGGCGTTTTGCATTACAGGTTAGATAAACGAAATTAAATGATGCCAAAAGTTTACAAATGATGTGAAGATTACAAATATGCAGTTATTTCATTCAATGGATGCAAGAATGGTGAGTTTCTATTTCAAGAACAGGGGTATGTTTCGTGACACTTACAACGCGTTTGGATGTCTGAACAAGCTTGCTTTGAATCCAGATAGCTTGAGCGAACGCCTAGGAATCAATTGAGATATGTCTCAGCTCTTGAAAACACCTCTAACTATGATTTCGATCTCAAGATTTTTAGTGAATTTTTCCAATCTTGTTCTGCCTCTCTCTGCACTTTCCAACCCTGATCTCGTATCCCTTGGCTTGCTTATGTAATGTGCTTTGTATTAGGTCAACAAAATTGATCCAAATCTTCTCCCATCAATGCTTGCATATTTGATTTTATCTCCCTTTACAAACTTGCCAATTTTGCCTAATCTCAATCTTTTTGCACATGATTTGGTTTGATTCGATTTTGATGATGTTAATGATGGTAATTAGAGCCTGAAATAGCCAAAATATCTTGTGTTATCAAAGTATTGGATTTTGTATGATTTTATTTGATTTAAAATGAATAAATTCAATTAAAAATCAAATTAAATAATAAAAATAAAATATGGGCTCATGGCTGAAGCTAGGACACGTGGGAAATGATGCAAACTCAAATCAAGTGGAAAAGAATGGGCCCATTTGACAAAATTTGAAGTTTTGGGGATAGTTGACTTTTGGCAATTTTGCAAAAAAGTCCAACTTCAACAATGAATAACTTCTTCAATTTTGAACTTTTCGAAGTGTTCTTGGACTTTTTAGAAAGCTTGAGATGTCCTCTAACCAACCTTGTTGTTATCATCTCAATTTGATATTCCATGCTCAAGTTATAAGCTTTGGCAAAAAAGGTGTTTTTGTTGACTTTCAAAAATGACCTATAATGTCCAAATTTATAACTTCTTGTGAGTGCATTTTTTGATCCTGGGGTATGAAGATGTATTGTAGGAAATTGCATCCTATTCAAAATGAGCTTTGGATGGGTCATTTCTCATAAAGTATGAGAAAGTTATGCTTGGTCAAAGTTGGGTTAACTTTTCCTACAAAACCCTAATTTAGCAACTTTTGAGTCTTGATGAATTTTGAGCAATCCTTGATGAATCATGATCAACCCTTGATCAAATGATGAAATATCCTTCAAAATTAGAATGCTGACCAAAAATCTTGAAGTTTGACTGTTTGTAGGTCACAGTTGACTTTTGCCCTAGCACAGTCGATTTTTGGATCCTTTGAGCCATTGACTGAGCAAACTTCCTCTGCAAGGCTTGAAACTTGACATGGATGATCTTGAGAACATATTAGGACACTAGTGAGCACTTGAGGTCATTTGGATTAAAAGATCTTGATGCAACACAAAACCCTAATTTGGGGTTGATTGTCTTAGGAGATAACTTGTCTGACCAATTTTTGAGCAACCTTGGGCCACTTGGAGATTTTTCTTGCAATATTTTGAGGAATATGAGAGGGAAAATTTTGGGGTACAACAGGGAGGAATCACTTATAATCCTTGTTTGGCGTTGCGACAATTTGGTTATGCTAGAAGGGATGGTCCTCACGACACGCTCGTCCAAGGAATCATCTTTGACTATGAGAATGATGTTCAGGGTTATCGCAAGAGGTTCATTCGAGCTTGAGGCATGACAAATAGAGTTGATAGAAAGACACTGGGACACAAGAATTCCATCCCTCTTGAGCCTTACCTCAAATGGGTGCGAGCTCGTGCTCAATATCTTATGATGCCTTACCCCTCCATCTTACCTGTGATTATGAAGCCAATTGCTGAAGGAGACACTCCTTACGTTGTTCTTCATCCTGGTATGCCAACTAATTTTAAGGAGCTATGGAAATCCTGGATCCAACTCAAAGAAGAACGAGTATCTTTGAAGCCTAATTCTACGCCAGCGAGAAGAAGGTTTTAGAGCTCACCTGGTTACTTCACGAGGAGAGGAGCATAAATGCCTACATTGCACCAAAAAGGATGCGCCCGTGGGAAACTTGAATCTTCCTTTTGCTTGGAGAATTTTATTGTTGCTTTGTTCCCTTTGTAAGCCCAAGAGGCATTATTGTGATCAATAAAATATCTTAACATTTGTTATCTTTCTGTTTAAGCAAATTTGAGTCTTAGAAATCCTTGAAAACATTGCATAGATATATCATACATATCATTGCATAAGCAGGTTTCAAAGCAGGTTTCTCATCCTCTTCGCTGTTTATTTCAGAAGTGGTTCTAGAACAAACAGTGAAGGATCTACAGACTCAGAATGCCCAATTTCAATAGATTATCATGGCTCTGACCAAGGGGCAAGAAGAACTGAAAGCCTTGCTTATTAAAGAAAAGAAGAAGCATAAGAAGCCAACTGGGTTAGTGAATCCGGGAAGAAGGATCAGAGGACCAGTGCAGCGAGCCTCTGGACTGATAACTTCATCAAAGGATGGAAACAATCAAGAGGAGGAAACAAGAGAGGAAGACTCCAGTCCAAAAGAATCTGATGATGAATCTGACTATGATGAGGAGAAGTATCCTCCCGCTGATGAAAAACACAAACAGTTGGAGGATCGTTTGAATGCAATGGAGGTCCGGAAGGTACCAGGTCTGGACTTTGAAGAGCTAGGTTTGGCCTCTGGGGTTTTCATCCCACAAAAGTTCAAGGTGCTGGTATTTGCCAAGTATGATGGGGTTTCATGTCCCAAAATGCACCTCCGATCTTATGTGAGGAAGATCCAGCCTCACACTGCTGACAAGGACTTATGAGTCCACTTCTTTCAAGATAGTCTATCTGGAACTTAACTAGAATGGTTATACCAGCTGGAAAGGGCCAACATTCATAATTGGAAAGACCTGGCTGCTGCTTTCTACAAGTAGTATCAGTACAACTCAGACCTTGCTTCTACTCGTACTCAACTCCAAAGTATATCTATGGGTTCATGCGAGGGCTTTAAGGACTATGCTCAGAAGTGAAGGGACTTAGCAGGAAGAGTCCATCCTCCCCTGTCTGATAAGGATCTAGTGGGTATCTTTCTGGGTACCCTGTCTGGTCCATTTTTCAATCACCTGATTAGAAGCTCCTTAGCCGGCTTCATTGAATTGATTTTGACAGTAGAAAGGATGAAAGCCAAAATTAGGAGTGGGAAGATTCAAAAGGATGCATCCTCCAGTGTAGTAAGGAAGCCATTTGCTGGGAAGAAAGAGGTTAGTGTTGTGTAGCATCAAAGAAATCAGGACAGAACTGAACGCCGTCCAGCGGTAGGGGCTGTCATGATCTCTAAGCCTGCACCCACTCAATAAAGGAATAATCAACCGAGAACAGAAAGGCCGGTAAGACAGTTTACCCGGATAAATATGACTTTATCCCATGTTTTGCCTCATTCGTTGAAATCTAATCTGGTAACATTGCGGTAAGCTCCAAAGAGTCCCAACACTGCCTCTCCCCGCTACAACCCTAATGATCGATGTGCATACCATTTTGAAAGTCCAGTCCATGATACCAACGACTGCTGGGCTTTGAAAAACAAGGTGCAAGACCTTCTCGAGGTGAAGGAAATTGAATTCGATGCCCTTGAAAATCCCAATGTCATCACTGCTCCCATGCCCAAGCACGACCGTGGTGTTAATGCCATTGAAGATGATATGTTTGTTATTACCGTTGATGAACTTGTTAATCCTCTCCTGACCGTTAAGGGGAACTTATTGAGAGCCGGTTTATTTCCAGGTTGTGGCAAAGGTTGCCACTTATGTTTATCTATACCGACTGGTTGTCATTTGTTGAAGGCAGGTGTTCAGCACTTGATGGATGATAGAGAGATTTTGTTTGAAAAGACTCCCGTTCCAACCATTTCTTGCAAGGATATTTCAATAATAACCATTTCCGCCAATCCTCCCAGGGTCTCCACCGAAAGACCTGTCAAGATTACATCTGTTTCGAAGGTGACTCCACTAATAATTACTATTCTAGGGCCAATCCCATACTCATCGAACAAAACTGTTCCCTAGAACTATGGGGGTGACGTCTACTACCACGGCGTCAAGCAAGACCTGCTGGCTGTTGAAGACCAGGTTTATGAAGAGGCTGATCGCGACATTGGCAACATTGTTGGAACCAACAAAATAACCATAAGTGGAAGAGTGTTCTCCCCTGAGATTTCTCCTCTGAAAGCTGTTACTGGTCCTGTGATCATTCCTACTTTTGTTCCTGCTGATACTACTACTACAACTCCTGTGATTACCCCTACTGACACCCCTATCACTGAGTCGACCGAGACTCGGGGAAAAGACATATTGGCTGAGCCTGTCCAAACGAAGGTGCAATCAGTATCTATCCAAGAGGCTTCCAAGAAGGAGATGGAAGAAAATTTTGAAAATTATAAAGAAGAGCGACTACAATGTAGTCAAACAGCTGGGGAAGACCCCTTCAAATATTTCTATGCTAGCCTTACTGTTGTGCTCCGAAGCTCATGCGAAGGCCCTAGTGAAATTTATTAAAACTGCACATGTGCCACAAGAAACCTCTGCTGACCAATTTGAAAATTGTGTGGCCAGTTTGACGGCTGATAACGGCTTGGGTTTTTCTGATGCTAATCTTACACCTAGAGAGAGGAAACACAATGATGTGTTACATGTCTCTATCGAATGCAGGGGCACTACTTTGGCCTATGTCCTAGTAGATACTGGTTCATCATTGAATGTGCTGCCTAAGAAAGCTCTGGATAGACTAGACTGTGAATGTTTGACCTCAAAACCCAACAACATTGTAGTGAGGGCTTTTGACAGTTCAAAGAGAATGGTGCACGGGGAGGTGGACATCCCCATCAAAGTTGGTTCTCATACCTTTGACTCCAACTTCTACGTGATGGATATCAGACCATCGTATTCTTATTTGTTGGGTTGCACTTGGATCCATGGGGCAGGAGTTGTCACGTCTACTCTGCATCAGATGGTGAAATACCCGGTAAGAGGAAAGATTATCACGGTACACGGTGAAGAAGAATACATGGTCAGTCACCTAAACTCCTTCAGGTACGTGGAAATGGATGGCGATTTCATCGAGACTCCATGTCAGAACTTCAAAGAGGTGCCTCAGATTATGGCTGCAACTGAAACTATCATCAATATACCAAAGATCACCAGACCCCCCTTGAAGATGGCTTCTCTCAAGGACACAAAAGCAGTTATTAAAGAAGGTGGGTCTACCCTCTGAGGTCAGCTCCCTGATATTCCATACAAGTATAATAAGTTTAGTTTGGGCTTCTCTTCAGGGGCTCAAAAGGCTGTTCGACGTGCTCGTGCTGGAAGACCTCCCCTGCGCATCAGCAATCATGGGGTTAACGCTCTAGAAGACAGCGATGGTGACAATGACATGGATAGCTGGATCTTTCCTACTACCAACGGTGGACCCAGTAACTGGACGGAAAGAGACTTTGTACTGATTACTTTTGTTTAGAAGTAATTGTCTTTTTTGTTTTTTGGATATGTAATAAACAATATAACTTTATGGCCATGTGTCTTACCCAATGCACATTGGTTTATTTGTGAGGGTTATCATATTTCAATTACATATGGCATTAATAAAGCATTGGACATTTATTGCATACAAATTTTGCGCTCTCTACTTTTTATTTTCTGCTTTTTACTTTGTCTATACAACTATGCTCTTACACACACTCACGTATCAAACTGCAGATCCATATCCACTCTGGACCCCATTGACAACAGTTCTGCTATTGCCAGTTATGACTTTGAAAATCCGATCAACCAAGCCGAGGACGAAGGTGAGGAAGATTGTGAGGTACCTGGAGAACTTTCTAGACTATTACAGTGCGAAGAAAGGGTTATACAGCCTCATGAAGAGTAAGTTGAGACAGTGAATTTGGGCACAAAAGAGAACATATAAGAGGTCAAGATAGGTGCAAATTTGGAGCTTTGTGTCAAACAACGTTTGATTCAGATGTTGCATGATTATGTTAAGATCTTTGCCTGGTCATATGAAGACATGCCAGGACTGGATACATATATTGTGGTTCACCGTCTGCCAACTAAAGAAGATTACCCTCCGGTAAAGTAGAAGGTTTGTCGTATGCGCCCTGAAATGTCAGAGAAGATCAAAGCAGAGGCTATGAAATAGTTCAATGTTGGGTTCTTAGCTGTCACCTCCTATCCATAATGGGTTGCTAACATAGTCCCAGTGCCTAAAAAGGACGGCAAGGTACGAATGTGTGTGGACTACCGAGATTTGAACAGGGAAAGCCCCAAGGATGACTTTCCGCTCCCCCGCATTGACGTTCTGGTTGACAACACCGTACATCATAAGATCTTTTCCTTCATGGACGATTTCGCTGGTTACAATCAGATCAAGATGGCACCCGAAGACATGGAGAAGACAACCTTTGTCACGCAATGGGGCACATTCTGCTACAAAGTGTTGTCGTTTTGGCTGAAGAACACCGGGGCAACCTATCAGCGAGCTATGGTAGCTCTGTTTCATGACATGATTCACCATGAGATAGAGGTCTATGTTGATGACATGATAGCTAGGTCTCAAACTGAGGAAGAACACCTTGATCATCTACAAAATCTGTTTGATAGGTTGAAGATGTACAAACTGAGGTTAAATCCGAACAAGTGCACCTTCGGGGTAAGGTCTGGTAAACTCCTAGGTTTCATTGTCAGTGACAAGGGTATTCAAGTAGACCCTGCAAAGGTGAAGGCTATACAAGAGATGCCAACTCCTCGCACTAATAAGGAGGTCAGAGGCTTCTTAGGACGCCTAAATTACATTGTCAGGTTCATTTCCCATTTAACTGCTACTTGTGAGCCAATCTTCAAACTCCTGAAGAAAGATCAAGTGGTAAAGTGGAATGACAAATGTCAGACTGCCTTCGAGAGAATCAAGGAATACCTTCAAGAGCCTCCAATTCTGATGCCTCCGATTGAAGGAAGACCTTTGATAATGTACTTAACAGTGTTAGATAATTCAATGGGGTGTGTGCTGGGGCAGCATGACGAGTCCGGTCGAAAAGAGCATGCAATATACTACCTTAGAAAAAGGTTTACCGACTGTGAGACAAGATACTCACTGCTCGAGAAAACTTGCTACGCTTTGGCATGGGCTTCTCGGAGATTGAGACAGTATATGTTAACCCACACCACTTTGTTGATATCTAAGATGGATCCGATCAAGTACATCTTTGAGAAGCCTGCTCTCTCCAGAAGAATAGCAAGATGGCAAATGGTCTTGTCCGAATACGATATCCAATACACGACCCAAAAAGCAATCAAGGGAAGTGTACTAGCTGATAATTTGGCTCATCAGGCCGTGGATGACTACTAATCCATGAACTTTGAATTCCCGGATGAGAACATTATGTTAGTGACTGACTGCAAAGAACCTGGACCAGGTGAATGACCTGAGGAAGGATCCCGATGGACTATGGTTTTTGATGGAGCCTCCAACGCGCTCGGCAATGACATTGGTGCTCTAATCATATATCCCGAAGGCTGTCATACTCCTTTCACGGCCTGATTATGTTTCAACTATACCAACAATATGGCGGAGAATGAAGCATGCATCATGGGTCTAAAAGCTGCTATTGACCTGAGGATCAAGTCCTTGAGTGTTTTCGGGGATTCAACCTTGGTTATAAGTAAAATCAAAGGAGAGTGGGATACCAAGCACCTGAATCTCATCCCTTACAAAGAGTGTGTGCTGACATTGCTTCCACACTTTGAAGAGGTCACCTTTTAGCATTTTCCACAAGAAGAGAATCAGTTAGTAGACGCGCTAGCTACTATGTCGTCTATGTTCAAGGTCAAGTGGGACAATGAAGCTCCTCGGATCACTATTGAGAGATTGGATGAACCAGCATACTGCTATGAGATTGACATTGAAGAAGTAGCAGACAAACCTTGGTTTCATGAAGTGAAAAGGTATCTCGAGGCTCAATAATACCCTGAGGGGGCGTTTGTCAATGATAAGAAGTTTCTGAGAAGGTTCTCCGCAAAGTACTTCCTCAGTAATGGAATCCTCTACAAGCGCAACCATGACTCTACTTTACTTAGGTGTATAGACAAGAACGAAGCAGAGATGATTATAGAAGATTTACACGAAGGTACCTTTGGCACCCACTCTAGTGGACACACCATGGCTAAAAAGATCCTATGGGCAGGATACTATTGGTCCACTAAGGAAGCATACTGTTATCAACATTCACGAACTTGTCATAAATGCCAGATCTATGCTGATAAAGTACATGTACCTCAGGTTCCTTTGAATGTCTTGACGGCTCCCTGGCCCTTTTCAATGTGGGGCATTGACATGATCAGATAGATTAGACCTACCGCTTCCAATGTGTATCGCTTCATCCTAGTGGCCATTGATTACTTCACAAAGTGGGTTGAGGCTTCCTCTTTTGCTAATGTTACCAAGAATGTTGTGGCACGGTTTATCAAGCATAACCTGATTTGTCGGTATGGTGTGCCAGAGAGAATCATCACATACAATGGTACAAATATCAACAATACAATGATCACCGAACTCTGTAAACAATTCAAGATTCAGCATCATAATTCTTCCCCTTACCGGCCGAAGATGAATGGCACTGTGGAGGCTGCTAACAAGAATATTAAGAAAATGATACACAAGATGACGGTGACATACATAGACTGGCATGAGATGTTACCATTTGCTCTTCATGGTTACCGCACCTCAGCGCGTACGTCAACAGGGGCAACCACTTATTCTCTGGTGTATGGAATGGAGGTTGTCCTACCTATTGAAGTCCAGATTCCTTCTTTAAGGATCATGAAGGATGCGGGTTTGAACAAAGATGATTGGATCTAGACTCGACTTGATAAACTGAATCTGATTGATGAGAAAAGGCTTATTGTTGTCTGTCATGGTCAAATGTATCAAAAATAGATGATCAAGGCTTTCAACAAAAAGGTCATACGTCAGGTATATCAAGTGGGTGATCTAGTAATCAAGCGCATCATACTGCCACAAGGTGATCCCAGGGGCAAATGGACTCCCACGTATGAAGGGCCATTTGTGATCAAAAGCATATTTTCCGGTGGAGCCATGATTTTTACCACCATGGATGGTGACGACCTTCCTCACCCTGTTAATGCGGACATAGTGAAAAGATACTACACTTGAATTAAGACCCACTAGGTTGACTAGCCTAGGCAAAAATAAGGGCATCCCGATGAACCAAAAGGGTTCGGGAAAAAATTAGGGATAAATATAAAAAATTTTGTACACCTGGCAAGTCTAAAACCTGAAAGGGAGGCTGGGGCAAAAAAGGGTATCCGGTGGACTGAAAACCCGAAAGGGCGGTCCAAGCAAAAGTTAGGGATTTGAAGCGTACAACTATGTCCCATTAGATCACCTTGCGACTAAACTTCAGTATAACTACAAAGCTCAAGCGGTACTGTGATCGGTGGATCTGGAACTGACTGTTTAACGCTGGTTCGCGAAATGTCGCGGAAGCAAGAGTCGCCACCGTCTTTTATTTTCTCCAACATGGAAAGGACAAAAGCAAAGAAAAATTCCTTATTGAGATTAGTTCTCGGTTCGGGAGGTAGATTTATAGAAAGGGATAGGTGTTAGCACCCTTTCTATCCATGGTTATCAATGGGCTCTTAGGTACTTGCTCATTTGTGTTTTCAAAATGTTTGTTCGCTTTTCAAGGTGAGTGGGTTTAAAAAAGTTTCTTTGAAAGTTTCAGATCGACTCTTGTATCAGTCCTCAAGAGTGTTTGAAAAGTTGTTTTGAAAGCTTTTTGCAAAGTGTAAGGTGTGAAAATAAGTTTTTGATTTGTTTTGAATTAGAGCAAGTATCTATGAGTCATCTACCTACCCTAAGGAATTAGTCTGTGTAAATGTCCTTAAGGTAATGCCATCCCACCATTGAGAGGTAGGTAGCACCACCGTTGGAGGTGTTCGGGTCAATTCGTGGTTCGGGACATGGTGATCACCGGAGCAATGGGAAGACACCTTAGAAGCTACCCTCATGCCAGGTTCCCGGATCATGAGGACTTACTAAGACATCCTCTACTCGACGATCACCTTTCGAGGCAAGGCAACAGTGAGGCGTACCCTAGGGGTGGTGTGTGATTTGTGTGTCGTTTTCATTTGCATTTATCTTGTCATGTCATTGGTGATCTACGTTTTGATTTTATTTTTTGGGCATTCATTCTTTCATGTTATTGTTTAACAGTTAAAAGGTGCGGGAATTTAAAGTGCGGAAAAGATAAAGGGTCCTACGCTATTACAAAGGCGCGGGTCTACAACGCCAAATTAATCCAGACCCGATTTAAAATAAAGTGCAGAAAATAAATGCCTAACTAACTATTACAGGGCTTTGGAACAAGTACATGATATTTACATCAAAGAAATAAATAAAACGCGCGAAAAGAGAATATAATCGATTGCGAGGGCGTTGAACCCTTTGAAGGAATTAAAATAAAATTATTAAAATAATTGAGTTAAATAAAAAGGAACTTATTTTTTTTTTGCATTTTTTAAATTAATATTAAAAGAAACAAGAAAAAATAAAATATTTTTTTAATGATTTTTTTTTTTAAAGTTATAAACAGAAATTACATTTAAATTGAAATAAACATTTTTGGTGATTTTAATTATATAAAGAAATTGGATTTTAAGAAGAAATAAAATTGGATTTTAAGAAGAATTGTTTAGATTAAAATAAAATTGCAAAATAAAAAGTAAATAAAACTACTTTTTGTTTTTTTTTTTGATTTATTGAGAAAGATATGTTAAGTTAAAAATGAAATATAAAAATAACCTAAAGTCTAGTGATTGGTTTTAAAATTAAAATATTTTTAGTTGATTTTTATTTAATAAAGAAAAGTAAAAATTTGTTAAAAATAGAAAAGAAAATGTTGGTTATTAAAATTGGTCCCGGGGGTGTTGAACCCGGGACCTCAAGATTACAACTCTACAGACTTACCATCCGTACCAGCGCATTTATCCGGTTTATAATGAAAACAAAAATATAAGAATGAAAAAAACCTGGATTTTGGAAATCTCAAAAATGAAAACGCGCGGGATAAACATTTAAATGGTCCAATGGTTATGAGCCACATATCATCCCTAACCTTTGGCCCGTCGCCTTAGGTCGAAGGGTTTTACCTACGGATTTCTTCCGTGGCTGAAAGTCCTGAAAAATCAAACATGAAAATTAAGTACAATCGAAGAAAATAAAAGATCCTTCCTCACTAATCAAAGCCTCCTGGGTTCAATGAGATGGTTTTTAGAACTTGAAACGACCTATAACCCAGAATCCGAAACTTCACCATGCTTGCCATGGTCATGGTGATTTTGATTCTAGACACAGAATCATTCAAAAGATGGACCAGAATCAATCCCTTATAGACACGAAAGAATAGTCAGGAGACCTTGAAGATGGCTGTATGAGATTTTGGAGTTTCAATTTTTTTTGACAAAAACTCAAGTGTGAGTTTATCGATTCTTTTAGTGTTGGGGCGCAGCTTAGCTCCCAATTTCGTTTTGTCTCCCTTGTATAAGCATTAGGCAATGTGAATCAAAAGGAATTATGGCCTCTTAATGCAACACATTCAATTTCATGATTCTCCATAAACCTCCATAACCAAATTTCCTTTTTTGACTCATTTTTGAATTCTTGCTCTTTTGGCCCTTTGCACGAATTTGGTAGGCTGCATAATGATAAATCAAAGTTAGTTAAGGCCAAATATTCCATTTAATTAAGCTTTTTGATTTTCTTTTGATTTTAAAAGATTTAAAATTAATTAAATCCAATAAAATCAATTAAAAATGAAAAAATTAATTAAAAAATATGAAATAAAAGGTGGGACACGTGGGAAGCATGGCCAAGTTAATTCAAGTGGAAAAAGTGGGCCCCTTTTGTCAAAAATGAAATTTCAAGGATAAATGATTTTGGCCATTTCACAAAAATTTCCCAACTTCTCCAATGCATATCTTGCTCAATTTTTAAGCTTTGATCATGTCCTTGGACATTTTAGAAAGGTCTTGAAGTCCTCTAACCAATGTCTTTGGTCCCATGTAATTTTTATTTACCAATCTCAAGTTATGGCCTTTGACTTAAAGTCCCTTTTTGTTGACTTTTGAAAATGACCTATAATGTTGAAATTGATAACTTTTTGTGAGAGCATTTCTTGGACTTGAAGTATGAAGATGAGTTGTAGGAAATGTCTTTCTCTTCAAAATGAGATTTGGATGGAATTTTTCTGATAATCCATGTGAAAGTTATGCCCTGGTCAAGTTACAATTGACTTTTCAGCTGTCCAAAAATAGAAACTTTTGCATCTTGATGATTTTTGAGCCATACTTTGAGAGTCATGATCAAGCATTGATCAAATGATGTTTGTGGCTTCAAAATGAGATGTTGACCAAAAATTTGAACTTTTGACTGTCAAATGACCATTTTGCCCCTACAGTTGACTGTAGTGCAATTAGGGTTTTGACTGTGCAATTTTGTGCTGAAAGTCTTGAAACTTGATATGAGGACACTTGACCATATTTATAAGCATGTGGGACTTGATTGGACCCTTGGAAACTTCATTTTCTTGATCAGAACCAAAACCCTAATTTTGACTGTTTAGGAGGCCCTTGAACTGTGCAACCTTTGGAGAGATTTTGAAGCTTGACTTGGCAATTTCTTGGAGAATATGGGAGGGCAAATTTTGGGGTACAACAGGTACCAATCAATCCAGTCAGCTTCAAACGAGTAGCAAAGTGACGAGACGCTCAAAGACATATGGGCAATAGCAGAATTGAAACTCAATGGGATTATTACACATTGTTGTTTTCTCTTTGTACACTATTTTGTGTAGTTTTCATTTCTTACGACGGTGTTATCCTAGTAGAACGTCAGTCTCTTTGTACAAAATACCTGTTATCGGCAAACTTTAAAAATCAATACAAATCATTGAAAGTATTAAACTGTTTGCTTTTATTTTTTCTGTTTTGTTTTGCAAAAACGTCCTATGATTATTTTTGACATGTGCGTTTAAATATGATTATTGTTTACAAATACTTGCATAAGAAATAGAAAGACGATTACTAATGACTTTAAGAAATGGGGAAAAGTCTAAAAAACAATTTGTAGTCCCGACAGTTACTCCCTCCAGCAGGTACAGGGGCAGAGACAGTTTGAGACGAAGTCACTATTACATACGACCCCTTGACGTCTATGTTCCAAACAGAGCAGAAATAAACAAAGCTTTGATCTCCTCCTTCCCCAAGCAGGAATTATCTCCTCCAGCAAAGTGCCTTCAAAGAGCTGAAATCTGTTTTCCCCAATCGAGCTTTATAATTTCAAATAGTTCATAAAACCTCCTCCCGGGTAGAGTTTAATTCTCTAACTGCAGAAGTTTAGGCCCCAACAGAGCTTATTTCTCTACATCGGCAGAATCTTCCAACAAAACATCCTCCCCACAGAGTTATTCTCAAGCAGAGTCAATCCCTGGAAGAGTATCCTCAAACAAAAAGAGGAAATCCCCGGCAAATCATATACATTCATTATCCCCAGTGGAAATGAAGGATTCAACTTCCCAACACTCTTCAGCAACAGTTCGGGATTTACTTTCCCAGACTAAGAAATATCGCAATAGCATTCCATATTCAAACATCATGGCCAGCGCATACGCATCGCATACAACATAATCTCATTTATTTTGAGAACATTATCACAATGCATTTTATACATCATGACATTGCATACGACTAACTCTTTACCATTTTCAGGAAAGGTCAAATCAATAAACACCGTTGGCTACTTACGTGACCTGATAGTTTTCTCAAAAGCTATGTCTAACGAAGGGTTATTTGAGGATTTTCCTCAGAAATATGCCTTCACAAGACCTTCTCTGGTTCAGTCAGATCGACACTAAGATCTCTCTGATTCTTATTCCAGTTGGAGATATTCCAAGACTTTTGTCTGGTTCAGCTGAATCGATCCTAATATTCTTCTGATTTCCATTCCAATCAGAGTTAATTAAAGACCTTATCTGGTTCAATCAGATCGACACTAAGATCTCTCTGATTCCTATTCCAGTTGAAGATATTCCAGGACTTTTGTATGGTTCAGCTGAATCGATCCTAAGATTCTTCTGATTTCCATTCCAGTCAAAGTTAATTAAAGACCTTCTCTGGTTCAGTAAGATCGACACTAAGATCTCTCTGATTCCTATTCGAGTTGAAGATGACCTAAGACTTTTGTTTGGTTCAGTTGAATCGATCCTAAGATTCTTTTGATTTCCATTTCAGTCAAATTTAATTCAAGAACTTCTCTGGTTCAGTCAGATCGACACTAAGATCTCTCTGATTCCTATTCCAGTTGAAGATGATCCAGGACTTTTTTCTGGTTCAGTTAAATCGACACTAAGATTTTTCTAATTCTTATCCAGTCAAAGTTAATTCAAGATTTTGTCTGGTTCAGTTGAATCGATCCTAAGATTCTTCCGATTTCCATTCCAGTCAAAGTTGATCCAAGACCTTCTTTGGTCCAGTCAGATCGACACTAAGATCTCTCTGATTCCTTTTCCATTTGGAGATGATCCAATACTTTTTCTGGTTCAGTTAAATCGATACTAAGATTTTTTTTATTGTTATCCAGTCAAAGTTAATCCAAGACCTTCTCTGGTTCAGTCAGATTGACACTAAGATCTCTCTGATTCCTATTCCAGTTGAAGATGATCCAAGACTTTTTTCTGGTTCAGTTAAATCGACACTAAGATTTTTATGATTCTTACCCAGTCAAAGATAAATCAAGACCTTCCCCGATTCAGTTAAATCGACACTAATATTTTTCTGATTTCTATTCCAATTGGAGAAACTGCAAAGCCTGGAGTATGACCAGATGACCGTTTAATCTCATTTCCCCAGTAGGTCGGTGTGAAGCCTGGAATACGACCAAATAGTAGTCAGCCTTATCATCCTCAACAAGTCACTGTGAAGCCTGGATCATGACCAGATAGCAGTTCACTTCCGTCTATTGTGTCAGGAGATGACTCCCCAGTAGAGTAATGGACAACCGAAGCTTCTAGACTCTATTCCCCTAAAAAACATTCCCCAGCGGACTCCTCCTCGGACAGCAGGAACATGAATCCCCATAAAGAGACTCCTTATGAAGTCAGCATCTATTTTAGATGACATCTTTAAGCCCATCTCCGACGACTCTCTGTCATATTCCTTGGATGGCATATTTAAGCCCATCTCTGACAGTCTTTTGTCATCTTTTCCAAATGGCATCTGTAAGCCCATTCCCGATATTATTCACCAGCAGTCTCACTTTGGGCGAGTGCAAATTTCTGGGCACTCTAGTGTTCAATCATCTTCCACCTTCAGATCACGAAAGGCAGAGAAGCCAATCTACTTCTTTAGGTTTAAGAAGATTTAACAGGGGCAGCTGTTGTACCCCAAAATTTTCCCTCCCATTTTCACACAAGACATACTCCTAGAGGTTCTCAATTGTTCAAAGGTTGACCAAGAATTAACCTGACAATTCTCCTCCTAAGGCAATGAACCCTCAACTAGGGTTTCAATTTTCATCAAGATGGTTGAGCTCCAAGGATAAAAAATGTTCTCCATTTTCCTAATATGTCCTCAGGATCATCCATGCCAAGTTTCATTCATTGTTCAACAAGTTTACTAAGTCAATTGCTCAAGTATTGGAAAATCAACTATGCTAGGTCAAAAGTCAACTGTGGCCCATATACAGTCAAACTTCAAGATTTTTGGTCAACATCAACATTTTGAATTGATATCCATCATTTGATCAAGGGTTGATCATGATTCCTCAAGAAATGCTCTTAACCCATCAAAAGTCAAAAATGGCAAATTAGGGTTTCTATAGGAAAAGTCAACCAAATTTTGACCAAGCATAACTTTCTAATACTTTATCATAAAGTTTCCAACCAAATCTCATTTTGAAGAGAATCCAATTCCCTACAACTTCTCTTCATCTCCCATGATCGAGAAATGCACCATTTGAAAGATATGAGCTCAAATATTATAGGTCACTTTCAAAAAGACAACAAAAGCAGCTTTTTTCCAACACCTTTTACATCATGATAACATCTTCAAATGCAAAATTTATCACAAGAGGGATTGAAGTAAACATCTTGGTCTTTCCAAAAAGTCAAAGATCATCATCATGAGATAAACATTGAGCAAGTTATGGCTTTCCCAAGTTGGGAAAATTTTGGAAAATTCAAGAATGGTGCATTGAGCAAATTTGAACTTTTAGGGCCATGACCTAACTTTTTGGACTTCAAACACTCTCATGACCTTATGAATGACCTCTAAATCCATTTTTGTATGCCTTTGTTTTTATTTACATTTATTTTGATTTTTGTTTAATTTAAAAATTAAATAAATGCAAAATAAATGCATAAAATAATAGGTTAGTATTTTGGACATGTGGGCTAGTGTTTTGGGTCAGTCTTGAGACCCATTTTTCGTGCACAAATGTCTAGATACATGCTAGCATGGAAAGGGCAAGTTTTGGAAAATTTGGAAGCCTTTTAATTTGTTGGATTTTGGTTTGAAAACATGAGTTATGGCATTGATTCTTTCCATATAACCTTGTCTCTCCCTTCTACCCTATAAATACATCACCTTGGCAATCCAAATGCATGCCTACACACGGTACAAGAGCTCTACCAAATTTTCAAGAAAATTGTCAAAATCGTGAAAATCCAAAACCTAACTTTCAGCCCGTTTCAATCCAATCTAAGCCCTCCATCAACCTTTTGAGCTTCCCAGGAATACATATCACTCCTTATCCACGCCGTTCCACACCCAAAATTGCCCAACTGAATCATCTCCGTTGGGTAAAATTTTGCATCTTTGATCTTTTAGTGTATGCATTTTAAGCAGACTTGAAACGCATAATCATGTTTGTTTAGTCATTGTGAAGCTTTCTAACATTTTACATGTAAAGATAAGGCCCTGGATCGCATGTTACTATTTCTAAGGTTCTAGAATGGTTAAGCTGCGAATAGGATGTTGTAGGACTTTTTAGGCCAAACTGCCACCACCATTGAACTCGTAGCATACGAAATAGGGGGTAGCCTTAATCTCAAGCCTTGATTTTGCTTTGTGCAGGTTTTAGGGGTTTGAATGGACGGAGAAAGTGACCGAAGTTTGACTCCGGCACCTCTGAAATGTTGACTCCGGCAAGCCATCGTGCCCCTCTTCCATTGGACCATTCAAAGCTAGCACGTGTTTTTTTCATTTCTAAGATATCTGACCAATTTTCTTATATTATATTATTGTTTTGGTTATGTAAACGAATGATCATACAACTCAATTGGCAAAGGAACGTGTGCGTGAGAGAGAGGACCTGGGTTCAAGTCCCAGGTCATGCATTTTCATTTTTCTAACATATTATCTGCAAATTTGATGCTTCAAGTCCAAACGCATGCATCATAAACCACTAGATCCAAGCCATCAGATCACCACTTGATCCAGATCTAGTGCCTCCAATGTGTAGACCACCATGCGCTTTCTAAAGCTGCCCTCACTGGATCATAGAGCAAACTTGGGCTCCTCTTTGTATAGGCCTCACGTTTTTTTAATCAGCACCCCATATTTGCTCCATAACGCCCAGGCCCATTTGCAAATTTTTTTTATCCTTTTTGTTTTATCATATTTATTTTCTTTTAATATTTTTTTCTAACAAATCATAAAAAAAATCAAAAATAAATAAATAGATTTAGGTTTTCTAAAATTATTTTAATTAATTAGTTAATTATTTTAATTTTATTTAATTAACTTTAAAATCAATTACACTTAGGTTATTTCATTCAAATATTTTCTTAAATAAACAAAATACAAAAAATGTTAGCTTTTTGTTTAGAATTTAATTTTGGTAAATAAATTTATTTTATTTTAATTAATTAAATTTAGGTTTAATTTAATTTAGTATTTTCCTAAATAAATAAAAAACCAAACAAAAAGATTTTTTTTTACTTAGACTTTTTTAGGTTGTTAGACGTTTCTTTCCATTTTCACGCGCGTTTATCTTAATCTCACATCTTTTATAATATTGTACCTGCTGACAGGATGCAATAGATTAAAATAGGACTTTACTTCTTTTCTTTATTTTCTTTCCCCCAGTTGGACATGTAAATGCCCCATCCCCGAAAACATTGTAATAACGTAGATTTAAATTCCTGCACTTTAATTTTCTGCTAAATATTAACTGCTAGTAAGTTAGGCGTGCATGACAAGATCAAGTCAATTAACCATTAGATCACTAATCTCAAGATAATATAACTGAAAAAACACACTTCTCACACTTGCATCCTTAGGGTATTCTTCACTCGATTGCCTCGAAAATGGTCATGTCCCTCGAACCTAGGGATATCTTAGCAAAGACCCTCGGTATAAAAGTCATCATAAAAGATCATGGTCCCTAAACGTCCCTCGAATTGCCTTTAGGTAAATGATCTTATCCCTCGATGTTTCCTATATGATGACAATGCCTTCGAAATGCTAAGATATCTTTACATGTTGCCTTCAATGACCATAGCATCCCTTTTGATAGTCCCTCAACATTCGAGGATAGGGCTACCTACTCACTAATAGTAGGATAGCGCTATCTAAAGGAAAGGAGGAAAAGAACATCCCTTTTCGAGTAGGTAGATAACTGTTAGGTACTTTCTCAAGAACAACTTTTTCACACTTTCAAAAACTACTTTCAAAAATGCTTTATCATACTCTTGAGGACTGATATAAGAGTTACCATAAAGCAAACAAAAACTTTCTAAACATACAAACACACAAACAGTTTTCAAAATGAGCAAGTACGTAAGAGCCCGTGGAAAACCACAGATGGAAAGGGTGCTAACACCTTCCCTTTCCATAATCTACCCCCCGTACTCAGAAAATTCTCGAAAAAGGTCTTTTTCTATTCTTTTCACCCTTTCCTTTGTTGGATAAAAGAAAAGTCGATGGCTCTTGCTTACCGCAACATTTGTGAACACAAATGCAAAACCAATATATAACAGTCGGTTCTGCCACCGTATCACACTCACCTTTGCTAAGACATAATTTAACACTACATTAAAGTTGTTCAATCAGATAATGGGGGAGAATTCTGGCCATTTACCAAGTTTCTCACTAAATTAGGCATATCTCACAGGCTTACTTGTGTTGGAAATCCACCAAATCTATGATGAATTTCTACCAATCTTTATGAACAAGATTGAATCACCGCACAAGAACAATGAATTATATGAAAGAAAGAAAGAAGACAATGATTTTTCTGCAGAGTTTTCTCTGCCCACAAACTGTGGAAAACTTCTTATTCACTTGCAACTGTAAATTCTGTGAATACAACTTGATTGATTACAAAAATAGGGTTTAGTCCCTCTATTATAGATTTAGGTTAGCTTGCTATCTAAACCAAAGTCCAAAAATATAAAATCCCAAAATACCTATTTTGGAACTAAATCAAATCTATATATTTTAGATCGAAATCAAATCAAAATCAAAATCTAAAACCAAATCAAATATGTGTGTAGAAACTGCTTTCACACTTTGACAACTTCATAGTTTCGACACAAAAGAATTACAATTTAACACACCACCTAATTCATTGTGTCTAAACTATTCATCATAGCTCTTAGTCTTTGAAATACTTCAACATGAACACCCTTCGTCATGATGTCTGCAATCTGATTCTCAGTTTTGCAGTGTTCCAAGTTCATCTTCCCTGCTACTACCTGCTCTCGAAGATAGTGAAACCTTATTTCGATGTGCTTGCTTCGACCATGTGCTATCGGGTTCTTCGCCAGGTTGATAACGGACATACTGTCGATCTTCATGGTAATTTCTCCATGATCTTTCCCTGTTATTTCTTTGACCAAGTTCACCATCCATGTTGCTTGACATGCACAAAGAGAAGCAACTATGTATTCTGCTTCGCATGATGATAATGCCACTTCTGGTTCCTTTATCAAACTCCAAGCAAATGGTGGCCACATAACATAAACACATATCCTGCTGTAAATTTTTGATCCTCAACATCACTACACCAACTTGAATCAGTGTAGCCCACTAACTTGCATTCTTTTCCTTTATCAGCTGCAAGAAATAAAATTCCATAGTCGAAAGTTCCTTTCAGATACCTCAATATCCTCTTCGTCACTGCTAGGTGTGATACCTTTGGCTTTTGCGTGAATCTACTTACCATACCTACATTGTATGCTAAGTTAGGCCTCGTGTGACAAATGTATCTCAATGACCCAATAAGTCTTCTCTATTGGGTTGGATCGACATCATCTTCATCTGTAGCTTTCGATAATTGTAGTCTTGGTTCTGTAGGTGTCGAAGTTGAATTGCATTCATCCATCTCAAATATCTTGAGAATTTCTCCTGCATATATTCTTTGATGCATCATCAAACCTCTACTGCTCTTGTAGAATTCGATTCCAAGGAAATATTAATGTCACCTAAATCAGACATTTTGAATTCCTTGTTAAGGTCACCTTTGAAGTCTTTGATCTCCTTCTTGCAGCTACCTGTTATCAACAAATCATTGACATAGAGACATAGTATAAGCAATTCACTATTTCTTCTTCTTGCATATACTCCATGTTCATTTGCGCACTTAAAAAATTCCTTATCCCTTAGGAAACTATCAATCTTCTTATTCCAAGATCTTGGAGCTTGTTTCAATCCATACAGGGCTTTATGCAGCCTGTACACCTTTCTCTCTTTGTCATGTTTCATAAACCCTACTGGTTGTTTAATATAAACTTCTTCGTCTAAGGGTCCATTTAGGAATCCACACTTCACGTCCATCTGACATATGTGCCAACTGTTTATTTCTTCTAGACCAACAACCAACCTTATTTTTTCAATTCTAGCCACAGATGCAAAAACTTCATCGAAGTCTATTCCTTCTTTCTAGAGAAATCCTTTCGCCACGAGCCTTGATTTGTGTCTTACTTCCCCTTTGGGATTCATCTTCACTTTGTATACCCATTTCACATCAATTGTCTTCTTTCCTTAAGGCAATTCTACAAGTGGCCAAGTGTTGTTGTCTTCAACGGACTTCACTTCTTTTTTCATTGATTTCACTCACTTTGAATCCTTAAATGCTTCAGCTACATTTGCATGTTCGACATCTGCATAGAAAGCATAATGTACCATCTTACCTTCATTATCTACCACATCACTGATGTAATCATACAATATTTCAATCTTCTAAGCACGTGTCTTGTTCTTTGAGGTCTGCTTGTACTTGGTTTATCTCTTACTTCTTCCTCTTGTCTAACTTCCTCTTGTCGAACTTCTCTTTCAACTTGAGTTTCTGGTTCTTCAAGTAATATTCTCACTGAATCTTTCTTGACGTTTTCAGTCTAATCCCATTCTTTAAGCTCATTTATGATCACGTCCATGCTGATCATAATCTGCTTGTTCACTGGGTCAAACAACTTGTAACCTCATGTCAAATAATATCCTACTAGGATCATTTGACTCGACTTGTCATCAAGTTTTCTTCTCAACTGGTCTAACACATGTCCATGTGCTATCGATCCAAACACTTTCAGATGATTCAAGCTAGGATTCACACTAGACCAAAATTCTTCTGGAGTAATTCCTTCTAGCTTCTTCATTGTACATCTGTTCAAAATATATGTTGCAGTTGACACAACTTCACCCCAAAACTCTTTAGGTAAATTCTTTCATTTCAACATACTTCTCACCATATTCATGATGGTTCGATTCTTCCTCTCTACAGTTCCATTCTATTATGGAGTGTAGGGTGGCACCACCTCATGCATAATCCCTTCTTTTTAACATAATTTATCGAAGTCTTTCGACACATATTCTCCACCACCATTAGTTCTCAAAACTTTGAGCTTTCGACCACTTTGCCTTTCGACCATAGATTTAAACTTGGTAAATACCTCAATTACTTCACTTTATTTCTTGATCAGGTAAGTCCACAGTTTTAGATTGAAATCATCTATGAATGTGACAAAGTATTTGTTACCTCCCATCAAATCCACCTTGATTGGTCCACATACATCAGAGTATATGAATTCGAGAATAGCCTTCGACATACTTCCTGCATCCTTGCTGAAGTTTTCTTATGTTGCTTCGCCTGCACACATTCCTCACATACCTCATATGGAATGTCGATTTCTGGCAACCCTGAAACCATATTTCTTCTCTTCAAATATCCAATGTCTCTGAAGTTCAGAAGGCCTAGTCGATAGTGCCATATCCATTTGTCTATGCTAGTTGCAGTCGAAAGGAACTTATGCTCCATCACATTAAGTTCAATATTGAAATTCCTATTCTGAGACATGGGAGACTTCAAGATTAACCTTCCATTTTCATCAATGACTCTCGTCATCTTGTCTTTGATCAAAACTTTATAATTCTTTTCGACCAACTTCCCTATGTTGAGAAAATTTCTCTTCATGCCTGGTATGTATAACACATTTGAAATTACTGACCTCTTGCCATATTTCCTCATAATCATAACATCACCAATACCTTCAGCTTCTAGTGTAATGTTATTCCCAAATTTCACCATGTTCTTCATTTAGGGCTTTATGTTTACAAACCAATCTTTCCTTCCATACATGTGTGATGAGCATCCTGAATCCAAGTGCCATTGATCCTTGAATTTTCTTCATCCATTGTTGTAACCATTAGAAACATCTCTTCTTCTTCATACTTTGTGAACTTTGCATCACTTTCTTGATTCTTTCGCTTTTTCTGGACCATCACTAGAATAGTGACCATACTTCTGACAATTTTAACACTGAATGTAACTCTTGTCAGGTTTTGGACTGAAGATGTGAAAAACACAAGAAGGGGGTTGAATTGTAAAATTAAAATCAAATGCTTAGACAACACAATATTTTTATCCTGGTTCGTTTGATCTCAAACTACTCCAGTCCACCCGTCAAGGTGATTTCGCCTCTCTCCAACGAGGTCTTAATCCACTATATTAAAAGGATTACACAACCACTTTAACAACTATAAAAGCCTTCTTGAGTATAACCACAAACCGGTTTATCTCAAGGAAATCTCTTACAAATAATTGAACAAGAATGTGTTTAATGTTTTCTAATAAAACTATATATCACAACTGTGATAATACACAATTTAAGCTTGGAATAAAAACTGAATTGCTAATGCGTTTGAGTGAGCGTGGTTTGAAGGCTTAGCAAATTATGAGTGCATGCGTATGATATGCGTGGTCTTTTCTCACACAGACTTGTTTATATAGGCAAGGCAGAGATACATTGACCATAAAGCCATTTCAATGATAATAACACACTTTCCTATTTGAGAAGATTCTGTCTGAATAAAGCCGTTAGCAATTAATTCTGTCTTGAATACATAGTAACGCTTCAGAGTCTTCTTTATGATAACGCTTCAGAGTGTTCTGCTTTAACTGGATGATGACGCTACCGAGTGCTGATGACTTGGTAGAGATCTTTGATCAGAGTCAGAGTGTATATGTTATGCGCAGATTCTGGTTATCAAGCTTCAGCGTATAATCTGGTAGCTTCAGCGTGTAGCATATGTTACTGATCTTCTGATGCTGACATATTACTGATCTTCTGATGCTGATTCCATCAGAACTTCTGTATAAACAAGACATAATTTTAAGAAGCATTTTTGTCTTATATATAAATCTTACAATTTATTTATTCTTGGTATTTTGTTATCATCAAAACTCTAATTAAGGGTTGTAGAATCAAACTATGTTCTAACAATCTCCCCCTTTTTGATGATGACAAAAACCAGATTTTTTCAATTAAAACAAAGAATAAAAGGTATAGAATTAAGAAGAGAAAACTCCCCCTGAGTTGATTACTTCCCTTTAATTCCATGAGTCTTTGAGCATCAGAACTTTACTGTATATTTCCTCAGAGTTTTGTACCTGTTCAAGCTTTTCAGAAGAAAAAAAAATTTAAATAGCTCAGAATGTTTGAGACTTATGTCTCAGTAATCCGTTATTGAAAAATAACATTCTATCTCCCCCTTTTTGTCAGTTATCAAAAAGCACAAATAATCAGAGCCAAAATGCATTTATATTAAAAACCAGAAGCAATGATAAGTTCAAAACAACGTAAAAATATTACAGATAAACAAGTTATAAAAAAACAAGGAAATTCTAAGAGGGAGGAGGAAGACGCGTGAACAGGGCCTCCAACATGCTCTTGATCTGGGTGTTGGTTTCCTGTTGCTGAGTTAACATGCTTGCTATTGCATCAATTTTGTTGTCCTGTTTATCCATTCTTTCCTTCATCAACATATCAGATCTTTTCAGCTCTTCTAGAGTCTGCCTGTCAAGGGAGGAAGCTTGAGGATCTTCAGAAACAGGATGCTTCTTAGAGCTTTATGCAATATCTTCTTCTTGACCCAGTGCTTGAGCAGGAACCATCTGCTCTTGAGTATCAAGTTGAACTTTGGATGCTGGACGATGTTCAGACCAGGGAGCATTGTCCAGAGGGAGAACTTCTTCCTTAAGCAGCTTGCTCAGAACTGGACCTTCAATTTCTTTCAGCAGATTGTTGAAGTTCTGTTGAGCTTGTCTGTAGCTCTGTTCTTGCAACTTAAAAGTTTCAGAGCATACCCATCTTCTGAACTTTGTCCAAAGGTAGTCTGATGCAGCAGGATCAACCAGCTTAAGACTAGCTTGTTTCAGAGAAGTGATCCACTTCTGTACTTCTGTTTCAAATGTCAATAAGCTGGTACCAACATCTGGATGTTTTGGTTTTGGGATAGCTATTTTGTGGTTTATGGCAGCAAGACATTCAAAAACTGTTAAGTCAATGACAATATTGATGTTGTCTTCTGGATTGTTCTTTGGTGAAGGAGTGGGAGAGTCGGGAATTATGATTTGACTTGATGGGGAATTTGGTGGAGTTAATTCTGGTGAAGAGGGAAGTTGGGGAAAATTCACAATGGTGCCAACGGGCATATGAATGGCCAGAGGTTCTGTGATTCCAGGAATGGGAATGGTATCAGAATCAACAGTTTGGTTATGAGGTTTTGGTTTTGGTTCTGGTTCAGAAGGTTGAGTCTCAGAAGTTTGAACTTCTGGTTGAGATGGTTCAGGTTGTGGAGAAGGTGGATTAATTTCTGGTTGAGGAGATGAAGGTAGTGAGATTTCTGGTTCTGGAGAGAGGGGAATTTCTGGTTGTGGTGAGATGGGAATTTCTGGTTGTGGTTCTGTGGTGGTTTCAGGATTTGGATTTTCTGGCAGGGGAGCAGAAGTATGTTGGTCTATATCAGATAGAACTTTTGCAAGTTCTTGTTGGGTTTCCTCAATATTTGGATTTTGAGGTTGGGAGCGAGATCTTCTAAGATTTAAGGATTCAGAGGGGTCAAAATCAATGTCAAAGTCATCAAAAGTTTGTGGTGTGGGGTTTTCATATTGAGTGGAAATTGGGATAGATGTTGATACAGATATTGAATCTAAAACAGATACAGAAGCATGATTACCTTTCTTTTTAGGAGTCCGCTGGGATGGTCCTTCTGCTACAGCTTTCCTTTTCTTGGTTTTCTTCATCACAACTTCTGGAGCCTTCTGCTGCAGATCCTGAATGTTCAGATTTGGTGTTGTGCCATCAACCTTGCAAGCATCTAGATATCTGACTATAATATCTGGTTTAGAATCAATTTTTAAGAACAGAGGAAAGTTATCCAGAGGGACTCTTCTGCTGGAGATTGCAGCAAAAGGAGTGACGCTGGGTTCCTTCTTGATGTTCTCAATCAACTTCATTTTCTTCAGATTCTTTGCATTCAGCTGTTTGCCAACAGTAGCTTCCAAAGAGCTGATTTTCTGAGCCTCTGTAAGATGATCAATCAGCTTATTCTCTGTTAGAATATCTGATATAAGTCTTCCTAGGGGTATCCAATCCCTTTTTGTTCGCTCCTCTTCTCTTGTTTCTTTAACACTTGTCCTGAGATGGTTAAACAGCAGATGAGCCAGATTTATCTTGACCTTCTGAGAGATGAAGTAGATCAGAAATTGCTGATCAATATTAATGTAGTCAGGAGAGCTGGTAGGCTTCCTGTGGTTTATGCATCCCAGAATGATCTTGGCCCAAATTCTGTGATGGTCTTTTAAATCTCTTATCTTGCTGGAGGGAAGCCCCAGAGTGAATATTTCTCTAGCAATTAGGGCAACATCAGCGCATCTTTCAGCCATGTCAATGCAACGGACACCACCACCACTGTAGCCTATTAGTCTTGCAATGAGGTCCTCAGTAATAATAATATTCTTCCCCATTATGTATGAAGTAACTTGATGGTTGGAAGATGAAGCATGAATCCAAAATTCCTTTACCAGAATTGGGAATGTTGGACCCACCAGTCTGTCAAAGTATTTTTCCCAGCCTTGAGCTTTAACTTCTTCAGAGAGATTAAACCCATTCTCTTGAAGACTGCTGAAATCCGCGATCAATTATGACAGAACTTCTAGATTTTTGACTGGTGTGAGAAGCGTTCTGTAGGGTTCTTCGTATTGTTCAGTGGAATCTGGTTTCTGAGAACTGGAAGTAGGAATGCTGGAGGAAGCCATGTTCACACGAAGGTTTTGTGAAAAGGGTTTAGAGAAAGTATGCAAACTGAAATCAGTAAGTTTGAGAGAAAATGAAAGTGAAGGTAAAAGAGTGTAAATGGTGAGAAGTGTGTTTAAATAGATTTCTAAAAATTTTTGAAAACATAAACGGCAAGAGAGAGAAATTAATTGTAATGATTATTAGCATTTAATGATAGCTGATTTTAGGGGATTCAGAAAGATATTGGAACGGTTACCCATGACATGTGTCTCAATGCATCCAATCAGCGCTTTTGCCTTTTCAGAAACGTGAACGCGTGTTCAGCCTCAGAAAGTAGCTGATGACTGGATGACACTTGTTTGCTTGAGTGAACAGCACATTTCTATCCTTGAAATGAAGCGCTCAGATCTTCATGGATAAATTCTGATACAATCTGTACTTCTAAAGATCTGAAGGAAGATTGATCAGTGGTTCACAGAAAAATAAACAAAGTTCTGAAGGTTAAGATATGAAATTAAAACAGTTTTATTATGGGCAGAGCTTCATGCTGAGATGTTTCAGAATGAAGTTGAACCTATCTTCAGAAAGAGGTTTTGTAAAAATATCAGCCCATTGATGGTCTGTGTAATAAATTTAAAATTTAAAATCCCTTTCTGAATATAGTCCCTAATAAAGTGATGTTTTATTTCTATATGCTTAGCTCTAGAATGCAAAATAGGATTTTTGCTAAGACAAATAGCAGAAGTATTGTCATAGAGGATATGAATGTTACTCTCAAATATCTGGAAGTCCTCAAGTTGACTTTTCATCCAGAGCATTTGTGTACTGCATCCAACTGCTGCTATGTATTCAGCTTATGCTGTTGATAGAGCAATTGTGGATTGTCTTTTGCTGGATCATGAGATCAGATTTTCTCCCAGAAACTGGCAGCTTCCAGAAGTGCTTTTACGCTCTACTCTGTCTCCAGCGAAATCAACATCACAGTATCCTATCAAACTGTAATCACTTGATTTCTATAAAACAAACCCAGATTAGTAGTACCTTTCAGATACTTGAAAAATCGCTTAACTGATGTTAAGTGAGATTCTCTAGGATCTGATTGGAATCTAGCACAAATACAAACACTGAATAAAATGTCAGGCCTTGAAGCCGTCAGATAGAGAAGAGAACCAAGCATACCTCTGTAGACCTTCTGTTCTACCTTTTTACTTACCTCTTCTCTTTCCAGAATGCACGTGGGATGCATTGGAATCTTTGATGGCTTACATTCTGAGAGATCAAATTTATTCAGAAGTTCTCTGACATATTTTCTCTGATGAATGTAAGTTCCTTCTGGGGTTTGATTAATTTGAATGCCCAGAAAGAATTTTAGTTCCCCCATTAGGCTCATCTCAAATTCTGCCTGCATACATTTAGCAAACTTTCTTCTCAGAGAGGGTTTAGTATATCCAAATATGATGTCATCAACATAAATATGACATACTAAAATGTCATTCTTAACTGTCTTATAGAACAAGGTTGTTTCCACTTTCCCTCTGGTGAGTTCCTTTTCTAACAGGAAGTTACTTAGTCTTTCATACCAAGCTCTGGGAGCTTGTTTCAGACCATAGAGTGACTTCTTTAGTTTGAAAACATATTCTGGATTTTTGGAACTTTTAAAACCATGGGGTTGGTGCACATATACCTCTTCTTCTATATAGCCATTTAAGAATGCACTCTTAACATCCATCTGATACAGAGTGATGCCTTTATTAACAACAAATGAAATTAAGAGTCTGATAGATTCTAACCTGGAGACTGGAGCAAAGGTTTCTGTATAGTCTATCCCCTCTTGCTGACTATAACCTTGTGCTACAAGTCATGCTTTGTTTCTGATGACTTCACCTTGTTCATTCAGTTTGTTTCTGAACACCCATTTTGTACCAATGACGTTGAATCCTTTTGGTTTGGGAACTAGATCCCATACGTCATTTCTTGTGAATTGATTTAGCTCCTCTTGCATTGATAGAATCCAGTCATTGTCCAGAAGTGCTTCATCAATTGTTGTTGGTTCGATTAGAGAAACCAGTCCCATGAGGGATTCTTCAGAATTTCTGAAGCTAGATCTTGTTCTGATTGGATCTTCCTTTCTTCCCAAGATTGTTTCTTCTGGGTGATCCATGCTGCTTCTGGATGGTCTTTTCTGGAGTTGATCAATAAAAGGTGCTTGATTTCTTGCAGTGCCTCTTTCTGATGTTGAGGGAGTGTCTCTATTAAGAGCTTCTGATGATTTGTCTTCAGTACCTGTGAGTTCAACTTCCATACCTGCAAGTAATTCATTCTGCTTTGACTTTTGAGAGTCAAGCTTATCATCAAAACGAACACTGATTGACTCTTCCACAATCTGTGTTCCTGTATTGTATACTCTGTACCCTATTGAGCGTTCAAAATATCCTAACATAATACACTTTTGTGCTTTAGAGTCAAACTTGTTCAAATAATTTTTTGTATTCAGAATAAAACATGTACATCCAAATGGGTGAAAATAGGAAATGTTGGGCTTTCTGTTCTTCCACAATTCATATGGAGTCTTTTCCAGAATAGGTCTTATGGAGATTCTATTCTGAATGTAACACGCTGTGTTTATTGCCTCTGCCCAGAAGATCTT
This sequence comes from Vicia faba, assembly GCA_948472305.1. Classification (NCBI taxonomy): domain Eukaryota; kingdom Viridiplantae; phylum Streptophyta; class Magnoliopsida; order Fabales; family Fabaceae; genus Vicia; species Vicia faba. The sequence continues at coordinate 854,997,846 of OX451735.1, read as the reverse complement.
AGCAACGTTAGTCTCGTTGATCATGGTTCTGGCCATTTCTTGCAATGTTCTGTTCTTTCGTTCTACAACTCCATTTTGTTGGGGAGTTCTAGGACAAGAGAAATCATGCAGAATGCCTTTGTCATTAAAGAATAACTCAAAATATTTGTTTTCAAATTATCCACAATGATCACTTCTGACTTTGACGATTCTAAGATCCTTTTCATTCTGAACTTGGTTGCAGAAGGTAACGAACACAGAGTGTGACTCGTCCTTGTGCCTTAAGAACTTTACCCATGTCCATTTGCTATAGTCATCTACGATTACTAACCCATACTTCTTGCCACTGACTGAAGCAGTTTTAACTGGTCCGAATAAGTCAATGTGCAGAAGTTCTAATGGCTTAGAGGTGGAAACAACATTTTTGGATTTGAAAGCTGGTTTTGCAAACTTGCCTTTCTGACATGCTTCACACAGAGCATCTGAATTGAACTTCAGGTTAGGAAGTCCTCTGACCAGATTGAGTTTGTTAATCTGAGATATTCTTCTCATACTAACATGTCCCAATATTTTGTGCCAGATCCATTGCTCGTTGTTAACAGACAGTAGACATTTTACATTCTGACTTTTTAGTTCAGAAAGTTTTATTTTATAAATGTTGTTTTTCCTCTTTCCATTAAATAGGATAGTCCCATCTTTCTGACTAACAGCTTTGCATGAATTTTGATTGAAGATTATATCATAACCGTTATCACTTAATTGACTTATGGATAACAGATTATGCATTAATCCATCAACTAGTAAAACATTACTTATAGAGGGAAGATTTCCATTACCTAATGTTCCAGAGCCAATGATCTTTCCTCTCTGATTGCCTCCAAAACCTACGTGGCCTCCAGGCTTAAGTTCCAGGCTTTGGAACATATGCCTTCTTCCCGTCATGTGTTGTGAGCAGCCAGAGTCCAGGTACCATGATTGGTGTTTTTGCTTTGCTGCTAAAGATATCTGCCACATGTATTATTTTATCCTTAGGTACCCATATTTTCTTGGGTCCTGATTTGTTAGTTTTACCAAAACTCTGGTTAAATTTTGGTTTGACAGAGTAATCACTACTAGTATATTTTATGTCATGTGTGTGCCCATATATAGAGTGTGAATTAAGTGGAGTACGTTTTATAACTAAATCCATGGCATTTTTTGGTGTAGGTACCTTACCTTGATATCCTATCCCTTTTCTGCCATTTCTGCTAACTCCATAGATCATTGAAGCCATTTTGCTTCTGTCTATGTTTTTAGCTAGAAACTTCTGAAAGTTGTGATCATACTCCTTGATGATCTCATCAGCATTGCTGGGAGTTTCAGGGATTGTTTCCTTCTGAGAGTTTTGCAATTGATTTTCTAATTTTTAAATTTTATCTTTTAACTAAGAATTCTCCAATTTAAGACTCTCAGTCTTATCAGAGTCAGATGCAAGATTCCTTTTCAGGTTTCTGAATTTGATTCTGATCTACTGATATCTTTCCAGAATTTCATTAAGGCTTTCAGCTAGTTCAGACTTAGTAAAATTTATAGTAAAGTCAGGGAATACCTCTTCTATATCTGATTCAGATTCTGACTCAGAAGCTTCACCGTCTTCTGTTATGTTTGCCATGAGAGCTATGTTTGCTCTTTCATCATCTGATTCTGAGTCAGCTTCAGATGTGTCAGAATCATCCCATGTAGCCATGAGACTTTTCTTCTTTTCCTTGCCAAACTTCTTTTTGGGCTTTTCCTTCTGAAGCTTTGGGCAATCACTTTTGTAGTGCCCTTGCTCGTTACATTCATAGCAGATGATGTCTTTGTTGTTTGGCTTTCTGTTTCCTGAAGAGCCTTCAAATCTTCTATGTCCAGAGGAGGATTCTGACCTTCTGTATCTAGAGAAAGATTCATTCTGATTTTCTGATCTTTTGGGATTCCTGAAATTCCTTTGCCTCTGCTTCCACAATTGGTTCACCCTTCTGGAGAGGAGAGATAGTTCATCTTCTTCTGATGAGGACCCATCAGAGGTTTCTTCCACAGCCTGCAAAACTTTGGAGTCAAATTTTCTGTTAGATTTTAAAGCTAATGGCTTACCTTGCTTTTGAGGTTCATCTGCTTCTAGCTCTATCTCGTGACTTCTGAGGGAGCTGACAAGTTCCTCCAGAGAGATTTTGTTGAGATCCTTGGCTAGCTTAAGCGTTGTGACCATTGGCCTCCATCATTTTGGCAAGCTTCTGATGATCTTCTTAACGTGATCAGCAATAGAATACCCTTTGTCAAGAACTTTTAGACCAGCAACAAGAATTTGAAATCTTGAAAACATAGTTTCTATTGATTCACTCTCTTCCATCTTGAATGCCTCATACTTCTGAATGAGTGCAAGGGCTTTGGTTTCTTTGACCTGAATGTTGCCTTCATGCGTCATTCTCAGAGAGTCAAACATATTCTTTGTTGTGTCTCTGTTTGATATCTTCTCATATTCTGAATAAGAGATGGCGCTGAGAAGAATTGTTCTGGCCTTGTGATGATTTCTTAACTCACGCTTTTGCTGATCAGTCATTGTTTTCCTGTCAATCTTCTGACCACTTCCATCCACTGGGTGCGTGTATCCATCAGTCACCATGTCCCACAGATCAGCATCATGGGCCAGAAAGAAACTCTCAATTCTGTCTTTCCAGTAGTCAAAGTTCTCTCCATCAAAGACTGGAGGTTTGCCACTGAATCTGTCTCTTTCTTCATTGTTGTCATTACTGATGTTTTGATTTGGTCCTGCCATTGTGTTTTTCTGACGCTGGATCTTATACTAACACAGTTAAGTGTTTTAAGCTCAGAACCAAGCGCTCTGATGCCAATTAAAGATGTGAAAAACACAAGAAGGGGGGTTGAATTATAAAACTAAAATCAAATGCTTAGACAACACAATATTTTTATCCTGGTTCGTTTGATCTCAAACTACTCCAGTCCACCCGTCAAGGTGATTTCGTCTCTCTCCAACGAGGTCTTAATCCACTATATTCAAAGGATTACACAGCCACTTTAACAACTGTTAAAGCCTTCTTGAGTATAACCACAAACCGGTTTATCTCAAGGAAATCTCTTACAAATAATTGAACAAGAATGTGTTTAATGTTTTCTAATAAAACTATATATCACAAATGTGATAATACACAATTTAAGCTTGTGTTGTACCCCAAAAATTTCCCTCCCATATTCTCCAAGAAATTGCCAAGTCAAGCTGCAAAATTCCCCAAGGGTTGCACAGTGCAAGGGTCTCCTATACAGTTAAAACTAGGGTTTGTGTTCTGATCAAAGAAATGAAGTTTTCAAAGGCCCAATCAAGTCTCACATGCCTACAAATATGGTCAAGCATCCTCATGTCAAGTTTCAAGGCATTCAGCTCAAAATTGCACAGTCAAAACCCTAAATTGCACTACAGTCAACTGTAGGGGCAAAATGGTCATTTGGCAGTCAAAAGTTCAAATTTTTGGTCAACATATCATTTTGAAGCCACAAACATCATTTGATCAATGCTTGATCATGATTTTCAAAATTTGGCTCAGAAATCATCAAAGATGCAAAAGTTACTATATTTGGACAGTTGAAAAAGTCAACTGAAATTGACCAGGGCATAACTTTCACATGGATTATCAGAAAATTTCCATCCAAAGCTCATTTTGAAGAGAAAGACATTTCCTACAACTCATCTTCATACTTCAAGTCCAAGAAATGCTCTCACAAAAAGTTATCAATTTCAACATTATAGGTCATTTTCAAAAGTCAACAAAAAGGGACTTTAAGTCAAAGGCCATAACTTGAGATTGGTAAATCAAAATGACATGGTACCAAAGGCATTGGTTAGAGGACTCAAAGACCTTTCCAAAATGTCCAAGAACATGTGAAAAGCTTGAAAATTGAGCAAGTTATGCCTTGTGGAAGTTGGGAAATTTTTTGGGAATTTTGAAAAGTCAACAATGGTTCAAATGACCTAAAAATGCAAATGGGCCCATTTTTCTTCCAAGTTTCTTCATGCCAAGCCTATGCACGACCATTAGGCCCAAAGGGAAGTATTTTCTCATTTTTTAATTATTTATTTGAATTTATATTAATATTAATTCATTTAAATTATTTTAATACATGAAAAATATAAAGCTTGACCTAAAAAATCTTTTTATGCACATTCTAGACTCAAGATTTCGTGCACATCCTAATTAGGCAAGATTTGGTTTGATTTGGCATGATTGAATAAAATTACACATGAAAAAGATTCAAAAAATCCTTAGAAAATCAATTATCCAAAATCATCATGGCAAGAGATTTTGTGCAATTTTGTTGACCTAGCATGCTCACTACATATTCAGAATCAAAGACCTAATGCCTTTACACTCTCAGCTGCGCTCAGAAGCTAAACACAAACTTGAAAAATTGCTTAGAAACTCAAATTCTGAAATCAACCTTAGAGGTCGATTCAAGCCTTGATTTCCATCCCAAAAGCTCCCTTGATTAATTCTGAACGTGTACCAATCACAAACAACAAGCCAAAACGCCTGGAACCGGTATCATGACCTCAAACAGTTTCCAGAAAAATGCATGATCATGTTCCATGTTTAAGGCATTTTCATTGTTTTTTATTGATGCATTCATACTAATAAGCATATTCTGAAGCTAACCAACGTATTCAATTTTGTTTTTGTGCCATATATGCGAATCTACCATGTTTGGATATTAGGGTTTGCAGGTTTTAAAATTGGGGTTTTTGCAATCAAGAAAAATCAAAGCTTCAGACCATGGCTATTGAATTCAGTGCATTGAGACGGACCTAAACCAACATTCGCGAACAATTTATATGCACTATAGCGCTATTCGCTATTTCTTCTAAGGCTGCCTAAACCCACGCATAAAAAACCGTGGCCATTGTTTTGTGGTTTCAGAAAAATTGAAGAAGATGACCTCGTGTCCCATGGTCATTGGTGCTTTTGAAATTCGCGCGTTTTTAACCCACTAACATTATGTTTTATTTATTATATTCATATGCTATTATATGTTAAATTAGAAGCGTTTGGTTCAGTGGTGCAGGTGTCACTTTGCAAAGTCCAAGACCTGGGTTCGAACCCCAGGTCTGTATCATTCTCAACAATATTTTTCCAAAGACGTTCCCATGCAATACTGGAATGAAGACGCACCATATACCCCGGACCAAGCCTTGACACGTCCCCCTGGAGATCAAACTAAAGGCTTAGATTTGAGGGACACGCTACACCTGGTCAGATGCATCACACATGATCCAAACAAAGTCAACAAGTTCAAGGCTTAATGGGCCGGAATGCTAGGCCTGTACCTCACAAATTGGGGCTACCCCCCCCCCCCCCCCCCCCCCTTGGTTTGCCTTCTCTTTCTTTCTATTTTTATTTTTATTCTTGTTTTAATTATTATTTTTATTACTGTTTATTTAATTAATTATTTTTTTAACAAAATATAAAAACATTACAAAAAATCAGAAAAAGGATAAAAACATAAAAAATATTTATTGTATTTATTTTCTTGTAAATAATTAACATGTAAATGAATTTAGTAAAATAGGTTAATTAATTTTGATTCTTTAATTCCTTTTTTTTTACAATAATAATATTCCTTTTATTTATTTTCTATAATTAAATTTGGCATGTAAATTATTTAGTTTAATTAGATCATAATTTTAATCCTTTTAATAACAAAAATCCAAAAATATAGAATTAGGTTTAATAACTTTTTATTCCTTTTTAATTTTCTCTTTTTTATCATAATACTTATTTATTTATTATTTTCATAATTAAATTGTACATAAAAATAATTAGGTTTAAATTAGGTCAAATTTCAATATTTTCTTAATAACTAAAAAATAATTAGAACTAGGGTTTGACATTTTATTTTAATTTCAATCAATTCTCTTTTTCTATTAAATCCAAAAACACCAAAAAAACATTCCTTTTTAATTTTTTATTCCTCATTAATTCTAATTAATTAAATTCATTAACTTTAATTTTTTGCAAAAGGGTCCAACGCCCTCGTTCGTAATTTATTTAATTCGCGTATTTATTTTATTGCTTAAATAATTATGTATCTCTCCCAAAGCCATGTAACTCGGACCATTTAACTTTTCGCACTTTTATTTCTTTTGCTTTATTTACTTTTCCGTCAAATCGGGTCCGGTTTAATTTTGGCGATGTGGACCCGCGCCATTTGTAATAGCCTTAGATTTACATTCTCGCAAACTTTTAAACTGTTAAATAAGCATGCAAGAATGAATGGACATAATAAAATCAAGCGTAGATCACAATGAACTTGACAAAAGACAAATGCAAATGAAAACGACACATGAATCGCACACACCACCCCTAGGGTACGCCTCACTGTTGCCTTTCGAAAGGTGATCGTCGAGTAGAGGACGTCTTAGTAAGTCCTCATGATCCGGGAACCTGGCATGAGGGTAGCTTCTAAGGTGTCTTCCCATTGCTCCGGTGATCACCATGTCCCTAAAACTCGAATTGACCCGAACACCTCCAATGGTGGTGCTACCTATCTCTCAATGATGGGATGGCACTACTTTAAAGGACATTTACACAGACGAATTCCTTAGGGTAGGTAGGTTCTCAAGGATACTTGCTCTAATTCCAAACAAATTCAAAAATACTTTTCACACCAACACTTTTCAAAAGCTTTCAAAGCAAATTTTTCAAACACTCTGACGTACGAGTCGATCTGAAATTTTCAAAAGAAACTTTTTAAAACCCACATTGAAAAGCAAACAAACCATTTTTGAAAACACATTGAGCAAGTATCTAAGAGCCCATGGATAACCATGGATAGAAAGGGTGCTAACACCTTCCCTTTCTATAACCTACCTCCCGAACCGAGAGCAATCTCTTTAAGGAATTTTTCTGTGCTTTTGTCCTTTCCATTTGGAGAAAATAAAAGACGGTGGCGACTCTTGCTTCCGCGACATTTCGCGAACCAGTGTTAAACAGTCAGTTCCAGATCCACCGATCACAGAACTGGCGACTCTGCTGGGGAATAAAACTTAAAGTGAGGTGTACCTTAGGGCTAGGTCATAACTATGTTTTCAATTGTCTTCTTTGCTTGCTTTATTATTGTGGGTTGCTTGGGAGTTCTATAGATCCTAAACCCGGATCTGGGGGATACCTTTCTTAGAAAGTAGCAACAAGGCTGTGAGGGAACTGTGCGGGGTATACCGACATGGTTGAAACAGTCTGCTACGTTGATGTGGCACTTTGGTGTGTACCGGTAACCCTTGAGTTCAGTCAAGGAGAGTACGGGGCCTCCGCGTGGTGTCGTGAAGCATCAACAGACCTTAGGAATCTTAATTGAACTATCTTGGCCTCTTTAGGGTAGTGAGATAACTGACTTTGGTGCAGTCCGAGGTTGGTTGATACTCGATACTACACTCAATTGAGGGTTGCTTTCCTGGAATATTTCGGTCGTCAGTTCAGTGGCTAAATCGAAACGATGAACAATGAAAGCAATCCCGTGATATTGGGAACCTTAGAACCCGGTTACTTTGATTAAGACAGGTTGAACCCACCAACTTCAAGAGGGTACTACCCAGACCCCATACCGGCCTAAACTCTAAGGGCTCTTTTGTGTGACTTGTGTGCCTTCGTATCTGCCTACTTGCATGCTTGCTAAGCTGACACATGAACTACTTGCAGGTTTTGTTTATAGTCCTTAACTAGGACTCATGACAGGGTTTACTAAATCTCTTGCAGGTTTTGTTTATAGTCCTTAATTGGAACTCATAACAAAGTATACTGAATTTCTTGCAGGGTTTGTTTATAGTCCTTAATTGGGACTCATAACATGGTTTACCTACATCACCTCATGCATAGCATGACATCATACCATTGCATACATCCTAACCCATTTCAAGGATCTCAAGGTCTTGTGATGCAGGTCATGATGAATCAACTATCCCAGCAAAGGGCAAAGAGGATTTATTTTCCTCTAGCTAAGGTTGTCAGGGGCTATGACCCACTGGATATGGTGAGCCTTTGACCCTTGAAGAAGGATTTTCTACAACATGGAAGTTCCTTCAATCAAGTTGCCAGTTTCCAACTCTAACAAGTTTCTCTGTTTACCCTGCGAGGTCCTTGAAATCATTGCATGCATGTCATACATCTCATTGCACTGCAGGTGTCCCTTTGACAGGTTGCTTACCCTTCTTCGCTGTTTATTTCAGCCGATCGTCATGAATCCTGAATCATCAGCTGAGCAGTCCATCAAGGCCCTCCAGGCTCAGAACGCCCAGTTCCAAGGGTTGATCATGAACTTGACCCAGGGGCAACAAGATCTGAAGGCTCTGCTCTTGAAGAAAGAAAAGAAGAAGAGGAGGACTGTTTTGTTCAGCCCTAGACGCAGATCTGGGAATACACCGCAGATTGAAACTGAGAGGACAACTCCATCTGTGGGGAAGAGCAGTCACCAAGAGGAAAGGGTTCCTAGTCCAGTGGTCTCCGACAACGAGACAGATTTTGACGACGAACAATACCCTCCGGCTGAGGACAAGTACAAACAGTTGGAGGATAGGCTGAATGCTATGGAGATCCAACAGGTACCTGGGCTGGATTTTGGAGATCTGGGTTTGTCAACTGGTGTGATTATTCCTCGGAAGTTCAAAGCACCATCCTTTACCAAGTATGACGGGGCGTCTTGTCCCAAGTTACATCTCAGGTCCTATGTTCGGAAGATTCAACCATATACGGTGGACAAGAATTTGTGGATCCACTTCTTCCAGGAGAGTCTTTCAGGGACTCATCTCGAATGGTTCTATCAGCTAGATGGGACCAAGGTTCGTAACTGGGAGGAGTTGGCTACTGCTTTCTACAAGCAGTATCAATATAATGCCGACCTTGCTCCTACGCGTACCCAACTCCAGGGTATGTCATTAGGATCAAGTGAAGGTTTTAAAGAATATGCGCAGAAATGGAGGGATCTTGCTGGAAGGGTACAACCACCTCTGACTGATCGGGAACTTGTCGATATGTTCTTGGGGACCCTGTCTGGTCCGTTCTACAACCACCTAATTGGGAATTCGTCTGCTGGATTCACAGATCTTATCTTGACTGGAGAGCGAATAGAAGCTGGCATCCGGTCTGGGAAAATTCAAGAGGCTGCACCTTCTGATAAAAAGCCTCATCATGGAAAGAAAGAATCCAATGCTGTGCACGGTAAAAAGAGCCGTCATGAGGTAGGGGCAATCCAGATCTCCAATCTCGGACCTGCTCAACAAAGACAGGGGCAGCAGCGCAAGGAGAAACGACAGTACACCAAAATCAACATGTCGCTGGATCAAGCACTGCAACAAATGTTGAAGGCAGGGCTGATCACTTTAAGGGCTCCTCTTCGAAATCCGAACACTTCGGCTCCCAACTATCATCCCAATGATAGGTGCGCATATCATTCTGATAGCCCGGGGCATACTACGGACAACTGCTGGCCTCTCAAGAACAAGATTCAAGACATGATCGACGCCGGGGAGATTCAGTTTGAAGTGCCTGAGACTCCGAACATAATCACTGCTCCGTTGCCCAATCATTGAAGCCTTTTGTTTATTTGAATTTTTGAGTTGTATTTTTCTTTGCTTATACAAACAATTAATGTCATAGCAAACTCTTTGATTCTATCAATGCATCGCATACGTCTGTTTTGGGAATTAATACAATTGTTTTCATTATGTTCAAATTTCTTTTCATATTTTTTCTGATGTCAACTCTGGATCTAAAATTCTAAGCCTCTTAAGGGAGGATGACGAAAACGATACCGCGATCATTACAGTATGCTTTTGAACGGACCCCGCTGATGAGGTACATGCATTGTTTCAATCCCTAAACACTGGAGTTATAAGGATGATAATCCCTCGTCAACCCCTCTGAGCCAAAGAAGTAGGAGTTTTTATTTTCGAAAATCAAAACCCTTGATCATAACCTGGGGCAGGGTAGTCTTCTCAGTGGATCCAGGTGCATAACGAATGGCACCGAAAGATCCTTACAAAACGAAGAAAGACAGTGATGGTTCGGAACAATCATAAGGACAGGCAATCATGAAAAAAAATCATAAATGAAAAGCCCAAGAAGTCTAAACCTACCAAGGGGACTTACAAAACTGGGGCATCCCGCTGACTGTAATTCCAAAAAGGAAACAGCTCAGGCAAAAAACAGGGATAACAAAAATCAAAAAGAAAGAGGTCATACAAATCCTCGACAAAAAAAAGATGACTGCCTAAGTCAAAATAAACTGTCAATATCCGAACCATCACTGGAATATCAGAGCAAAGACTCAAACAAGGTCTAACGCACGATCAGCTGAGTTTAGGTTGGAAGAACATCACGAAGAGCGGGTGGGTACAAATACATTTTGAGCCTTTATCCTTTGTTTCTTAAACCGTGAACCAGGCCATGTTATAACCCTTAAAAGTCCTAGCTGAAGCATGGGTTAGTTCGAAAGCATACTGTGACGAAAGGTATCCTGACTCCTGAAGGCCTACGGTAAATACAGAGTTGACATCATGTTTTACAAACATTCACATGTTTTATGAAAAAAATGCATTTTCAAGATCTTCAAGACAGACATAAGCTTTGCATTTCTAACATAACTTTGTTTGCATATGACTCTTTGTTTGAACAACATAGAAATTCGCGCAACGAATATCCGGTGAATAGAAGCATCTCCAATCAAGGGGCATGATCAAGGTCTATCATCTGGGGAAGTTAAGTCAAGATTCGGAGAATCTCTCAAAGGTCAAATAGCCTGGGGCAAATCTCCGCCCGAGCCACTTGGGGCACTCCAACAACGAATCTGACCTGATCAAACATCTTCTGGTGGCATGACAAAACACTCCTAACAGAGGCAACTCCCTACATTCTAAGAGAACGGACATAGTCGAAAAGAATACTACGCAAAATCAAAGACCCGCTAGGCTGACATGCCTAGGAAAAAATTAGGGCTTCCCGGCGAACCAAAAGGGTTCGGGCAAAATGAAGGGATGAAATAAAAAAAAATCTGTACACCCGGCAAGTTGAAAACCTGAAAAGGCGGCTTGGGCAAAAATGGGTATCCCGGTGGACTGAAAACCCGAAAGGGCGGTCCAGGCAAAAGTTAGGGACCAAAGTGTACGACTATGTCCTGTCATCTTGTCACCTGCCTACCTGAAGAAGGTTGGACTCTCAACAATTATCAGCATCCCACAGGTGCCTCCCCCATAGAAACAGGGGCAATAAAGAGTTGTCTAAGCAATCTAATTGTTCCATCCTCCAAGGTATCAAGGTAGGTTCAGCTAAAGAACGTAACCGACATATCTCGGTTCCCCAGAGAGTAAGTCAGCAAGTCAATGCATTCTTCTCCAGGCAGAGTTATCAAGTCTCAAGGAAATTGGGTACCCTCCCGTAGAGCTCAACATTCCCCAGCAGCAATACATATATTCTTAAACAAGCATCCCCGGCAGTCTTGGTCTAAAGATTATTCCCCGGCGGTATATCAACATTCAAAGGAATCCCTTCCCCGCAGTCAAAACTCCCCAGAAGAGTCCAATCCAGTTTCCCCAGGAAAGTTGGAATTCATATCCCCAAACAGTAAGCTTATCCCCAGTAAATTCTGGAAGCTTATCCTTCGCAGAGCCCGAACGCGTCGCCCGACTTTATTTAAAGAGTTATTTCCTCAACAGGATATAACTGGGTTATCCTCAGCCAAAAGCCACGGAAAGAGCGTCCTCGACGAAGTCTTCTTACCCCAGCGAAGTCTATCAATACTTCCAATACAGCAAAGATATCCCCAACAAATTATTATCAACACTTAGCAAGGCATCCCTCTTCCCACAGAGTATCAATCCCCAGCATGGTCGCTAGAGTATTTGTCTCCCCGCAGAGTAACCCATTCGCCAAGTTTATTCCCCAATAGAGTTATCTTCTCCTATCAGAATTCTTGCAACTATCATCCCCGGCGGAAGCAAAACCTATTCTTCAACATCAGCCCAGGAGTGACTTCCCGGCACCCGTCAAGGATTTATTTTCTTAGACAAAAATACATTCATAAACATCACATCTTCATACATTATAGCATGCATAGGCATCATACTACACGAATCTCATTAATTTTGAAGACATACAGTTCATGCATCATGATTTTGCATACAATTATGTTTTGCCTTTTCAGGAAAAAGATCAATACAAAAATGATTACTATCAACTGTCGCAATTCCTTCTAGATATAGTTTCAGATATGACCCAGAGATGGTGACGTTCTGATACTGCTTCCAGATTTCCTTCCAGATATAGTTTCAGATATGACCCAGAGATGGTGACGTTCTGATACTGCTTCCGGATTTCCTTCCAGATATAGTTTCAGATGTAAACCAGAGATGGTGACGTTCTGATGCTGCTTCCAGGGTTCCTTCTAGATATAGTTTCAGATATGACCCAGAGATGGTGACGTTCTGATACTGCTTCCAGATTTCCTTCCAGATATAGTTTCAGATGTAAACCAGAGATGGTGACGTTCTGATGCTGCTTCCAGATTTCCTTCCAGATATAGTTTCAGATGTAAACCAGAGATGGTGACGTTCTGATGCTGCTTCCAGATTTCCTTCCAGATATAGTCCAGATATGAACCAGATATGGCGACGTTCTGACACTTATTCCAGTTGAAGATATTTCAAGACCTAGACCGATTCAGTTAAATCGACCCTAAGATTTTCCTGATGCTTATCCAGTCAAAGGCCTTCTCTGGTTCAGTCAGATCGACCCTAAGATCTCCCTGATACTTATCCAGTTGAAGATATTTCAAGACCTAGACCGGTTCAGTTAAATCGACCCTAAGATTTTCCTGATGCTTATCCAGTCAAAGGCCTTCTCTGGTTCAGTCAGATCGACCCTAAGATCTCCCTGATGCTTATCCAGTTGAAGATATTTCAAGACCTTGTCCGGTTCAGTTAAATCGACCCTAAGATTTTCCTGATGCTTATCCAGTCAAAGGCCTTCTCTGGTTCAGTCAGATCGACCCTAAGATCTCCCTGATACTTATCCAGTTGAAGATATTTCAAGACCTAGACCGGTTCAGTTAAATCGACCCTAAGATTTTCCTGATGCTTATCCAGTCAAAGGCCTTCTCTGGTTCAGTCAGATCGACCCTAAGATCTCCCTGATGCTTATCCAGTTGAAGATATTTCAAGACCTTGTCCGGTTCAGTTAAATCGACCCTAAGATTTTCCTGATGCTTATCCAGTCAAAGGCCTTCTCTGGTTCAGTCAGATCGACCCTAAGATCTCCCTGATGCTTATCCAGTTGAAGATATTTCAAGACCTAGACCGGTTCAGTTAAATCGACCCTAAGATTTTCCTGATGCTTATCCAGTCAAAGGCCTTCTCTGGTTCAGTCAGATCGATCCTAAGATCTCCCTGATTCTTATCCCAGTAGAAGACACCCAAGATTTTCTCAACGAGCGTTGTTGAAGTTAAAATCACCCAAGGTTCTCTTACCATTCTTGCTAAGGTAGCAACCATCCTTGGCTCATTCATCATCTTTTGAAGCTCCAGATCCAGCTCCTGTAACCAGTCAGGACACATCTGTATCAAGCATCTGAAAATCAGCTCCTACAACGTGCCAGGTACTCATTTTTCTTTTGCAGGTATGCAGGTTCTCGCTAAGGAATCTCTTACGCGATCAACATCCAGATGGCATCTGTAAGCCCATCATCCTATCATCAATCTCCAAATGGCATCTATAAGCCCATTCCCACCACACTGCTAACATGTGAGCGCAAATTTCTGGGCACTCTAGTGTCCAATCATCTTCTACCCTCGGATTACGAAAGGCACGTCAGCCAATCTGCATCCTCAGGTCTAAGAAGATTGAACAGGGGCAACTGTTGTACCCCAAAATTTTCCCTCCCATATTCTCCAAGAAATTGCCAAGTCAAGCTGCAAAATTCCCCAAGGGTTGCACAGTGCAAGGGTCTCCTATACAGTTAAAACTAGGGTTTGTGTTCTGATCAAAGAAATGAAGTTTTCAAAGGCCCAATCAAGTCTCACATGCCTACAAATATGGTCAAGCATCCTCATGTCAAGTTTCAAGGCATTCAGCTCAAAATTGCACAGTCAAAACCCTAAATTGCACTACAGTCAACTGTAGGGGCAAAATGGTCATTTGGCAGTCAAAAGTTCAAATTTTTGGTCAACATATCATTTTGAAGCCACAAACATCATTTGATCAATGCTTGATCATGATTTTCAAAATTTGGCTCAGAAATCATCAAAGATGCAAAAGTTACTATATTTGGACAGTTGAAAAAGTCAACTGAAATTGACCAGGGCATAACTTTCACATGGATTATTAGAAAATTTCCATCCAAAGCTCATTTTGAAGAGAAAGACATTTCCTACAACTCATCTTCATACTTCAAGTCCAAGAAATGCTCTCACAAAAAGTTATCAATTTCAACATTATAGGTCATTTTCAAAAGTCAACAAAAAGGGACTTTAAGTCAAAGGCCATAACTTGAGATTGGTAAATCAAAATGACATGGGACCAAAGGCATTGGTTAGAGGACTCAAAGACCTTTCCAAAATGTCCAAGAACATGTGAAAAGCTTGAAAATTGAGCAAGTTATGCCTTGTGGAAGTTGGGAAATATTTTGGGAATTTTGAAAAGTCAACAATGGTTCAAATGACCTAAAAATGCAAATGGGCCCATTTTTATTCCAAGTTTCTTCATGCCAAGCCTATGCACGACCATTAGGCCCAAAGGGAAGTATTTTCTCATTTTTTAATTATTTATTTGAATTTATATTAATATTAATTCATTTAAATTATTTTAATACATGAAAAATATAAAGCTTGACCTAAAAAATCTTTTTATGCACATTCTAGACTCAAGATTTCGTGCACATCCTAATTAGGCAAGATTTGGTTTGATTTGGCATGATTGAATAAAATTACACATGAAAAAGATTCAAAAAATCCTTAGAAAATCAATTATCCAAAATCATCATGGCAAGAGATTTTGTGCAATTTTGTTGACCTAGCATGCTCACTACATATTCAGAATCAAAGACCTAATGCCTTTACACTCTCAGCTGCGCTCAGAAGCTAAACACAAACTTGAAAAATTGCTTAGAAACTCAAATTCTGAAATCAACCTTAGAGGTCGATTCAAGCCTTGATTTCCATCCCAAAAGCTCCCTTGATTAATTCTGAACGTGTACCAATCACAAACAACAAGCCAAAACGCCTGGAACCGGTATCATGACCTCAAACAGTTTCCAGAAAAATGCATGATCATGTTCCATGTTTAAGGCATTTTCATTGTTTTTTATTGATGCATTCATACTAATAAGCATATTCTGAAGCTAACCAACGTATTCAATTTTGTTTTTGTGCCATATATGCGAATCTACCATGTTTGGATATTAGGGTTTGCAGGTTTTAAAATTGGGGTTTTTGCAATCAAGAAAAATCAAAGCTTCAGACCATGGCTATTGAATTCAGTGCATTGAGACGGACCTAAACCAACATTCGCGAACAATTTATATGCACTATAGCGCTATTCGCTATTTCTTCTAAGGCTGCCTAAACCCACGCATAAAAAACCGTGGCCATTGTTTTGTGGTTTCAGAAAAATTGAAGAAGATGACCTCGTGTCCCATGGTCATTGGTGCTTTTGAAATTCGCGCGTTTTTAACCCACTAACATTATGTTTTATTTATTATATTCATATGCTATTATATGTTAAATTAGAAGCGTTTGGTTCAGTGGTGCAGGTGTCACTTTGCAAAGTCCAAGACCTGGGTTCGAACCCCAGGTCTGTATCATTCTCAACAATATTTTTCCAAAGACGTTCCCATGCAATACTGGAATGAAGACGCACCATATACCCCGGACCAAGCCTTGACACGTCCCCCTGGAGATCAAACTAAAGGCTTAGATTTGAGGGACACGCTACACCTGGTCAGATGCATCACACATGATCCAAACAAAGTCAACAAGTTCAAGGCTTAATGGGCCGGAATGCTAGGCCTGTACCTCACAAATTGGGGCTACCCCCCCCTTGGTTTGCCTTCTCTTTCTTTCTATTTTTATTTTTATTCTTGTTTTAATTATTATTTTTATTACTGTTTATTTAATTAATTATTTTTTTAACAAAATATAAAAACATTACAAAAAATCAGAAAAAGGATAAAAACATAAAAAATATTTATTGTATTTATTTTCTTGTAAATAATTAACATGTAAATGAATTTAGTAAAATAGGTTAATTAATTTTGATTCTTTAATTCCTTTTTTTTTACAATAATAATATTCCTTTTATTTATTTTCTATAATTAAATTTGGCATGTAAATTATTTAGTTTAATTAGATCATAATTTTAATCCTTTTAATAACAAAAATCCAAAAATATAGAATTAGGTTTAATAACTTTTTATTCCTTTTTAATTTTCTCTTTTTTATCATAATACTTATTTATTTATTATTTTCATAATTAAATTGTACATAAAAATAATTAGGTTTAAATTAGGTCAAATTTCAATATTTTCTTAATAACTAAAAAATAATTAGAACTAGGGTTTGACATTTTATTTTAATTTCAATCAATTCTCTTTTTCTATTAAATCCAAAAACACCAAAAAAACATTCCTTTTTAATTTTTTATTCCTCATTAATTCTAATTAATTAAATTCATTAACTTTAATTTTTTGCAAAAGGGTCCAACGCCCTCGTTCGTAATTTATTTAATTCGCGTATTTATTTTATTGCTTAAATAATTATGTATCTCTCCCAAAGCCATGTAACTCGGACCATTTAACTTTTCACACTTTTATTTCTTTTGCTTTATTTACTTTTCCGTCAAATCGGGTCCGGTTTAATTTTGGCGATGTGGACCCGCGCCATTTGTAATAGCCTTAGATTTACATTCTCGCAAACTTTTAAACTGTTAAATAAGCATGCAAGAATGAATGGACATAATAAAATCAAGCGTAGATCACAATGAACTTGACAAAAGACAAATGCAAATGAAAACGACACACGAATCGCACACACCACCCCTAGGGTACGCCTCACTGTTGCCTTTCGAAAGGTGATCGTCGAGTAGAGGACGTCTTAGTAAGTCCTCATGATCCGGGAACCTGGCATGAGGGTAGCTTCTAAGGTGTCTTCCCATTGCTCCGGTGATCACCATGTCCCTAAAACTCGAATTGACCCGAACACCTCCAATGGTGGTGCTACCTATCTCTCAATGATGGGATGGCACTACTTTAAAGGACATTTACACAGACGAATTCCTTAGGGTAGGTAGGTTCTCAAGGATACTTGCTCTAATTCCAAACAAATTCAAAAATACTTTTCACACCAACACTTTTCAAAAGCTTTCAAAGCAAATTTTTCAAACACTCTGACGTACGAGTCGATCTGAAATTTTCAAAAGAAACTTTTTAAAACCCACATTGAAAAGCAAACAAACCATTTTTGAAAACACATTGAGCAAGTATCTAAGAGCCCATGGATAACCATGGATAGAAAGGATGCTAACACCTTCCCTTTCTATAACCTACCTCCCGAACCGAGAGCAATCTCTTTAAGGAATTTTTCTGTGCTTTTGTCCTTTCCATTTGGAGAAAATAAAAGACGGTGGCGACTCTTGCTTCCGCGACATTTCGCGAACCAGTGTTAAACAGTCAGTTCCAGATCCACCGATCACAGAACTGGCGACTCTGCTGGGGAATAAAACTTAAAGTGAGGTGTACCTTAGGGCTAGGTCATAACTATGTTTTCAATTGTCTTCTTTGCTTGCTTTATTATTGTGGGTTGCTTGGGAGTTCTATAGATCCTAAACCCGGATCTGGGGGATACCTTTCTTAGAAAGTAGCAACAAGGCTGTGAGGGAACTGTGCGGGGTATACCGACATGGTTGAAACAGTCTGCTACGTTGATGTGGCACTTTGGTGTATACCGGTAACCCTTGAGTTCAGTCAAGGAGAGTACGGGGCCTCCGCGTGGTGTCGTGAAGCATCAACAGACCTTAGGAATCTTAATTGAACTATCTTGGCCTCTTTAGGGTAGTGAGATAACTGACTTTGGTGCAGTCCGAGGTTGGTTGATACTCGATACTACACTCAATTGAGGGTTGCTTTCCTGGAATATTTCGGTCGTCAGTTCAGTGGCTAAATCGAAACGATGAACAATGAAAGCAATCCCGTGATATTGGGAACCTTAGAACCCGGTTACTTTGATTAAGACAGGTTGAACCCACCAACTTCAAGAGGGTACTACCCAGACCCCATACCGGCCTAAACTCTAAGGGCTCTTTTGTGTGACTTGTGTGCCTTCGTACCTGCCTACTTGCATGCTTGCTAAGCTGACACATGAACTACTTGCAGGTTTTGTTTATAGTCCTTAACTAGGACTCATGACAGGGTTTACTAAATCTCTTGCAGGTTTTGTTTATAGTCCTTAATTGGGACTCATAACAAAGTATACTGAATTTCTTGCAGGGTTTGTTTATAGTCCTTAATTGGGACTCATAACATGGTTTACCTACATCACCTCATGCATAGCATGACATCATACCATTGCATACATCCTAACCCATTTCAAGGATCTCAAGGTCTTGTGATGCAGGTCATGATGAATCAACTATCCCAGCAAAGGGCAAAGAGGATTTATTTTCCTCTAGCTAAGGTTGTCAGGGGCTATGACCCACTGGATATGGTGAGCCTTTGACCCTTGAAGAAGGATTTTCTACAACATGGAAGTTCCTTCAATCAAGTTGCCAGTTTCCAACTCTAACAAGTTTCTCTGTTTACCCTGCGAGGTCCTTGAAATCATTGCATGCATGTCATACATCTCATTGCACTGCAGGTGTCCCTTTGACATGTTGCTTACCCTTCTTCGCTGTTTATTTCAGCCGATCGTCATGAATCCTGAATCATCAGCTGAGCAGTCCATCAAGGCCCTCCAGGCTCAGAACGCCCAGTTCCAAGGGTTGATCATGAACTTGACCCAGGGGCAACAAGATCTGAAGGCTCTGCTCTTGAAGAAAGAAAAGAAGAAGAGGAGGACTGTTTTGTTCAGCCCTAGACGCAGATCTGGGAATACACCGCAGATTGAAACTGAGAGGACAACTCCATCTGTGGGGAAGAGCAGTCACCAAGAGGAAAGGGTTCCTAGTCCAGTGGTCTCCGACAACGAGACAGATTTTGACGACGAACAATACCCTCCGGCTGAGGACAAGTACAAACAGTTGGAGGATAGGCTGAATGCTATGGAGATCCAACAGGTACCTGGGCTGGATTTTGGAGATCTGGGTTTGTCAACTGGTGTGATTATTCCTCGGAAGTTCAAAGCACCATCCTTTACCAAGTATGACGGGGCGTCTTGTCCCAAGTTACATCTCAGGTCCTATGTTCGGAAGATTCAACCATATACGGTGGACAAGAATTTGTGGATCCACTTCTTCCAGGAGAGTCTTTCAGGGACTCATCTCGAATGGTTCTATCAGCTAGATGGGACCAAGGTTCGTAACTGGGAGGAGTTGGCTACTGCTTTCTACAAGCAGTATCAATATAATGCCGACCTTGCTCCTACGCGTACCCAACTCCAGGGTATGTCATTAGGATCAAGTGAAGGTTTTAAAGAATATGCGCAGAAATGGAGGGATCTTGCTGGAAGGGTACAACCACCTCTGACTGATCGGGAACTTGTCGATATGTTCTTGGGGACCCTGTCTGGTCCGTTCTACAACCACCTAATTGGGAATTCGTCTGCTGGATTCACAGATCTTATCTTGACTGGAGAGCGAATAGAAGCTGGCATCCGGTCTGGGAAAATTCAAGAGGCTGCACCTTCTGATAAAAAGCCTCATCATGGAAAGAAAGAATCCAATGCTGTGCACGGTAAAAAGAGCCGTCATGAGGTAGGGGCAATCCAGATCTCCAATCTCGGACCTGCTCAACAAAGACAGGGGCAGCAGCGCAAGGAGAAACGACAGTACACCAAAATCAACATGTCGCTGGATCAAGCACTGCAACAAATGTTGAAGGCAGGGCTGATCACTTTAAGGGCTCCTCTTCGAAATCCGAACACTTCGGCTCCCAACTATCATCCCAATGATAGGTGCGCATATCATTCTGATAGCCCGGGGCATACTACGGACAACTGCTGGCCTCTCAAGAACAAGATTCAAGACATGATCGACGCCGGGGAGATTCAGTTTGAAGTGCCTGAGACTCCGAACATAATCACTGCTCCGTTGCCCAATCATTGAAGCCTTTTGTTTATTTGAATTTTTGAGTTGTATTTTTCTTTGCTTATACAAACAATTAATGTCATAGCAAACTCTTTGATTCTATCAATGCATCGCATACGTCTGTTTTGGGAATTAATACAATTGTTTTCATTATGTTCAAATTTCTTTTCATATTTTTTCTGATGTCAACTCTGGATCTAAAATTCTAAGCCTCTTAAGGGAGGATGACGAAAACGATACCGCGATCATTACAGTATGCTTTTGAACGGACCCCGCTGATGAGGTACATGCATTGTTTCAATCCCTAAACACTGGAGTTATAAGGATGATAATCCCTCGTCAACCCCTCTGAGCCAAAGAAGTAGGAGTTTTTATTTTCGAAAATCAAAACCCTTGATCATAACCTGGGGCAGGGTAGTCTTCTCAGTGGATCCAGGTGCATAACGAATGGCACCGAAAGATCCTTACAAAACGAAGAAAGACAGTGATGGTTCGGAACAATCATAAGGACAGGCAATCATGAAAAAAAATCATAAATGAAAAGCCCAAGAAGTCTAAACCTACCAAGGGGACTTACAAAACTGGGGCATCCCGCTGACTGTAATTCCAAAAAGGAAACAGCTCAGGCAAAAAACAGGGATAACAAAAATCAAAAAGAAAGAGGTCATACAAATCCTCGACAAAAAAAAGATGACTGCCTAAGTCAAAATAAACTGTCAATATCCGAACCATCACTGGAATATCAGAGCAAAGACTCAAACAAGGTCTAACGCACGATCAGCTGAGTTTAGGTTGGAAGAACATCACGAAGAGCGGGTGGGTACAAATACATTTTGAGCCTTTATCCTTTGTTTCTTAAACCGTGAACCAGGCCATGTTATAACCCTTAAAAGTCCTAGCTGAAGCATGGGTTAGTTCGAAAGCATACTGTGACGAAAGGTATCCTGACTCCTGAAGGCCTACGGTAAATACAGAGTTGACATCATGTTTTACAAACATTCACATGTTTTATGAAAAAAATGCATTTTCAAGATCTTCAAGACAGACATAAGCTTTGCATTTCTAACATAACTTTGTTTGCATATGACTCTTTGTTTGAACAAAGAAATTCGCGCAACGAATATCCGGTGAATAGAAGCATCTCCAATCAAGGGGCATGATCATGGTCTATCATCTGGGGAAGTTAAGTCAAGATTCGGAGAATCTCTCAAAGGTCAAATAGCCTGGGGCAAATCTCCGCCCGAGCCACTTGGGGCACTCCAACAACGAATCTGACCTGATCAAACATCTTCTGGTGGCATGACAAAACACTCCTAACAGAGGCAACTCCCTACATTCTAAGAGAACGGACATAGTCGAAAAGAATACTACGCAAAATCAAAGACCCGCTAGGCTGACATGCCTAGGAAAAAATTAGGGCTTCCCGGCGAACCAAAAGGGTTCGGGCAAAATGAAGGGATGAAATAAAAAAAAATCTGTACACCCGGCAAGTTGAAAACCTGAAAAGGCGGCTTGGGCAAAAATGGGTATCCCGGTGGACTGAAAACCCGAAAGGGCGGTCCAGGCAAAAGTTAGGGACCAAAGTGTACGACTATGTCCTGTCATCTTGTCACCTGCCTACCTGAAGAAGGTTGGACTCTCAACAATTATCAGCATCCCACAGGTGCCTCCCCCATAGAAACAGGGGCAATAAAGAGTTGTCTAAGCAATCTAATTGTTCCATCCTCCAAGGTATCAAGGTAGGTTCAGCTAAAGAACGTAACCGACATATCTCGGTTCCCCAGAGAGTAAGTCAGCAAGTCAATGCATTCTTCTCCAGGCAGAGTTATCAAGTCTCAAGGAAATTGGGTACCCTCCCGTAGAGCTCAACATTCCCCAGCAGCAATACATATATTCTTAAACAAGCATCCCCGGCAGTCTTGGTCTAAAGATTATTCCCCGGCGGTATATCAACATTCAAAGGAATCCCTTCCCCGCAGTCAAAACTCCCCAGAAGAGTCCAATCCAGTTTCCCCAGGAAAGTTGGAATTCATATCCCCAAACAGTAAGCTTATCCCCAGTAAATTCTGGAAGCTTATCCTTCGCAGAGCCCGAACGCGTCGCCCGACTTTATTTAAAGAGTTATTTCCTCAACAGGATATAACTGGGTTATCCTCAGCCAAAAGCCACGGAAAGAGCGTCCTCGACGAAGTCTTCTTACCCCAGCGAAGTCTATCAATACTTCCAATACAGCAAAGATATCCCCAACAAATTATTATCAACACTTAGCAAGGCATCCCTCTTCCCACAGAGTATCAATCCCCAGCATGGTCGCTAGAGTATTTGTCTCCCCGCAGAGTAACCCATTCGCCAAGTTTATTCCCCAATAGAGTTATCTTCTCCTATCGGAATTCTTGCAACTATCATCCCCGGCGGAAGCAAAACCTATTCTTCAACATCAGCCCAGGAGTGACTTCCCGGCACCCGTCAAGGATTTATTTTCTTAGACAAAAATACATTCATAAACATCACATCTTCATACATTATAGCATGCATAGGCATCATACTACACGAATCTCATTAATTTTGAAGACATACAGTTCATGCATCATGATTTTGCATACAATTATGTTTTGCCTTTTCAGGAAAAAGATCAATACAAAAATGATTACTATCAACTGTCGCAATTCCTTCTAGATATAGTTTCAGATATGACCCAGAGATGGTGACGTTCTGATACTGCTTCCAGATTTCCTTCCAGATATAGTTTCAGATATGACCCAGAGATGGTGACGTTCTGATACTGCTTCCGGATTTCCTTCCAGATATAGTTTCAGATGTAAACCAGAGATGGTGACGTTCTGATGCTGCTTCCAGGGTTCCTTCTAGATATAGTTTCAGATATGACCCAGAGATGGTGACGTTCTGATACTGCTTCCAGATTTCCTTCCAGATATAGTTTCAGATGTAAACCAGAGATGGTGACGTTCTGATGCTGCTTCCAGATTTCCTTCCAGATATAGTTTCAGATGTAAACCAGAGATGGTGACGTTCTGATGCTGCTTCCAGATTTCCTTCCAGATATAGTCCAGATATGAACCAGATATGGCGACGTTCTGACACTTATTCCAGTTGAAGATATTTCAAGACCTAGACCGATTCAGTTAAATCGACCCTAAGATTTTCCTGATGCTTATCCAGTCAAAGGCCTTCTCTGGTTCAGTCAGATCGACCCTAAGATCTCCCTGATACTTATCCAGTTGAAGATATTTCAAGACCTAGACCGGTTCAGTTAAATCGACCCTAAGATTTTCCTGATGCTTATCCAGTCAAAGGCCTTCTCTGGTTCAGTCAGATCGACCCTAAGATCTCCCTGATGCTTATCCAGTTGAAGATATTTCAAGACCTTGTCCGGTTCAGTTAAATCGACCCTAAGATTTTCCTGATGCTTATCCAGTCAAAGGCCTTCTCTGGTTCAGTCAGATCGACCCTAAGATCTCCCTGATACTTATCCAGTTGAAGATATTTCAAGACCTAGACCGGTTCAGTTAAATCGACCCTAAGATTTTCCTGATGCTTATCCAGTCAAAGGCCTTCTCTGGTTCAGTCAGATCGACCCTAAGATCTCCCTGATGCTTATCCAGTTGAAGATATTTCAAGACCTTGTCCGGTTCAGTTAAATCGACCCTAAGATTTTCCTGATGCTTATCCAGTCAAAGGCCTTCTCTGGTTCAGTCAGATCGACCCTAAGATCTCCCTGATGCTTATCCAGTTGAAGATATTTCAAGACCTAGACCGGTTCAGTTAAATCGACCCTAAGATTTTCCTGATGCTTATCCAGTCAAAGGCCTTCTCTGGTTCAGTCAGATCGATCCTAAGATCTCCCTGATTCTTATCCCAGTAGAAGACACCCAAGATTTTCTCAACGAGCGTTGTTGAAGTTAAAATCACCCAAGGTTCTCTTACCATTCTTGCTAAGGTAGCAACCATCCTTGGCTCATTCATCATCTTTTGAAGCTACAGATCCAGCTCCTGTAACCAGTCAGGACACATCTGTATCAAGCATCTGAAAATCAGCTCCTACAACGTGCCAGGTACTCATTTTTCTTTTGCAGGTATGCAGGTTCTCGCTAAGGAATCTCTTACGCGATCAACATCCAGATGGCATCTGTAAGCCCATCATCCTATCATCAATCTCCAAATGGCATCTATAAGCCCATTCCCACCACACTGCTAACATGTGAGCGCAAATTTCTGGGCACTCTAGTGTCCAATCATCTTCTACCCTCGGATTACGAAAGGCACGTCAGCCAATCTGCATCCTCAGGTCTAAGAAGATTGAACAGGGGCAACTGTTGTACCCCAAAATTTTCCCTCCCATATTCTCCAAGAAATTGCCAAGTCAAGCTGCAAAATTCCCCAAGGGTTGCACAGTGCAAGGGTCTCCTATACAGTTAAAACTAGGGTTTGTGTTCTGATCAAAGAAATGAAGTTTTCAAAGGCCCAATCAAGTCTCACATGCCTACAAATATGGTCAAGCATCCTCATGTCAAGTTTCAAGGCATTCAGCTCAAAATTGCACAGTCAAAACCCTAAATTGCACTACAGTCAACTGTAGGGGCAAAATGGTCATTTGGCAGTCAAAAGTTCAAATTTTTGGTCAACATATCATTTTGAAGCCACAAACATCATTTGATCAATGCTTGATCATGATTTTCAAAATTTGGCTCAGAAATCATCAAAGATGCAAAAGTTACTATATTTGGACAGCTGAAAAAGTCAACTGAAATTGACCAGGGCATAACTTTCACATGGATTATCAGAAAATTTCCATCCAAAGCTCATTTTGAAGAGAAAGACATTTCCTACAACTCATCTTCATACTTCAAGTCCAAGAAATGCTCTCACAAAAAGTTATCAATTTCAACATTATAGGTCATTTTCAAAAGTCAACAAAAAGGGACTTTAAGTCAAAGGCCATAACTTGAGATTGGTAAATCAAAATGACATGGGACCAAAGGCATTGGTTAGAGGACTCAAAGACCTTTCCAAAATGTCCAAGAACATGTGAAAAGCTTGAAAAATGAGCAAGTTATGCCTTGTGGGAGTTGGGAAATTGTTTGGGAATTTTGAAAAGTCAACAATGGTTCAAATGACCTAAAAATGCAAATGGGCCCATTTTTCTTCCAAGTTTCTTCATGCCAAGCCTATGCACGACCATTAGGCCCAAAGGGAAGTATTTTCTCATTTTTTAATTATTTATTTGAATTTATATTAATATTAATTCATTTAAATTATTTTAATACATGAAAAATATAAAGCTTGACCTAAAAAATCTTTTTATGCACATTCTAGACTCAAGATTTCGTGCACATCCTAATTAGGCAAGATTTGGTTTGATTTGGCATGATTGAATAAAATTACACATGAAAAAGATTCAAAAAATCCTTAGAAAATCAATTATCCAAAATCATCATGGCAAGAGATTTTGTGCAATTTTGTTGACCTAGCATGCTCACTACATATTCAGAATCAAAGACCTAATGCCTTTACACTCTCAGCTGCGCTCAGAAGCTAAACACAAACTTGAAAAATTGCTTAGAAACTCAAATTCTGAAATCAACCTTAGAGGTCGATTCAAGCCTTGATTTCCATCCCAAAAGCTCCCTTGATTAATTCTGAACGTGTACCAATCACAAACAACAAGCCAAAACGCTTGGAACCGGTATCATGACCTCAAACAGTTTCCAGAAAAATGCATGATCATGTTCCATGTTTAAGGCATTTTCATTGTTTTTTATTGATGCATTCATACTAATAAGCATATTCTGAAGCTAACCAACGTATTCAATTTTGTTTTTGTGCCATATATGCGAATCTACCATGTTTGGATATTAGGGTTTGCAGGTTTTAAAATTGGGGTTTTTGCAATCAAGAAAAATCAAAGCTTCAGACCATGGCTATTGAATTCAGTGCATTGAGACGGACCTAAACCAACATTCGCGAACAATTTATATGCACTATAGCGCTATTCGCTATTTCTTCTAAGGCTGCCTAAACCCACGCATAAAAAACCGTGGCCATTGTTTTGTGGTTTCAGAAAAATTGAAGAAGATGACCTCGTGTCCCATGGTCATTGGTGCTTTTGAAATTCGCGCGTTTTTAACCCACTAACATTATGTTTTATTTATTATATTCATATGCTATTATATGTTAAATTAGAAGCGTTTGGTTCAGTGGTGCAGGTGTCACTTTGCAAAGTCCAAGACCTGGGTTCGAACCCCAGGTCTGTATCATTCTCAACAATATTTTTCCAAAGACGTTCCCATGCAATACTGGAATGAAGACGCACCATATACCCCAGACCAAGCCTTGACACGTCCCCCTGGAGATCAAACTAAAGGCTTAGATTTGAGGGACACGCTACACCTGGTCAGATGCATCACACATGATCCAAACAAAGTCAACAAGTTCAAGGCTTAATGGGCCGGAATGCTAGGCCTGTACCTCACAAATTGGGGCTACCCCCCCCTTGGTTTGCCTTCTCTTTCTTTCTATTTTTATTTTTATTCTTGTTTTAATTATTATTTTTATTACTGTTTATTTAATTAATTATTTTTTTAACAAAATATAAAAACATTACAAAAAATCAGAAAAAGGATAAAAACATAAAAAATATTTATTGTATTTATTTTCTTGTAAATAATTAACATGTAAATGAATTTAGTAAAATAGGTTAATTAATTTTGATTCTTTAATTCCTTTTTTTTTACAATAATAATATTCCTTTTATTTATTTTCTATAATTAAATTTGGCATGTAAATTATTTAGTTTAATTAGATCATAATTTTAATCCTTTTAATAACAAAAATCCAAAAATATAGAATTAGGTTTAATAACTTTTTATTCCTTTTTAATTTTCTCTTTTTTATCATAATACTTATTTATTTATTATTTTCATAATTAAATTGTACATAAAAATAATTAGGTTTAAATTAGGTCAAATTTCAATATTTTCTTAATAACTAAAAAATAATTAGAACTAGGGTTTGACATTTTATTTTAATTTCAATCAATTCTCTTTTTCTATTAAATCCAAAAACACCAAAAAAACATTCCTTTTTAATTTTTTATTCCTCATTAATTCTAATTAATTAAATTCATTAACTTTAATTTTTTGCAAAAGGGTCCAACGCCCTCGTTCGTAATTTATTTAATTCGCGTATTTATTTTATTGCTTAAATAATTATGTATCTCTCCCAAAGCCATGTAACTCGGACCATTTAACTTTTCGCACTTTTATTTCTTTTGCTTTATTTACTTTTCCGTCAAATCGGGTCCGGTTTAATTTTGGCGATGTGGACCCGCGCCATTTGTAATAGCCTTAGATTTACATTCTCGCAAACTTTTAAACTGTTAAATAAGCATGCAAGAATGAATGGACATAATAAAATCAAGCGTAGATCACAATGAACTTGACAAAAGACAAATGCAAATGAAAACGACACACGAATCGCACACACCACCCCTAGGGTACGCCTCACTGTTGCCTTTCGAAAGGTGATCGTCGAGTAGAGGACGTCTTAGTAAGTCCTCATGATCCGGGAACCTGGCATGAGGGTAGCTTCTAAGGTGTCTTCCCATTGCTCCGGTGATCACCATGTCCCTAAAACTCGAATTGACCCGAACACCTCCAATGGTGGTGCTACCTATCTCTCAATGATGGGATGGCACTACTTTAAAGGACATTTACACAGACGAATTCCTTAGGGTAGGTAGGTTCTCAAGGATACTTGCTCTAATTCCAAACAAATTCAAAAATACTTTTCACACCAACACTTTTCAAAAGCTTTCAAAGCAAATTTTTCAAACACTCTGACGTACGAGTCGATCTGAAATTTTCAAAAGAAACTTTTTAAAACCCACATTGAAAAGCAAACAAACCATTTTTGAAAACACATTGAGCAAGTATCTAAGAGCCCATGGATAACCATGGATAGAAAGGGTGCTAACACCTTCCCTTTCTATAACCTACCTCCCGAACCGAGAGCAATCTCTTTAAGGAATTTTTCTGTGCTTTTGTCCTTTCCATTTGGAGAAAATAAAAGACGGTGGCGACTCTTGCTTCCGCGACATTTCGCGAACCAGTGTTAAACAGTCAGTTCCAGATCCACCGATCACAGCTTGGAATAAAAACTGAATTGCTAATGCGTTTGAGTGAGCGTGGTTTGAAGGCTTAGCAAATTATGAGTGCATGTGTATGATAGGCGTGGTCTTTTCTCACACAGACTTGTTTATATAGGCAAGGCAGAGATACATTGACCATAAAGTCATTTCAATGATAATAACGCACTTTCCTATTTGAGAAGATTCTGTCTGAATAAAGCCGTTAGCAATTAATTCTGTCTTGAATACATAGTAACGCTTCAGAGTGTTCTGCTTTAACTAGATGATGACGCTACTGAGTGCTGATGACTTGGTAGAGATCTTTGATCAGAGTCAGAGTGTATATGTTATGCGCATATTCTGGTCATCAAGCTTCAGCGTATAATCTGGTAGCTTCAGCGTGTAGCATATGTTACTGATCTTCTGATGCTGACATATTACTGATCTTCTGATGCTGATTCCATCAGAACTTTTGTATAAACAAGACATAATTTTAAGAAGCATATTTGTCTTATATATAAATCTTACAATTTATTTATTCTTGGTATTTTGTTATCATCAAAACTCTAATTAAGGGTTGTAGAATCAAACTATGTTCTAACATGGACCACCACCTCTTCCTCTACCTCCAGCACCATCTCTTTGGTTGCCTTGGTATTATTTTCTTTGATTCGATAAGTTTTCTTCGTGCTGGTTTCATCTATCAGTCGAATTGTTGTAACCACCTCTACCT
Source organism: Vicia faba (assembly GCA_948472305.1). Lineage (NCBI taxonomy): Eukaryota > Viridiplantae > Streptophyta > Magnoliopsida > Fabales > Fabaceae > Vicia > Vicia faba. The sequence goes on along the minus strand of OX451735.1, from coordinate 854,968,688 downwards.
TTATTTTCAAACTATTTTCCTCTGCCTTTCTTGTCTTTTGCTGAAGCGTCTTCATCAAGTGGTTCTAATCCATATTTCACAAGATTCCAAAGACCTTGAAAACAGAATATAACATTCATCTGTTTGCACCAATTCTCATAGTTATCACCTTTAAGAATTGGGAGATTTGATGGAAAATTCCCATTCGTATAATTCATCGCCATTGATTTTCTTATTCTTCCCTTGATCGCTCAACCAGAGCTTCTGATACCAGATGTTGGAAATCCACCAAATCTATGATGAATTTCTACTAATATTGATGAACAAGATTGATATCACCACACAATAACAATTAATTATATGAAAGAAAGAAAAAATGGGTTTTCTGTAGAGTTTCTCTCGGTGCACAAGCTGTGGAAAACTTCTTATTCAGTTGCAACTGTAAATTCGGTGAATACAACTTGATTGATTACAAAAATAGGGGTTACCCAATCTATTTATATATTTAGGTTAGCTTGCTCTCTAAGTCAAAACTCAAAAATATAAAAGTCCAAAATATCTATTTTGGAACTAAATCAAATATATCTATTTTAGATTTGAATCAAATCAAAATCTAAAACCAAATCGAGTATGTGTGTAACAACTACTTCCACACATTAACAACTTCGACAACTTCATAATTTCGATACAAAATAATTACAATTTAACAACTTGTCCACACATCTCACACCAAAACAGAATAATTGAAAGAAAGCATCGACCATATTATGGAAATGAGAATTACACTTCTTGCTTACTCTTCTATCTCTCTCAAAATTTGGGTCCAAATCTCTCTCAAAATTTGGGTCCATATCTTTGCTACATTAGTTAATATCATTAATAGACTTCCTTTCTCAGGCCTTCTGAAATTCTATTCACCTTATCATACCTTGTACAAGAAGCTACCATAATATCAATCCCTCGAGACCATACAATAATCACAAACTCGAATATTTAGATTTCCCGTGAACAAAAACAAAGTGTTTTGACTCTAGTTAGATAATTAATTGGGAAATCACACATTTTTATACTTGTTTTTATAACATTTAGAGTGTTTTGTAATTAAAATAAAACCAAAATGATTAAATAATTATAAACGCCAAACATAAATGAATTGAGGATGTATTTGACTTAGAAGTAATATTATTAAATTTTGTATTATGTATGCATATTTATAAATATTTATATTGTTTCTAAACTTTGTATTATGAGTTCGTTTGTTTTAATTCTTTAAAAAAAATGATTTTAATAATGTTATATATTTTTGTTGAAAAATTTTTATAAATATTTTACTAAAAATATTAAATAAAAAGTTGATTTGAATAGTTATTTTTAATATGTTATTTTAGATATTTCATTTTTTTGTTATAGTTTTTTGTGAATATCAATTTTTTTTTAAAAAATCACTTATATTTGAAGTTATTTCAAATAGTTTTTTATAAAAATTATTTTTGAGATATATATTTTTTGAAAAAAAAAATGTGATTTTGACTATATTTTAATACTCAATAATACATATTTTATGTTATAGGGTATTAAAATTAATATTTTAATTTATAAAATTTTTAATATTTTAAAAAATACAATTTTTAAAGGTAAAATAAACAAGTTCTATGTCTTACATTTTATCTTAGTTTTTTTTGTTGATAAAAATGAGTATCACAAACTAGTTGAATAGGGCCACATAAACTCTAAAGTTGAACAAGTAATCCACTCAAGCTTTTTGTATTTTAAAAAAAAATAATATGAGATTGTTAATAATATTTTGTAGGTTCTCTTTGTAGAAGATGTTACAGAGGATTGTATTGAGTGGAAGGAAGAACGAAATGAAATTTACAGTGTTAAAACATTTTATAAACTCTAGTGGTAAGAGAAGTATAAGTTCAAAAACAGAAAAATTGATGGCGATTGATGGAGCTTATGGAGAATTAAAGTGTCTCCAAAATCTAAACATTTTCTTTGGCGCTTATGTCGGGGCTTCCTTCCTACTAGAAAAAACCTCCGACAACACTATGTTTCTTGCCCACATACACTACAAAAAAAGCTCAGTTGCGACGTGATTATCACGTCACAACATATAAAATCACGTCGCATCGTGTTTTTTGCAACGTGAACAATTACTTCGCAAGAGGGTAGGTGACAACTTTATTGCGACATGATTTTCATGTCACAAAGTTGTGATGTGAATATCACGTCGCAACATATTTACACAACTTTCAAAGTGTTTCAGTGCGAATAGCATAGCAAAATGAGGATCAGAGCAAGCACTTTATTTGCCACTGATTCTCACGCCACTAAGTTGTGACATGAAAATCACGTCACTAAATAATTTACTTTTCAAGCTACGCAAGTTTACTTTTATTTTTTACAATAATTAAAGGTTGCGACGTGATTTACATGTCACAACCTTGTGACATGGAAATCACGTCACTAATATTTTTTTTAAAATTATTTACGGAAACAAAATATACTAAATTTAATTAATAAAGTTAATTAATAAAATTAAATTAATCCTATTTAATAAAATAAATATATTAAATATATAAATTAATAAACTAAATAAATTTAACATAACAAAACTAATAAACTAAAATTATAAATTTAAGATTTCTTAATTTAATATAAAAAAATTAAATTACACAAATTTAAATTTGAAAGCAAAATAATATTTTTTTTTAATTCTACGGGTTATCTTCGTTTCTGTCATCCTCCGATTCTTGATTTCCACCAAACCCTTGCATAAATTGTCTCATTTAATGCTCCATATCAACTTGCCTCTTCGCCATGATCTCCATTTGTCGTTGTTCCGCTTGCCTCATTGCCTCTATTTGGGCATCTATTTGGGCTTTCATTACCGCCTCACGTTGCGCTGACTCGTGTTTCGCCTCATTTAACACCAACTGTCTTACTGTTTCAAGTTGTTCTGGTGTCAAATTTGGTTGACGTGACCCTCCTTCCCCATCTCTGACTCTTTGAAATAGAGTTATTATATCCCCCACTTCTCAAGGTGCCCGCCAAATTTCCACCACCAATAAAACAATTGTTAGGGCCTTTTCCGCAAATGACTTGATCCCAAATATAAAAATCTACATCTGGATGAAGCAACTCTCCCTCTCCCGGAGTATATTGAGGATTATGAATCAAAAAATTTGCGAGCAATGTCTAATAATCCTCCTACACATTCAATAAAAAAATTAAGTTAAATATATATTAAATTAAATTAAATTAAATTATATTTAAAAAGTTACCACATGATTTTCACGCCATGACTTCTCAATTGTCACATGATTTTCACGTCACAACTTCTCAGTTGCCACGTGAAAATCATGACACAAAATTGTCATTACATAAAAAAAATATAAACAACGTAAATTAAATTACTTACGAAAGCTTTTAGAGTACGTTCATCAATAAAATCCCCGATTTTCTTTGTTCGAATCTTTTTAACCAACACAATCATCAATGGAGGTCTCCCCAAAGTCTTGATCTAAATAATAAAATTAACTTTAATTAATAAAATATATTATTAATCAAAATATAACTTAAAAAGTGGTAATATTTATCATCCGTTGAACATTCTCTGTGATACTTATACTTTCAACTACATTAAAGTAACCTCCCTTTTCAGATGCCTTCATCTTCTTAAAATATTCAGATTTAGCCCGAAATTCAGGTGACTCCCAATATTTAAGAAGTTCCCCAAAAACCTTTTGTCTATCCAATTGGGACGGATACCCTGAAGTTCTCAACACTCTCTAACACGACACATTATGTCAAAAAGCCGTCTTGAGGTTCTCCCATGATAATTTTTTTTAATCAGCTTGTCGTTCAATGGGTCCCACACATATTTTTCCTGCAATATTGTATGACATTAAAATAAATAGCTAGATAATCATAATGAAAAATTCATTTAAATAACAATAACTAAAAAATAAATTAATTATACCTTAAATTTGTTAAACCAAACTTCTTTTTTTTACGTCTTTGGAGGTCTTCCATAATTGTTTATACATCTGCTGAATTATATAATTTATAACCTTGGCAGCAGTCCGGCTCGGCGAGAAACTAAACAAAAATAATTTGAATTAACAATATTAAATATAAATTTATATTAAAAGTGAAAATATACTCTTAAATAAAAATTTATAAATCAGAAACTTACGAGCTTCCTTCGGGTCAAATCCAAAATCTTCGTTAATGACATGAATCTCACTCGGATCATCATTCCCTCGGAGATAATTTCCATCCAAAACATCATCATCTGCATCATCATCATCATCATCCATTTGTGCATGATCATCCTCACATGTAGGTACATGTGTGGGATGTAGGGTGCGGAATCCTCCAGTCTGTGTGGGATGTGGGGTGCTAGATCCTCTAGTCTGTTGGAAGGATAAGGGCATTTGTGTGAGATGTGGGGTGCTAGATCCTCCAGTTTGCTGGAATGATAAGGGCATCTGTGTGGGATGTGGGGTGCTACCATGCAATGCGGACAACCCATTGTAGCAACTGGTTTTTTAATCAAGAGTCGTCACTATTAGTTTTTATCCTAGGGAAGGGAATCTAACAGTAAACCCTAATTCACGGACAGAGATTCTAGGTTTCAGACTCAATTAGACGAAAGGAAGGTGTTAGGCACCTTTCATCCACCTTGTTCACAAGGATATTAGGCTCTAGGTTTAGGTTTGGGGTAAACAGTGTTTTAATTTTTAATTAACAAGACTCGCCATGATTTTAGATCGCGTGCCTACGTATTCTCTTATAAGGAATCAGAGTCCTAATTCGTAGTTCGTATGGTTGGTGTCTTTGAGGGGGTGTGTAAACATATTTTGAATCACTTTGCACTCGGTCGGGAGTAGTGATTGCGGAGATTTTGACTGACTACGCGGTAAGCCAAAATTATTTTGAAATCCATTTGCAAAAAGACTGTTGATTAGCTTAGTTTTATTCGCGAAAATAGTTTGAGATTTGGTTTGTGTTTTTTACTGTATTAATTGCGAAAATCTTGATTAATGCATGATAAAAATGTTTTAATGTAAATAATATATAAGATAAGATATGTAATTTTAATGTGAAAATAATTTATTTGGTAATGTTACAATATTTATATATAATAAATAATATTAATATTTAAAATATGGTAATAAAAATTAATAATAATTATAATCATAAATGCAAACAAGAACAAATAATTAATGAAATATAATATATATAAAAAATGATATAAAAAGAAAATAATAAAAAATAATTAATAATTTTAAATAAACCTGGGGGGTTCACTTTGAGTTGTGAAGTAAATAATGGGGGTGCCAAAATAAATCAGACTAGGCCAATTACTGATGGCTGGACAGGGGGGTGTAAGTCGTTGATGTGTTTGGCAGAAAGTTGAAAGGAGGGTGTGGATATCAATGGGCTTAGGCCCAACGCGTTTTTGGAGAAGGCCTGGTGAATTAGGTGCGTGAGGGAGTATGGTGATTTACAGTGGACCTGGCCTTGCGGCCGTCCACTGGTGATCTGATGGGAAGAAACATAGTTGTATATTAACTAACATAGGCATGCGTATAGAGGATCCAAACGGAACATAAAACACTATTATTTCATATTCACTTTCATGTTACAGTTTTGTTACAGTCTTCTTCCTCTCTCTCACCGCATCCACACAACCCTTGTCTTCTCATCTACAAACCATATCCTCTTAAAACAACACCGCGGTGGCGCAACCATACCTCCTCTCATCGTAAATCAAACCCAACCCCCAATACAAGAACAAAAAAAGAGAGCTAAGCGTTTACCCCCTTTGTGATTATGTCCTTTCTGACTTTGAGCGTTCGTGATTTCACCCCTAATCTCCTTCTTCTGTTTTTTGATCCACAAGTTTTGAATGTGGTGGCCGGCAAGCAGAGTAGCGGTGGAGGACAACGATAAGACCGATTAGGGTTTCGGAGGTCGAACCCCAATCGGTACCGCGACTTGGGTCCCCTCCTCCTCAGTATCACTCCGTCTTCTCCGTATCAAGCTCCGGTTTGTTCTTGTAGAAATCCCTTATGTTTCTATATTCCCTGCTTCCCTCTTGTTCTTGTTCTGTAACAAAAATGTCGCCGTCCCTGTTTTTCTGCCCAACCTCCCCTCTGTGTTTTTCTCCTTCGCTCTTTATAGGGTTAGCATGTAGGGTTTTGAATTTTCAGTTACAAATTTTACTTTAGCTTCAATTAGGGATACTATAATTGATTTGGATTGTATATATCGCGAAATTTTGATTAAGTTTGATAATAATATTTTCATATTCTGTTAGATTTGATTTAGTTGTAATATATTGGATTTGGTTTTGATTAGCAGAAAATACTTGATTGAGATTTGTTATTGCTGTCATTTTAAGATTTGGATTTAAGATTGATTTCGTTGTATAATTTTTCTGGATTCAATTTGGTAAGATTTGAATAGTTGTTGTTAGCAAAACATGCGTTGATTTAGTTGTAATTTTCACAGTAGGTGTTAGTTGATCTTGGGCCAGCACGTTTAGTTCTTGACCAGACTGGGCCTGCACGCTAATTGTTATACTCAGCCCACCAACATCTATTTGATATTACAACAAAAACATATTATTATATTTTCTCAATACAGTCCGGCCAAAATAGCCTTTTTCCCAAAACCAATCTTTAAAACATCTACCAAAAAACAAATTATGAAAGACAGGTTTTATCAGCCATAAAAAGTTACGCTTTCTCTTTTTTCTTTTAAAAAAATATTATTCATTTATTTATAATAACAATAAGCATCTCCCTTTTTATTTTAATAAAAAAAACACTTCCTTTTTTTTTTGAAACACCAGATGGGCCAACTAATAGAAGCTTAATGGGCTCGTAAATTCCTCACCACACCCCATTTTACTAACAACAAAATAACGTTTAAATGCCTTTAATAAATTTGATTATTAATTAATAGCAACTTAAACTTAATTTAATTTCAACCTTTGTTTTACTAATAACAACTACTTAATAGTTATTATTCTGAAATAATTTTCCATTTTTGAATCGCATGGGCCATTGGCCAACATGCTACGCGAATGGGTTCCCGGATACACGAGTCTTTCTGATTTAGAAAGCCCCACTCTCCTAAATTTAAAGTACACCCCCTGGCCAAATAAAGACGGACCATAAGATACTGCTGTACCATCTTAAGTATTAAATATTTCTTCTATTTAATTCTTAAGAAATAAAATCATTGGGGTAGGACAAATTTGGGGTACGACAACTTCCCCTATTCAATTATCTTCCAGTAGAATAGCGTGAGAAAACTCGGGTCTTGTGAATTCTGATTGGAAGTTTATTTGAATATTTGAAGTATCCCAAAATTTGTCCGACAAACATAAGGTTACACTGATATAGCATACCCTTACGAGTCTCAAGGAAGTAAGCAAAGCTGATGATGCATCGCTTACCAGGGTTTGATAACGAGGCAGATGGCGCAATTCTATATGTCTTGGCTTATTCACCCATTTGGAGGGTGAGTATAGCAATGATTGATGATGCATGGCTGCTTGAAGTCTGAGGCCATGGGCTACGTTTGTGAATCGCTGCATGACGTCTGAGGAGATGTTTTGAGCATGAATACATTTCGGCTCAAAGGCTATGTATTTGAGTCTGAAGAACGCATTGCGGATTAGAGGCAATGTGTTGGTTTGGATAATACATTGAGGCTTAGAGGCAATGTGTTTGAGTTTGAAGAATGTATTCTGGCTTAGAGGCAATGTGTTTGAGTTGGAGGAATGCATTGCGGCTTAGAGGCAATGTGTTTGAGTTTGAAGAACGCATTGCGGCTTAGAGGCAATGTGTTTGAGTTGGAAGAATGCATTGCGACTTAGAGGAAATGTGTTTGAGTTTGAAGAATGCATTGTGGCTTAGAGGCAATGTGTTGATTTGGATAATACATTGCAGCTTAGAGGAAATGTGTTAAGTTTTGAGGGTACATTGCGGCTTAGAGGCAATGTGTTGAGTTTGGATAGTACATTGCGGCTTAGAGGCAACATTCTGAGTTCTGAGAATGCATTTCGGCTTAGAGGCAATGTGTTGAGTTTGCGAATAATACATTGCGGCTTAGAGGAAATGTATTGAGTTTGCGAATACATTGCGGATTAGAGGCAGTGTGTTGAGTTTGCGAATACATTGCGGCTTAGAGTCAATGTGTTGAGTTTGCGAATACATTGCGGCTTAGAGATAATGTGTTGAGTTTGTGAATACATTGCGGCTTAGAGGCAATGTGTTGAGTTTGTGAATACTTTGCGGCTTAGAGGCAATGTGTTGAGTTTGCAAATACATTACGGCTTAAAGGCAATGTGTTAAGTTTGTGAATACATTACGACTTAGAGGCAGTGTATTGAGTTTTCGAATACATTTTGGCTTAGAGGCAATGTGTTGAGTTTGCAAATACATTGCGGCTTAAAGGCAATGTGTTGAGTTTGTGAATACTTTGCGGCTGAGAGGCAATGTGTTGAGTTTACGAATACATTGCGGCTTAGAGGCAATGTGTTGAGTTTGCGAATACATTGCGGCATAGAGGAAATGTGTTGAGTTTGTGAATACATTGTGGCTTAGAGGCAATGTGTTGAGTTTGCAAATACATTGTGGCTTAGAGGCAATGTGTTAAGTTTTGTTTTCTTTTGAGCTTCACAGCATGAGGTCTGGTGTGATGATCGGTGTTTATGGAATCGACTCAACACATTGAGGTCTTTTGAGTTTGTTTTCTTTTGAGCTGCACAACATGAGTCGACATATCCTCCTTATGGATCGACTCATCCTGGCCTTATACACAGCATGTACCGACACATGCATCTCACTGATCGACTCATCCCGAGTCTTGCAACTCTCATGTATCGACGCAAGCCCTTTTTGTATCTACTCATCTTCAGTCTAACATCGCCCATGTATCGACGCATCAAGCTTGAGGTCGACACATACTGACCCTTCCTGCATAATTCTGCGATATTTCTCTGTATTTTCACTACGGGAATCATATTACAGTCCTACAAACCTCATTATAGTCATGGTAATTCATCACCTAACATTAACCTATAATACTACATCGATTACACAACATCATGACATCATTATTCATCTAAAATTCATCAAATCTTCATCATATATCATCATACATATCCAATTCAAGAACAAAACAGCAATCACCTCTAACCCCACATATCAAACATCATGAACCCAATTATAAAGTCAGAACCCCACCCTTACCTTGGATTGAAGGTCGCTCTACAATTTCCGGGTTGAATCTTCGTTCTTGCCATTTTCCACTATTTCCAACAGCTTCACGTTCTCTTCCAAATCCTTATTTCTTTCTACTGTTTCTTACTTATATTCTAACAACAAATAATAAAATAACCTCATATTCTATTATTCCTTAGTGGGCTCTAAACCTACACCCCCTTATTACTTCTACTCTCTCAAAATAGGCCCACATCAAAATAATATTAACTTCTAATATTATTTCACCAAATAATATATAATACCTCTAATATATTATTTCTCCACTTAATAAAATAAATCCAATTTAATTATAACACCTCTTCACAAATATTCCAAAAATAATTTAATTAAATAATTAATTAAATTACGGGTGTTACAACTCTCCCCCACTTAGAATATTTTCGTCCTTGAAAATTTACCTCAATCAAACAACTCAGGGTAGGAGTCTCGCATCTTGATCTCCAATTCCCAAGTCATGCTTTCACCGGCAGCTCCTAGCCAAACCACTTTAACCAAGGAAATCTCTTTTCCCCTCAGAGTCTTCATTTCACGATCCACAATCCGTACAGGCATCGTCTCCACTGTAAGATTATCCCGTACTTGCACATCGTCCATATGAATCACATGAGATGGATCTGAAATATACTTCCGAAGTTGCGACACATGAAACACATCATGCAAATTCGAAAGATTAGGCGGTAAAGCCACTCTATAAGCAACATTCCCCACTCTCTCCAAAATCTGATACGGTCCAATAAAACGAGAAGTGAGCTTCTTAGACTTCAATGCTCGCCCAACACCATTCACAGGTGTAACTCTAAAAAACACATGATTACCAGCTTGAAATTCTAAATCCTTCCTTCGCTTTTCATGATAACTCTTCTGTCTACTTTGTGAAGCTTTCATCTTTTCTCGAATCAACTTCACCTTCTCAGTAGTCTCACGAACAAGTTCAGGTCCAAGTACTACACTTTCTCCAGATTCATGCCAACATAACGGAGTTCTACATCTTCGACCATACAACGCTTCAAAAGGTGCCATCCCAATACTAGAATAGTAACTGTTATTATAAGTGAACTCTATCAGCGGAAGATAAGTATCCCACGAACCTCCCTGCTCAAGAACACATGCCCTCAACAAGTCTTCCAACGATTGAATCGTTCGTTCAGTCTGACCATATGTCTGAGGATGATACGCTGAAATCAACCTCAACTTAGAACCCAACGCTTCTTGCAAACTCTTCCAAAAATCAGAAGTAAATCTTGGATCTCTATCTGACACAAAGCACAAAGGAACACCATGCAGCTTCACAATCACACTGATATAAATCTCAGCTAACTTCGGCACTGGAAAACTGATGTTAATAGGAATAAAATAAGCTGACTTCGTAAGCCTATCAACAATCACCCAAATCAAATCATGTCCTCTTAAGGTATTAGGCAACCCCGTCACAAATTCCATTGAAATGCTATCCCATTTCCACTCTAGAACTTCCAACGGTTGCATCAATCCTGCAGGCTTATGATGTTCAACTTTAGACTTCTGACAAGTCAAACATGCATACACAGAACGAGCCACATCACTCTTCACCCCAGGCCACCAAAACAATCCTTTCAAATATTGATACATCTTTGTAGCTCCTGGATGAATACTCAACTTACTTCTATGACTCTCTTCAAGTATCACTTTCTTCATCTCAGCATCATCAGGAATACAAATCTGGTTACGAAATCTCAACACACCTTGCGCATCTAGCTTAAAATAATTATTCTCAGACTGGTCAATCCCAACCATCAAATCTACCAGTTTCACATCCAACTTCTGAGCTTCTCTGATACTGTCTAAAAATTCATTATTAATCTTCAACATACCAGTCATAACACTTTGCGGTGTAACTTCACAAACTAAGCCCATATCTCTGAACTGCTCAATCAATTCCAACTCTTTAATCATCATTGCTGACATATGTAAAGTCTTTTGACTCAACGCATCAGCTACCACATTCGCCTTTCCTGGATGATAATTCAAACCGAAATCATAATCCTTTAACAATTCCAACAATCTTCGTTGCTTCATATTCAACTCTTTCTGGTCAAACAAATACTTTAAGCTCTTATGGTCACTAAACACTTCAAATCTAGAACCATAAAGATAATGCCTCCAAATCTTCAACACAAAAACAACTGCAGCAAGCTCTAAATCATGCGTAGGATAGTTCTTCTCATGAGTCCTCAACTGCCTCGACGCATAAGCAACTACCTTACCATTCTGCATAAGCACACCTCCTAAACCCATCTTAGAAGCATCACAATAAACCGCAAAAGGCTCTCCTGGATTAGGCAACGTTAAAATTGGGGCCGACGTCAACCTCTTCTTCAATTCCCTAAAACTTTCTTCGCACTGAACATCCCATACAAATGCTTTACCTTTACAAGTCAACTTAGTCAAAGGGAGTGACAACTTAGAAAATCCTTCAATAAACCTTCTATAATAAACAGCTAATCCCAAGAAGCTTCTAATCTCAGTAGCTGACTTTGGAGTTTCCCATTGCAACACAGCATCAACCTTCGATGGATCTACATCAATGCCACTACCTGAAATCACATGACCAAGAAAACTAACCTCTTTTAACCAAAATTCACACTTGGACAGCTTTGCATACAACTTCTTCTCTTTCAAAACTTGCAATACTACTCTTAAATGTTCAGCATGCTCTTCTTCTGACTTAGAGTAAATCAAAATATCATCAATGAACACCACTACGAACCGATCCAAATAAGTATGAAAGATACGATTCATTTATTCCATGAATACTCCCAGCGCATTAGTAACACCGAAAGGCATCACCGAATAATCGTAATGTCCATAACGCATTCTGAAAGTCGTCTTCTGAATATCTTCATCCTTCACTTTAATCTGATGGTAACTCGACCTCAAATCAATCTTACTAAACACACGAGCATCCACCAATTGGTCCATCAAGTCATCTATTCTTGGAAGCGGATACTTGTTCTTAATCGTCACCTTATTCAACTGTCTATAATCAACACAAAGCCTCATACTTCCATCTTTCTTCTTCACTAACAACACTGGAGCTCCCCACGGAGATACACTTGGTCTTACAAACTTCTTCTCAAGTAACTCTTCCAATTTCTTCTTCAACTCTGACAACTCAGATGCAGACATCCTGTATGGTGCCATAGACACAGGTCTGGTACCAGGTACAAGATCAATTGCAAATTCAACTTCCCTCTCTGGCGGTACATCAGGAATCTCATCAGGGAAAACTTCAGGAAATTCATACACCACCTGCAATTCCTCAATCACAGCTTGAGTCTTTACAGATAGCGACGCCATCAACGAAAACATCTGTGCTTCCTCTTGCATCAATTTCCTCAATTGTCTAGCAGACAACTGGCCATCTTCCTCTTCTTCAGGAGTAGAAAACTTCACAGACTTGTCATAACAGTTAATATGAACATATTTATGCTCTAACCAGTTCATACCCAAAATTACATCCAAACCTCTTAATGGTAAACAAACCAAATCAACAACAAAGTCTCTATCGAAGATCGACAAGGGACACTTAGCACACACAAAAGAAGTAGTCACCAACCCCTTGGCTGGAGTATCAACGACCATTTCTCCAATCAAAAAGACAACATAAGACCCAATCTTTCAACACAATCAGCAGCAATAAAACAATACGTAGCACCAGTATCAATAATAGTGATTAAAGGAGTACTATTAATGAAATATGTACCTCTGATAAGTCTATCCTCAACGGCTGTCTGACCCTCAACCAAAGCAAACACTTCTCCACTTGACTGAGCCCTCTTCGATTTCGGACACTGGCTACCAATGTGCCCTTCTTCTTTACAGTTGAAACAAATCACATTCTTGTGCTCACACTCAGATACAACATGTCCGATCTTACCACAACGGTAACATCTCTTCACTTCAGCAGTGCACACATTACTCTTGGGCCCAAGTTTCCCACACTTAAAGCAAATCACACCAGCAGGAGCATCTCCCCCACTAGTCCTCTGACCATAAGCAACTCTCTGTTTACCCTTACCAACTGGGGCATCATAAGGTTTACCATGATTCTGTGGGTGCTTACCCCTCTTCTCACTAATAATCTTGTAATGAGCATTATTGTCTTCCTCATAAATCCTACAACTATCAACCAAATCAGCAAAGACACGAATTTTCTGATATCCAACTACTTTCTTAATCTCCGGGTGCAACCCATTCTCAAACTTAATACACTTTGAAAAATTAGCATTTTCCTCAGCGTAATGCGGATAAAACTTGGCCAACTCAGTAAACTTGGCAGCATACTCAACAACATACATACTCCCTTGTTTTAGCTCAAGGAACTCAATTTCCTTCTTACCACAGACATCTTCAGGAAAATACTTTCTCAAAAATTCCCTACGGAACACAGCCCAAGTGAAATTATCACCTGTAACTTCCAACTTCCGACAAGTCTCTAGCCACCAGTCATTAGCCTCGACTGCTAGCATATGAGTCCTATAACGAACCTTCTGCGCTGGAGTGCAGTCCATCACGCGAAAGATTCTCTCAATCTCTTTCAACCATTCCAAAGCTCCGTCAGGGTCATACTTTCCCTTGAACGTAGGTGGATTCTCTCTCTGGAAAGTCGCCAAGCTACGAGATCCAGCATTCCCGTCAGCATTCGACTGATTTTCCATCGCATGAGCCATTGCTTCTAAAGCAGCAGCAAGAGCAACATCATTCCTCCCAGCCATCTCAACTTCTCACTACAACATAAACAACGATTAGAACTCAAAATAATAATACTCGATTGTTAGACAACTACGACTCGACGACAAGGTCGGACCAACCTTTTGCTCTGATACCAACTTTGTAACACCCCAATTCTACCGCAAGTAATTATGCAAAATAAATCAGAGTTATAAAATCTCAATCATACAAATGAATCGGGACGTCACAAATTCTTCTAACCAAACTCATTGCATTCATCGTGGATATATAACACTTTCAAAACATCAGATGAACCATCATAACATCTTTAAATAAAATAATTCAACATCTACGCAGTGGAATTCTTAATAACATCTTTAACAACTCAAAACAGCAACTTCGAAACATCACATATTTAATAATAATCAATTTAAGGTTCAACAACTAAAAGTCAACAATCAAAAATCAGCAAGCGTTCATCCCCCCGAGTGTTACATATCAGAGCAATGACACCGACTCAAACTACTGAAGGTATACAGCCTTCACTCGCGATTACCTGCACGTTACCAACATGAGGGAAACATTTAAACAGAAGGGGTGAGATATCTAACAATATAATAAAGTGCATGATAATTAATATATTAAATTAGATCACATAACATCACCACTTCTCATCTCATAATCAACAATAATCACAACAATAATATACATTCATCAACATCAAAATACACTTCTTTATGAAATCGTATAATGCGAATCAATACTATGCAAATGCATGTGGTACCATTGGAGCAGAACTCCCATCTCAAAAATTTGCCAATTAATAGAGGCATTAACAAGGCATAGCCTTCATCTCAAAATTTGTCAATCCAGGCCATCTCAACGAGCATAAGCTCCATCTCAAAAAATGCAATGTATGCGACACAACCATGAATGTAATGATAACGCCCAAGTTAACAACATCTTAATCATCTCAAAACATCTCAATTAACATAACAACATCTCAATCATCTCAAAACATCTCAATTAACATCTCAGAATATCAACATCTCAATTATCTCAAAACATCTCAATTAACATAACAACATCTCAATCATCTCAAAACATATCAATATAACAACATCTCAATCATCTCAAAACATCTCAAAACATCTCAATATAACAACATCTCAAATCATCAAAATAATTCATTACACATCATTCATCAATTATAATTCATCAAACAGAACATCATGAGTAACTTCTTACTAACAACTCAGCTGTATTTTAGTACTACAGTAATCCCTACTGTTAATCTGCAATTTTACATCGTTTCTGTCACTAATCCTACTATTATAATTCAAACAACAGCCTCTAGACATCTCATATTCATCATTCTGTTCAAAAACCAGCACAACGGGCAACATGGAAATAATCCTAAATCCTAAATTAGTTACTAGGATTACCCTTCTTATCCATCATTTAATCACCTAGAATAAAGCTCATCGCGTTAGCTAATCAACGCTTCGAACGGCATCTCAAACAGCATCCTAAAACTCAAGTTACAGCAATTTAAAAACTGAATCTGTCAAAATATGTCATCATGGGTCGACGCATAACCCTTTGGATCGACGCGTACTGCTTCATCTTCACAACATGAGTCGACACATCCTCCTTATGGATCGACTCATCCTGGCCTTATACACAGCATGTATAGACACATGCATCTCACCGATCGACTCATCCTGAGTCTTGCAACTCTCATGTATCGATGCAAGCCCTTTTTGTATCGACTCATCTTCAGTCTAACATCGCCCATGTATCGACGCATCAAGCTTGAGGTTGACACATACTGACCCTTCCTTCATAATTCTGCAATTTTTCTCTGTATTTTCACTAATAGAAGCTTAATGGGCTCGTAAATTCCACACCACACCCCTTTTTACTAACAACAAAATAACGTTTAAATGCCTTTAATAAATTTGATTATTAATTAATAGAAACTTAAACTTAATTTAATTTCAACCTTTGTTTTACTAATAATAACTACTTAATAGTTATTATTCTGAAATAATTTTCCATTTTTGAATCGCATGGGCCATTAGCCAACATGCTACGCGAATGGGTTCCCGGATAGATGAGTCTTTCTGATTTAGAAATCCCCACTCTCCTAAATTTAAAGTACACCCCCTGGCCAGATAAAGATGGACCATCAGATACTGTTGTACCGTCTTAAGTATTAAATATTTCTTCTATTTAATTTTTAAGAAATAAAATCATCGGGGTAGGACAAATTTGGGGTACGACACCCATTTTGTCATGCGTACCCAAACTAGACAACTTGCCATATTCTGGAAAGTCATTAATGGTCCATATCAAAGAAGCCCGCAAAGTAAAGTTTTGTTTACAAGATATATCATAAGTCCATTATCAAATTCCCAACCTCTTCAAATCATCAATTAAAGGTTATAACTACACATCGATTCTGGATTTTGGGCTGGACGACCCTGGAATGACACACGTCAAAAACATGTATAGTTTTGTCATGCACATCTCAGGAGGGAGGTTGTAAGGGGTTATAATAACTATCCAACAAGAATACACACTTCCGGACGCTTGCACATATAGGGAAAAACCATAAGAGCATAATCCAAGCCTGACATTTCTAGTTTCTGCGGTGAAATTAAGATATGTTCGATCAAAGTGCTTCCATGCCTCGCCATCAGATGGATGCACATAATGCCTGAACTTGTTTGGTTTGTATGATGCCATGTCATTTGACTTGTACTGTGCATTGAAACAAACATTCTTTTTAACCTTGGTATTATTGGAAGATAAAACATAGACTTTACTGCTACACGCTTTTGCTTGCTGTTAATGACTCTACATCGAACTTGATATCTTGGGCTCTTACAACACTTGCATTCCTCTAACAATCCATCTTGAGTACCAAACTCATTGTCATAAAACAACATGCAACCACTAATGCAACAATCAATCTTACTTTTAAAACCAAATTCGACACCCATTTTTTTGCATCATAAAAACTTGTAGGCAAGTTGTCTTTCGTTACGGTGGAGTCTAACATCGTTTTTGCGAAATGTTCCAAACACTGAGCAGGAACATTCCAATTTGACTTGGCAGCCAATAATCTCACACACATTAATAACTTTGAGTCTGACGACCCCTCGAACAACAACATAATTATCTCATTCAACAACTGATAAAATCTCTGCGCTTCCTCATTTGCCAAATCTTCCCCGTCAAAATCTTTAGGTTGATCAAATGTCACGTTCACACCAAAAATATCCTCAACCATCTCACCGATCAAATTAAAGTTTTTTTCATATTTCATAGGCGATCAACTACTTGAAGCATGTGTGTTACTAGTCTCTGGTACGTTACTCGATAGTTCTTTACCATTATACGTCCAAACCCAATAATTTTCAATGAAATCCCTTATATGCAAATGACGTGATACTTCCTCGGGGTCACTAATTATTGGTCTATATCAACATTTAAGACAGGGACACCTAACTCCTCCTTTGCTTTGACAATATTCCTAAGCAAACGCCCACATGATAAACATTAACTCCTTCTATAAAATGGAGTTTAAGAGCACGTCTTCCCGAATACAATCTATTGTACATCCAACTACAACCATACCGATAATATTCCATACTGCACATCCAAAAGGGGAAAAAGATCAACTGACTTTATTATTAATTGATTTTGGGGTAAACATGTTCAACAAACAACAGTTGACCGAGTGGTTGGAAGAATGTTAGAAAACCGAAGTGTTCATGAGTTTGAATCCTATAGAACTTCAAATTTTGAGAATATTTCTTTGTTTGCATTTTACATTGCTAAAGAAATAATTCAAAGTCACTATTTCTTTGTTCGAAGCCCAGTGGCAAAGCGTGTAATTTAGTCCAGTCAGCAAACAGATCCTGACCACGTATGCATTTCAAATGAAATCTTGGGCTAAAAGATTTTTGGTTATGAAATATTTGTTGAGAGTCAAAAAGAATTTTATTTTAAAAGGGGGGTAAATCAAATATTGATACTATTGCAGGGGGTGGAAGGCATTTACCCCAAAATATTTTATAATAAAAATTGTTTTATAATATATATATATATATATATATATATATATATATATATATATATATATATATATATATATATATATATATATATATATATATATATATATATATATATATATATATATATATATTTTATCAAATATATAAAATATAAAATTTTCATGTATTTATTATTATATTAATATTTTTTATATTCTATTTTATAATATAAATAACATATATTTAATAAATATAAAATAAATTTGTATAATATATACATAATTTCGTTTTAAATAAAATTCTAAAATATATTTCTGTTTTATTTTTCATTTATAAAAATTATAATATTAATTTACTAACATAATTTCATTTATAAAAATTATAATATTAATCAAATTTTAAAAAAATTTACAAAAGTACCTCTCTTGAATCTCCTTCAATCTTCTTGTTCTATTTTTTTTAAATCCTCTTCAATGTTCTTCAATCTTCTTCTCATCAATTTCTTGAAAAAAAATTAACATAAATATAAATCATATTACAGAATAAACATTAAACGAAATTATAAAAAAAATTGAAACAAAATTGGAGAAGATGATTACCTTTGAAAATTTGACGAGGAATGAAAATTGGAGAAGGAAGAAGATGAAACAGAGAAGGAAGAGAGAAAGAGAGAAGAAAGAGAAGAAAGATAATGAAAATAGGTTGCATATGTGAAACGAAAAAAATATAGCCATTCAACGATGTAGCGGGAGAAATGTTGAGACTAAGTCATTAGATTGACTTGACTCGCACAGATCGAAATAAAAATCGCCACCGCGCTTTATTGTTTTCAAAGGAATGGGAAAAGGGCGAATAACCCAAAATTAGGGGGAGAGAATCTAAGTTCGAGGGTTGGTTATCCAAAGGGAAGGTATTAGCACCCAAAACATTTATGGTACTTGTAGCAACTGATTTTTTAATCAGAGCCGCCACTATTAGTTTTTATCCTAGGGAAGAGAATCTAACAGAAAACCCTAATTTGCAGACAGAGATTCTAGGTTTCGGACTTCTTTAGACGAAAGGAAGGTGTTAGGCACCTTTCATCTACCTTGTTCACAAGGATACTTGGTTTTAGGTTTGAGTTGGGGAAACAGGATTTAAATTTTATTAGGGGAAGGGTTTAAATTTTTTATATGGGAAAGTGTTTAAATATTTTTATAGGGGAGCTCGCTACGATTTTTGTTCGTATGCCTATGTATCCTCTTATGAGGAATCAAAGTCCCAATTCGTAGTTCGCATGGAGTTGGTGTTTTTTAGGGGTCGCAAACATACTTTGAATCACCTCGCATTTTGGCCGGGAGTAGTGATTGTGGAGATTTTGACTAAATGTGCGGTAAGTCAAAATTTGTTTGAAACCTTTTTGCAAAAAAAACAGTTGATTAGATTAGTTGATTGTGAAAAAATAGTTTGTTATTTGTTGCGTGTTTTTTAATCGTATTAACTGCAAAAAATCTTATTAATGCATGATTAAAAAATATGTTAATGCAAATAATACAAGAAAATAATATGCATTTTGAGTGAAAATAATTTATTTACATGGTATAATAAATAATAATATGTAAAATTAATAATAATAATAACTATAATTATTATAAAAAGAAATTAAGTAATTATAATAATAATATAATAATAATAATAATAATAATAATAAGAAAACATAATTAAAATATAATAATTATTATAAATAAAATGCAGAAAATAAATAATTACAAGGGGGTGTCATTTGAAGTTGCTAAGTAAAACAGGGGGTGCTGAAAATAACTTGAATTAGGCCCAAACATGAGTCCAGACAGGAGGGTGTAATTGGTTTGACAGTTTGGTAAAGCTAGGGAAAGGGGGTGTAAATAATAATGGGCTTAGGCCCAGGACACTTAAAAAAGGGGTTCAGTGTAATCTGGTAGGGCGAGGGTGCATGACTTATCATGTGACTTGGCCTAGCGGCCGTCAGATTAAGATCGCGTGGATAAGATTTGAGGGAGTACGTTAATTATTATGGGTGCGGCACATTGAATCAAACAGAATATCAAAATCTGTTTTTATTCATTTTAACAAATATTTTGTTGTTTACAGTTTCCCAGCTTCTCTTTCTCTCTCGCGATACACAACCCATTCATCTTTCTCTCCCTCAAACTCTAACACCCCATCCCCCCTGGCGGCGTCGCTAGAACCCTTCACCTAACCCTTATGACTCCAAATCCATAATAAAAACAAAAATCAAAGCTAAGCGTATACCCTCCGTAACGATTACGTTTTCCGATTTCTGAGTTTCAAGCTTTTCCGATTCACTAATTCTTCTGCCTTCTCCTGGCTTGTAGGTTCTGGCGACACTTTGAAGGTGGTGGAGATGGCATTGAAGATGGCGTGACGGAGGTTAGCAAGGTCGATTAGGGTTTCAGAGATCGAAACCCCAATCAGTGCTTCGTTCTTCTTCAACTCTTCAAATTCTTCTAGTTTCTCAATCGTCTGTATTCGTCCCCTTGGTACTGTTGTTCTTTTTCTTCGTAGTAATCCTCCTCCGTATTCAAGTTTTTCTCTCTATATTTATAAGCTTTTAGATTTAGGGTTTCTGTTAATTTTTAATTACAGTTAGCATGATTTTAGGAGGTAGAAAGAATTAAGGATTAGATTTTGATTTGTAAATTGATTTAGAATATGTTTGTAATTGATTTTGTTTTACTGTAATATTTGGATTTATGTAATAAAGATTTGATTTTGTTTATGCAATTTTTTGGATTTGACTTTGGTTTTTAGTTTTGATTTCTACAGTATTTGTAAATTGCAAGAAACATGCGCTAATCAGGGCTGTGATTTACACAGTAATTATTTTGTTTGCATTTTTTTGGGCCCTGCGTTTAGTAATATTACTATTTTTTCTTTTTACAGCAAAAACGTTTTTTTGGCGTGACTAGGATCAATTGGCCTTCTTTTCCCTTCTGATCCAATACTGATTATTTTAAAACAAAACTCTTAATTAATTATATAAAATTACTTAACGCAGTGTTGTTTGCTAATGAACTTTTATTATACATAAACTCTCAATGATTAGAAAAAGATTCGAAAATAAATACAACATCCTCTTATTATTTTGTAAATATAATATATAATAATAACAAAAGGTTTTTAATAATCACAACGTTTTTTTTTTCTTTTAAAATAAAACAGTAGAAAACATCTAATGGGCTAAAGAACTCCCTGGGCTTGTAACTTTATATCTATACCCCTTTTGTTGTTTTTTATTTAAAAGAAATGGGGAAAATTCTAATGGGCTTATAAATGGATAAACATATCCCCTCTTTACCAACAACAAAAATGGAAATGGGCCCTAATTTCAATTTCACCTCCTATTTTATTAACAGCAATAAATCCTAACAGACTTAATAACTTAATTTACTTAGAAAATTAAACCTAAGTAGTTTTTAATAAATTAATAATTTATTAATTACTCGGGTTTTTTTAATTTATTTTTGAATTGCATGGGCCCATTGGCCAACATGCTTCGCGAACAGATTTATGAGTCTTTCTGATTTAGAAAGCCCCACTCTCCTGGATTAAAATACACCCCCTGATTGACTTAAATTTTAAGAATGTGCCATCAAATATTGTTGTACCATCCTTAATTAAACGTTTCTTTATTATTTTAATCTTGAAAAATAAAATCATTGGGGTAGGACAAGTTTGGGGTACGACAGCTGCCCCTATTCAATTATCTTCCAATCGAATTGCGCCAGAAAACACGAGTCTTGTGCATTATGATTGGGAGTTTTTTGAATACTTGGGATACCCAAAATTTGTCTGACCAATCATAAGGTTATGTTGATATAGCATCCCCTTACGAGTCTTTGAGGAAGTAGGCAAAGCTGATGATATATCGCTTACCAGGGTTTGATGACGAGGCAGATGGTCTTGTATGTCTTGGTTTGGTTTATCTTATTCACCCACTTGGAGGGATGAATAAAACAACAATTGATGATGCATGGCTGTTTGGAGACTGAGGCCATGGGTTATGTTCGCGAGTCGCTGCACGACGTCTTAGACGATAGGCTAGATTTTAGTTTTCGAACATCGCTGTAAGAAGTCTGAGGTGATGGTCTGTGTTGCAAAATAAAGAAACACATTGCTGCATGAATTCTTAGGCAATGGTCTATATCACGTCGTGAGGAACTGCACTGCTACACAATGTCTTAGGTAGTGGGATGGATAAGGAGAGTACATTGAGGCTTAGAGGCAATGTACCGAGTTTGGAGAGTACATTGAGGCTTAGAGGAAATGTACCAAATTTGGAGAGTACATTGAGGCTTAGAGGCAATGTATCGAACTAGGAGAATACATTGAGCCTTAGAGGCAATGTATCGAGCTAGGAGAATACATTGAGGCTTAGAGGCAATGTATCGAGTTTGGAGAATACATTGAGGCTTAGAGGCAATGTATCGAGTTTGGAGAATACATTGAGGCTTAGAGGCAATGTATTGAGTTTGGAGAACACATTGAGGCTTAGAGGCAATGTATCGAGTTTGGAGATTACATTGAGGCTTAGAGGCAATGTACCGAGCTTGGAGAATACATTGAGGCTTAAAGGAAATGTGCCGAGTTTGGAGAATACATTGAGGCTTAGAGGCAACGTATCGAGTTTGGAGAATACATTGAGGCTTAGAGGCAATGTATTGACTTTGGAGAATGCATTAAGGCTTAGAGGCAATGTACCGAGCTAGGAGAATACATTGAGGCTTAGAGGAAATGTATCGAGTTTAGAGAATACATTGAGGATTAGAGGCAATGTATCGAGTTTGGAGAATACATTGAGGCTTAGAGGAAATGTATTGAGTTTAGAGAATACATTGAGGCTTAGAGGCAATGTATCGAGTTTGGAGAGTACATTGAGGCATAGAGGCAATGTATCGAGTTTGGAGAATACATTGAGGCTTAGGAAAATATATTAAGTTTGGAGAGTATATTGAGGCTTAGAGGCAATGTACCGAGCTTGGAGAATACATTGAGGCTTAGAGGAAATATACCGAGTTTGGAGAATACATTGAGGCTTAGAGGCAATGTATCGAGCTAGGAGAATACATTGAGGCTTAGAGGCAATGTATCGAGTTTGGAGAATACATTGAGGCTTAGAGGCAATGTACTGAACTTCATTCATTACTACATGGAGACTTAGGTAACAGACTACTTTGTTAAGAACTCATCACTGCATGGAGACTTAGGTGATGGGCTGAATGCGTCACATCATGGAGACTTAGGCGACGGGTTGAATCACATAAGAAGTGTTTTTTTGGCTGACCCTTGAGTAATTGGATCGAGGGTAAGATGGTTTGTTTGCTGTGTGATATAGGCGTATGATGTATGACATTGAGATGGAACCCTAGGTGTGTGCATGTATGTATATGTAAAATTCCTGATGTTTGACATTGATATGGAGTCTTGAATATGTGAAAATGAATAGTGTAAGTATGCTTTGGATATGCAAAATGTATGTATGAAATGTGTGTAAAATGCATGTATGCCTTGAAATTCTATGAAGACTATTTCTGGCATTCTCTCCTTTAAACCATTGGGTTTGAATTAACAATTCCCTGGCGTTGTATGTTGCATTGTCGTAGCATTGTTGAATTTGATTTGAATGCGGTGGAAAAGGGTGCTAGTAAGCTTTTGAGCATTGACTTTCTGTATTGTAAGCGCAGGTGTAGATGTAGACGTATGTATTGGCATATGTGTATATTTTTATGTTGTAAGTGCAGGCATAGGCATGGACGTATGTGCGGACGTAGACTTTGTGTTGTAGGTGTAGTCGTAGGCGTAGAAGTGCGTATGGACTTTATATTATAGACGTAGGAATAGGCGTAGACATGTGTATAAACTTTGTATTGTGAGTGCAAGCATAGGCGTAGACGTGCGTATGTGTGATACAGTGGGAGAACTGACTTGGGAGGTTTTGCGTTTTATCGCAAATGTTGCGGTTAGCAAGAGTTGCCACCGACTTTTCTTTTATCCAAAAGGAAAGGATGAAAAGAATAGGAAAGACCTTTGAGATTATTTCTTGAGTTCGGGGGGTAGATTATGAAAAGGGAATGTGTTAGCACTCTTTTCATCCATAGTTATTTATGGGCTCTTAGTTGCTTGCTAGATCACTTGCTTTGTTTGAAAATGTGCTTTGTGGGGGGTTTTTGAAAGTATTTTTGAAAAGGCGCCTTCGTTTAGGAAAACTTTGTAATAGTTCTCATTCGTAAGAACGTATACAAAGTGTTAGACTTTTGAAAATATTTCATGTTTGGAAAGTGTTTTGAAGGTGTTTGTTTTGAAAGTGTTGGTGTTTGTTTTGAAAATAAGCAAGGATGTTTGATTTAAAAATGAGCAAGAAACTAGGAGCAATCTACCTACTCAAAAGTCTTTCTTCCTTTCTTCCTTCTTTTGATATTGCTATCTTACCATTGATTTGGTAAGAAGCCTTATCTTTGGATGTAAAGGGACGGGCGTGGGTCATCGTATAGTCATGATAGCAATGTTGTGAGATATCTTAGCATTACTCTTTGAGGGACTAAGATCATTTTGAAAGGCAACATTCATAGCGTCATCGAGGGACTATGATCTTGTATTTTTTGATTGCTTTTTGATAAGACATATCACATGCATAACATGACCATTTTTGTAAGGCAACAATTGGAATTACCCTAAGAGTGCAAGTGTGTTTGATTTACATACATTGTTTATCTTGAGTTAGGGTTTGGTACTTGTTGATTTTATCTTTCCATACAAACCTAATTACTAACATTTATATAAAAAGCGATAAATTTCGGAAAGGAAAATTACTATACTATTACATCATTAAGGGAAGGGGTATACAAATTTACAAATGGGGATTGCAAGAAAATTAAACCTAATTATCTATTAAAATCATATTGAATAATATACAAGAATTGAATAAATGTGCAAGAAAAATAAATGGAAAGGAAATGATTTTTGTTTGGTTTTTGAGGAAGGGTTTAATTTTAACCTAATTAAGAAAATGATTAATTAAAAATAAATAAAATTAAACTTAAACTAATTAAGAAAAAAAATTAAGTTAAAAAACATTTTTTAGGGTTTTTTGTGAAATGTTTTAAGTTAAATGATAATAATATGAAAATTAATTAATTAATTAAAAGAAACTTAAGTTCTAAATTAATTTAAAAAAAAAAAGGAAAATAGCTAAACCTAAATCTAATTATTTATTTATAAAAAAAGAAAATTAAGTTTTTTTAGAAAATGTTTTTGTCCTTTTTGTTTTATAAAGAAAACAAACATATAAATGTGAAAATAATAAATAAAAATATTTTTGAATTTTTTATTAATAATAATAATAATAATAGTAATAAAAAATAATAAATAAAAATCAAATAAAATAAAAAAAGAAAAAAGAAAATAAAATGAATTAAAATAAAAAAGGAAATTTGGGTCAGTATGCAAAAGTAGGCAGGGGTGAAAAAAAGTAAAAATGGCAAGGCCCATAGATGGGAGGGCCAACACGCCTGTTTGTGACAAAAAAGAAGGAAAATCCTGAAAAATTGAACAAAAGGTAACGCTGGGTCTTGAACCCATGACCCTTACCATACACGCGCGCTACCTTTGTCACTGGGGTGGCTGTACATCCGGTAACATAAACAAAATAATAAATACATAACACAAGTCAAGTCCTGAAAATGACTTCATCTTTAACCTCAATCCATGGTTCCTATAACTTGCTCATTTCTCAACAAAAATGAAAGATGCAAACATGAAAGTTGCTCCATTTTCCCATACGAATCCAACCATGTAAATATCATAAGCTATAAATCAAAGATGAATGAGAATTTCTAAAAGTACCAAATTCTGACCTAACTTTTTTCAGAGATTCAAGCCTAAAATTCTCTAAGCTAAATCATTATAAATGAAATCTATGGGCATGTACAGTTTCAGGGCAATGATGTCTACATTTTATCTTCACAAATGCAAGCCTAACAATGCCTAAATGAAAAGATAGAAGTTCAGAAATGATACCTCAAAATTGGAAATTGTGAAATGTAAATGAGCTTGATTCAAGGTGTTGCAATGATCAGGTTAGCTTCCTCAAGTTCCCAGGAAGCTAATGCAATGATTAGCTTGAGAAATGGATGACTGAAATGGCTTGGAGAAGTCAACCTGCAATGCTCTATTTTTGGTTATGAAGGTTGATGAAAATGGTGTTACAGTTGTGTAACAGGGTGTGGGATTGTTTGTAGATGATGTTTAGGAACTTTTGGAAGTGAAAAGCCAAGAAACGCATGAGTGGATTATGAGTTTGGATTTTTTGGTCAGAATATGCAACAATGGAGGTTTTGATGCAAGTTCTGATTTTAGGGAGTTTGGGAGAATTTCAGGGTGTTAAAGCTCGTGTGTTAGCTTGCAAATACGACCTCTAGTTATAAGCAACAAGTTTTGAGACTTGTATTTGATCAGAATTCAAAATCACATGTTTAAGCTCAACATGTGATTTTCTTGAGAAATCAAGTTTCAATGCCCTTTGTACTTGCTATTGTAGAGTGGTTATGCTTTAAACAAACTTGCTTCTGACTTTGTAGATGGAGTGTGATCAGAGGGAACAAGTGAGAGGCTCAAGAATTGACTTTGTGCATAAAGCTTGCTTTTCAAGAATGACATTGTTAACTTTCTTCCCAAAATGGCAAATTAAGTTGGACAATGCTTAAACCACTTGGATTATAGCTCAAAAGTTTGTGTAATCCATTAATGATGGATAGATACACAAGTTAGAAGGCCTGCAAAGCAATATTATCCAGCCTAACATTGAGATTAAATTATGTGTTCATCAAGAAATGACTTGTAATTCAAGAATGAAACCCTAACTTATTGCCTTCGATTATCCTAGCTCAAGCATGATATCAATGAGTTCTTGGACATTTTGGGAATCTTGTAACATCCTATACAACCTATATGTTGGACATTTTTGAAAATTCAAATTGGAACTAGATGAAAATTTTCCATGAAGTTAGGTCAAAATCCTTCCTAAACTAGGGCAAAATTTCACTAAGTCTTCAAGTTTCATGAACATGTCTTCACAAAATCATAACTTGAAATGCAAGCATTTCTAGAAAAAGTTATTCTCTATAATGTATTATATCTCATTGATATCTACAACTTTCATGTTGGAAGTTTCCTTTAATCATCTTGCATCATGGTGTAAATTTGGCACAAAGTTATGAAAAAACATGAATTTTCAACACTTAGAAAAATTTCTATGTTTAGAAATTTTGACTTTCCAAAATGAAATCTTGACTTTTTGATTTCTTGATGAACAAGTTTCATATTTTGACATTTCTTGATGAATTGTGATCTTTGATACTTGATTTTGACCAAAAAGTCAAAGTTTGACTTTTCAGTGTACAATTGACTTTTCATTAGTTGACTGAAATTCAACTATCAATCAATTGATCTTGAGAAATGTTTTGAGCCATGTCATTAGGTCAAAATGATGTGTTTGAATCCTTGATATCATTTCTCAAACCAACAAGTCATTTGCTAGGTCAAAAATCAAAAATTGCACCTTCTCAATAAAAACCCTTATTTTGACCATTTTGCCCCTTTTGATATTCTGATCAAATTTCTTGAGGAATTATGATCCAAACTTGATCAAATGACATATATGAGTTCATAATGTTTATATGGATAAAAAATTATGAAGTTTGACTGTAAATTGACCACAATTGACTTTTTCCCCAATACAATTGATTTTAGGTCAACTGATCAATTGATTGAGCAAAAATATGATATAAGACTTGAAACTTGACATGAGCAATCTTGAGGGTCCAAAATGATCCATGAAAGTCATATGGGGTATTAAAAGTCCATTTGTCTTGTGCAAACTCAAACCCTAATTTTCAGTCATCGGTGCTTAAGGAGGTGTCTTGAGCTGATCAAACCTTGTGCAGTCTTGAATCAAAGGAGAACTTGTGAGAGATTTTCTTGAGAGATGAGAGGGAAAATTTTGGGGTACAACAGCTGACCCTGTTCAATCTTCTTAAACCTGGAGAGTTAGATTGGTGGATCCGCCATTCGTGACTTAAAGGTGGAAGATGATTGAACACTAGAGTGCCTAGAAATTTGCACTCGAAGATGTATTGGGAATGGGCTTATATATTCCATTTGGAGGAATGATGGTAAATACTGGAAGATGTATCAACACAAATATTTGGTCGATTTATACTAAAAATTGATGTTTTACCTATGGGAAAAAGGGTTAGTTAAATACAGATGTATGCATGATGTTCACAAGATGTGGTATTATGCTGAATGCATTTTGTATGTATATGCTATGATGTGTGAATGTGGGATGCATATTCGTCTGGGAAAATAAATCCCTGACTATTGCTGAGGAGTTCTAGGAAGCTAAATCCCGGATCTCTGTTGGGGATGAAGAGTATACATATCTTTAAACTTTGTTGAAAGGATGCTTCCGTTGGGGAATATATCTTGAATGTCAGCTGTTATCTCGTAGGGTCCAGGCTTCACAACAATTTGCTGAGGATGAGGAAGTCAACTGCTATCTGGTCGGATCCAGGCTTCACGGTAACATACTGGGGAAGGATAAATTAACTGTTATCTGGTCGGATTCCAGGCTTCACAGAAAATTTCATGAACTTGAACTGTTATCTGGTCGGATCCAGGCTTTGCCGATTTCTTGAAGTTGAACTATTATCTGGTCGGATCCAGGCTTCGCGGGTTTCTTGAAGTGGTAACTACTTTCTAGTCGGGTCCATGCTTCGTATTTTTTTTTGAAAAGTTATACTATTATCTGGTCGGGTCCAGGCTTTGTAGTGTCTTGCTGGGGATTGTATCTATTTGTTATCTGGTCGGGCTCCAGGATTCATAATAACTTGCTTGAATAGACGAGGTTGAACTGATATCTGGTCGGATCCAGGCTTCACATATTTTGAGGTGGATGAAGTTAATTTCTATCTAGTCGGGTCCAGGCTTCACAATAAACTTGTCTGAAGAAATAGAGTTGAACTGATATCTGGTCGGGTCCAGGATTTACAGTAACTTGCTTAGAACTTAGTTGTTATCTGGTCAGATTCCAGGTTTCACAACAAACTTCTGAGGGGAATTGTTATCTGGTCGGATCCAGGCTTCACAATAACTTACTTGAAAAGATGAAGTGGAAAACTGATATATGGTCGAATCCAGGCTTCACAGTAACTTGTCGGGGTAGAGGAAAACTCTATTGGGGAAAAGAAGTTAAACCCTTGTCTGGTTAAGTCCAGGTTCTTCTATATCTTGAAGATTTAAACTATTATCTGGTCAGGTCCAGGTTTCATAGTATCTTGAGAATTGTACTAATATCTGGTCGGGTCCAGGCTTCATAGTATTTGAAAAGTTACACTATTATCTAGTTGGGTCCAGGCTCCATAGTGACTTGAGAAGTTGACTATTATCTGGCCGGGTCCATGCTTCATAGTAGCTTGAAAGTTGTACTATCATCTGATCAGGTCCAGGCTTCATAGTAGCTTGAAAGTTGTACTATCATTTGGTCGGGTCCAGGCTTCGTAGTATCTTTTGGAGGTAGTAAAATTTTGGTTGACGATTTTACTGGGGATTGGGGATTGTGGCCCTCTGGTTTGTAATAGTATGAAAAGAAAACTCCAGCTGGAGAATGTAGACTCATCCGGGGAAGACAGACTCAACTGGGGAAGATAGACTATGCCGAAGGAATTTTGTTGTTCGTTGATTGTTGTATGTTGGGAAAATAAACCTTGTTGGGGAATAAACCCTGTTGATGAATACTTGATGAACTGCTGATGAGGTGAGTTCTTTGAGAAAGAGATCCACAAGGTTTCTACTTGTAGGATCAACTTAGCTGGGGAGAGAGCTAACAAGAGATTGAGACTCTGGTTGGATATTGACCTGTGCAAAGAGACTTTGTGGGTAACTTTATTGAGGATTGGTTTATTGTAACCGTCCTCGTGGGGAAATTCTAATGAAATAACTCTGTGGGGGATATCCCAATATACATTAAAGAGATGCTTGCTGCTGCTTAGAAGGACACATGTGCCAAATATCTTTAATTATGTTCATATGCATATGTTCTTTAAATTTTAGTCATTGGACAACTTTGCATTTAAAACAAAAACAAAAAGTTTGCACTTCAAAGTATATTTGTATTGATATTTTATCCATGAATAAGCGTTTTTGTACAAAGAGACGGTGATCCTAGTAAGAGGAAATCTTCAAAAACAAAGATTGAAAAGTGATTCAAAGAAGGGTTGTAGAGCACATTACAAGCTTTCCAAAATATCCAAAAACTCCTTGAGATCATTTTTGAGCAAGGAGAATCGAAGGCAAGAAGTCAGGGTTTCAAGTTGTTTTACAAGGCAGAATTTGTGATGCACAATGGACCAAATCACATAGCCATGCTGAATAATATCACTTTGCATGCTCCTAACTTGCAATTCAATCCTTAATTAAATGTTTACACAACTCATAGAACCATTGTCCAAGCATTTGAGCCATTATCTAAGTTGTATTTCCATTTTTGGAAGAAAGTTCACACTTCCATTTTGAGCATTGGACTTGTACTTTTTGCACACATAAACACTATAAACCAAAAGCAAGCATGTCTAAAGTACTAACTACTCTATGCAGCCCTGTACCATGCCTTGGAACAAGATGTTTCAACATTGCTTCAAAAACAAGTAAAGATACTACAACTTGGGATTTCAAATTCTGGCTTGTTGTAACATACAAGACCTCTTGCCTATAAATATACAAGTCATTTGCAAGCTCCCACACGCATACATAAGCCCTCAAACTCCCTAGAACTCAGAATCACACACAAAAACTCCATTGTTGCACAATCTGACCAAAAACTTGAAACTTACATTTCCCTCGTGCGTTTCCAAGCCTTTTGGTTCCTAAAGCTTCTAAAAATCAATTACAAACCATCCAAAGTCCTTTTTCCCAACTGTAACACCTCCATCATCAAGTTCCATTTTCAAAAACAGGGGTCTACAACTTGACTTCTCCAGAACTCCTCAGCCACTTTCAGCCGAAGCCAGGCATCACATTAGCTTCCAGGGAACTTAAGGAAGCTAACCCAATCACTAGAACTCATTAAAAGCTGTTCAAACTCAAAACACGATCTCCATTTGCAAGGTGAGTTTTATGATTTTTGAACTCCTTATATAGGCATTGTTAGGCTTTCATTTTCAAAGATAAAATGTAGACCTCATTGCCACGAAGCTGTACATATCCATAGTTTGCACTTATATGGCTTGAGCTTAGAGAATTTTGGAGTTGAAGTTTCTGAAATTTTTAGGTTTTAAATTAGGGCCAGAAAAATTCTCACTCATCTTTGGTTTATAGCTTTAGTTATTTATATGGTTGGATTCGTGGGAAGAAATGCCACAACTTTCATGTTTGTACTTTCATTTTTATTGAAAGATGAACAAGTTACACGTGCTCTGGCTGGCTGAAGGTTGAAGATGAAGTACAAGCCTTGGAAGCATTATATGTTATATATTTATCATTTCATTTTAATAAATGGATGTATAGCCACCCCAGTGGTAAGGAAGCATGCTGGTAGCCAAGAGGGCGTGGGTTCGAACCTCAGTGCGCTGCCTTTTGTTTCTTTTTCACATTTTCCTTCTCTTTTTCCTTTGCAGCGTTGGGCCTCCCCCTTTGGGCTTCCTCTCTTTTTGCTGAACATCACCCCCCTGTTTGCTTCTATACACGCAACCCAAACCCTTTTTATTTTATTTTCTGATTTCAAAAAATGCTAATGGGCCAGGCTTAGTCAAAAACTATTTTTTTACTTAAAAACACTCCAAATCAAATCTTCACCCCCCGGACCTTTCTTTTTATATTTTTATTTTTATTTATCTTTTTATTTTTATTCTTATTAATATTATCATAATATTTATTTTTATTAATAAAAATCCCAAAAATATTTTATTTATTATTTAGGTAATAATATATTTATATTTTATTTCTCTCAAGAATAAAAAGACAAAAGAAAAATATTTTCTTTAACAAATTAATTTCTCTTTTAATTATTTAAGTAATAATAGACTTAGGTAAATTAGTTTTTTAATTAGGATTAATTTAGAAGCCCTAGTTCCTTTTATTTAATTAATACTAGTTTAATATTCAAAACCTTTTTCATAAAAACCTAAAAAAACTTTTCTTTTTTAATTAACTTAATTAATTTTCTTATTTCTTTAGATTAAATATTTTTCTTCTAGTTTATTTAGGTTAAAACAAAACCTTTCTTAACAAAAATCCAAACAAATTCATACTCTTTCCTATTTATTCATGCTTGTACATTATTATTTTAATTCTTGTACATGGCTCAATATGGTTGTAATAGTTAATTAGATTTAAATTCTTGCAATTCCCATTTATAAAAATGTATACCCCATCTCACAAATAATGTAATAGCGTAGAATATTTACCTTCCGCAATTTATCGCTTTATATAAATACTAGTAATTAGGGTTTGTATGAAAATATAAAATTAATGTTTAGCAAACCCTAATACAAGACAAATCAAGCATGAAAAAGATACACTTGCACACTTTGCACCTCTAGGGTTAACTCCACTTGTTGCCTTGAGAAATAAATGGTCATAATACGCATGTAAAACGTCTTAGCAAAAAACAAACAAAAATACAAGATCATAGTCCCTCGATGACGCTCTGAACGTTGCCTTACAAATGATCTTAGTCCCTCAAAGAAAATACTAAGATATCTTACAACATTGCTATTCATGACTATACGATGACCCATGCCCGTCCCTTTACATCCAAAGATAAGGCTTCTTACCAAATCAATGGTAAGATAGCATTATCAAAGGAAAGGAAGAAATCAACTAAGACTTTTGAGTAGGTAGATTGTTCCTAGTTGCTTGCTCATTTTCAAATCAAAACATCCTTGTTATTTTCAAAAAAAACACCAACACTTTCAAAGCATCTTTCAAACTTGAAACATTTTCAAAAGATCAACACTTTGTATACGTTCTTACGAACGAGAACTATTACAAAGTTTGCCTAAACGATGACGCCTTTTCAAAATACTTTCAAAAACCACACAAAACACATTTTCAAACAAAAGCAAGTGATCTAGCAAGCAACTAAGAGCCCATAGATAACTATGGATGAAAAGGGTGCTAACACCTTCCCTTTTTATAATCTACCCCCCGAACTCAAGAAACAATCTCAAAGGTCTTTCCTGTTCTTTTCAGCCTTTCCTTTTGGATAAAATAAAAGTCGGTGGCGACTCTTGCTAATCGCAACATTTGCGATAAAACGCAAAACACCCAAGTCAGTTCCCCCACCGTATCACAGAACTGGCGACTCTGCTGGGAATTTATACTTAAAAGTGGGGTTACCTTAGGGCTATATCACATTTACTTGCTTTCATTGTTTGATTTGTTTGCTTTACATTTTTGTTCTTTATTTGGGTTTAAATCCTCTACCCGGATTTAGGATACCTTATAGGTAAGTACCAATACGGTGTGGAAACTATGCGGGGTATACTGACATGGTCTAAGCAATAGCTACGTTAGTGTGACATATTTGTGGGTACCGGTAGCCCTTGAGTAGTCAAGGAGAATACGGGGCCACTATGTGATGTCATGAAACACTAACTGACTTTAGAACCTTTACTTGACCAACTTGGCCATTAAGACGTAGTGAGATGACCGGATTTGGTGAAGTCCGAAGTTGGTAGATTCTCGATACTACACTCATTGAGGTTTGGCTTTTTGGGATATTTCGGTCGCCATTAAAGAGGCTTGCGCTAAAACAATGCCCGAGAAGACAAATCAATGATATTGAGCTCTTTAGAACCCGATTACTATTGCTAGGACAAGTTTGAGCCAACTAAACTTCAAGAGGGTACTTACCTATAAGACTCCATGCAAGCCTAAACCTAAGGACTTGTTTGTTTTGTTTGTATATATTTACTTGTATATAACATCATAAACATCATAACATCATACTCATACTCACTAACCATTTCAAGGATTTTTGGGATTTATCTTTGTTCTGTTTTGTAGGACATGGATTCTATTCGCAGGAAAACCATTCAAGTCAATCTCATAAGGACCCCCCATCAACTTAAAGAGTTAGAATCAAGGGTTCCTGAGAATTCTCCATTTATCGAAAGACATGGTCGCCTCCTAAACTTGGTTACCTCCAACACTGATGAAGATATGATGAAGGTGCTCTTCCAATTCTTTGATCCTCTACACCATTGCGTCACATTTTCCGATTATCAACTTGTGACAACTTTGGAAGAATTCTCCCAACTCTCAAGGATTCCCATTCTCAATCAACTATGCTTCAACGGTACGGAAAGAGATCCAAAACAAAAAGAGATTGCTCAAGCCCTACACTTGCAACAATCTGATGTCACAACTAATTGGGAAACAAGGAGTGGTGTCAAAGGTTTCTTAGCCAAGTTCTTGTTTGAGAAAGCTCAAGATTGTTGGAACTCTTTGGACTTATAAGATTTTGAGGAAATTGTGGCCCTTCTCATATATGGGATGGTTTTGTTTCCAAATCTTGACCAACTCATAGATGTAAACACCGTCAAAATCTTCATGTCTCATAACCTGGTGCCTACTTTGTTAGGAGACATCCTACATTCTTTTCACTCTCGCACTATGAGGAAAAGGGGTATCCTCATGTGTTGCACTCTTCTCTTGGCAAGATAGTTGATTTCAAATCTTCCCCAATCTGTATTGAAGAATTAGTAAGGTTCAAGGTGGTCCCATAGGTTGATGATGCTCAGACATTCAGATATTCATTGGTGTTCCCGATCTTTGGAGAATGTTACTATCATCGACCGTTGTGGAGAATTCCCTAATGTCCCTTCACTTGGCATTAGAGGAGGTATCACTTACAACCCTTTCTTGGCCTTACGACAGTTTGGTTACGCCCGAAGGGACGGTCCACATGAGATGCTTATCCAAGGAGTGGTATTTGACTACGAGAATGACGATCAATGTTACTGCCAGAGGTTTGTCCGAGCTTGGAGGGTGTTGAACAAGGTGGATAGTAAGACACTAGGACACAAGAATTCTATTCCCCTCGAGCCTTACCTTAAATGGGTGCGAGCTCGTGCTCAGAAACTTGTGATGCCTTATCCTTCCATCCTACCAGTCATCATGGAGCCTGTGGTTGAAGGAGATGTTCCCTACACTATCCTCCATCCCAACATGCCAACCTCTCTCGAAGACTTTCAAAAAGGATGGATTCAGCTTAAGGAAGAACGAGATACTTTCTAGGCTCAATTCTATGCTAGTGAGAAGAGGGTCTTGGAGCTTACAAATAAGCTACAAGAAGAGCAAAGTGTGAACGCCTATCTCGCACCAAAGAGGATGCGTTCAGTCTTTTTATCTTAGAAAGTTATTTTGTAAGCCCAAGAGGCATGATGTAATCTTTCTTGTTTTGTTTAATGAAAATTAACGTTTTTTCATTTCTTTTGTCTATAGAAATTTAAATCTCATTAATCCTTGAAATCACTTGCATATACATATTCCACGCATCATAACATGTCAGGTTTTCACATAACAGGTTTCCTTATCTTTCTGTTGTTTATTTCAGCAAGATGGATCTAGAGAAAACTGTAAAGGATCTCCAGGAACAAAATTCTCAATTCCAGGAAACTCTACTAGCCCTAGCCAAGGGGTAGCAAGACATGATGGCTTTGTTGGCAGTAAAGAAGAATCCCAAGAAGAAAGCTCTACTCAAAATGGGTAGAAGGTTCAAGGAGATAGTCTGTCAAATCCCAGTAGGAGGAGATTCATCTGAAGAGGACGGGAACCAAATTGGTGAGGTCAAGAGTACTCAGTACGACAGTGTCAATGATCAAATATCTGATGATGATTATTTTGACGAGCAGTATCCACTCGCTGATATCAAATATAAGCAGTTAAAAGACAGATTGAAAGCTGTTGAAATCCAAGCCGTCCCTGGTTTAGATTTTGACGATTTGGGTTTGATCTCTGGGGTAGTCATCCCCCACAAATTCAAAATACCAGTCTTTGCAAAGTATGATAGAGTCTCTTATCTAAAACTCCATTTGAAATCTTATGTGCGCAAGATACAGCCGCACACTGCTGATAAGAAGCTTTGGATTCACTTTTTCTAAGAGAGCTTGACTGGAATGCAACTTGAATGGTTTTATCAGTTGGATGGATCTCGTATCAATACTTGGGAGGATTTAGCTACTGCATTCTACCATCAGTATTAGTACAACACCGAATTGGCGCCAACGAGGGTTCAATTACAAGATATGACCATGGGAAAGAATGGGGGATTTAAGGAATATGCACAAAAGTGGAGAGACCTTGCTAGTAGGGTTCAACCACCCTTGACTGACAGGGAACACATTGACATGTTCATGGGCACTTTATCTGGTCCCTTCTTTAATCTTTTGGTTGGCTGCTCTGCTTCTGATTTCACCGAATTGATCTTAACCGGTGAAAGAGTTGAAAGTGGCATAAAAAGTGAGAAGATCTCTGTGGCGTCTACCTCCACTTCCAATCCAATCAAAAAACATTTTGCTGCAAAAAAGGAAGTCAATAATGTGTACGGGGAAATGGCCCGTACCAAGAAGAATGATCATTCGTCTGTAAATGTCGTCCAAATCTCCAATCCAATATCTCGCCACCAGTTGTTACAAGGACACTCATCCGCATTACTGCAGACAAGCCAAGTACCGATACAAGAGGGAAGGAGAAGGTTGTTGAGCCTGATGTGATTGAAGTACCCGCAAAGGATATTTATGATAGAGAACCCTCCGCTCGCGAGATGGACGAGATCTTGAAAGTCATAAAGAGAAGCGACTTCAAGATTGTAGAACAGTTGGGGCAAACCCCTTCTAAGATTTCAATGTTTTCATTGATGCTTTATTTCGACACCCATGCTCGGACATTAATCAAATTACTGAAAGAAGCTCATGTCCCCCATGAGACAACAACGGACCAATTTGAGAATTGTGTGGCTAGCCTGACAGCTGATAATGGTCTGGGATTTTCAGATGATGACTTAACATCTCTTGGGAAGAATCACGATAAAGCTTTACATGTTTCTGTCGAGTGCAAAGGGACTACCTTAGCACATGTGCTAGTCGACACTAGTTCTTCCCTGAATGTATTAACCAAAGTGGCGTTAGACCGTCTAGATTGTGAGGGTTTAGTCTTGAAGCCAAGTGATATCATTGTAACGGAATTTGACGGATCAAAGAGGACTATTCATAGGGAAGTAGATCTTCCAATCAAAGTAGGCTCTCAAATCTTCAACTCCACCTTCTATATTATGGATATTCGTCTTGCCTATTCTTGTCAGTTAGGCCGCCCGTGGATCCATAAAGCTTGGGTAGTAACCTCAACTCTCCATCAGAAACTCAAATATCCAGTCAAGGGAAGAATAGTCACCATCTGTGGAGAAGAAGAGTTTATGGTAAGTCACCTTAACTCATTCAAATACATAGATATGGATGGGGAATTCATTGAAACCCCATGTCAAGCCTTTGAAGTCATGCCACCAATGATTGTTGCTACCAAATGTTCTTATGATGAGCCTAAAGTTGTTAAGGCCACGCCAAAGATGGTTTCAGTCAAGGATGCCTGTGCGGCAATTGAAGAAGGAAACCGTGATACTTGGGGGAAACTCCTCGATATCCCCTTTAAAGCAGACAAGTTTGGTTTGGGCTTCACTGTTAAATATCAGAAGGAGGTAAGGCGTTCTCGTGCTGGAAACCCACCTCTCCGCATTGGAAACCATGAAGTCAACATCGTGGATGATTCTGACGAAGAAGCTGCATTTGAAGATTGGGTGTATCCAACTACAATGGAGCTGAAGAATTGGCATACAAAGGAATTTGTGCCCATATCCTTCATTGAGGAGTAATTTAATTGTTTATTACTTTTTATCAATTCAAGAACATGTTATCTGTAATATTTTAACAAAGACTTTTAAGCCATGTGCCTGGTTCGGGGCACTTTGGTCCATTTGTCAAGGGTTTTATTTATGTTCATATAATCATATGATCATTCAGTATATTGGACTCTTTTGCATTCAAATATTTTTGCTCATTATATTTATTTTTCTTTTAAATACATCCTCAAAATAGCCATGTATCTTACATGTGCACACACACACTCGTTCAGGTCCTCATCCACTCTGGATCCTATTGCCAATGACTCTACTACTGCCGACTATGACTTTGAATGCCCAATTAACCAAGCCGAAGATGAAGGCAAGGAAGATTGTGACATATCGAGAGAATTAGCCAGACTTATATTACAAGAGGAAAAAGCTATTCAACCACACGAAGAGTCAGTGGAAGTCATCAATCTGGGTACTGAGGCAGATAAGAAGGAAATCAAGATCGGCGCTAACTTAGAAGACAATGTCAAGAGCGGGTTGGTTCAGATGTTGCATGATTATGTGGAAGTATTTTCTTGGTCTTATGAAGATATTCCTGGGTTGGATATCGATATCATAGTTCATCGTCTGCCGACAAGAGAAGACTGTCCTCCCATCAAACAAAAGGTTCGTTGCGCGAGGCCTGATATATCTGAAAAGATCAAAGCTGAGGTGATGAAACAATTAGATGCAGGATTCCTAGCTGTGACATCCTATCCCCAATGGGTTGCTAATGTGGTTCCAGTGCCGAAGAAGGATGGAAAAGTTTGCATGTGCGTAGACTATAGGGATCTGAATAGGGCAATCCCCCAAGATGATTTCCCTCTACCACACATTGATATTTTGGTCGACGACACTGCTCAACATAAAGTCTTCTCATTCATGGATGGCTTCTTAGGCTATAATCAAATAAGGATGGCTCCCGAAGACATGGAGAAGACAACTTTCATTATGCAATGGTAGCTTTGTTTCATGACATGATACATCATGAAATAGAGGTCTATGTGGAAGATATGATTTTTAGATCACAAACTGAAGAGGAACATCTCGATCACCTGTACAAACTATTCAAAAGACCGAAAAAGTACAAGCTAAGGTTAAATCCTAACAAGTGCACATTTGGAGTACGATTTGGAAAGCTTCTAGGTTTTGTTGTCAGCAATAAAGGCATTGAAGTTGATCCTGCAAAGGTAAAGGCCATCCAAGAAATGCCAGTCCCTCATTCTAAAAAGGAAGTCAGAGGATTCTTGGGTCGTCTCAATTACATTGCCCGCTTCATATCACACTTAACTGCTACTTGTGAGTCAATATTCAAACTCTTGAAGAAAGATCAGGTACTCAAATGGAATGATGAATGCCAAGTTGCTTTCGACAAAATCAAAGAGTATCTACAAAAAACTCCTATTCTCATGCCTCTAGTTGAAGGAAGACCATTTATCATGTACTTGACAGTACTAGAGAACTCTATGGGGTGTGTTTTGGGCCAACATGACCAGTCTGGCCGAAAAGAACATGCTATTTATTACATGAGCAAAAAGTTTACCGACAGTGAAACCAGATATTCACTGCTCGAGAAAACTTATTACACTCTGGAATGGGCTTCTCGCCGGTTAGGATAATATATGTTGACTCATACCACTCTGTTGATTTCTAAGATGGACCCAATCAAGTACATTTTCAAGAAACTTTCCCTTTTCAGACGGATAGCCAAATGGCAAATGATCTTGACTGAGTACGACATTCAGTACACAACACAAAAGGCCATCAAAGGAAGCATACTAGCAGATCATTTGTCCCATCAAGCTGTGGATGATTATCAGTCAATGAACTTCGACTTTCCTGATGAGAACATCATGCTGGGTAACCAATTGTGCAAAACCTGGACCGTATGATGGACATGAACAAGGATCCCGATGGACTATGGTTTTCGATGGGGCTTCTAATGCCAAATGTAACGGAATTGGTGATGTGATCATCTCTCCTGA
Source organism: Vicia faba (assembly GCA_948472305.1). NCBI lineage: Eukaryota > Viridiplantae > Streptophyta > Magnoliopsida > Fabales > Fabaceae > Vicia > Vicia faba. The sequence goes on along the minus strand of OX451735.1, from coordinate 854,928,655 downwards.
AGGTTTCCATAATCCAGTCACTGACATACTATGCTTCGATTGCACAAAAAATATGGCCGAATACGAAGCATGCATTTTGGGTCTGAAAGCTGCCATTGACTTGAGGATCAAGCATTTAAATGTGTTTGGGGGATTTGTCTCTAGTGATCAGCCAAATAAAAGGAGATTGGGACACTAAGCACCCTAATGTCATCCCTTACAAAGAACTTGTGCTATCTCTGATTCCCTACTTCGAAGAGATCACCTTTGAGCACTTCCCTAGGGAAGAAAATCAGTTGGCTGACGCTTTGGCAACCATGTCTTCAATGTTCAATGTCAAATGGGACAACGAAGCCTTTATGATAACAATTGAAAGATTCGATGAACCCGCACATTGCTGTGAACTTGACACTGATGCAGAAAAGCCATGGTACCATTAGGTGATGAGATATCTCGAAGCACAAGAGTATCCATAGGGAGCATCCATCAATGACAAAAAATTCTTACGAAGATTTGTAGCCAAATTCTTCCTAAGCAACGAAGTATTGTACAAGTGCAACCATGACTCCACTCTACTCCGATGTGTGGACAAGAAGGAGACATAAGAAATCATGGAAGACATGCACGATAGACACTTTGGTACTCACTCAAGTGGATATAAGATGGCTAAGAAAATCTTAAGAGGTGGCTATTATTGGTCAACGATGGAGACTGATTGCCATCAACATTTAAGGACTTGTCACAAATGCCAAATATATGCTAACAAGGTCCATGTACCTCCTATCCCTTTGAAGGTCCTGACCGCTCCGTGGCCATTTGCAATGTGGGGCATTGATATGATTGGAGAAATCAAGCCAACCGCTTCCAATGGACATCACTTCATTTTGGTTGCTATTGATTATTTCATCAAGAGGGTCGAAACCTCTTCTTTTGCCTCTGTCACCAAGAATGTGGTAACCAGATTCATCAAACACAACCTCATCTTCCGTTATGGAATCCCCGAAAGGATTATCACCGACAATGAGACTAACCTCAACAATGCTATGATTACTGAGCTTTGCACTCAGTTTAATATCAAGCATTACAATTCTTCTCCATATAGGCCAAAAATGAATGGCGTAGTCGAAGCGGCCAACAAAAATATCAATAATATTGTGTATAAAATGGTGGTAACCTATAAGGATTGGAATGAGATGTTGCCCTTTGATCTACATGGCTACCGCACTTCAGCTAGAACATCAACTGGGGCAACTCCCTTTTCCTTAGTCTATGGCATGAAAGCTGTTTTGCCAGTAGAAGTTCAGATTCCCTCGCTAAGGATTATGAATGAGGCAGGCTTAGGTGAAGATGAGTGGATTCAAACGAGATTGGATCAACTGAACTTGATCGATGAAAAGCGACTGGCTGCTGTTTGTCATGGTCAGACGTACCAAAAACGTATGATCAAGGCTTTCAACAAAAGATCAAGCCACGAGTATATCAAACCGGTGACTTGGTGATAAAACGCATCATTCTACCACAAGGCGACCCCAGAGGAAAATAGACTCCCACCTATGAAGGACCATTTGTTGTCAAGAGAGTGTTCTCTGGCAATGCCATGATGCTGACTACCATGGATGGTGAAGACTTCCCACATCCAATCAACGTTGTCATAGTTAAAAAATACTACGCATAAGAGACCCGCTAGGTTGACACACCTAGGAAAAATAAGGGCATCCCGGAAAACCAAAAGGTTTGGGAAAAAATTAGGGATATATGCAAAAGATGGTACACCCGGCAAGTTGAAAACCCGAAAGGGGGACTTGAGCAAAAATGGGTATCCCGGTGGACTGAAAACCCGAAAGGGTGGTCCAGGAAAAAATTAAGGATTAAAAGCGTATAACTATGTCCCGTGGATTCACCAAAGTCAACTTTATCACCAAGGTCCGAGTTCAAACGGTCCAAGATCAATCCAATCAACTTTTGTCAACGGCAAGGGGAATTCGAAGACATTGGGGCAATAGTAGAGTTGGAAGGCAATGAGATTATTTCACATGGATATTTGTTTTTGTTTTCAATTTTGTTTTCCTTTCGACGATTTCCTCTTACTAGAATCTCCGTCTCTTTGTACAAAAACGCATATTCATGGGCAAAATATCAATACAAATATACTTTGAAGTGCAAAACTTCCTATCTTTGTTTTGAATGCAAAATTGTCCAATGACTAAAATTGAATAAACATACGCATATGAACATGATTAAAACTGTTTGGCACGTATGACCTAAGCAGCAACAAACATCTCTTTAATGTATATTGGAATATCCCCACACAGTTATTTCATTGACATTATCCCCCGCAGATTGGCTACAATAGACCAATCTCCAACCAGAGTCTCAATCTCTTGGCAGCTCTCCCACAACTAAGTTGATCATACAAGTAGAAGCCTTGTGGACCTCTTCCTCAACGAACTTATCTCATCAGCAGTTCACCAAGTACTCATCAATAGGGTTTATTTACCCAATAGGGTTTATTTCCCCAACAAACAACGAGTAGCATAACTCCCCGACCGAGTTCAAATTTACTTGGCATAGTCTGGCTTCCCCAACTATAGTCTATCTTCCCCCAGCTGAGCCTGTTACCCCCAGCTGAGTATATCCTCCCCAAATTGAGTATATCCTCCCCAAGTTGAGTATGTCCTCTCCGACTGGGTCTACACTCTCCAGTTTGAGTTTGCCTTTCAGGTTATTACAAATCATATGGCCACAACCCCTAATCCCCAGTAAAGTCGGCAACAAAACCTTTACTATCTCCAAAAGTTACTAAAGCTTGGACCCGACCAGATAATAGTTTGACTTCTTCAATTACTGAAACCTGGACCCGACCAGATAACAGTTTGAGTTTCTGAAACCTGGACCCAACCAGATACCAGTTAACCTCAAGTTCAAAATTACTGAAGCCTGGACCCGACCAGATAACAGTTTAATTCCTACAAAATCACTAGAAAAACTCCTCTTCCCCAGTAAAGTTTGCCATTATTCCCAGTAATTTATTGAAACCTGGACCCGACCAGATAACAGTTTGAGTTACTAAAGCCTGGACCCGACCAGATAATAGTTTAACTTTTCAAAATATAGAAGAACCTGGACTCAACCAGACCAAGGTTTAACTTCTCTTCCTCGGTAGAGTTTGCCTCTACCCAAACAAGTTATTGTGAAGCCTAGATCCGACCAGATAACAATTACCCTCAGAAATTCGTTGTGAAACCTGGAACCCGACCAGATAGCAACCAAATTCTCAAACAGTTTATTGTGAAACCTAGACACGACCAGATAACAATTAACCTCATCAACCTCAGAAATCTGTAAAGCCTGGACCCGACAAGATGTCAGTTTTCAAGCAGTTTATTGTGAAACCTAGATCCGACCAGATAACAATCAACTGTGATCCCCAGATGTAGTGGTATAATCAATGAAGTCGCCACCGAGTATTTATATATCCCATATAAAAGGGAAAGGAAAATCATCAAATAAAAACCTAAAGGGGGAATTCAAGGTCTTGCGACCGAGAGATTGGGTAAGGGAGTCGATTACGCGAGGGGAATGTATTAGCACCCCCCACGTCCATAGTACTCTACGGGATCCACTATCGTTATTCTAATCAAAGAGTGTGTTCAATCTAATGCTTAAGTGTAATAAACTAAGAGGGAATGCATGCAAAGAAAACACGAGGAAAAGAAGGAAATATTTACAAATTTTCGCTCGGCTGAGCCCCGTGACCAGATGCCTACGTATCCCCTTTAAGGAATCAAAGCACCGTAGTCCGGCTCATATATTTTGTTTGTTTGTATTTTTTAAATGAAAAATGTTGCATTCGATCATTCCACCGCGGCTCGACCTTTGGAGACTTATGACCTGTAGTGGAAAGGAGCTAACATGTTCTTAGAAGAGAAAATCCGAATGGCGAAAAGAAATGGATTGGTTGGTATTTGTGATAGAGTGGGAGAACTTACTTGAGGTTTTGCGTTTGTATTCATAAAGGTTTCGGTTTAGCAAGAGTCCCCACTGACTTTTTATTTTATCCAAAGGAAAGGTCAAAAAGCACAGGAAAGACCTTCGAGATGTTTTCTTGGGTTCGGGGGGTAGATTATGAAAAGGGAAGGTGCTAGCACCCTTTTCATCCATGGTTATCCATGGGCTCTTAGTTACTTGTTTAGATCATTTGCTTTGCTTTTTCCAATTGTTTGAAATGGTGCTTTGTGTGGTTTTGAAAGTATTTTGAAAAGAGGACATCGTTGTGGCAATCTTTGTAATGATTCTTGTTTGAAGAATGTCTACAAAGATGTATTGTCTTTTGAAAAAATGTTTCAATGTTTGAAAGTTTGTTGGGAAATTGTTTTGAAATTGTGTGTGTGTTTTTGAAAATAGCAAGGATGTTTACAAATTGATCAAGTAACTAGGAGTTGTCTACCCTACTCAAAGATCTTTCCTACACATTTTTAACCCTTTGACATTGTTGTTTTACCATTATATTTGGTAAACAACCTTGTATTTGGATGTTAAAACAGGACGTGTGTGGGTCATCGTATGACCATGATAGCAATGATGCCAAGTATCTTAGCAAGTTTTTTTTTGAGGGACTAGATCATTTTTGTAAAGGCAACCAAGATAGCGTCATCGAGGGACTATGATCTTTTTGTTTGATTTTGTTTTTCCAAGATACCTAGCATGCATACCATGGCCATGTTTTAAGGCAACATAGTGGGTGAAACCCTAGGGGTGCTTGTGTGCATTGTGTTGTCTTTTTTCATGCATTTTTGTCTTGTGTTTAGTCATGTTATTTGTTTGATTTTGGTCTTTTGCATACAAACCCTAATCTTACTATCATGCATATTTGAAAGCAATAAAGTGCGTAAAAGTAAATCTAATACTATTAAAACATTATTATGGGGAGGGGGATACAAGTTTGAATAAGGGGATATTGCACAAAATAAAGCCCTAAAACTATTACAACCATATTGAATTTATTTGTACAAATAAATAAATGAATAATATTTAAATATGCAATTAAATATAAATATGCAAAAATGTTTTTTTGTATTATTTTTATGTATGTAAAAATAAGTTTATTTAATGTCTTAAAATAAAAAAATAAAAAAATAAAAAAGATTATTTTTATTTGGAAAGGGTGGAAACCCTAGTTTTTTTTTTATTTAAGAAAATATATTCTATATTATTTATTTATGTACAAGAAAATAAATAAGAATATATACAAAAGTGTTAAAAAATTAAAATGTGTGAGAAAATATTATTTAAGTGTATAAATAACAAAAATAAAAATATATGATATTTTTATATTATTTACAAATTTATTTTAAGAAAATAAAAGTATTTAACCTAATAAACTATTTTTTGTCATAAAAAATAGTAAAAATAATAAAATAAAAAAGAAAAAATTAAGAAATTTTTTTTGGTGGTTTTTAATATTTAGAAAAAATAATAAAAGTCAGAAAATATAAAAGAAAATGAAAAATATGCAAAAATAAAGAAATGGGTCAAGGGGGTGTAAAAAGCAAGCAAGGGGGTGTCAATAGGAGAAACAAGCCAGTCCCAGCCCATTTCCACTTTGTCCCTGTCCTTGGAACAGAAACACACGCGCACCTTGTTCAAACTGGTAACTCCTGCATACGTGCTTAAAAACAAAATCTTGCAACATGAAAGTTATAGCTTATCATCACACGATTCTAATGATATAAAAAACTTGATCTAACTCTCAAAGACCAGAGAGAATTTCATTGGCCCTAAATTCTGACCTAGTTTTTTCAGCAACTTCAACATCTAAATTGTCCTAGCTCAGTTAATATAAATACAAGCTATGCATATGTACAGTTCAAGGACAATAAGGGATACATTTTTGCTTCACAAACCTAAGCCTAATGATTCCTAAATAAGGAGATAGAAGTTTGAAAATTACCTGCTTCAGCCAAGTTTGGATATGACAATATAGGAGTTTTGGATGAGGCCTGAAGGTCGTGTTAGCTTGCCTGAAGTTCACTCAACCTTCCCCAATGCTTGGCTTGCTTTGAACTTGCTTGAATGTGCTTGTAGAACTCAACCTGCAAAGCTTCAAAGTAAAAATGGTGAAGTGTGAAAATGGAGTTACAGTGGCTGGACAGGGACTTGGGTAGTTTGAATGGGATGTATGCAATGTGTCTGAAGTGGTGTGGGACAAAACGCACGAGTGGAATTTGTTTTGGCTTGGTGTTTGCAGAAAATGCCTTGTTTTGGGCAGAAGTTGGAGTTTTTGTGCTTAAGGGTGTTTGAGAGGCTATGAGCTCGTGTTTCTGGCCTTAGACAATATGTAAAACTTGTTTGAAATGAGACTTAGACTTGCTCTTAACAGATGCACAAGATATGTGGACTTTTGCAAGTTACTTGTTTTTGAAGCAAAAGTTGATTTTGACAATGTCAAGGCCTGTACAGGCCTGCTCCTTAACTGCACATAGTTTGTGTACTTTGCCCCAAGTTTGTATACAAGTTTGTTGGGAAATTGTTTTGAAATTGTGTGTGTGTTTTTGAAAATAGCAAGGATGTTTGCAAATTGATCAAGTAACTAGGAGTTGTCTACCCTACTCAAAGATCTTTCCTACACATTTTTAACCCTTTGACATTGTTGTTTTACCATTATATTTGGTAAACAACCTTGTATTTGGATGTTAAAACAGGACGGGTGTGGGTCATCGTATGACCATGATAGCAATGATGCCAAGTATCTTAGCAAGTTTTTTTTTTAGGGACTAGATCATTTTTGTAAAGGCAACCAAGATAGCGTCATCGAGGGACTATGATCTTTTTGTTTGATTTTGTTTTTCCAAGATACCTAGCATGCATACCATGGCCATGTTTTAAGGCAACATAGTGGGTGAAACCCTAGGGGTGCTTGTGTGCATTGTGTTGTCTTTTTTCATGCATTTTTGTCTTGTGTTTAGTCATGTTATTTGTTTGATTTTGGTCTTTTGCATACAAACCCTAATCTTACTATCATGCATATTTGAAAGCAATAAAGTGCGTAAAAGTAAATCTAATACTATTAAAACATTATTATGGGGAGGGGGATACAAGTTTGAATAAGGGGATATTGCACAAAATAAAGCCCTAAAACTATTACAACCATATTGAATTTATTTGTACAAATAAATAAATGAATAATATTTAAATATACAATTAAATATAAATATGCAAAAATGTTTTTTTGTATTATTTTTATGTATGTAAAAATAAGTTTATTTAATGTCTTAAAATAAAAAAATAAAAAAATAAAAAAGATTATTTTTATTTGGAAAGGGTGGAAACCCTAGTTTTTTTTTATTTAAGAAAATATATTCTATATTATTTATTTATGTACAAGAAAATAAATAAGAATATATACAAAAGTGTTAAAAAATTAAAATGTGTGAGAAAATATTATTTAAGTGTATAAATAACAAAAATAAAAATATATGATATTTTTATATTATTTACAAATTTATTTTAAGAAAATAAAAGTATTTAACCTAATAAACTATTTTTTGTCATAAAAAATAGTAAAAATAATAAAATAAAAAATAAAAAATTAAGAAAATTTTTTTGGTGGTTTTTAATATTTAGAAAAAATAATAAAAGTCAGAAAATATAAAAGAAAATGAAAAATATGCAAAAATAAAGAAATGGGTCAAGGGGGTGTAAAAAGCAAGCAAGGGGGTGTCAATAGGAGAAACAAGCCAGTCCCAGCCCATTTCCACTTTGTCCCTGTCCTTGGAACAGAAACACACGCGCACCTTGTTCAAACTGGTAACTCCTGCATACGTGCTTAAAAACAAAATCTTGCAACATGAAAGTTATAGCTTATCATCACACGATTCTAATGATATAAAAAACTTGATCTAACTCTCAAAGACCAGAGAGAATTTCATTGGCCCTAAATTCTGACCTAGTTTTTTCAGCAACTTCAACATCTAAATTGTCCTAGCTCAGTTAATATAAATACAAGCTATGCATATGTACAATTCAAGGACAATAAGGGATACATTTTTGCTTCACAAACCTAAGCCTAATGATTCCTAAATAAGGAGATAGAAGTTTGAAAATTACCTGCTTCAGCCAAGTTTGGATATGACAATATAGGAGTTTTGGATGAGGCCTGAAGGTCGTGTTAGCTTGCCTGAAGTTCACTCAACCTTCCCCAATGCTTGGCTTGCTTTGAACTTGCTTGAATGTGCTTGTAGAACTCAACCTGCAAAGCTTCAAAGTAAAAATGGTGAAGTGTGAAAATGGAGTTACAGTGGCTGGACAGGGACTTGGGTAGTTTGAATGGGATGTATGCAATGTGTCTGAAGTGGTGTGGGACAAAACGCACGAGTGGAATTTGTTTTGGCTTGGTGTTTGCAGAAAATGCCTTGTTTTGGGCAGAAGTTGAAGTTTTTGTGCTTAAGGGTGTTTGAGAGGCTATGAGCTCGTGTTTCTGGCCTTAGACAATATGTAAAACTTGTTTGAAATGAGACTTAGACTTGCTCTTAACAGATGCACAAGATATGTGGACTTTTGCAAGTTACTTGTTTTTGAAGCAAAAGTTGATTTTGACAATGTCAAGGCCTGTACAGGCCTGCTCCTTAACTGCACATAGTTTGTGTACTTTGCCCCAAGTTTGTGGACTTTGTTTGCTGCAAGATATTGGGTTCAAGGCTCAAGGAAAACAAAATTGCATAAAGTGTGCTTTATGGAAATGACATTGTTATCTTTATGCCATAAATGGAATAAACTCTTGTACAAAGCTTCCAAGACAAAAACAATACCATTAACCATTGTATTTGAATTCAATTTATGAGTTTAGAAAGGATTAGAAACTGTAAACCAAGTACAAGCAAGGTTTGGACAAATTTGCAAGTTGTAGCAATGTGCAAAATGCCTTGGCCAAAAGTGATAATTTGCCATTTTCAAATTTTCGATTCTCCCTAACCATAAATGATCTTGGAGAGTTCTTGGACATTTTGGAAATATTGTAACATGATATACAATCTATCTTTGAAATTAATTTTGAGATTCAACTTGGAACTAGGTGAAAAGTTGCCATGAAGATAGGTCAAAATCCTGCCTAAACTAGGGCAAAATTTTACTAAGTTAAAAGGTTTATGGACCCTTATTCACAAAATCATAACTTGAGATCCAAGCATCTTTTGGGAAAACTTTGTGAATAAAATTTGTAGAATTTGTGGAGGACTACAACTTTCATGTTGGAAGTTTTCTTTGAATCCAACTGTATCATGGGGAAAAAGTTGGGAAAAGTTGAGAAAAAATAAGAAATTTTCATAACTTAGAAAATTTCTAAGTTATGAAAATTTTCCATTTTAAACCCTAATTTCCAAAATTAGGTTTCTTGGTGAAAAAGTTTCATGTTTTGACACATCTTGATGAAAAATGACCCTTGGAACTTGATTTTGAACAAAAAGTCAAAGTTTGACTTTTCAGTGTAAAGTTGATTTTTTATCAGTTGACTGGAAAATTCATCTGTCAATCCAATGCAATTGAGATCTTTTGAACCTTGTGATTAGGTAAAGGTGATTCCATTGAGTCCTTGAAACCTTTATTGAACCCAATTTTCCATTGGCTAGGTTAAAATTTAGAAATTGCCCTTCTGCAGTCAAAACCCTAAAAATGACCATTTTACCCTTTTGATGATCTGATCAAATTTCTTAAGGAGTTCTGGTCCAAACTTGATCAAATGGTTTATATGAGTCCATAATGTTGATAGGAATAAAAAATTATAAGGTTTGACTGTAAATTGGCCACAGTTGACTTTTCCCTCAATACAACTGATTTTTAGGTCAACTGTCCAATTGTATGGGCAAAAATTTGATTCAAGGCTTGAAACTTGGTATGAGAAATCTTAGGAGTCCAACATGAAGTATGATAGTCACATGGGGCATTGGAAGTCCAAAATTCCTTGTGCAAACTCAAACCCTAATTTCAGGTCAACAGTGCAAGGAGATGTCTTGAGCTGAGCAAACCCTAATCCTGTCTGGAGTCCAAAGAGTCTTGTGAGGGGAAATATTGATAAAATGAGAGGGCAAATTTTGGGGTACAACAATATTTTTTTAACATGAAAAGGATTTTTTATCTACTTAGCACTTTTTATACATTTGCTAAGAAAAAAGAAGTTTTAGTTTTAAATGCGATTATGCAGAAAATGGGAAGAAAATATCTGAGGGAGACTAACATATCTCTAATAAAATGTTATCATACAATGAGGGATCCTATCTAGGTTAGCATGCCAAAGAAAGTCTAACAAACTATCCTATAGGGAACATGCACTGAGAGCGAAGTCGTGATCTCAATTTCTAAATTGAGTGACTCATCGATCAACAAGGAATAAAGGAAAGCGATAAAATCCTATAGGGAGCATGCACTTAGAGTGAAGTCGTGATCTCAATTGCTAAATTGAGTGACTCATCGATCAACAAGAAAGGAAACAAAAAAAAGCACAACACATATAAGAAATGAAGTGCGGAATGCCTGCTACAGGTCTTTAAACAGCGACTTCGAGCGCACGCTCTTTATTTCCTACTTATCATGATATCCAGAAAGCGATAAAATGCGGGGAAATAAATTGGAAGCAGTATAATACCAAATGAATGATAACTTTCGCAAAAAGCGCAACCAAAGTAAAGAAACCCGAGATACTTCACGCGAGCTGGCATTAACAAACAAACAGTCAGAGATTGAATATTTGGAATATGTGTTGAAGCTTCATCGATGTGAAAATGAATCACATTCAAAATCCAAACATCCACATATCAAACCATGAACCTGCATGAGACTCAACTCCACATGCAAAGGTGAATCACAAGTTTCAAGTAATCAGAAAAAAAATTATGAATTAATTTCCTAAAATCAAATAAAAAGCCTAAAGATTTTTTTTAATTAATTTTGTAGTTCATTATCTAAAAAAATAAAGAAAAATTTCTAAATTCTACATATATATTTTCTTTATTAGTTCCTAAAATTACCAAAGAAAAAAAAAGGAAATCTAAGGAAAACTCCAAAATTCTAAACAAGAGGGGTGAGAATCAGAATCAGGGGTACAAATCAGAATCTTAGAAATGAACTAAATCATGTTCACATTCCAGACATTGGGCTTAACCCAGAGGTGCGTATAGAAATATGCTAAGGCCCATTCTCCATTTTTGCCTTGAATCCAAACAAACAAATAATCTGATTTAATTGTTGACAACATTATTCCAAGTAAAATGAAGATAATAAAAAAAATCAATTAAAGGGGCAGAAATGTGAAACGCAAACATTTGGTTCAGTTCTAGGTTAGACTCTTCATCTTTCTCAAAGCAAACTCTCTTCTATAGTTCATTCGCCTTTCGCCGCCATGAACAACATCATCTCCGCCTCATCTTCGACGAAACCTCGCCGATCTCCACCTTGCCTCCGCGACTAACCTCATCATTTCAACCTCCTTATAACATCCGTTCAACGTTCTTTTTCTCTTCAATTCACAACTCCTCCATCTCATCCATGACTCAACTCTCTTCGTCGATCTCTGTCTCATCTTCTTCTCGAACATTATCAGCATTTCCGCTCACCTCCGTTATTACTTTCACAGATTCAACCATATTGCTTTTCCGATTTTTATCCCCTACGTTTCAGACTATAAAAATAAAGCAAAAATTGCAAGTGAACGAGATATGTACCAACTGGAGTACCACCAACTATTTTCGAATTGATGAAAATGATAAGAGAATCAGAGAAGCTTAAATTCAGGTAATGCACATGGTCATCTTCTCTTTTCGATTTGCGTATACCTGCCTTCTTATTTATATTCACTGTGTGAATTTCTGGAGAACCGTTGTCGTTGAACTTGTGTGTTGTTTTTGTTCTTGAGAACTCAGTGATATGTTGATGTCGATTGCAGATCGAAGATGATGAATCCGTTGCAGAGGCTGTGTTGATGATGATTAAAGATTCAGGAAACAGTTACAAAGAAAAATGAAGATCCAAGACTCTACGTGATGTAGATGATGAAGTGTAGAGGAGTTCGAATATGATGATCCAAGCGACATCGCGGAAAAAAAAACTTTGAGAGGATTTAAGTTGTTGGTTGAAGGTTGTGATTTTATGAATGAAGAACCTTGAAGAGAGATTGCAGAATGAAGGGAATGATGGAGGATGGGGAGTGAAGGTTTTGATTGTTGAAGAAGCTGAACACAGTCGAAACTTGCAGTGATCTTTTCAGATTTTTTTTTGGTGAGTTTTTTTTTGTTTTATATTTCTGTTATTGCAATTAGGAATCAATCCACCCCCCTCAATTCTATTATACTTGCTGCAAGTTTGTTAGAGGTAACAAGATCTCAACCCTTGGCTTCTAAATTTCATTTATAGATTGATGGATGAGATTCAAACTAATAGGAGTTAGTTTTTAGTAAGTCATTCTGTTAGGAATTCTGCTATTTGTTATGGGCTGCAATCTCTGAACCTGTTTCTCCCCATTTTGTTTTCTGTTATATCCTATTGAGAAGTTTGTTAGGAAGTTTGTTAATTGTTAGCAGTTGGCAGTTAGGGATTATGGAATCTGTTAGAGAGTTTTTTGTGAAGTTTCTGTTTTTGAAACTTAGATTTCTGTTAGTTGGTTAAGTTCTGTTAACTTTTTTTGTTTAAACTGTTATGAAAGTTAGTTTAAAAAAACTGTTTCGACCTGATAGTCTTAATAGTTAGTTAAGCTAAAGTGAGGTAGTTAGTTAAGGTTTTGGAATAATATTTGTTAGTTTTATTTAGTTATTTTATGTTACAGTCAGTCAATCGGTTAGAAAACAATTAAGAGGTTCGGTTAGTATTGACAACTGATTTCTGATTATGCAGGGTCCAATTTGGATTTTATTTGGTTATTTGATGCAGACTATTCAAAGAAGTGCAGGGCTGAAGTGTTCAGTTCTGGTTTAGACTAATGAGGTGCATTGAATGAGCAGGGGATTATGGCTTGAAGATAACAAGGTTCGGTCATGGCCTGAAAGGAATTAGAGATGAGTTCAAGCATGAAGTTTAGACATTAGGATGAAGTTTTATGTATTTCTTTTGTAACTCTTGATGTAAATTGAACTTGTGACGATAATGAAGTGGAATTCGGTACATGCACTTCAAATTCCTCTTTGTAATGGTTCATGATATAGATGGCCATGTAACATTTCGAAGATTCAATGATAAACCTTAGTAATCAAAGTGTCCTCTTTCTTTCATATTAAATTCGTTCTCTTTGATATTGACATGGCATTAATGGAATGATGATGTAATGAAGTTTGACGCATGGTTTGGAATCCTTTGAAGTTAATGATAATTTCCACAAATTCAAATAGTATTTTTCCAAAAGTAACTTTAAATCCCGAACTTCTTTTATTTTGAACCTTGAATAGATCATGGTATGCAAAGTCTCCCTTTTTACTATTTTCCATTTGAATGGACCAAGTGATACCAAATTGATTCATCTTGTCTTAAAGTGTCTTCATGTATTTGAATGATCCTTGTATCCTTATCAAGATTGGTATGTAAACCCTAATTATTCACACAATACTTTAGGTTTTAATCTCAAGTAAGTTGGAATGAAGTCCCAAAGAAGGCTTGTGTCACAAGTAAATCACGTGTTCAGATGAATAGCTTTGCATCAATTATCTGCACCCCTAACTTGTAAGGTGAATCCACATGAAACTATCTTCTTCTCTTGCATAGAGCCATGTCCTCGTTTCTTGCAATTCAAGTAATGAATACCTTACTGCTTGAAAAAATTATATCAAATGAAACCCTATTTATCCATGGATGATATCCTCTAATGATAGTCATGTCTGATGATCTCAACCTCACAAAGAAACCCCTCTTGAATGGTATATGATTCATGGAAATAAACCATGATAAAAGGATTATGTTGAAAAAAAAAGAAGAGGGTGCTTGTAGAACCTCCATGCTCTGATTCATGGTCTCTAGAATAACCGGTATTATAAGAAACCATATCCATCTCATGTGATGGAGAAAACTAAAATATATTGAGACAAAACGATATCCTCCTGAAGATCATATTATAACTTTGTCCAAGGGGTACATCCCAACTCACACCATTTCTATCTTTGTAGCCTTGAGGACAAAACGAAGCCCAATGACATTCTTAGATAATATGTGATAAAGTCTCAAGTACACAGGTTGAATCCCAAAGCACATATTCTTCGAAGAAAGCTCTGATGAAGAAAAAAGTGTATCTTGAGGAACGCTGCTAGTGAAGGCGTCTATATTGCTTGAGATCCAAAACCCTAATCTCATATCAAGAATAATGAAAGCACCAGTTGAATCAATTTTGAGTAAGACAACAACCTCAATTCAGAGAGATAAGCCCTAATGCCAAAGCTCTATGATCTTATAACCCTGAGACCAATGCTATGTGTGAGATGTACAAAGTATGGTGAGGGATCTTAGGGGCAAAAATTGGGGTATAACAACTGCCCTTATTTAAGTGTCTTCTATCCGGAGATACAAAGATTAAAATCTTTGTTTCGACGCGATTGAAGATACTTAAATACAAAACAAGCCCTATTTTTGGCCCTAAGATGCCATGCGATGCTTATGATCATGGATGTGACATATAAACTTCATGCATATGGGCAAGACACACACTGGAGAAGCAAAAGTAAAATCTACAAATTGACAAAAAGAATTTAATCAGGATACTAAATCTCTAGAGAACAACACGACTCCGAGGATAGAAATTTGAATCTATTGGAGACGAATTGGCTTTGCTGGAGAAAAGAAAACTCAACTTCACTGGGGTAAGATCCAGAGAGGAGATAAAATAACATAAACTCAAAAACTAAGGGAAAAGTAATGGATGAAAACAATTAACCAATAGATGTGAACTATCCACTCATAGAGGAGATAGCAAAAAGAGAGTAACATCAACATAGGGGATCGGAAATTGCTAACCAGAAAAGATCAATCTTACCTAAGAATGGTAATGAACTACCCACTCAAGAATGAAGGTAAAAAAAACAAACATAGGACAATACTGACTTTTATTACAGGTAAAGAAACAGAAGATACACCGACATTTACTGAAGGTGAAGAAAAGAGAATGCACCAGCTTTTACTGAAGGTGACGTCTCAAAGAGCAATAACGAACTTCCCAAAATCCTGGAGTTCTTCCTAGAACGAGTAAAAATACAAGCTATCTCAAATAAAGAGACTACCACTTGTAAAGATTTCACAACAAACTTCTCTTGCGAAAATTCCTCGAAGAGATACCATTTGATGGAGAATCAGATAAAAATCCTCTCGATCCTGACTATAAGCCATGAACTGTTCTCAATTTCTTCTTTGACCAAGATATTTCACCTGGAAAGGGTAAAAATACAAGCTATATCAAATAAAGAGACTACCACTTGTAAAGATTTCTCAACAAACTTCTCTTGCAAAACTTCCTCGAAGAGATACCATTTGATGGAGAATCAGATAAACTTCTCCTTGATCCTGACTATAAGCCACAAACTGGTCTCAGTTTCTTCTTTAACCAAGATATTTCACCTAGAAAGGGTAAAAATACAATCTATCTCAAATAAAGAAACTACCACTTGTAAATATTTCTCAACAAACTTCTCTTGTGAAACTTCCTCGAAGAGATACCATTTGATGGAGAATCAGATAAACTTCCCCTCGATCCTGACTATAAGCCACGAACTAGTCTCAGTTTCTTCTTTAACCAAGATATTTTACCTGGAAAGGGTAAAAACACAAGCTATCTCAAATAAAGAGACTACCACTTGTAATGATTTCACAATAAACTTCTCTTGCAAAACTTCCTCGAAGAGATACCATTTAATGGAGAATCAGATAAACTTCCCCTCGATGCTGATTATAAGCCACGAACTGGTCTCAGTTTCTTCTTTAACCAAGATATTTCACCTGGAAAGGTTAAAAATACTGCTGTAAAGATCTTTCAACGAACTGTCTTTATCATTGAAGTACAACCAAACTCAACAACGAACTATCTCCCATAATGACGAGACTACCATTCATTGGAGTGACAAATTTCAGCAACGAACTACCTTCCATAATGACAAGGCTACCATTCATTGGAAAAACAAATTTCAGCAATGAACTACCTTCCATAATGACAAGGCTACCGTTCATTGGAAAAATAATCTTCATCAACGAACTATCTCCCATAATGACGAGACTACCATTCATTGGAATATAAAATTTTCATCAACGAACTACCTTTCATAATGACAAGGCTACCATTCATTGGAAAACATCTTCTTGTGTTAACAGACTTACTGGGAAGGAACAAGTTGTTCGAATAAAGAGAATTGCCGCTTGCTGTTTTAAGAAGGAATTGTAATAAGACTGGCGAGAGAAGCTTGATTTCCTGGGGAAATACCAATATATTCCTGTTGAGGAGAAAAAGTCTCTGCGTGCAAAATAAATGCACATTCTCAAATCAAGGCTCGAAGCCTGCAGAAATAAGAATAATAATGTTGTCGAGGACTACAGATTCAAACCAAAAATAAACTGGGATGAGATAATCAACCAAGTCTGCACCCGATGAGAAGTAAACTCAAAAGGGGATCAAATTCCTTCCAAATAATGAACTGAATGGGAAGGCTGAAGAAAAATTCTTCCACGAGGGATAACTCGGTGGGGAAATTGAAAGGATATACACTTTCTGTTTAACATTGACAACTCTATTGGAGAGAGAGTAACATAACTTTTCAAAGAGGATAATATGCTGATAAAACATCAATGAATGCAAATGAGTGATGAATTTTGAATTCATCTATGCATGACGTGTATGAATGTATGGATGTTATCACGCGTATGTTGACAAAAACAACCATAATGCACTGGGGATAACCAGGAAAATCTAATCTTGGGTGAAGACAACACTCGGCCAAGTCACATGCAGAAATGGAGATTAGATTCCACGAGAGGGTAAGCATCAACAGAGGAACAAAGTCCTATTTCACAGTTTAACTTCACTGGGAAAAACATGGCTTGAAAACAATCAAAGAACCACCTGACTAACAACAAATAAAGTTGTGGGAATATCATAAACTCTTCTATGTTTCACCGGGGAATACCAATACGGACTTCGATAAGGGAAGAGAAATTTTTATTGTCTATACTTCACTGGAGATTCCAAAACTAACTTCATTGGGGGAAGATGAAAACCATTTTGTTGAGACTTCAACTGGGGATGTCAATACAGACTTTACTGGGGAAGATGAAAAACTACATCGTTGATACTTCAACTGGGAATTGTTATGCTAACTTCATTGGGGGAAAAGAAGCCACACATGCCAAAGAGAGCCTAGATGCAGCCTTCAATATCAGGCATAATATTTGTGCAAAATTCTCTGGAGAGAGATCATGGAATAATAAATTCAGAGGGAAGCATCATATTCGACACATCTTGAGAATTAAGAAAATATCATCACAGTAATAGGTCAGTTCATGGGGATTTTAAATAAAACTCAGCACATAGTGAGAGAAAACCCAAGGAGTAGACGCTTATCTCAAAACTTCTTAGAATGTATATTGCCCTTGTCTGGTTGCTTAGAGGCACAGTACAACAACAATATCATAACTGGAGGGCGTAATATTTCTCAGTCGGAGGAATCTGAATCAGGACCTGACTGGGGAGGATGGGATCACAAATCCACCATCAAATAGCTGCTTGAAGACAAACTGAACCAACACTTAATTGGCGAAAGATGGGAACACATGCCCAAATTCCACACCACGTACCAGCTTGTATGAGATTTATCTATCCCAATAAACAGTATCCTAAATGGAATACACGCATATCAATAAGAGAAACCATGGAACTTTTCAAAACTTAGGAGCTCGTACATCCTCGAAATCACTACATTTGTTCCACTCGAATCACAACATCTGAAGTAAAAGGTAATTTGTAAATTCTTTTCAAAACATCTTTTATTATTAAGTCTTTTTGTTTTGAAAATTTCTATCAATAATAAATGAGATTTTTGCGAACATAATAAAAATAAGAACTACAAAGAATTGGATAAAGGCTCAACTTTTATTAATGGGATGGTAGTCTGCGAACGGAGAGACTCCATAGATGATTATAAAGTTTGGAAAATGGTAAATATATGGGAAAGATACATTTGAATACAATGACCACTATTCTCCCTAACAACTTCGAACTCATGAGC
Source organism: Vicia faba (assembly GCA_948472305.1). NCBI lineage: Eukaryota > Viridiplantae > Streptophyta > Magnoliopsida > Fabales > Fabaceae > Vicia > Vicia faba. The sequence goes on along the minus strand of OX451735.1, from coordinate 854,910,449 downwards.
AAAGACTTCAGTTGAAGTGTGATGAGAATCTGAGAAGATTGTTGCTTCAACGACCAAGTCTTGTCTAACATAGTTACTTGCCAAGAAATCCCTAACTTTTTCCTAGGTTTCCCTTGCGGGTTTTCAAACTACCGGGAATAATTTATTCTATTTATGTCTCTAATTTTTTCCTAGACTGCCCTTTCGGGTTTTCAGCCTACCAAGACGCTCTTTTTTGCCTAAGTCTCCCTTTCGGGTTTTCAACTTAGCGAGTTGTTCTTTTATTTCTTTAGGCGAAGTATTTCTTGACTGCATCAACATTCAAAGGACGTGGGAACTCCTCACCATCCATAGTTTCAAGAATCAATGCACCGCCGGAGAAGGCTTTCTTGACAACATATGGGCCTTTATAATTGGGAGTCCACTTGCCCCTAGAATCAGCGTTAACAGACATGATCTTCCTAAGCACGAGGTCGCCTTCTCTGAATTCATGAGGCTTGACCTTCTTATCAAAAGCTTTCTTCATCCTCTTTTGGTATAACTGACCGTGACACAAAGTCGTCATTCTCTTTTCTTCAATTAAGTTCAACTGGTCGAACCTATTATGGATCCATTCAGCCTCTGATAACCTGGTTTCCATCATCACGGTAAAGAGGGAATCTCAACCTCGACGGGGAGCACTGCTTCCATACCATACACAAGCGAGAAAGGGGTTGCCCCTGTTGAGGTGTGAACAGGTGTACGATACCCATGCAAAGCAAAAGGAAACATCTCATGCCAATCTTTATAAGTAACAACCATCTTCTGGATGATTTTCTTAATGTTATTATTGGCAGCTTCGACGACTCCGTTCATCTTTGGCCTATAGGGAGATGAATTATGATGGATAATCTTGAATTCTTCACAAAGTTCCGTCATCATCTTATTATTTAAATTCGATCCGTTGTCAGTGATAATCCTGCTTGGCACACCATATCAACAAATAGGATTATGCTTGATAAAGTGTGTAGTGGAAAGGAGATAACATGATCTTATAAGAGAAAAGCCGAATGGCGAAAAGAAATGGATTGGTTGGTATTTTTTTACCATGAAAAGGATTTTTTATCTACTTAGCACTTTTTATACATTTTCTAAGAAAAAAGAAGTTTTAGTTTTAAATGCGATTATGCAGAAAATGGGAAGAAAACATCTGAGGGAGACTAACCTATATCTAATATAATGTTATAATACAATGAGGGATCCTGTCTAGGTTAGCATGCCAAATAAAGTCTAGCAAACTATCCTATAGGGAACATGCACTGAGAGCGAAGTCGTGATCTCAATTTCTAAATTGAGTGACTCATCGATCAACAAGGAATAAAGGAAAGTGATAAAATCCTATAGGGAGCATGTACTGAGAGCGAATTCGTGATCTCAATTTCTAAATTAAGTGACTCATCGATCAACAAGAAAGGAAACAAACACAAGCACAACACATATAAGAAATGAAGTGCGGAATGCCTGCTACAGGTCTTTAAATAGCGTCTTCGAGCGCACGCTCTTTATTTCCTACTTCTCATGATATCTAGAAAGATATAAAATGTGGGAAAATAAATTGGAAGCAGTATAATACCAAACGAACGATAACGTCCTCAAAAAGGGCAACCAAAGTAAAGAAACCCGAGATACTTCACGCGAGCTGGCATTAACAAACAAAAAGTCAGAGATCGAATATTTGGAATAGGTGTTGAAGCTTCATCGATGTAAAAATAAATCACAATTGGAATCCAAACACATCCGCATATCAAACCTTGAACCTGCATGAGACTCAACTCCACATGCAAAGGTGAATCACAAGTTTCAAGTAATCAAAAAAAAAGATTAGGAATAAATTTCCTAAAATCAAATAAAAAGCCTAAAGATTTTTTTAATTAATTTTGTAGTTCATTATCTAAAAAAATAAAGAAAAATTTCTAAATTTTACATATATATTTTATTTATTAGTTCCTAAAATCACCAAAGAAAAAAAAAGGAAATCTAAGGAAAACTCCAAAATTCTAAACAGGAGGGGTGAGAATCAGAATCAGGGGTACAAATCAGAATCTTAGAAATGAACTAAATCATGTTCACATTCCATACATTGGGCTTAACCCAGAGGTGCGTATAGAAATATGCTAAGGCCCATTCTCCATTTTTGCATTGAACCCAAACAAACAAATAATTTGATTTAATTGTTGACAACATTATTCCAAGTAAAATTAAAAAAAATAAATTAAAGGGGAAGAAATGTGAAACGCAAATGTTTGGTTCAGTTCTAGGTTAGACTCTTCATCTTTCTCAAAGCACGCTCTCTTCTCAAGTTCATTCGCCTTCCGCCGCCATGAACGAAATCATCGTCACCTCATCTTCGACAAAACCTCGCCGATCTCCATCTTGCCTCTGCGACTAACCTCATCATTTCAACCTGCTTATAGCATTCGTTCAACATTCTTTTTCTCTTTAATTCACAACTCCTCTGTCTCATCCATGATTCAACTCTCTTCGTCGAGCTCTGTCTCATCTTCTTCTCGAACATTATCATCATCGCCGCTCACCTCCGTTCTTACTTTCACAGATTCAACCTTACCGTTTTTCCAATTTTTATCCCGTATGTTTCAGACTATAAAAATAAAGCAAAAATCGCAAGGGAACGAGATACGTACCGACTGGAGTACCACCAGCTATTTTCGAATTGATGAAAATGATAAGAGAATCAGAGAAGCTTCAATTCAGGTAATGCACATGGTCACCTTCTCTCTTCGATTTGCATATCCCTGCCTTCTTATTTATATTCACTGTGTGAATTTCTGCAGAACCGTTGTCGTTGAACTCGTGTGTTGTTGTTGTTCTTGAGAACTCAGTGATATGTTGATGTTGATTGCATATCGAAGATGATGAATCCATTGCAGAGGCTGTGTTGATGATGATTAAATATTCTGGAAATAGTTACAAAGAAAAATGAATATCCAAGACTCTACGTGATATAGATGATGAAGTGTAGAGGAATTCGAATATGATGATCCAAGCGACATCGCGAAAAAAAAACTTTGAGAGGATTGAAATTGGTGGTTGAAGGTTGTGATTTGGTTAATGAAGAACCTTGAAGAGAGATTACAGAATGAAGGGAACGATGGAGGATGGGGAGTGAAGGTTTTGATTGTTGAAGAAGTTAAACTCAGTCGAAACTTGCAGAGATCTTTTCAGATTTTTTTTTGGTGAGTTTTTTTTGGTTTTATATTTCTTTTATTTCTATTAGGAGTCAATCCCTCCCCCCAATTCTGTTATACTTGCTGCAAGTTTGTTAGAGGTAACGAGATCTCAACCCTTGGCGTTTAAATTTCGGTTATAGATTGATGGATGAGATTCAAACTGATAGGAGTTAGTTTTTAGTTAGTCATTCTGTTAGGAATTCTGTTATTTGTTATTGGCTACAATCTCTGAACCTGTTTCTCCCCATTCTGTTTTCTGTTATATCCTATTGAGATGTTTGTTAGGAAGTTTGTTAACTGTTAGCAGTTGGCAGTTAGGGATTATGGAATCTGTTAGAGAGTTTTTTGTGAAGTTTATGTTTTTGAAACTTATATTTCTGTTAGTTGGTTAAGTTCTGTTAACTTTTTTGTTTGAACTGTTATGAAAGTTAGTTTAAAAAAAATTGTTACGGCTTGATAGTCTTAAGAGTTAGTTAAGCTAAAGTGAGGTAGTTAGTTAAGGTTTTGGAATAATATTTGTTTGTTTTATTTAGTTATTTTCTGTTACAGTCAGTCAATCGGTTCGAAAACAATTAAGAGGTTCGGTTAGTATTGACAACTGATTTCTGATTATGCAGGGTCCGATTTGGATTTTATTTGGTTATTTGATACAGACTACTCAAAGAAGTGCAGGGTTGAAGTGTTCAGTTCTGGTTTAGACTAATGAGGTGCATTGAATGAGCAGGGGATTATGGCTTGAAGATAAAAAGGTTCGGCCATGGCCTGAAAGGAATTAGAGATTGGTTCAAGCATGAAGTTTAGACATTAGGATGAAGTTTTATGTATTTATTTTGTAACTCTTGATGTAAGTTGAATTTGTGATGATAATGAAGTGGAATTCGGTACATGCACTTGAAATTCCTCTTTGTAATGGTTCATGATATAGATGGCCATGTAACATTTCGAAGATTCAATAAAACTTAGTAATCAAAGTGTCCTCTTTCTTTCATATTGAATTTGTTCTTTTTGATCTTGACATGGCATTGATGGAATGATGATGTAATGAAGTTTGACGCATGGTGTGGAATCCTTTGATTTTAAATGATAATTTCCACAAATTCAAATAGTCTTTTTTCCAAAAGCAACTTTAAATCCCGAACTTCTTTTCTTTTGAACTTTGAATAGATCATGGTATGCAAAGTCTCCCTTTTTACTATTTGCCATTTGAATGGACCAAGTGATACCAAATTGATTCATCATGTCTTAAAGTGTCTTCATGTATTTGAATGATCCTTGTATCTGTTGGCTCCTAAATTCGACACCCTTGTTTTTATTAGTATCAGCCATTAAAGCTGAAGGATGTTTTCGACCAGTTGGGTCTGTCGAAATGCCCATCAGAAGATGGCAATGTACTTAGAGGATTTCTTCCAAGGGAGAATTTCGTTGCCTTCGACGTCGAAGGTGTGGCTCGTCGAAGATGCTTCTCGACGAAGGTGTTCGATTGTTCAGAGTGGAACGGTTTGAAATTCAAGCGTTTGGAGGGAAAACGGTTCCCAGCGGTTACCAAGTGCAACGTGCAAAGATCTGGAGCGTCGAACGCTGAGAACGTGCCCAGTGGAGTCATCTCGAAGCAGTGTAACTGCCCGACGGTTACTTGGGATGTTTAGTATAAATAGTAGTAGTTCACGCAGTTTTTCGCGTGTGTTCACAATTATATACAAGTCACTCATATAGATTTGAGTACCCAGCGTGTGAGAAAGAATTGTTGAGAATGTATGTGTAAAACACAACTTTTATTAATCAAAGTCATTTATTTTCCAGAAACTTTACTGGCTTTCTCCTTTACTTTTCTTGTCGAAAACCTTTATTTCAAGCCTTCCTTTATTTTATCAAGTTCTCTTCTTCATGCAATTTACATAAAGCTTCTTTATTTTCTTGTCATTTAACCATTGTCAAACTTAATCAAAACCCCAAAATCAACCATGTCTTAGGATCAATCTGATCGATCCTGCGAGTAACCAAATAAGTAACCATTTGGAAGATCAGCGGTTGTTTACCAACTCCCACGGTAAACAAATTGGCACACCTGGTGGAACTGTGTGTTGATTTTTGAAGTTTAACCTTTTTAAACATAGTCTCATCTTTTTCGAGAAGTATTGCATGTTATTGAGAAGTGGTAGAATATACACTAACAATACCAATACTGCCAGAAGAAGAGAAGCGATGGCGAATCCGCCAAGCAATAACGAAATCCCACAAACGAATGTGGGATCAACGGTTATCCCAACCGTAAGTGAAGCGATAACCGCTAGTTCAACACCAGCAGTAACGGTCACAACAACGGGGCCATTACCTCCGTTCACAGGCCCCAGAGTGCCTTTGGGAACTCCCCCACCAAGGGGAAATTTAGGCACGAGGCCTTATGTTCCCCCGGGATTTATGACAGGTGGTCATAATCGAGAACCACTCTATGGCATGCCAACTTCTGACTTGGCTAGCCTGACGAACGCTGCGTCCACTTTTTCAGACCCTTTAGTGAGTGCCTCTTCGCCGCTCCAAGGTTCTGGAGTAGGTATGGCGAATAGAAATAGGACCCAACTCTTAGGAGGAACGTCCCAAGTAGCACATGGCCTTACAAATGCCTCGACAGCAGTCTTGAGGCAACAAATGGACGAAAGCAACCATGATATGGTTCAAATGTTGGCACAAACTTTAAGCACAGTGCTGAACCCTCTAATACAAAACACTACCCAATCGAATCAGCAGATGACAGTGCAAATGACGCGTTTGGCTGATTTCTTTGGAGTACCCCAACCTATTCGACAGCCCCAAAGGGCGTAAATAAGGGGAAACCAAGGTATACTCTTAGAGGAAGAAACCACTATCAACCAAGTCCAACAGCCTGTCGAAGAAAACCTTAGGGCACGATTGGAGCAGCCTGTCGAAGAACCTAGGGTAATAACCCCAGAGGTAAGGTTAGTTAACAGAAACCAAAATGCTGACGAAGTAGTTCAACATATCCAATACCAAAATATGGGTTTGGAAAATAATCTGGCAGCCATGATCGAAAGAATCATGACTCAAAATGGGATGAACATGGGCTTTCGAAGGCCCAACTTTACATCCCCATTGTCAGAATACGTGTTACAAACAGACTTACCTCCTAGATGTAAAGTCCCTAAGTTCACTAAATTCTCCGGGGACACGACATAATCTACTGTCGAACATGTGGCGAGATACTTGATCGAAGCAGGAGATATTTCAAACAACGAAAACCTGAGGATTAAGTACTTCCCAAGTTCTTTAACAAAGAACGCTTTTACTTGGTTTACAACTCTTCCCCCCAATTCGATCCATCATTGGACCCAGTTGGAGAGATTGTTCCATGAGCAATTCTACATGGGGCAAACCAAGATAAGCCTGAAAGAATTGGCCAGTGTAAAGAGACGTTTCACTGAACCTATAGACGAATATCTAAATAGGTTTAGGTTGCTCAAAGCAAGATGTTTTACACAAGTTCCAGAACATGAGTTAGTCGAAATAGCCGCAGGCGGCTTAGATTATTCCATTAGGAAGAAGTTAGACACTCAATACCTGAGAGATATGGCCCAACTAGCCGATAGAGTTCGACAGGTAGAACGCCTCAAAGCTGAAAAAGCAAAGGCAACGAAAACTCATAAGAGAGAGAGGATATCGTATGTTGAGATGGATGACGAAGATCCAGAAACCTTCGACGAAACTATAACTGTCGAAGAAGGAGAAGTCGATTTAGCGGAACTAAAACAAGGGCCACCATACTCTTGCAAACTGTTAGTCCCCTCAAGTGGGAAAAATCCCACTGGTCCAGAAAGGACCAACGATAGGTTCCCCAAAAAGACTTATAGTTTTGATATTACAAAATGTGATGAGATCTTTGACTTGCTTGTAAAAGATGGCCAAATGATAATACCCCCAGGGGTAAAAGTGCCTCCTCTTGATCAAAGAAAGAAGAGAGGCTTTTGTAAATATCATAATTTTCTGGGCCATAAAACGTCTCAATGTTTTCTTTTCAGGAATCTTGTGCAAGACGCTATCGAAGAAGGGAGGTTGAAGTTTGCTGACAAGACCCCCATGACTGTGGACTCTAACCCGTTGCAGGCTGAAGCCCATTATGCTGAAACTTCAGAGGTGAACATGATAGAGGCATCCAGAAGCCAGTCGAAGAGGCCAGGAATCACAATGGTCGAAGTCTCAAAGGACCATGTCAACATGCCAATCTTTGGCAGTTTTTCTAGGAATCTATCCAGAAAGACAATTGAAGCGGTTCAGAAAGCGGTCGAAAGCCCAAAGCTGGAGACAGTTGGAGCCCAAAAATCTGGAACAAAACCCAGTTCTCACTTGGCCGCAGTTCAAGGCCAGACAGAGGGCTTGGAGATTCAAATGAAGCAGTTGACTCTTGCCAACAAAGATACCATGAATGTCAACATGGTCGAAGTCTCTGAACCAAAAGCATCAGAGGAGGCCATGAGGCAAGAACAAGCTAACAAAACTGCTTTCCCTCGGGAAAATGAAAATTTGGCAGATTTTCTGCAAAGATGCCAGAAAAAGAAGTCAGAAGTGATGCTGTGTCCCAGATGCAGTTCGATCTTTGACAAAAAAGCTGCTGAACATATTCAAGGTGTAAGAGCAGCAAATAAAAGAAGGGAAAGTGTTGATCTTCGACATGATCCCAGAAGAGCCTCCCAAAGAGGTTCAAACCAAGAAAAGAGGCCACTGACTTTCAGGCCTCCGACTAATGTGCCAGTAGATACATGGTACAAAACATCTGGTCGAAAGAGGCCAAGCGAGGAAAGATGGCACTCCTTCGATGTGCCAAGAGGTTCATCTTTAACACATAAGAAAGAGCCTCAGGTTGCTGCCCCTAAAGCGACACAGGTGTCAAGCAACTACAAAGGGAAAAATCCCATGTCTCGATCTCAATGGAGGAGATACCAGAGGCGACGAAAAGCTGAGAGGGAGGCTGCTGATGAACCAAAGGCAGAAACCAGTTCAAATGTTCCTCAAAGAAAGCAAAGGAAACCTCTGGAAAGAGAACCAGTAACCAATAGGCTAGTTTGGCCTAACCAAGGTGAAGTTGATGACGAAGATGGTTCTGAGTCTGATGACACTTTGGACATCATGGTGAATATAGTCTCAGTGCTGCCCAGAGAGTTCAACCGCCAGGTGGAGGTCGAAACAAGTGATTGGGAAGTGGAGCAAGAAATGGCCAAACATAGGCCAGTGTGCTATTTCGTCATGGATAATGGCGCTACTGAAGAGCAAAATGGGTTCTTCGAACCACCTACAGAGGCGATGAAAAATCACCTCAAGCCTTTATTTATAAGGGCTAAACTCGAAGAAATCACAGTAAATAAAATCTTGGTGGATTGTGGGGCAACCATCAACATTATTCCTCACTTTATGCTAAGGAAAATAGGCAAAAGTGATGAGAACATCAAGCCTTACAACATGGTCCTGTCGAACTATGAAGGCGGCATAGGGACCACTATGGGAGTGATCCAACTGGATATCAAGGTGGGATCTATCCTTCGACCAACTATGTTTATGGTCATATCGGCCAAACCTAACTATAATCTTTTGTTGGGCCGTGAATGGATTCATGGTGTTGGAGTTGTACCATCATCAATGCACCAGAGGTTGCTGCTATGGCGTCCTGATGGGATGGTCGAAAACATAGAAGCGGACCAAAGCTATTACCTGGGCGAAGTGAATCACCTAGGGCTGGCAGACTTCGACAAGAACTTGGCTCACATAGGGCCATGTCCAACACCTGACTTCGACTTGGCGCCAGCGCCAAATACTTTTTGTTCCCTATACCTGCACCCTGAGCATGGTTTTCAATGGGACAGAGAAGACTTGTCCCACATAGACTTCAGTGGGTTAACTGACATCCAACCAACTGGTTGGGGAAGTGAATTCAGTGATAATGACTGAGTCACAATCATTGAAGCGAATTTCGGCTTACGTAGCCGAAACAAAGATGATAACGGCTCTCGAAGCCGAAGTAAAATACATGGCCACACATGCCAATGATCAACAGTTATCTTCTACAGGTCCTGGAAAGGACTTCGATCCAGAACCTCCTGATATCATGCCAGAAGGGATGCAGGAACAGAGGCTCGACGCCATCTATGACGATGAGCCTTTGGGCTTCGAAAAGGACCCCTTGGCGAACAACATTAAAATGTTAGCGCAGGATCCTTTAGAAGAAATCAACTTGGGCGAGGGGTCAGAGAAAAAGCCAACTTACATCAGCGCAAAAATTGACCCAGAACTCAGGTTGGAAGTAATCCATTTGTTGAAGGAGTTCAAGGATTGTTTTGCATGGGATTACGACGAAATGCCTGGTCTCGACAGAGGATTGGTAGAACTTCAGTTGCCAATCAAACCTGGGAAGAAGCCAATCAAGCAAAGTCCAAGACGCTTCGCTCCAGAAATACTGTCGAAGATCAAAACGGAAGTCAAAAGACTGCTGAAGTGCAAATTCATACGCGTTACGAGGTACGTCGAATGGATTGCAAACATTGTGCCAGTAATTAAGAAAAATGGTACATTGAGGGTGTGCATAGATTTCAGAGATTTGAATGCTGCTACACCCAAAGATGAATATCATATGCCTGTGGCGGAAATGCTAGTCGATTCTGCCGCTGGCTATGAATACCTGAGTATGCTCGATGGTTATTCAGGATATAATCAAATATTCATTGCTGAAGAGGATGTGTCGAAAACAGCTTTTCGATGCCCTGGGGCTTTAGGCACTTACGAATGGGTAGTGATGCCTTTTGGCTTAAAGAACGCTGGGGCAACATACCAGCGAGCAATGAATTCTATCTTCCATGATTTTATTAACACCTTTATGCAAGTATATATTGATGACATTGTTATAAAATCTGTTTCCAGGAAGAACCATATAGACCACCTTCGACAATCATTCGAAAGAATGAGAGAACATGGTCTCAAGATGAACCATTTGAAGTGTGCATTCTGTGTGAAAGCTGGAGATTTCTTGGGCTTCGTTGTCCACAAGAAAGGAATCGAAATCAACCAGAACAAGACGAAGGCAATTCTGGAAGCGAAAGCACCATCGAATAAAAAGGAACTGCAATCTCTGTTAGGCAAGATAAATTTCTTAAGGAGATTCATATCTAACCTAAGTGGGAAAGCTCAAGCCTTTTCACCCTTGCTTCGACTGAACAAAGAGGGATTCAAATGGGGGCAGGAGCAGCAAGAAGCCTTCGACAAGATCAAAGGGTACCTCACAAAGCCACCTATTTTGGTGCCTCCTTGTAGCAACAGGAGTATGAGATTGTACATATCTGCGTCCGACAAAACTTTGGGAAGCATGTTAGCCCAAGAAGATGAAAATGGAGTCGAAAGACCCATTTACTATCTTAGTAGAGTTTTGAACGATGCAGAAACTAGATATAGTGAAGTTGAAAAATTGTGTCTATGTCTGTATTTCTCTTGTACAAAGCTCAAGCAATATATAAAACCAGTTGATGTGTATGTTTCGTCTCATTTTGATGTTTTCAAGTACATGTTGTCGAAACCCATCTTGCACAGTCGAATTGGCAAATGGGCACTAGCATTAACTGAATACTCCTTGACCTTTATGCCTCTTAAGGAAGTAAAAGGACAAGTGGTTGCAGACTTTATAGTCGACCACTCAATTCAAGTTGAAAGTATTAATTATGTGGAGATAGAACCTTGTAAATTCTACTTCGATGGTTCCAGCCATAAAGATGGAACAGGAGTAGGAGTCTTGATTATTTCTCCAGAAAAAATTCCAACAACATTCAAGTACAAGATATCAGGTTCTTGTTCGAACAATGAGGCTGAGTATGAAGCTCTAATAACTGGCCTTGAGATATTGTTGGAATTGGGGGCAACTCGAGTCGAAATAATGGGAGACTCAGAGTTAGTCATTAAGCAAGTCACAAAAGAATATAAATGCATAAGAGAAAATCTCATTATGTACTTTGTGATAGCAAATCGTTTATTGAAAAAATTTGAAATGGTCAATATTCGACACATACCCAGATTGGAAAATCAAATAGCCAATGATTTGGCACAAATTGCATCTGGGTACAAAATTTCAGAAGCGAGATTACAAAGAGCAATCGAAGTTCGAGAAAAGATAAAAGCAACCCGTTTGTCACCAACAAACTTGGAATCGACAAGACTAGGGTATGCTGATCAGACTAACTTCGAAATTTCGTTCATAGACAATTTTTCAGAGCAAGATTGGAGGAAACCCATTGTGGATTATCTTCAAAATCCAGTAGCTTTGACAGAACGAAAAACAAAGTATAGGGCGTTGAGTTACGTACTCATGGGTAATGAGTTATTTAAAAAGACGCCTGAAGGGGTATTGCTAAAATGCTTAAGTGAAACTGAAGCATACATAGCCCTTTCGACTATGCACGCTGGAGCATGTGGGGCTCACCAAGTAGGCCATAAGATGAAATGGTTGTTGTTTCGACAAGGACTATACTGGACCACCATGTTGAAAGATTGTGTCGAGTTTGCCAAGGGTTGTCAAGAATGTCAAGTCCATACAGGCATCCAGCATGTACCAGCAAGCGAACTTCACTCGATAGTGAAACCTTGGCCCTTTAGAGGATGGACGTTGGACCTTATTGGAGAGATTCGACCAGCATCATCAAAGAGCCAGAAGTATATATTGGTAGGCATTGATTATTTTACTAAGTGGATCGAAGCTATTCCTTTAGTCAATGTAGACCAAGAAAATGTCATTGAATTTATTCAAAAGAACATTATCTTTAGATATGGAATCCCTGAGACTATAACTACTGATCAAGGATCAGTCTTCACCGATCGAAAGATGCAGGAATTCGCTCAGGAAATAGGCTTCAAACTCCTAACATCAACGCCTTATTATGCACAGGCAAACGGTCAAGTTGAAGCAGCGAACAAAGTAGTGATTGGCTTGATAAAAAAACATGTTGGGAAGAAGCCAAAAAATTGGCATAAGACGTTAGACAAGATTTTGTGGGCCTGTCGAACGTCCCCAAAAGAAGCCATAGGCACAACACCATATAGGCTAACTTTTGGTCATGACGTAGTGTTGCCAGCAGAAATTTGTCTTCAATCTGCAAGGGTTCAGAGACACCATGATATTCCATCTAAAGTTTATTGGGATATGATGTTAGACGAACTAGTAGATTTAGACGAAGAAAGATTGCGCGCTCTTGACCTACTAAGGCTTCAGAAGAAAAGAGTAGAAGACTCTTATAATAAAAAAGTGAAACCTAAGGCATTCTCGCCTGGAGAATTAGTTTGGAAGGTGATTCTTCCCATGGATCAAAGGGATCGAAACATCGGAAAATGGTCACCCAAATGGGAAGGACCATTCAGAATCATCCAGACTTTTTCTGGTGGAGCTTATGAAGTCGAAGAGTTAGGCGACGATAAAAGGCTCTTGAGAGTAAATGGCAAATATTTGAAAAAGTATAAACCTATGCTCCAAGAGATAAAAATAAATAACAAGTAACGACTAAATTAACCATAAATAAGCCAAAATGGAAAATTTTATAAATTAGCCAAAATGGCAATATTGTCAAATACACATTACAATACATGGTTAAAGGGCTGAGTCAATCAGAAGGGGATGGAATCCTTGAGTCGAAGGTATTTAGCTTGCTGCAACTCCAATCTTTTGTTGCACAAGGCATTCGCCTGGGCAAGCTTGGCAATTTGATCGTCGAAGGCTTGAGCTTTCTCAGCAAATTCTAGGCCTTGTGTGATTTCAGCTTGACTTTCGGTGTCTGGAACAGTCGAGAGAAGTTCCTCCTTGCGCTTAGTATTGGCATTCATCTTGGCCTCTAGCTCTTCGATTTGCGCCTTTATGGAAGCATTCTCTCGATCTATGGCATCAATTTCTTCCTGCTTAGACGCCTTTTGCTTCGATAACTCTGCAATTCGAGAAGTCGTCTCTGCTACAGCAGTCCATGCAGAAGAACTTTTGCCATATAACACTTCAAGCTGGCTGTTGAAGCCCCTTTGTCGCTGATAGTCTGCTGAGACTTGATCAATAATGGAGTGTAACTCCATGATAAAGCCTGAAACCTCCGGAGGCACAGCTAGCAAGTCTACGACATTCAAAACAGCCCCCAAATACGATGGAGCAGTAGGGTCCCCCTCCAAAGCTTTCATCAAATCCTTCTTGAAGAACTGAGCCTTAACCTTCGTCAAAGCCTCATCGAGAGGAGAAGTTTCAGTGGACTTCCCCGACTGAGTAGAAGCCTCCTGACTAATATAAGACGAACTTCCCTTGCTCCCGATAATGGCATTCAGATAGCCAACAGGATCAGTTTGCTTCAAGAGTTCTAAGTCTTCTTTTGACCTATGCTTTGTTGAGGGTATAACCTTTGCAGCAGCATTGTCTTGGGGTTGAGGCTGTTGAGTAGCATTTGCCTCGACTTGACTCTCTTCGACTTGAACTTCAGCAGTACCAGCGTCACCATGATCCCCTTCGCCAGCGTCAACGTGATCCCCTTCGTCATGATGTCCCTCCGACAGATCAACCACTTGAATCTCTTTTGGTTGTTGCTCTTCTGTTTTTGGATCTTCTGTTTGTTGTTCTTCTGTCTCAGCATTGGCTTCATTTGTTTCAGCATTGGCTTCATCGTTCGCCAAGTCTTTCTCTTGTGGCCTACTGAGTTCAGCAGAGTCCAATGTTTCAGAAGTCCTTGGCACTGAGCTTTCAGTGGTTTCCTGGAAAAAGCAGAAGAAGAATCTTCTAAGTTAGGAAGGGACATAATCGAACGTGGGTATCGACACCTAAGTTAAAAAAGGGTCAAAGAAATTACCTGCAGAGGAACTTCAGCCCCAGGGCTGGAATTGTCGCTTTCGACAGGTTTATTGAGAAGAATATTTAGTTCCTCCTCCGTTGGCTCTTCAATAATTACTGGAGGTGGCCTGGGCTTTCTCCCAGCAACCTTTATTCTGATTGTTCGAGTCTCAGGAGAAGGAACGTCCTTCTTCAGCTTTCGCCTTTTAAGAGGAGCAGGGGGAGAATCGTCTTCTTCGTCACTCCCAGATTCGACCGTCAGTGCTGGTCGTTTCTTGGGTGAAGGTGCCTAAAAACCAATTGGAGTTCGATTTAGAAGCTACATCGAAAGTCAGAATGTTAAAGCCAGAAGAAAATAATAAAAGTCTGGTTACCGGTGCAGAAGGCTTTTTCGAAGGACCTTCCCCCTGATGGCTTGTTGTAGTATTCGCCGGCGCTATAGTCTTCGCCGGTGGTGGAGGTTTTGTCAAGGGACCTCCTCCCTGATGGACTTCTACAGCTTTCTTGGCTGCAGGCTTTCGAACAACTGAAAGAAGACAAAATAATTAACAGGCTGCCAGTCGAAAGAGAAAGACAAAATAATTTGGAAGAATGAACTTACATTTCTTTATTTTGTCCAAAACAAGAACAAAAGACTTCTGAAGTTCGTCTACGAAGTCCTTCTCGTCGAAGAACTCTTCAGCGTAGTAACTTTTCCACCACTCTTCGAAGGATGGTGAGCAGAGAAAGTTAAGCTAATAGTCAAACAACGAAAGAACAGTTCGACCAGCATACCTGCCGATATGCTTAGTGGCAGCGTCTTCAGTGTAGTCGTTGCAAAAGTATAACATAGACTTCTCCCTGGGAAAAATAGGAGAAGGAAGTGTTTGAATGATACCAAACTGGCGAGAAACCAAGTTTGGTTGATACGCGATCAGGCTCAAGTGAGTCTTGGAGCTCTTGAATCGCAGGGGCATTATTCTTGGTGTGAGAAATGCTTCCCACACTGTTGTATGTTCTTCGACCTGAGGACCACTTGACGACTTAGGATGGGGCCTCGTGAACCACTCTGGACCAACCTTTCGTCGAGCAAAGGGAGCCATGGTCGAAACAAATTCTTTCCTTTTTGCAAACATCAAGACGAAGTTTGTAAAAGTTTGTTGAAGCTCCAGCCCATCTTCAGTTGGGGTCAGCAGAGCCAATCTGGTGCCTTCGATGCACCTATTTGCTATCTCCGGAGCCTGCTCATTTATTTGAGTCTTATGAGGTAAGAAAGACTCGAAGGTGGCATTGAGCCACAGCTGAAGTAGCCAAAAAGGTCCTGCAAGCAGCAGACTGGCTCTGTTCTCGATGATCTTCAAAAGAGTGGCTCCGCTGCTAATCGACTCGTACGGATTCGCCAAAATCAGTTCTGCCAAACAAATATTTTGGCCATGGTGGAGTTGGGTAGCGAGGGTGACCATCTTCTTGGTCACCTGTAAAGACTTTGTGCAGAACACAAAGCGTGACAACCATAAGGCTAGAAACGCGATATGCTCTACATCCGACACAGTGGCCGTCGACTTATCGTGGTAATGGTTGATATATGTGGTGTAGGTTGGTTTTGTGGCAGAGAATCCAATCTGATCCTCCGACATTTCCTCTGGGTCAAAATAGTCCCCAGTGGGTCGAAGGCCAGTGATGGCAGCCACGTCGAACAACGTGGGTGTCAGCATTCCACAGGGAAGGTGGAAGGTGAAATGAGTGTAATCCTAGAAGAGTAAGGAAGCTATCAACATTTCTGGGGAATAGTTGAGACCCGTTTTCGACAACATAACCAGGTCGAATATCCCCAGGTCTTTCCAGATCGAAGCCTGGCTTTTCTCCATTTTTTCCAGCCAAGCACTGTAGTCAGGAGTGAGGCTAGGGCTAGACCTGAAAGCCCTAACACCCCTATTGAAGAAGCGAAGATCGATTTTCTCCTTAGCGGGATCTTCGTTATCCTCTGCATCTTTCTTAGAGCATCCAACAGGTTTGAGATTTTCGAGCACTGGAAAGAAGCTTTTGATCTTCATGGCTTCAGCGATGCTTGGGTTAAGCGGGCCAGACATGGCGAAGATTTGGTTGGAGTATCCAACCGGAATCATGAGTTGGCGTGAATAAGCGTCACATTCAGCAATGTCTAGGGGCTCAGGGACCCTTCGTTGGCCTGTAGGAGTAACTACGGGAGAAGTGGAGAAAATCTTGGGTTTAGCATTTCCGGAGGGGATGTTAGAACCAGGAGCGGTGGAAGAACCGGACGCCATTGTTGATGATAAGGTTGAAGATGAAGTGAAGAACAAAGTTGTTTGCAAAGTTTGCAGAGAGTTTGTGTTCAAAGAAGTTTGAAGGCAAGGTAGCGTGAAAAAGTCCCACAATGGGTACTTGGCGCTATTTATAGTAGTTGGGGAAATCCTCAAATTCGAGGACATTTAATGCCATTTAATGTTGTAGAAGGTAGTGGGACACGTGGCGTCCCCCTGTTGACATAGCCGTTATGCAGAAATGAAAGGGTGCAGCGTGCGCCCTCGTTTTTGGGAATTGTCATGATGACAATTTGTGAAAAGACATTTGGCACGCTGCACGCCGTACTGAGGTGACATCTTAGGTACGGATGAAATGATGGCTTTTCCTTGGGATTGTCAGTGGTTGGTAGAAGACAAAAAGTGCACAATTTAATTTGTGACTAAGAATGAAAAGACAGGTGTCGAATGGAATTTCAAAGAATGCCTTTTTCTTTTCAGAGTCGAAATAAGGCATTCTTGGGGGGAAATTTGTTGGCTCCTAAATTCGACACCCTTGTTTTTATTAGTATCAGCCATTAAAGCTGAAGGATGTTTTCGACCAACTGGGTCTGTCGAAATGCCCATCAGAAGATGGCAATGTACTTAGAGGATTTCTTCCAAGGGAGAATTTGGTTTCCTTTGACGTCGAAGGTGTGGCTCGTCGAAGATGCTTCTCGACGAAGGTGTTCGATTGTTCAGAGTGGAACGGTTTGAAATTCAAGCGTTTGGAGGGAAAACGGTTCCCAGCGGTTACCAAGTGCAACGTGCAAAGATCTGGAGCGTCGAACGCTGAGAACGTGCCAAGTGGAGTCATCTCGAAGCAGTGTAACTGCCCGACGGTTACTTGGGATGTTTAGTATAAATAGTAGTAGTTCACGCAGTTTTTCGCGTGTGTTCACAATTATATACAAGTCACTCATATAGATTCGAGTACCCAGCGTGTGAGAAAGAATTGTTGAGAATGTATGTGTGAAACACCACTTTTATTAATCAAAGTCATTTATTTTCCAGAAACTTTACTGGCTTTCTCCTTTACTTTTCCTGTCGAAAACCTTTATTTCAAGCCTTCCTTTATTTTATCAAGTTCTCTTCTTCATGCAATTTACATAAAGCTTCTTTATTTTCTTGTCATTTAACCATTGTCAAACTTAATCAAAACCCCAAAATCAACCATGTCTTAGGATCAATCTGATCGATCCTGCGAGTAACCAAATAAGTAACCATTTGGAAGATCAGCGGTTGTTTACCAACTCCCACGGTAAACAGTATCCTTATCAAGATTGGTATGTAAACCCTAATTCTTCACACGATACTTTAGGTTTTAATCTCAAGTAAGTTGGAATGAAGTCCCAAAGAAGGCCTGTCTCACAAGTAAATCACGTGTTCAGATGAATAGATTTGCATCAATTATCTGCACCCCTAACTTGTAAGGTGAATCCACATGAAACTATCTTCTTCTCTTGCATAGAGCCATGTCCTCGTTTCTTGTGATTCAAGTAATGAATACCTTACTACTTGACAAAAACATATCAAATGAAACCCTGGTTATCCATGGATGATATTCTCTGATGATAGTCATGTCTGATGATCCCAACCTCACAAAGAAACCCCTCCTGAATGGTATATGATTCATGGAAATAAACCATGATAAAAGGATGATGATGAAAAAAAAGGAGGGTGCTTGTAGAACCTCCATTCTAGGATTCATGGTCTCTAGAATAACCGGTATTATAAGAAACCATAGCCATCTCATGTGATGGAGAAAAGAAAAAAATATTGAGTATGGTGAGGGATCTTAGGGGGGAAAATTTGGGTATAACACCAGAGAGACACTATGAAGCTTGGACCTGACCAGATAATAGTACAACTTGCTAAAAACCATGAAACATGGACCCGACCAGATAATAGTTACCACTTCAAAGTTACTGCAACGCCTGAACTTGACCAGATAATAGTTGACTTCCTTATCCCCAACAAGTTGTTGAAGCCTGGATCCGACAAGATAATAATTTAATTCCAAGAAATTTTCTGCAAAGCCTGGATTCGACAAGATAGCAGTTGACTATTTCATCCTCAGTAAAGTGTGAATCCTGGATCCGACCAGATAACAACTAACATTCAAGAGAAATTCCCCAGCGGAAGCGTCCTTTCAACAAAGTTTAGAGATATGTATACTCTCCATCCCCAGCGGTAATCCGAGAGTCAACTTCCCAAAACTCCTCAGCAATAGTCAGGGAATTATTTTCCCAGACAAAAACATACATCTCACATTCATACATCATAGCATGTACATATAAGATGCATTTAGCATAATACCACCTCTAGTGAACATCCTGCATACATCTACATTTTACTAATTCTTTTCTCACAGGTAAAACATCAAGTTTTAGTATGAACCAACAAGAGATTTGTACTGATATTTCTTCCAGTGTTTAGCACCATTCCTCCAAATGGCATCTATAAGCCCATTCACAATTCATCTTCGAGTGCAAATTTCTAGGCACTCTAGTGTTCAATCATCTTCCACCTTCAAGTCACGAATGACGGATCCGCCAATCTAACTCTTCAGGTTTAAGAAGATTGAACAGGGGAAACTGTTGTACCCTAAAATTTCCCTCTCATTTATCAAGTAATTTCTCACAAGATCTCCTTTGGCTCAAGACTAAACAAGGGTTGATCAGCTCAAGACACCTCCTTAATCACTGATGACTGAAAATTAGGGTTTGAGATTGCACAAGGACAAATGAACTTTTAATGTCTCATATGACTTTCATGGATCATTTTGTACTCTCAAGATTTTTCATGTCAAGTTTCAAGTCTTGGATCACATTTTTGCTCAGTCAATTGATCAGTTGACCTAAAAATCAGCTATATTGGGGAAAAAGTCAATTGTGGTCAATTTACAGTCAAACTTCATAATTTTTTATCCATGTCAACATTATGAACTCATATATGTCATTTAATCAAGTTTGGACCACAATTCCTCAAGAATTTTGATCAGATCATCAAAAGGGCAAAATGGTCAAAATTAGGGTTTTGACTGAGAAAGGGCAATTTCTGATTTTTGACCTAGAAAATGGTTAATTAGTTTGAGACATGATCTAAATGTTTCAAATGCATCATTTTGACCTAATGGTATGACTCAAAAACTTCCCTCAAGATCAATTGATTGATAGTTGATTTTTAGTTAACTGATCAAAAGTCAATTGTACCATGAAAACTCAAGCTTTGACTTTTTGGTCAAAATCAAGTGTCAAAGATCACAATTCACCAAAACATGTCAAAATATGAAACATTTTCATCAAGAAATCAAAAAGTCAAGATTTCATTTTGAAAAGTCCAAATTTCCAAACTTAGAAAATTTCTAAGTGTTGAAAACTTCATATTTTTTCACAACTTTGAGCCAATTTTTCACCATGATGCAAGATGATTCAAAGGAAACATTCAACATGAAAGTTGTGGATCTCAATGAGATCTAAAACATTTCTGAACACAACTTCTACTATAAATGTATGGATTTCAAGTTATTAATCCATGAAATCGTGTTCATGAAACTAAAACACTTAGTGAAATTTTGAGCATTTTGGTCAGGATTTTGACCTAACTTATGGGCCAAGTTTCACATAGTTCCAATTGGATTTTGCAAAAGTGATTCAAAGAAGGGTTGTAGAGAACATTACAAGCTTTCCAAAATGTCAAAAAACTCCTTGAGATCATATTTGAGCAAGGAGAATCGAAGGCAAGATGTTAGGGTTTCAAGTTGTTTTACAAGGTAGAATTTGTGATGCACAATGGACCAAATCACATAGCCATGCTGAATAATCTCACTTTGCAGGATCCTAAATTGGAATTCACTCCTTAATTAAATGCTTAAACAACTGATAGAACCATTGTCCAAGCATTTGAACCATTATCCAAGTTGTATTTCCATTTTTGGAAGAAAGTTCACACTTCCATTTTGGAAAAGGGGCTTTAATCACAAAGTCCACTCTCCTTGAGCATTGGACTTGTTATTTCTGCACACACAAACCCTATAAACCAAAATCAAGTATGTCTAAAGTACTAACCACTCTATGCAGCCTTGTACCATGCCTTGGAACAAGATGTTTCAACATTGCTTCAAAAACAAGTAAAGATGCTACAACTTGGGATTTCAAATTCTGGCTTGTTGTAACATACAAGGCCTCTTTCCTATAAATATACAAGTCATTTGCAAGCTTCCACATGTATACTTAAGCCCTCAAACTCCCTAGAACTCAAAATCACACACAAAAACTCCATTGTTGCATAATCTGAACAAAAACTTGAAACTTACATTTCCCTCATGTGTTTCCAAGTCTTTTGGTTCCTAAAGCTTCTAAACATCAATTACAAACCATCCAAATTCCTTTTGCCCAATTGTAACACCTCCATCATCAAGTTCTATTTTCAAAAACAGGGGTCTACAACTTGACTTCTCCAAAACTCCTCAGCCACTTTCAGCTCAAGCCAGGCATCACATTAGCTTCCTAAGAACTTGAGGAAGCTAACCCAATCACTAGAACTCATTGAAAGTTGTTCAAACTCAAAACACGATCTCCATTTGCAAGGTGAGTTTTCTGATTTTTGAACTCCTCATATAGGCATTGTTAGGCTTTCATTTTCAAAGATAAAATGTAGACCTCATCACCACGAAGCTGTACATATCCATAGTTTTCACTTATATGGCTTGAGCTTAGAGAATTTTGGAGTTGAAGTTTCTGAAATTTTTAGGTTTTAAATTAGGGCCATAAAAATTCTCACTCATCTTTGATTTATAGCTTTAGTTATTTATATGGTTGGATTCATGGGAAGAAATACCAAAACTTTCATGTTTGTACTTTCCATTTTTGTTGAAAGATGAACAAGTTACAGGTGCTCTGGATGGCTGAAGGTTGAAGACGAAGTACAGGCCTTGGAAGCATTATATGTTATGTATTTATCATTTCATTTTAATAAACGGATGTATAGCCACCCTAGTGGTAAGGCAGCACACTGGTAACCAAGAGGGCGTGGGTTCGAACCTCAGCGCACTGCCTTTTGTTTATTTTTCACATTTTCCTTCTCTTTTTCCTTTGCAGCGTTGGGCCTCCCCCTTTGGGCTTCCTCTCTTTTTACTGAACATCACCCCCCCTGTTTTCTTATATACACGCAACCCAAACCATTTTTATTTTATTTTCTTATTTCAAAAAATGCCAATGGGCCAGACTTAGTCAAAAACTGTTTTTTTACTTAAAAGCACTCCAAATAAAATCTTCACCCCCCTGACCTTTCTTTTTATATTTTTATTTTTATTTATCTTTTTATTTTTATTATTATTAATATTATCACAATATTTATTTTTATTAATAAAAATCCCAAAAATATTTTATTTATTATTTAGGTAATAATATTTTTATATTTTATTTAATATTTTTATATTATATTTTATGTAAATTAGTTTTTTAATTAGGATTAATTTATAAGCCCTATTTCCTTTTATTTAATTAATACTAGTTCAATATTCAAAACCTTTTTCATAAAAACCTAAAAAAACTTTTCTTTTCTAATTAACTTAATTAATTTTCTTATTTCTTTAGGTTAAATATTTTTCTTCTAGTTTATTTAGGTTAAAACAAAACCTTTCCAAACAAATTCATACTCTTTCCTATTTATTCATGCTTGTACATTATTATTTCAATTCTTGTACATGGTTCAATATGGTTGTAATAGTTAATTATATTTAAATTCTTGCAATCCCCATTTGTAAATATGTATACCCCATCCCCCAAATAATGTAATAGCATAGAATATTTACCTTCTGCAATTTATCGCTTTATATAAATGCTAGTAATTAGGGTTTGTATGGAAAGATAAAATCAATGTTTAGCAAACCCTAATACAAGACAAATCAAGTATGAAAAAGATACACTTGCAAACTTTGCACCTCTAGGGTTAACTCCACTTGTTGCCTTGAGAAATAAATGGTCATAGTACGCATGTAAGACATCTTAGCAAAAAACAAACAAAAATACAAGATCATAGTCCCTCGATGACGCTCCGTACGTTGCCTTACAAATGATCTTAGTCCCTCAAATAAAATGATAAGATATCTTACAACATTCCTATTCATGACTATACGATGACCCATGCTCGTCCCTTTACATCCAAAGATAAGGCTTCTTACCAAATCAATGGTAAGATAACAATATCAAAGGAAAGGAAGAAATGAACTAAGACTTTTGAGTAGGTAGATTGTTCCTAGTTGCTTGCTCATTTTCAAATCAAAACATCCTTGCTATTTTCAAAACAAACACCAACACTTTCAAAAAATCTTTCAAACTTGAAACATTTTCAAAAGATCAACACTTTGTATACGTTCTTACGAACGAGAACTATTACAAAGTTTGCCTAAATGATGGCACCTTTTCAAAATACTTTTAAAAACCACACAAAGCACATTTTAAAACAAAAGCAAGTGATCTAGCAAGCAACTAAGAGCCCATAGATAACTATGGATGAAAAGGGTACTAACAACTTCCCTTTTCATAATCTACCCCCCGAACTCAAGAAACAATCTCAAAGGTCTTTCATGTTCTTTTCAGCCTTTCCTTTTGGATAAAAGAAAAGTCGGTGCCGACTCTTGCTAACCGCAACATTTGCAATAAAACGCAAAACACCCAAGTCAGTTCCCCCACCGTATCACAACCTCTCTTTCGGGTTTTCAACCCACCAGGATACCCATTTTTGCCCAAGTCGCTCTTTCGGTTTTTCAACTTGCCGGGTGTACAATATTTTACATATATCCCTAATTTTTGCCCAAACATATTGGTTTGTCGGGATGCCCTTATTTTGGCTAGGTGTGTCAACCTAGCGGGTCTCTTATGCGTAGTATTTTTTAACTATATCTGTGTTCACAGGATGTGGGAAGTCTTCACCATCCATGGTAGTCAGCATCATGGCACTGCCAAAGAACACTCTCTTGACAACAAATGGGCCTTCGTAGGTGGGAGTCTATTTTCCTCTGGGGTCGCCTTATGGAAGAATGATACACTTTATCACCAACTCACCAGCTTGATATACTCGAGGCTTCATCTTTTTTTTTGAAATCCTTAATCATACGTTTTTGGTATGTCTGACCATGACAAACAGCAGCCAGTCGCTTCTCATCGATCAAGTTCAACTGATCCAATCTTGTCTGAATCCAATCGTCTTCGCCTAGGCCTTCCTCATTCATAATCCTTAGTGAGGGAATATGAACTTCTATTGGCAAAACAGCTTCCATGCCATAGACCAAAGAAAAGGGAGTTGCCCAAGTTAATGTTCTAGCTGAAGTGCGGTAGCCGTGACGAGCAAACAGTAACATCTCATGCCAATCCTTGTATGTTACTACCATCTTCTGCACAATCTTCTTAATGTTTTTGTTGGCCGCTTCGACTGCCCCATTCAATTTAGGTCTATAAGGAGAAGAATTATGATGCCTGATCTTGAACTGAGTGCAAAGTTCGGTAATCATAGCATTGTTGAGGTTAGTCCCATTGTCAGTGATAATCCTTTCAGGGATACCATAGCGGCAGATGAGGTTGTGTTTGATGAATCTGGATACCACGTTCTTTGTGACTGAGGAAAATGAGGCGGCTTCGACCCATTTGGTGAAATAGTAAATAGCGACCAGAATGAAGCGATGTCCATTGGAAGCAGTGGGCTTGATCTCTCCAATCATGTCAATGACCCATATTGCAAATGGCCACGGAGCGGTCATGACGTTCAGAGGGATAGGAGGCACATGGACCTTATCAGCATAGATTTGGCATTTGTGGCAAGTCCTTGAGTGTTGATGGCAATCAACCTTCATTGTTGACCAATAGTAGCCAGCTCTCAGGATCTTCTTGGACATAGTATGTCCACTAGAGTGAGTGCCAAATAGACCATCGTGCATGTCTTCCATAATTTCCCCTGCCTCCTTCTTGTCCATACATCGGAGTAGAGTAGAGTTATGGTTGCGCTTGTATAATATTCTGTTACTTAGGAAAAATTTGGCTGAAAATCTTTGTAAGAACTTTCTGTCATTGATGGATGCTCCTTCAGGGTACTCTTGTGCTTCAAGGTATCTCTTCACCTCATGGTACCATGGCTTTTCTGTATCAGTGTCAAGCTCACAGTAGTGTGCAGGTTCGTCGAATCTCTCAATTGTAATCATACGAGCTTCGTTGTCCCATCTGACCTTGAACATAGAAGACATGGTTGCCAAGGCGTCAACCAACTGATTCTCTTCCCTAGGGAAGTGTGCAAAGGTGATCTCTTCGAAATAGGGAATCAGGTATAGCACAAGTTCCTTCTAAGGGATGAGATTAGGGTGTTTATTATCCTAATCTCCTTTTACTTAGCTAATCACTAGAGCGTAATCCCCAAACACATTCAAATGCTTGATCCTGAAATCAATGGCAGCCTTCAGACCCAAAATGCATGCTTCGTACTCAGCCATATTGTTCGTTCAATCAAAGCATAGTCTGTAAATGAATGGAGTGTGGAAACCTTCAGGGGAGATGATCACAACACCAATTCCGTTACCCAAGGTGTTGAAAGCCCCATCGAAGACAATAGTCTATCGGGATCCTTGTTCAGGTCCGTCATACGGTCCAGGTTTCGCACAGTCGGTCACTAGCATGATATTCTCATCCGAGAAGTCAAAGTTCATAGACTGATAATCATCGACAGCTTGATGGGCCAAATGATCTGCTAATAGGCTTCCTTTAATGGCCTTTTGTGTTTTGTATTGAATGTCGTACTCAGTCAAGATCATCTGCCACCTAGATATTCGTCCGGAAAGAGTGGGTTTCTCGAAGATGTACTTGATTGGGTCCATCTTAGAAATCAACAGAGTGGTATGAGTCAACATATACTGTCTTAGCCGGTGAGCAGCCCATGCCAGAGCGCAACAAGTTTTCTCGAGCAGTGAATATATGGTTTCACATTCGCTAAACTTTTTGCTCAGGTAGTAAATAGCATGCTCTTTTCGACTATACTAGTCATGTTGGCCCAAAACACACCCCATAGAGTTCTCTAGTACTGTCAAGTACATGATCAAGGGTCTTCCTTCAACTGGGGGCATGATAATAAGAGGTTATTATAAATATTCTTTAATTTTTTCGAAGGCAGCTTGGCATTCATCATTCCATCTAACTACTTGACCTTTCTTCAAGAGTTTGAAGATTGACTCACAAGTAGCAGTCAAGTGTGATATGAAGCGGGAAATGTAATTGAGACGACCCAAGAATCCTCTAACTTCCTTTTCAGAATAGGGGACTTGCATTTCTTGGATGGCCTTTACCTTGGCAGGATTAACTTAAATGCCTTTACTACTACTGACAACAAAACCTATAAGCTTTCCAGATCGTACTCCAAATGTGCACTTGTTAGGGTTTAACCTCAACTTGTACTTTTTCAACCTTTCGAATAGCTTGTACAGGTGATCGAGATGTTCCTCTTCAGTTTTTGATCTAGAAATCATATTGTTGTACCCCAAAATTTGCCCTCCCATTTCCTCAACATTTTCTCATCAAGACCTTTGAAGATCAAGATCCAGTTAGGGTTTTCTCTGCTCAAGATTTCTCCTTGCACTATGGACCCAAATTAGGGTTTGTGTTTGCACAAAGATGTTTTGACCTAAAATGCCTAAGATGAATTTCATGCTTCATATGGGACTCCCAAGTTTATCCATACCAAGTTTCAAGTCTTGATTCCAAGTTTTGCCCAGTCAATTGGACAGATGACCTAGAAATCAGCTGTATTGGGGAAAAAGTCAACTGTGGCCAATTGACAGTCAAATCTCATGGAAATTGACCCACATCAACATTATGAACTCATATGGACCATTTGATCAAGTTTGGATCACAATCCCATAAGAAATTTGATCAGATCACCAAAAGGGCAAAATGGTCATTTTTAGGGTTTTGACTGCACAAAGGCAATTTTTGACTGTTTGACCTAGCCAATGGCGAACCAAGCTCACATATGGACTCAAGGACCCCATGGAATTATCTTGACATTCTCAACAAGCTCAAAAGATCCCAAGTACACAAGATTGACAGTTGAATTTCCCAGTCAATTGATCAATTTTGACTGTATACTCAAAAGTCAAACTTTGACTTTTTGGTCAAAATCAAGAGTCAAGATTCATTTTTCATCAAAACATGCCAAATCATGAAACTTGTTCACCAAGAAACCAAGAAATGCAAATTAGGGTTTGAAATGGAATTTTTCATAACTTAGAATTTTTCTAAGTTATGGAAAACCCTAATTTTTTCCCAACTTTGCCCCACTTTTTCACCAAGATTCATTTGGATTCAAACAAAAGTCAAAACATGAAAGTTGTAGCTTGTTGCATAATATACAACTTTGATTCACAAAGTTTTCCCATTTGAAGCTTGTATCTCAAGTTACAAATTTTTGAATAAGGGCACTAAACCATTCTTAACTTAGTGAATTTTTGACCTATTTTGACAAGTTTTTCTACCCCACTTCAAGGCCATTTTCCATACACTTCCACTTGGAATTTCAAATTGCACTTCAAAGATGGATTGTAGTACACATTCCAAGCTTTCCAAAATGTCCAAGAACTTCTCAAACAACCTCATGGTTAGGGAGAATCGAATTTCACAATATGGCAAAAACTCACTTTGTTCATGACCAAATTACATGTCCATAATCTTGCAATTTGAACTCAGCATGCTTTAGGCTAGATTACAGGTCCTTAAACCAAGTTACACTCAATAATTTAATGCATATTCTTTGTGCCAAGACCATGTTCTTTGAGCTAAAGCATTGTATGAAGGTTTAATCCATTTTTAGATAAAGCAAAATAGCCATTTTTGAAAAGTTACACTTTATGTCAAATTGAAAATCCAACAAGTACATTGCAAATCTGATTGGCACAAGATTATGGACATAACACACTGATCAAGAGAAGCTTTGCAGCAGGATTAAGGGTCCTCTACTGACCTAGAAACACAAGTTGGCATTTGTTGCTTAAAGTTGAAGAAACATTGCATAACTCATACCAACTTCCATATCAGCAAAAGAACACAAAAACAAAGTGATCAAACACATTCCACACAACACAACCAAGCTAATACACGAGCCCTTAGCCTTCAAAACACCCTCCATCTCAGAATCACTCTCAAACTGCAAAAACAGGGCAAGCCCTGCAGTTTGAGTGCTATCTCTCATTTCTCTCGAGCTCTCTTGCCCAAATCAGTTCACACACCTTCCATACCATCTATGCAAGCTAACCAAAAGCAAAAGCACGACCTGTAATCACTCTACCCACTTCCACCATTTTCACATTTCTGACTTGCAGGTGAAGTTCTCTAGCTCGATTCAGAAGCTTTCAAGACAAAGTAAACATTGGAATAGCATCCCTGGACCTCAAGGAAGCTTTTCCAATCATCACCTTGCACTGAAAGTTCCTACATTTCCAGATAGAACTTCAGCTTAACAGGTATCTTGGTGAACTCGTATCTCTCTTATTATGCATCATTAGCTTTAAGTTTGTGAATAAACAAGGTTCTACTCATGCAACTGAACATGTACATGTTTTTACTTTTCATTTCTTTTGCTTGAGATGTGAGAATTTGAGGTTTGAAAATGGCAGAAAATCTAGGTTAGGATTTGGGGGAGGAGAAATTCTCCCTCATCTTAGAGAGTTAGATCAAGTTATGCATATGGTTAGAATCGTCTCTTCATGTTGAACATCTTTTATGTTATGAGTTTGCATTGAAAAGCCAGGAATCAAGAGTTGGAAGATGAGGAACAGGGCGCGCGTATTTTCAAACATTGTTTGCTGGAGGTTGAAGACAGGTCTTCTGGGCTGGGCCTGGAACATTTTTCTTATTTGCACCACATAATTGCTTTTACACCCCCAAGGCCCCTTTGCTTATTTCTTTGACTTTTTGACTTTTTTATTTTTTGATTGACTTTGTTTATTTTTTCTCATGACATAAAAAATATAAAAATATTTTTTCTCACCATTTTTTAATTTATTAGGTATTTATATGATTTTCTTTTGATTAATACTTAGATAAATAAATATATACATTTCATTAAAATATTGAGAAATAGGTAAAAATACTTTTATTTTCATTTTTATTTTATTATACCCTCTGAAAATATTTTACATAAAAAATACCTTTTTTTGCAAACATTAAAAATTATTATTATTTATATATATAACACATATTTAAAATAATACATATATACATATATTTATTAATATATTTAGGATAAATACAAAATATATACCCTTTTATTTTTATTATTAATATTTAATATAAAAATGCATTTTTGACAAAATACTTCACTTTATTTTATTTTGTACATAATAAATAAATACTTGCACATATTAAATAATTAATGCATTTCATTTAATAAAAATTAGGGTTCTGCCCTAAATTCAAAAATACTCCAAAAATAATATCTTTTTATTTTCTTTTTATTTTACATAAATAATCCTCTTTTTTTCATACATATAAAAAACCCTTTTTTGCATTCTTGCATATTTGTTCCATTTTTATTTTATTTATGCAATTAAATTACCTTGCAAATATTCAATATTGATGTAATAGCTTAGATTCAATTTCCTGTCTAAATACCTCCCCATTTGAACATTTGTACCCCCTCCCTATATTATTGTGTTGTAATAGCGTAGGAGTTTAAATTTCGCACTTTATCGCTTTCTAAATATACAATGTTAGAATTAGGGTTTATATGCGAATAAAAATGAACAAAATAGTTATGACCTAATCTCAAGACAAACAAGCATGAAAATGGACACACAAATCACACTTGCACCCCCTAGGGTATTCCACTTTGTTGCCTTCAAATAAATGGGCCATATTGTATGTTAGGTCTCTTTGGGCAAAACAAACAAATTGAATGATCATAGTCCCTCGATAACACTTTTCAAAATATTGCCAAACAAATGATCAAGTCCCTTAAAGAAAATGCCCAAAGATACTTGGCACCATTGCAATTATGGTCCAAACGATGACCCGCGCCCGTCCCTTTCACATCCTAACATGAGATTGTCCACCAAATACAATGGTGGAACAAACTCATTAAAAGGGTTAAAACATAGCAATAAACTTCGAGAAATTTAGGAGTAGATAACCTCTTAGTTACTTGAATCAAACTTGCAAAAACAAAACACTTGCCTATTTTCTAAAACACACCTCACAACACTTTCAAAACAACTTTCAAAAACAAATGAAAACCTTTTCAAAAGACATACACCTTTGTATACATCCCAACATGGATCATTACAAAGGTTGCCACCACATTGGCCTCTTTTCAAAACATTTACAAAAATCCACACACAAAGCACCATTTCAAACAATTGAAAATCAAGGCAAGTTGATCTAAGCAAGTAACTAAGAGCCCATGGATAACCATGGATATAAAGGGTGCTAATACCTTCCCTTTCTATAAACTACTCCCCGAACCCAAGAAAACATCTCAAAGGTTTTTGCTGTGCTTTTTAAACCTTTCCTTAAGATAAAATAAAAATTCGGTGGCGACTCTTGCTCAACCGAAACATTTGCGAATAAAATACGCAAACCTCAAGTCAGTTCTCCCACCGTATCACAGAACTGGCGACTCTGCTGGGGACTTTTTTAAAAGTGGAGTAACCTTAGGGCTTAGATCACCCTCTTGCATGACTAATTGTTTGAATTGTTTGCTTTATATCTTGGCTCTATTGTTTGGGTTTGCAATCCTACACCCGGATTTTGGGAAACATTCATAGATAGCAATACATTGTGGAAACTGTGCGGGGTATACCGACATGGTCGAAGCAATAGCTATATTAGTGCGACATATTTGTGAGTACCGGTAACCCTTGAGTTCAATCAAGGAGAGTACGGGGCCGCTGAGTGATGTCACTAAGCACTAATGACCTAGAACCTTACTTGACCATCTTGGCCTTTTATTAGGGGTAGTGAGATGACCGGCTTTGGTGCAGTCCGAAGTTGGTAGATACTCGATACTACACTCATTGAGGGTTGTGTTCTTGGAATATTTTGGTTGCTAGTTAAGTGGCTAAACCAAAACAATGAACAATGAAAACAATCCAGTGATATTGAGCTCCTTAGAACCCGGTTACTATTTATAGGACAAGTTTTTAAGCCAACTACACTCAAGAGGGTACTTACCTATGAAACCCCATGCAAGCCTGAAACTAGGGTTTGGTGTGATTTGCTTGTACATATGTTTTGTGCATACATCATAAACATCATGAAGCATCATATGCATTCTCTAACCATTTCAAGGGTTTTGGATCTTCATCTTTGTTCTTGTTTTGTAGGACATGGAAATTCCTCGCAGAAATACCATTCAAGTCAACCTTGTGAGAATCTCTCCTCAACTCAAGGAGATCACCTTAAGAATTCCGGAAAACTCATCCTTCAGTGAAAGACATGGTAGACTTCTCAGCCTAGTCAGCACCAACATTGAAGAAGACATGATGAAAGTGCTATTCCAGTTCTTTGACCCTCTTCACCACTGTTTCACTTTCCCTGATTATCAGTTGGTACCCACTTTGGAGGAGTTTTCTCAACTCCTGAGAATTCCTATCCTTAATCAACTACCCTTCAACGGTACGGAAAAGGAACCAAATCCGGAAGATGTTGCTCGAGCATTACATCTACAACCATCCGACATCAAGGGGCATTGGGAAACTAGAAGCGGCGTCAAGGGATTCTTAGCAAAATTCTTGTTCGAGAAGGCACAAGAATGTTGGAATTCATTGGACCTACAAGCCTTTGAAGAGATTGTGGCACTCCTTATCTATGGGTTGGTCTTGTTCCCAAATCCTGACCAATTGGTAGATGTCAACGCTGTCAAAATCTTCTTGTCCAGAAATCCAATACCAACATTGCTTGGGGACATTCTTCACTCATTTTACACACGAACAATGAGAAAGAGGGGTGTTCTCATGTGCTGTACTCCTATCCTTGCAAGGTGGTTTATTTCGCACCTTCCACAATCTGTCTTGAAGAATGACCAAGGTACAAGGTGGTCCCAACGATTGATGACTCTTACTCATTCTGATGTGCATTGGTGTTCTCGGTCCAGAGAAAATGTCATCATTGTCGATCGTTGCGGAGAATTCCCTAATGTTCCTTTACTTGGAATTAGAGGGGGTATCACCTACAACCCTTGCCTAGCTTTGAGGAAATTTGGATATGCACGGAGGGATGGCCCTCATGACATGTTGATTCCCGACCTAGTTTTTGACTTCGACAACGATGCGCAAGGACTTCTCCAAAGATTCATCAGAGCTTGGGGAAAACTCAACAAGGTTGATAGCAAGACTCTGGGACACAAGAACTCCATCCCTCTTGAGCCCTATCTCAAGTGGGTACGAGCCCGAGCCCAAAGTCTGATGATGCCTTATCCTTATGTACTCCCTGTGATTAAAGAGCCCGTCAAGGAAGGAGAGGTTCCCTACACCATCCTACATCCAGACATGCCTACATCGTGGGAGGAAATGCAGAAAAGCTGGATTCAGCTCAAGGAGGAACGGAATACTTTTGAAGCTAGCTACTACGCCAGTGAAAAGAAGGTTCTAGAGCTTACCCTCCGACTCCATGAGCAAGAGGCCCTCAATACCTACATCGCACCAAAGAGGATGCACAATGTCTTTCTGCCTTAAGAAGTTTATTTTGTAATATATGGCCCATGGGGCATTTATGTACTGACAAATTTCTTCTTATTAATATGACGTGCGTTCTTCTTTGTCTAAAACAATTTTGAATGTCCTAAATCCTTGAATGCATTGCATACATAAGCATACCATTCATCATGTGCATAAGCAGGTCTCATTCCAGGTTTCCTTATCTGTCTGCTATTTATTTCAGTAGGATGGATCTCGAGCAAACAATCAAAGACCTACAGGCTCAGAATGCACAGTTCCAGCAACTCCTGATGACCTTGGCTAAGGGTCAGGAGGATATCAAGACTCAATTGGGGAATAAAGACCCAGTGAAAAAGAAGAAAAAGAGGCTCGGGGTGGCTACTTTGGGGATAAGATTCGACGGAGAAGCTCGAAGGGTGCTTGAATTTCCTCCTACTTCTGATGAAGGGACCAGTAAGAGAGATGGAGCTGCGGTGCCTTCCGAGTCTGATGCGGAAGAAGAAGAGGTTGAAGAGGATGAAGATTATTCTGACCAGCAATATCCTCCAGCTGATGATAAATACAAAGGGTTAGAAGACAGATTAGCCGCCATGGAATTACAAAGAGTACCGGGTTTGGATTTTGAAGACTCGGGTTTGGTTGTCGGGATTGTGATTCCCCCAAAATTCAAGGTGCCAGTATTTGTAAGGTATGATGGGTTGTCCTTCCCCAAAATGCATCTTAGGTCCTACGTGAGAAAGATCCAACCCTATACGGCAGATAAAAACCTCTGGATTCATTTCTTTCAAGACAGCCTTTTTGGAGCTCAGTTGGAGTGGTTTTATCAGCTAGAAGGAACCAGTGTCCGGAATTGGGAAGATTTGGCCACCGCTTTTTACAAACAATACCAATACAATTCTGACCTTGCCCCTACTCGTACCCAACTTCAGGGTATGTCATTAGGAACAAGCGAAGGATTCAAAGAGTACGCTCAAAAATGGAGGGATTTGGCTGGCAGGGTGCAGCCTCCTTTGACCGATTGTGAGCTTGTTGATATGTTTCTAGGGACCCTATCTGGGCCATTTTTCAATCATCTGATTGGTAACTCTTCCGCGGGGTTTACCAATTTGATCTTAACAGGCGAAAGAATAGAAGCTGGCATCAAGTCAGGAAAGATCCAGAAGGGTGTTGCTGCAAGTACTGAGAAGAGGCCGTTTAAGAAAGAAGCAAGTGCCGTCTATGGTCCTAGTAGACAAGTCAAGCCAGAAAGTCGCCAAGCCGTCAATGCTCTGGTCATTTCAAAACCTGTTGCTGCTCCTCAGCAGTACAATCAACAAAGAGGCGAAAGGCCCAAGAGGCAGTATACTCGGCTGAGTATGACCTTATCTCAAATTTTACCTCAACTGCTATCCACCAATTTGGTGACCATCAAAGAAGCTCTTAAGGTCGTCAACACTGTGTCTCCTAAGTATAACCCAAATGCCCGGTGTGCTTATCATTCTGATAGTCCCGGGCACACTACTGATGATTGCTGGGCCTTGAGAAACAAAGTGCAAGATCTTATCGATGCGAAGGAAATTCAATTTGAAGCGCCTGAGAGGCCGAATGTTGTAACTGCCCCTATGCCCCAGCATAGGGTAAACGCCATTGAGGAAGAATTGTATGCTGTTTCGGTGAATGAAGTTGTTACCCCACTTTTGACTGTCAAGAGGAATTTACTACTAGCCGGTTTATTTCCGGGTTGTAGTAAGGGTTGCCTCCTGTGTGCTGTTATCCCTACCGGTTGTCCACTGCTGAAATCAGGCATCCAAAGCCTGATGGATAGCAAGGAAATTCTATTCAAGAAAACTGCTGTTCCGTCTGTTTCCGTTGAAGAAATATCTGTTATCACAATCTACAATCCTGCCAAAGCTCCCGTAAAGAAACCAGTCCAAGTTATGTCTGTTGCACCCATCACTATTACTGTCCCAGGGCCTCTCCCGTATGAGTCTGATAAAGCTGTTCCATGGCATTATGGAGCCGATGTGTATGTGCTTGGGGTGAAGCAGGAGTTCAACACCAATACCAGTATCAGTAACATCACTGGTCCCGCCAAGATTACCCGCAGTGGCAGGCTCTTCTCGCCTGACATTGCACCGCCAATTATCCGAAAACCTCTCACCATCACACCCGCAAGTGTGCATGTTCCAGTTCAAGTTCCTGTGTCTACTACTGTCGTCGAGTCTTCTGATACTCGGGGAAAAGAAGTTGCTACCGATTTGCCTTCCAGGACGGAGGCACCAAAGAAGACTGCTGTGGAAGCTTCCCAACAAGAAATGGAGGAAATTCTTAAAATTATCAAAAAGAGTGACTTTAATGTTGTTGAACAGTTGGGGCATACTCCCTCCAAAATCTCTATGCTATCACTACTGCTATGCTCAGAGGCCCATGCAAAAGCCCTGATTTCATTTCTGAAAACGGCCCATGTGCCGCAAGAGACTTCCGCGGATCAATTCACCGACTGTGTGGCTAATTTGACGGCTGACAATGGCTTGGGGTTCTCAGATGCTGACCTTACCGCCAAAGGGAAAAATCACAATGATGCCCTGCATGTTTCCATAGAATGCAGGGGCACTACTCTCGCACACGTGTTAGTGGATACCGGCTCTTCCCTGAATGTTTTACCCAAGAAGGCATTGGATCGCTTAGATTGTGAGGGTTTGCAGTTGAAACCTAGTAACATCATTGCTAGAGCCTTCGACGGTTCTAAGAGGATGGTGCATGGTGAGGTAGACATCCCTATTCGTGTGGGTTCCCAAGTTTTCGGCTCAACATTCTATGTAATGGATATTCGTCCATCTTACTCCTGCTTGTTGGGTCGACCCTGGATTCACAAAGCTGGGGCAGTAACATCCACTTTACACCAAAAGCTCAAATACCCTGTCAAAGGGAAGATTGTTACTGTGCAGGGTGAGGAGGAATACATGGTGAGTCACTTGAATTCATTCCGGTATATCGAGATGGACGGGGAGTTTATTGAAACCCCCTTTCAGCATTTTGAAGAAGTACCTCCAGTGTTGGCATCAGCTGAAGCAGTGGTTGGAGAGGACTTTCCGTTGAAGATGGCATCCTTGAAGGATGCCCGGGCTGTAATCGAGAAAGGCAATTGTGCAAACTGGGGTCAGCTTCCTGACTTCACTCAAAAGAATGACAAGTTTGGGCTGGGCTTTACTGCAGAGGCTCAGAGGGCTGTGCGCAAGGAAAGGATCGGAAAGGTTCCGGTGTTTATCTCCAACCCAAGGGTGAATGCTATTGAGGAGGATGCGGAGGAAGCAGAGTTTGACAGTTGGATCTACCCGACTACCAGCAACGGACCAAGCAACTGGACGGCAAAGGATTTTACACCTATCACATTTGTCACGCAGTAATTAATTTCTTTTGATTTCCAATTTGTAACAAACAATGTGTTAAAACTTTTATTGGCTCGGTGTCCTACCCGGGGCATCGTAGCTCCATTTGTGAGGGCTTTTTGTATGACATTTCCATATATCATCAATCAAAACATCGGACGTTTGTTGCATTTCAAATCTTATGCTCCTTTTTCTTTCTGTGTTATATATATTGCAAAACAACTATATTTACACACACTCACTTATACAGGTTTCAATCCACTCTGGATCTCACTGGTAACAGCTCTGCTACCTCCATTTATGACTTCGAGAATCCGATCAACTTGGCCGAGGATGAAGGTGAAGATGATTGCGAAGTGCCTGGTGAACTCGCAAGACTGCTACTCCAGGAAGAGAGGGCTATTCAACCACATGAAGAGCCGGTGGAAACAATTAACCTGGGTACTGAGACAGATAGGAAAGAGGTCAAGATTGGTGCCAATCTAGAGCTCAGCGTGAAGAAACGATTGATCCAGATGCTACAGGATTACATGGAGATATTTGCTTGGTCCTATGAAGATATGCCTGGTTTGGATGCCGACATTGTAGTTCATCACCTGCCAACCAAGGAAGACTGCCCTCCGGTAAAGCAAAAGGTCCGCCGTATGCGCCCAGAGATGTCTGAAAAGATCAAGGCTGAGGTTATGAAGCAATTCGATGCCGGGTTTCTTGCGGTAACTTCTTACCCTCAGTGGGTTGCCAACGTGGTGCCAGTGCCAAAGAAGGACGGTAAAGTCAGGATGTGTGTCGACTACAGAGACTTGAACAGGGCAAGCCCCAAGGATGATTTTCCTCTACCTCACATTGACGTCCTCGTTGACAATACTGCTCAACACAAGGTTTTCTCCTTCATGGATGGTTTTTCAGGGTATAATCAGATCAAGATGGCTCCGGAGGATATGGAAAAGACTACCTTTGTGACTCAGTGGGGCACTTTCTGTTACAAGGTCATGCCATTCGGGTTGAAAAATGCTGGGGCAACCTACCAACGCGCCATGGTTGCTTTATTTCATGATATGATCCATCATGAGATTGAGGTATATGTTGATGACATGATAGCAAGGTCTCAAACTGAGGAGGAGCATCTTGACCATCTGAGGAAGTTGTTTGACCGACTCAAGTTATACAAGCTGAGATTGAATCCCAACAAATGCACCTTTGGGGTAAGGTCCGGAAAATTACTAGGTTTCATTGTAAGTGATAAAGGTATTCAGGTAGACCCTGCCAAGGTTAAAGCCATTCAAGAGATGCCAGTTCCTAAGACAGAGAAAGAAGTCAGAGGCTTCCTGGGATGACTGAATTACATTGCCCGATTCATCTCACATCTGACTGCTACTTGTGAGCCAATCTTCAAATTACTGAAGAAAGATCAAGTAGTACGCTGGAACGACGAATGCCAGGCTGCCTTTGAAAGGATAAAGGAATATCTCCAAGAGCCACCCATTCTTATGCCACCAGTGGAAGGAAGACCTCTAATATTATACTTGACAGTACTTGATAATTCAATGGGGTGTGTGATGGGGCAGCATGACGAGTCTGGCCGAAAAGAGCACGCTATTTATTACTTGAGCAAAAAGTTTACCGACTGTGAGTCTCGCTACTCACTGCTTGAGAAAACTTGCTGCGCTCTAGTATGGGCTGCTCGCCGGCTGAGACAGTATATGCTGACTCACACTACTCTATTAATTTCAAAAATGGATCCCATCAAGTACATATTTGAAAAGCCTGCTCTGTCTGGAAGAATAGCGAGATGACAAATGATCTTGACAGAATATGACATCCAGTATACAACTCAGAAAGCAATTAAAGGAAGTGTACTGGCAGATCATTTGGCACACCAACCTGTGGACGATTACCAATCATTGAACTTTGATTTTCCGGACGAAGACATCATGGTGGTAACTGACTGTGAAGTACCTGGACCGGATGAAGGACCTGAGGAAGGGTCCCGATGGTCTATGCATTTTGATGGAGCCTCCAATGCTTTGGGTAACGGCGTCGACGCTGTAATCATATCTCCCAAAGGAACTCATACTCCACTCACCGCCCGATTGTGTTTCAACTGCACCAACAACATGGCAGAATATGAGGCATGTATCATGGGTTTACAAGCTGCAATCGACTTAAGGATCAAGTTTCTGAGTGTCTTCGGAGACTCCGCTCTCGTGATCAATCAGATCAAGGGCGAGTGGGATACGAAACACCCAAATCTTATTCCTTACAAGGAGTATGTGTCAACCTTGCTTCCCCACTTTGAAGAAATAACTTTTGAGCACTTCCCAAGAGAGGAGAATCAGCTAGCGGACGCACTAGCTACGATGTCTTCAATGTTCAAAGTTAAATGGGACAATGAGGCTCCCCGGATCATTATCTGGAAGTTGGATGAACCAGCATACTGCTACGATCTCGAGGCTGAAAAGGTGACTGAAAAACCCTGGTATCATGAGGTGAAGAGGTATTTGGAAGCTCAGGAATACCCTGAAGGCGCATCTGTCAATGACAAGAAGTTCATGAGAAGGTTTGCGGCGAAATTCTTTCTCAGCAACGGCATTCTCTACAAGCGGAATCATGATTCAACTCTACTACGTTGTGTGGATAAGGCTGAAGCAGAGAAGATCATGATAGAATTGCATGAAGGTACATTCGGAACGCATTCCAGTGGGCACACCATGGCTAAGAAAATCCTTCGGGCAGGATATTTCTGGTCCACGATGGAAGCCGATTGTTACCTACACTCTCGAACTTGTCATAAATGCCAGATCAATGCTGACAAGGTGCATATTCCTCCAGTTCCTCTGAATGTCCTGACGGCACCTTGGCCTTTTGCAATGTGGGGGATTGATATGATCGGTGAGATCCGACCGACGGCATCCAATGGGCATCGCTTCATCTTGGTGGCGATCGATTACTTCACGAAGTGGGTTGAGGCAGCTTCCTACGCCACAGTAACCAAGAGCGTCGTGGCACGTTTCATCTGGCATAATCTGATCTGTCGGTACGGCGTCCCGGAAAGAATCATTACGGACAATGGTACCAATCTCAACAACAAGATGATCACTGAACTCTGTGAACAATTCAAGATACAGCACCACAATTCTTCTCCCTACCGGCCGAAGATGAATGGGGCTGTAGAGGCAGCCAATAAGAATATCAAGAAGATTGTGCAGAAGATGACAGTGACTTATAAAGATTGGCACGAGATGTTACCGTTCGCTCTTCATGGGTACCGTACCTCAGCAAGGACGTCAACCGGGGCAACTCCCTTCTCTTTGGTCTATGGCATGGAGGCGGTCTTGCCAATTGAAGTCCAGATACCCTCTCTCCGAATAATGAAAGATGCAGATCTGAGTGAAGATGACTGGATCCAGACTCGACTTGATCAATTAAATCTGATTGACGAAAAGAGACTCACTGCTATCTGTCATGGTCAGACGTATCAAAAACGCATGATCAGGGCATTTAATAAGAAAGTCAGACCGCAAGAGTATCAAGTTGGAGACCTGGTAATCAAACGCATCATCCTTCCTCAAAGCGATCCCCGGGGCAAATGGACCCCTACATACGAAGGGCCATTTGTGGTTAAGCATGTGTTCTCAGGAGGAGCCATGATCCTAACCACCATGGATGGTGACGACCTTCCTCACCCCGCCAATGCAGACATAGTGAAAAAATACTACGCATAAGTAAAAGACCCGCTAGGTTGACATACCTAGGCAAAAATGAGGGTTTCCCGGCGAACCAAAAGGGTTCGGGCAAAAAATGAGGGATGAAATGAAAAAAAACTGTACACCCGGCAAGTCGAAAACCTGAAAGGGCGGCTTGGGCAAAAATGGGTATCCCGGTGGACTGAAAACCCGAAAGGGCGGTCCAGGCAAAAGTTAGGGATAAAGCGTAACACTATGTCTCATTAGATCATTTCGCATCCGGAATTCGGCATCAACTATCTGGCTCAGACTTCGGCATCGACCAATCAGCTTCATCTTCAACTAGGCAGCAAAGCGATGAGACGCTTGAAGACATAAAGGCGATAGCAGAGTTGGAACCCAGTAGGATTGTTCACATAGCTGTTTTGTTTTCTTTTCAAAAGTGTCAATTCTGTGTTATTCGGCGGCGTCCTCTTACTAGGATGCCAGCCTCTTGTACAAAAAAAAACGCCTATTCACAGGTAAAATTCAAATCAATACAAATTCACTTGTCCATACAAATTGCCATTGTTTTTCCTTTTTCTGTTTTGTCTTACGACGAGCGTCCAATGATTCATTTTTGATATATGCATTTGACATTAAAATTGCTGATTCATAAATATTTGCATATGAAACGAAAGATTAATTACAGGTGACATCAGAAACAGGGGCAATGTGAAGTTGCCTGATGCAGTCTGGTTGCTTTGTCTGCCAAAGTACCAAGGTAGATTCGACTGAAGAATGTGACCAAACGATCTCAGCTCCCCGCAGAGTAAGGCGAGATTCAGCAATACTTCCCCCAGTGAAGTCGTCAACTTTCCCCGGCAGGTCTAAAAAGCTTATCCCCAGTAAATTCTGGAAGCTTGTTCTCCGCAGAATACGGACGTCTCTCCCGAGCTTTATTCAGAGTTATCCCTCACAAGGGCTTATAACTGGGTTATCCTCAGCTATTTGCCGTGGAAGATCGCCCTCGACAAGGTTCTTTCAATCCCCAGCGGAGTTTATCTTTGGTATCCCCAGCGGAGTTTATCATCATTATCCCCAGCGGAATCCATCATCAAAGTCCTCAGCAGGCCTCTCATCAAAACTTCAGCAAAGTATCTCTTCCACAGAGCAATTCCCCGGCCGATCGTCAAGGATTCATTTTCCTAAGACAAAAATATATTCATAAACATTTCACATTTTCATACATCCTACTTACGTACATGATAAAGTGCATACAACACTATCTCATGTTGAACATCATGACATCATGCATATCATACATCATGACATTGCATACAACTTACGTTTTTGCCTTTTCAGGGAAAAAGACAATCCTAAAGACAACTACCTTCAACTGTCACAAATTCCAGATTCGATACCTGTATCTAGCCAGGGCACATCTGAGAGTGATCAGTTTCCAGACTCGACTCCTGTATCTAGCCAGGGCACGTCTGAAGAGTTCGAAGATTCGATTCCTGTATCCAGCCAGGGCACATCTGTCAACTACAACACTTCCAGATTCGACTCCTGTATCCAGCCAGGGCATATCTGTTGACAACTATTTCCGGATTCGATTCCTGTATCCAGCCAGGGCATATCTGTTGACCACATTTCCAGACTCGATTCTTGTATCTAGCCAGGGCACGTCTGAAGAGTTCCGGATTCGATTCATGTATCCAGCCAGGGCACATCTGTGAGCAACCATTTGTAGACTCGACACCTGTATCTAGCCAGGGTATATCTGCATAAAGAGGTTGAAGATCAAACACCTGTAACAAGCCAGGAAAACATCTGTCTTTCTCAAATACACAGGTTCTCGCTAAGGAATCTCTTACGCGATCAACACTTCCAAATGGCATCTATAAGCCCATTCCCGGCAAGGGTCTGTCATATCTTCAGATGGAATCTATAAGCCCATCTCCCTATCCACCATATCTCCAAATGGCATCTGTAAGCCCATTCCCGACACCACATTGTTGATACTCCAACATGCGAGTGCAAATTTCCGGGCACTCTAGTGTCCAATCTCCTTTTACCCTCGAGTCACGAAAGGCAAACCTGCCAATCTAACTCTTCAGGTCCAAGAAGATTGAACAGGGGCAACTGTTGTACCCCAAAATTTGCCCTCCCATTTCCTCAACATTTTCTCATCAAGACCTTTGAAGATCAAGATCCAGTTAGGGTTTTCTCTGCTCAAGATTTCTCCTTGCACTATGGACCCAAATTAGGGTTTGTGTTTGCACAAAGATGTTTTGACCTAAAATGCCTAAGATGACTTTCATGCTTCATATGGGACTCCCAAGTTTATCCATACCAAGTTTCAAGTCTTAATTCCAAGTTTTGCCCAGTCAATTGGACAGATGACCTAGAAATCAGCTGTATTGGGGAAAAAGTCAACTGTGGCCAATTGACAGTCAAATCTCATGGAAATTGACCCACATCAACATTATGAACTCATATGGACCATTTGATCAAGTTTGGATCACAATCCCATAAGAAATTTGATCAGATCACCAAAAGGGCAAAATGGTCATTTTTAGGGTTTTGACTGCACAAAGGCAATTTTTGACTGTTTGACCTAGCCAATGGCAAACCAAGCTCACATATGGACTCAAGGACCCCATGGAATTATCTTGACATTTTCAACAAGCTCAAAAGATCCCAAGTACACAAGATTGACAGTTGAATTTCCCAGTCAATTGATCAATTTTGACTGTATACTGAAAAGTCAAACTTTGACTTTTTGGTCAAAATCAAGAGTCAAGATTCATTTTTCATCAAAACATGCCAAATCATGAAACTTGTTCACCAAGAAACCAAGAAATGCAAATTAGGGTTTGAAATGGAATTTTTCATAACTTAGAATTTTTCTAAGTTATGGAAAACCCTAATTTTTTCCCAACTTTGCCCCATTTTTTCACCAAGATTCATTTGGATTCAAACAAAAGTCAAAACATGAAAGTTGTAGCTTGTTGCATAATATACAACTTTGAATCACAAAGTTTTCCCATTTGAAGCTTGTATCTCAAGTTACAAATTTTTGAATAAGGGCACTAAACCATTCTTAACTTAGTGAATTTTTGACCTATTTTGACAAGTTTTTCTACCCCACTTCAAGGCCATTTTCCATACACTTCCACTTGGAATTTCAAATTGCACTTCAAAGATGGATTGTAGTACACATTCCAAGCTTTCCAAAATGTCCAAGAACTTTTCAAACAACCTCATGGTTAGGGAGAATCGAATTTCACAATATGGCAAAAACTCACTTTGTTCATGACCAAATTACATGTCCATAATCTTGCAATTTGAACTCAGCATGCTTTAGGCTAGATTACAGATCCTTAAACCAAGTTACACTCAATAATTTAATGCATATTCTTTGTGCCAAGACCATGTTCTTTGAGCTAAAGCATTGTATGAAGGTTTAATCCATTTTTAGATAAAGCAAAATAGCCATTTTTGAAAAGTTACACTTTATGTCAAATTGAAAATCCAACAAGTACATTGCAAATCTGATTGGCACAAGATTATGGACATAACACACTGATCAAGAGAAGCTTTGCAGCAGGATTAAGGGTCCTCTACTGACCTAGAAACACAAGTTGGCATTTGTTGCTTAAAGTTGAAGAAACATTGCATAACTCATACCAACTTCCATATCAGCAAAAGAACATAAAAACAAAGTGATCAAACACATTCCACACAACACAACCAAGCTAATACACGAGCCCTTAGCCTTCAAAACACCCTCCATCTCAGAATCACTCTCAAACTGCAAAAACAGGGCAGGCCCTGCAGTTTGAGTGCTATCTCTCATTTCTCTCGAGCTCTCTTGCCCAAATCAGTTCACACACCTTCCATACCATCTATGCAAGCTAACCAAAAGCAAAAGCACGACCTGTAATCACTCTAACCACTTCCACCATTTTCACATTTCTGACTTGCAGGTGAAGTTCTCTAGCTCGATTCAGAAGCTTTCAAGACAAAGTAAACATTGGAATAGCATCCCTGGACCTCAAGGAAGCTTTTCCAATCATCACCTTGCACTGAAAGTTCCTACATTTCCAGATAGAACTTCAGCTGAACAGGTATCTTGGTGAACTCGTATCTCTCTTATTATGCATCATTAGCTTTAAGTTTGTGAATAAACAAGGTTCTACTCATGCCACTGAACATGTACATGTTTTTACTTTTCATTTCTTTTGCTTGAGCTGTGAGAATTTGAGGTTTGAAAATGGCAGAAAATCTAGGTTAGGATTTGGGGGAGGAGAAATTCTCCCTCATCTTAGAGAGTTAGATCAAGTTATGCATATGGTTAGAATCGTCTCTTCATGCTGAACATCTTTTATGTTATGAGTTTGCATTGAAAAGCCAGGAATCAAGAGTTGGAAGATGAGGAACAGGGCGCGCGTATTTTCAAACATTGTTTGCTGGAGGTTGAAGACAGGTCTTCTGGGCTGGGCCTGGAACATTTTTCTTATTTGCACCACATAATTGCTTTTACACCCCCAAGGCCCATTTGCTTATTTCTTTGACTTTTTGACTTTTTTCTTTTTTGATTGACTTTGTTTATTTTTTCTCATGACATAAAAAATATAAAAATATTTTTCTCACCATTTTTTAATTTATTAGGTATTTATATGATTTTCTTTTGATTAATACTTAGATAAATAAATATATACATTTCATTAAAATATTGAGAAATAGGTAAAAATACTTTTATTTTCATTTTTATTTTATTATACCCTCTGAAAATATTTTACATAAAAAATACCTTTTTTTGCAAACATT
The DNA here is from genome assembly GCA_948472305.1 of Vicia faba. Taxonomy (NCBI): domain Eukaryota; kingdom Viridiplantae; phylum Streptophyta; class Magnoliopsida; order Fabales; family Fabaceae; genus Vicia; species Vicia faba. Next base: position 854,866,573 of record OX451735.1, on the reverse strand, counting down.
AAAAATTATTATTATTTATATATATAACACATATTTAAAATAATACATATATACATATATTTATTAATATATTTAGGATAAATACAAAATATATACCCTTTTATTTTTATTATTAATATTTAATATAAAAATGCATTTTTGACAAAATACTTCACTTTATTTTATTTTGTACATAATAAATAAATACTTGCACATATTAAATAATTAATGCATTTCATTTAATAAAAATTAGGGTTTTGCCCTAAATTCAAAAATACTCCAAAAATAATATCTTTTTATTTTCTTTTTATTTTACATAAATAATCCTCTTTTTTTCATACATATAAAAAACCCTTTTTTGCATTCTTGCATATTTGTTCCATTTTTATTTTATTTATGCAATTAAATTACCTTGCAAATATTCAATATTGATGTAATAGCTTAGATTCAATTTCCTGTCTAAATACCTCCCCATTTGAACATTTGTACCCCCTCCCTATATTATTGTGTTGTAATAGCGTAGGAGTTTAAATTTCGCACTTTATCGCTTTCTAAATATACAATGTTAGAATTAGGGTTTATATGCAAATAAAAATGAACAAAATAGTTATGACCTAATCTCAAGACAAACAAGCATGAAAATGGACACACAAATCACACTTGCACCCCCTAGGGTATTCCACTTTGTTGCCTTCAAATAAATGGGCCATATTGCATGTTAGGTCTCTTTGGGCAAAACAAACAAATTGAATGATCATAGTCCCTCGATAACACTTTTCAAAATATTGCCAAACAAATGATCAAGTCCCTTAAAGAAAATGCCCAAAGATACTTGGCACCATTGCAATTATGGTCCAAACGATGACCCGCGCCCGTCCCTTTCACATCCTAACATGAGATTGTCCACCAAATACAATGGTGGAACAAACTCATTAAAAGGGTTAAAACATAGCAATAAACTTCGAGAAATTTAGGAGTAGATAACCTCTTAGTTACTTGAATCAAACTTGCAAAAACAAAACACTTGCCTATTTTCTAAAACACACCTCACAACACTTTCAAAACAACTTTCAAAAACAAATGAAAACCTTTTCAAAAGACATACACCTTTGTATACATCCCAACATGGATCATTACAAAGGTTGCCACCACATTGGCCTCTTTTCAAAACATTTTCAAAAATCCACACACAAAGCACCATTTCAAACAATTGAAAATCAAGGCAAGTTGATCTAAGCAAGTAACTAAGAGCCCATGGATAACCATGGATAGAAAGGGTGCTAATACCTCCCCTTTCTATAATATACTCCCCGAACCCAAGAAAACATCTCAAAGGTTTTTGCTGTGCTTTTTAAACCTTTCCTTAGGATAAAATAAAAAGTCGGTGGCGACTCTTGCTCAACCGAAACATTTGCGAATAAAAAACGCAAACCTCAAGTCAGTTCTCCCACCGTATCACACATATCATCCACATATACCTCTATTTCATAAAGGATCATATCATGAAACAAAGCTACCATATCCCTTTGATATGTTGCCCTTGCATTCTTCAAACCGAACGGCATGACTTTGTAACAAAAAGTGCCCCATTGCATAACGAAAGTGGTCATCTCCATGTCTTCAAGAGCCATCCTAATTTGGTTATAACCGAAGAAACCATCCATGAAAGAGAAGACTTTATGCTGAGCAGTATTATCGACCAAGATGTCAATGTGTGGTAGAGGGAAGTCATCCTTGGGGCTTGCCCTATTCAGATCCCTATAGTCTACGTACATGTGAACTTTTCCGTCTTTCTTTGGCATTGGCACCACATTTGCAACCTGTTGTACCCCAAAATTTGCCCTCCCATATTCTTCAAGAAATTGCCAAGTCATGCTTCAAAATTCCCCAAGGGTTGCACAGTGCAAAGGTCTCCTATACAGTCAAGATTAGGGTTTTTGTTCTGATCAAGAAAATGAAGTTTCCAAAGGTCCAATCAAGTCTCACATGCCTATAAACATGGTCAAGTATCCTCATGACAAGTTTCAAGGCATTCAGCTCAAAATTGCACAGTCAAAAACCCTAATTGCACTACAGTCAACTATAGGGGCAAAATGGTCATTTGACAGTCAAAAGTTCAAATTTTTGGTCAACATATCATTTTGAAGCCACAAACATCATTTGATCAATGCTTGATCATGATTCTCAAAATTTGGCTCAAAAATCATCAAGATGCAAAAGTTTCCTTATTTGGACAGCTGAAAAAGTCAACTGAAATTGACCAGGGCATAACTTTCACATGGATTATCAGAAAAATCCCATCCAAAGCTCATTTTGAATAGAAAGACATTTCCTACAACCCATCTTCATACTTCAAGTCCAAGAAATGCTCTCACAAAAAGTTATCAATTTCAACATTATAGGTCATTTTCAAAAGTCAACAAAAAGGGACTTTAAGTCAAAGGCCATAACTTGAGATTGGTAAATCAAAATGACATGGGACCAAAGACATTGGTTAGAGGACTCAAAGACCTTTCCAAAATGTCCAAGAACATGAGAAAAGCTTAAAACTTGAGCAAGTTATGCCTTGTGGAAGTTGGGAAATTTTTGGATATTTTGAAAAGTCAACATTGATTCAAATGACCTAAAATTGCTAATGGGCCCACTTTTCTTCCACAATTCATCATTCCAAGCATGTGCACGACCACTTGGCCCAAAGGGAAGTATTTTCTCATTTTTTATTTATTTATTTGAATTTTTATTTATATTAATTCATTTAAATCATTTAAATATGTGAAAAATACTTAACTTAACCTAACAAATCTTTTTGCACATGTTTTAGACTCAATAATTCGTGCACATTCCAATATGGGAAGATTTGGTTTAATTGGATCCTAATTGATACAAAATTGCATGGAAAAAGATATGAAAAAGATCCTTAAAATCAAATTTTCAAAAACTATCATTGCATTGGATTTGTGCTACTTTTCTTGACCTAATTCACTCAATACAAATGCCTGATCACAACCCTAATGAGAATACACACTAAGCTGCGCAAGAAAGCTCTTCACAAACTTGAAAAAATTGTCAAAAAAGTCAATTCTGAAAACATCATTCCAGGACGATTCAAGACCTAATTCTTGTTTCAATAGCTTCCTCAAGGTTCCCTGAACGTATTCCAATCAGAAACAACCACTAAAACGCAAGGAATTGGTATACAGCATTCAAGATACCTCATGAAAAATTCATTATCGTGTTTCAATATTTACGCACATTCATAGCATTTTGATTGTAGATTCATGTTCCTTGTGAAATTCTGAAACTAACCAATATGATTAATTGCATTTTTATGCTGTATACACGATTTCACCATGTTTGAGTTCTAGGGTTTGCAGGACCTCAAAATTGGGGGTTTTTATTTAAAGAACAATTGGCCTTCAAGAATACCATGGTTGCAATCAGCAAGTCTGGACGAATGGAAACTACCCATCGCACCTAATTTATTGACCCTCTAAGACCTATTCGCTATTTTCTCAAAACTGACCTTAAACAACGCGTAAAAAACCGTTGCCTCATGTTTTTGTATTTCAGGGATGGTGAAGACGACGACGTTGTGGCACACGCTGACTGGTTGGTTTAAAATTCGCGCGCAATAATCCATTAGCGCGTTGTTTCACATTTTATTATTTGTTGTTTATTTAGTTAACAAAAGGTTTCAGTGGTTCAGCTGGCAAGCGTTGAGAGTGTTCACATCCAAGACCTGGGTTCGAGCCCCAGGTCTTCATGCTTTCCAATATCATTTTTCCATTAATATTCCTATGCAGTGCTTACGTTGAGGATCATCATACACGCTCAAAAATCAACGCCCACGTGTCCCAGAGCACTAGATCAACGGCCAGGAGCTGAAGACCATGATGAGCTCAAGTCAACGCGCGTGCACGTGTCCAGCAAAAGTCCAACAAGGCCATGCTTATTGGGCCAGAATTGCTTGGATTTAACCTCCACTTTGGGGACTACCACCCCCCTAGGTTTGCAAATTTTTCTCTCTTTTTTATTTTCTTTATGTATTTAAATCTTTTACTTTTAATTATCACTTGTTTAAATTAATTAATTATTTTTATAAAATATCATAAAAAATGCATAAAAATCAGAAAAAGAGCAAAATACAATAAATATTTTTATTTTAATATTTTCTTGTAAATAAATGCATGTAAATTATTTAGTTTTAAATTAGGTTGCAATTTTAATTCTTTTCATAATAAAAATCTAAAAAATGTAGGACTAGGTTTAATTAATGTTTTATTCCTTTTTAATTTTTCTTTTTCATAATAATATTATTTAATTTATTTATTTTCATAATTAAAATCGTATATAAAAATTAGGTTTAATTTAGGTTAAATTTTAACGTTTTCTTAATAAATTAAAATAAAATAGAATTAAGGTTAGCGTTTAATTGCAATTAATTTTTTCTATTAAATCCTAAAATATTAAAAATAACAAAAACAATTTCTTTTCTTAAATTTTAATTCCTCATTAATTTAATTTTTGCAAAAGGGTCCAACACCCTCGTTTCGATTTAATTTCGCATATTTATTTTATTTTAAATAATTATGTATCTCTCCCGAAGCCTTGTAATTACTTCTCGCACTTTCAATTTATTTATTTTTCTGTCAAATCGGGTCCTGGTTAATTTTGGCGATGTGGACCCGCGCCATTTGTAATAGCTTTAGATTTACTTTTCCTCGCAACTTTTAACTGTTAAACAAAGCATGCAAGAATGAATGGCCTTAAATAAAAACAAGCGTAGAACACCAATAACATGACAAGATAAATGCAAACGAATCTGACACACGAATCGCACACACCACCCCTAGGGTACGCCTCACTGTTGCCTTGCCTCGAAAGGTGATCGTCGAGTAGAAGATGTTTTAGTAAGTCCTCATGATCCGGGAACCTGGCATGAGGGTAGCTTCTAAGGTATCTTCCTATTGCTCTGGTGATCACCATGTCCTGAACTTCGAATTGACCCGAACACCTCCAACGGTGGTGCTACCTACCTCTCAATGGTGGGATGGCACTACTTTAAAGGACATTTACACAGACGAATTCCTTAGGGTAGGTAGGTTCTCGTAGATACTTGCTCTAAATTTCAAAACAAATCAAAAATACTTTTCACACCAACACATTTTCAAAAAGCTTTCGAAAGCATTTTTCAAACACTCTTGAGGACCGATACAAGAGTCGAACTGAAATTTTCAAAGAAACTTTTTAAAACCCACAGTTGAAAAGCAAACAAACCATTTTGAAAACACAAGTGAGCAAGTATCTAAGAGCCCATGGATAACCATGGATAGAAAGGGTGCTAACACCTTCTCTTTCTATAACCTACCTCCCGAACCGAGAGCAATCTCTTTAAGGAATTTTTCTGTGCTTTTGTCCTTTCCATTTGGAGAAAATAAAAGACGGTGGCGACTCTTGCTTCCGCGACATTTCGCGAACCAGCGTTAAACAGTCAGTTCCAGATCCACCGATCACAGAACTGGCGACTCTGCTGGGGATCATCTTTATAAAGTGAGGTGTACCTTAGGGTTAGTTCATAACTATGTTTTCAATTGTATTGATTTGCTTGATTTACTATTGTGGGTTGCATCGGATTTACATAGATCCTAACCCGGATCTGGGGACACCCTGTATAGGTAGCATAAGCTGTGAGGGACCTGTCCGGCGTAGACCGACACGGGTGAAGCAGTGGCTACGTTGGTGTGGCACCTTGGTCTGTACCGATATCCCTTGTGTCGCAACGAGGAGAATATGGGTCTTCTAAGGAGTCATTAAGCACCAACAACCTTAGAACCTTAATTGACACAACTTGGCCTTTAGAACAGTAGCAGTATGCTACGCCCATTGAGGCTAAACTCTCGTGATGGTTCTGGCCGCAAGAAAAGATTGCGATGCTGGAGTTATGACCGATTGAGGGTAGTCAATGATAGTGGGATCCTCTAAGAACCCGGTTACTTTGATAGGACAAGTATGAACCAACAAACTGAAAGAGGGTAGTACCTAGACCCCATGCTGGCCTAAACTCTAAGGGCTTCTCTTGTGTGACTTGTGTGCCTTCGTACTTGACTACTTGCATGCTTTATCTGACACATGAACTACTTGCAGGTTTTGTTTAGGGTCCTTAATTGGGACTTAAAACAGGGTGTACTAAGTTTCTTGCAGGTTTTGCCTATAGTCCCTAAATTAGGGACTCATAATAGGGTTTACTCACATTACCCCATGCATATCATGACATCATACCATTGCATACATCCTAACCCATTTCAAGGATCTCAAGGGCTTGTGATGCAGGTCATGGTGAATCAACTATCCTAGCAAGGGGCAAAGAGGATTTATTTTCCTCTAGCCAAGGTAGTCAGGGGCTATGACCCACTGGATATGGTGAGCCTTTAACCCTTGAAGAAGGATTTTCTACAACGGGAAGTTTCTTCAATCCAGTTACCAGTTTTCAACTCTAACAAGTTTCTCTGTTTATCCCGCGAGGTCCTTGAAATCATTGCATGCATATCATACATATCATTGCATAACAGGTACCCTTTCTCTGCAGGTTACTTACCTTCTTCGCTGTTTATTTCAGCAGTCTCGTCATGAATCCTGAATCCTCAACCGAGCACACTATCAAGGCCCTCCAGGCTCAGAACGCCCAGTTCCAAGGGCTGATCATGAATTTGACCCAGGGGCAACAGGATCTGAAAGCTCTGCTCTTGAAGAAGGAAAAGAAGAAGAGGAGGACTGTTTTGTTCAGCCCTAGACGCAGATCTGGGAATACACTGCAGGATCAAGCTGAGAGGACAACTCCATCTGTGGGGAAAGGCAGTCACCAAGAGGAAAGGGTTCCCAGTCCAGTGGTCTCCGACAACGAGACAGATTTCAACGACGAACAGTACCCTCCGGCTGAGGATAGGTACAAACAGTTGGAAGACCGGCTAAGTGCTATGGAGATACAAAAAGTGCCTGGCCTGGACTTCGAGGACCTAGGTCTGTCTTCTGGGGTAGTGATCCCGCACAAGTTTAAGGCACCTGCTTTTGCTAAATACGATGGGGCATCCTGTCCTAAATTACATCTCAGAGCTTACACAAGGAGGATCCAGCCCTATACAGCTGACAAAAACTTATGGATCCATTTCTTCCAAGAGAGTCTTTCAGGGACTCAGCTCGAGTGGTTCTATCAATTGAATGGAGCCAACATCCATACCTGGGAAGATCTAGCCACTACTTTCTACAAGCATTACCAGTACAATGCCGACCTCGCTCCCACGCGCACTCAGCTTCAGGGAATGTCTATGGGTGCAGGCGAAGGCTTCAAAGAGTATGCACAGAAATGGAGAGACATGGCCGGAAGGGTACAACCACCTTTGACTGACCGGGAACTTGTCGACATGTTCTTGGGGACCCTGTCTGGAACTTTCTTCAATCATCTGATTGGGAATTCCGCTGCTGGATTTACAGATTTAATTCTGACTGGGGAAAGAATTGAAGCTGGTATCAAGAGTGGGAAGATTCAAGAGGCCACATCTTCTGATACTCACAAAAAGCCTTACACGGGCAAGAAAGAGGCTAATGCTGCATACCGTCAAAAAAGTCATCATGCAGGGGCAGTCATGATCTCCGGTTCCACACCACGCCGCCAACCACAAAAGGGAAATCAGCGAAGGCCGGACGAGCCCAAGAGACAATTCTCCAACATCAACATGCCATGGTCACAAGCTCTGCAACACATGTTGAAGATGAATCTGATTGCAGTGATCAACCCTCCTGCAAACCCCAAGACCTCCTCTCCAAGCTACAACCCAGAAGCGAGGTGTGCATATCATTCTGATAGCCCGGGGCACGATACTGAGGACTGTTGGGCACTGAAATACAAGATTCAGAACATGATCGATGCCAAAGAGATCGAGTTCGAGCCTGCCGAGACTCCCAACGTGATCACTGCCCCATTGCCAAAACATGGCTAGGGTCGAGAGATTTTTGTTCATTTGAATTCGAGTTGTATTTTTCCTTTCTTGTTCAGATAAACAATTATCATGTTAAACTCTTTTATTTCATGAATGCATTACACATGTCTGTCTTGATTTAATTATGTTTACTATGCTTAAAACTTCTTTCATATTTTTGTGATGGTCAACTCTTAATTGAAAATGCTAAGCCTCTTGAGGGAGGATGACGAAAACGATACCACAATTTACAGTATGCTTTTGAACAGACCCCGCTGATGAGGTACAAGCATTGTTTCAATTCCTAAACACTGGAGTAATAAGGATGATAATCCCTCGTCAACCCATCTGAGCCAAAGAAGTAGGAGTTTTTTTTTTCTTTTCGAAATTTAAAACCCTTAATCATAATCTGGGGCAGGGTAGTCTCTCAGTTGATCCGAGGGCATAACGAATGGCACCAAAGAGATCCTTACAAAACGAAGAAAGTCAGTGATGGTTCAGAATAATCATAAAGACAGGCAGTCGTTATAAAAAAAAAATCAAATTATGAAAAGCCCAAAAAAGTCTAAACCTACGAAAGGAGACTTACGAAACTGGGGCATCCCGCTGATTGTAATTCCAAAAAAGGAAACAGTTCAGGCAAAAAAAGAAAGGGATAACAAAAATCAAAAAAGAAAGAGGTCCTACAAACCCTCAGCAAAAAAGGAGATGACTGCCTATTCAAATAAACGTTCAATATCCGAATCATCACTAGTATATCAGAACAAAGACTCAAACAAGGTCTAACGTATGATCAACTGAGCTTAGGTTTGAAGAACATCACGAAGAGCGGGTGGGTACAAATAATTTGAGCCTTTATCCTTTGTTTCTTAAACCATGAACCATGCCACGTTATAACCCTTAAAAGTCCTAGCTGAAGCATGGGTTAGTTCGAAAGCATACTGTTACAAAGGTATCCTGACTCCTTAAGGCTTGCTGTAAAATAACGAGTTGACATCAAAGTTTACAAAGAAAAACTCACTTGCTTTTATTGAAAAATGCATTTTCAAAATTCAAGACAGATATAGGCTTTTGCATTCTTAAAATAACCTTGTTTGCATATGACTATTTGTTTGAACAGCAGGGAAATTCGCACGATGAACACCTTGTGAACAGAAGTACTTCCAATCAAGGGGCACAGTAGGAGCATTGCCCATTATCTGGGGCATGACAAAATACTTCCAACAGGGGCAACTCCTTATATTCTGAGAGCGTGGACATAGTCGAAAAATACTGCGCATAATCAAAGACCCGCTAGGTTGACACACCTAGGCAAAAACAAGGGCTTCCCGGCGAACCAAAAGGGTTCGGGCAAAAATAAGGGATGAAAATGGAAAAATATGTACACCCGGCAAGTCGAAAACCTGAAAAGGCGGCTTGGGCAAAAATGGGTATCCCGGTGGACTGAAAACCCGAAAGGGCGGTCCAGGAAAAAGTTAGGGATCAAAGCGTATGACTATGTCCCGGCATCTCGTCACTTGTCTACCCGAAGATTTGTCAATCACCCACACAGGTATCCTCTTCCCTCACCTCCGAAACAGGGGCAATGATGAGTTATCCAGGCGATCCGATTGCTCTGTCAACCAAAGTACAAAGGAAAGATCAACATAAGGATGATTACCATCTACCTTTATAAATTCCAGATTGTGGGTTAACATCTGAAACCAAACAGGATAATCATCCACTTAATCAAAATCATGCAACCTTACCCCGGTTCCTCCAGAAGTTTTTACACGAACTTATCCAAGTAACCTAACCCCGGTTCCTCCAGAAGTTTTTACACAAACTTATCCAAGTAACCTTACCCCGGTTCCTCCAGAAGTTTTACACAAACTTATCCAAGTAACCTAACCCCGGTTCCTCCAGAAGTCTTACATGGACCTATCTCAAGATGACCTAACCCCGGTTCATCAAGAAGTTTTTACACAAACTTATCCTGCCGTAACCTAACCCCGGTTCCCTCCAGAAGTCTTACATGGATTTAGCAAAATAACCTCACCCCGGTTCATCAAGAAGTTTTACATGAACTTACCTCACCAAGCAACCCTACATCGGTTCCCTCTCTTCAAGATGCAGTTTTACATGGACTCGTCACCCAGAAACCCTACACAGGTTCTCCCTTTCCAAAAACGAAGTTTTACACGAACTCATCATCAAAGCAACCCTACACAGGTTCCTTCTACATTTCAGATGCGGTCATCAGCAGGAAACCCTACATATGTTCCCTCTTTAAACTTACAAAATTACAGTCCAAAATCTCCCTAGGAGAGTCCAACCTAGATCCCCGGGAAAGTTGGAATTCATCTCCCCAAGCAGTAAGCGTATCCCCAGTGGATTCTGGAAGCTTATCCCTCGCAGAATACGAACGCGTCGCCCGACTTTATTCAAAGAGTTATTTCCTTAACAGGATATAACTGGGTTATCCTCAGCCAAAAGCCACGGAAAGAGCGTCCTCGACGAAGTCTTCTTACCCCAGCAAAGTCTGTCAACACTTCCAACAACAAGGGTATCCCCAGCAAGTTATTAACAATTCAGCAAAAGCATCTCCGTCCCCACAGAGTATCACTCCCCAGCATGGTCGCTAGAGTATCCTTTCTCCCCGCAGAATCTTCCATTTGCCAAGTTTATTCCGCAACGGAGTCATCTTCTCCTACCGGTATTCTTGCAGCTATCATCCCTAGCGGAAGCGAAATCTATTCTTCAACATCAGCCCAGGATATGACTTCCCGGCACCCGTCCAGGATTTACTTTCCTAGACGAAAAACACATACATAAACATCACATACATCATTATAGCATGCATAGACGCATCATATCATACGAATCTCATTTATGTTGAGAACATCATTGCTTGATCTATATCATGCATGGCATATGACTGACCTTTACCTTTCAGGAAAGAGGCAGTTAAATTCTCAAATCATATTTCAAGACCTAGACCGGTTCAGTTAATCAATGCCAAAGATTTCTTATCCATTCCCAAGCCTTCTCTAGTCCAGCTAAATCGACTCCCAACAGATTTTTCTGATGAAGACTCAGTAGAAGTTATCCCAGATGTTTCCCTCTCCGACGGTGAGTGAGGTGATAGTCTCCTATGGTTCCCTCTCCGACGGTGAGTGAGGTGGTAAGTCCTTTTCATATGTTTCCCTCTCTGACGGTGAGTGAGGTGATAGTCTCCTATGGTTCCCTCTCCGACGGTGAGTGAGGTGGTAAGTCCTTTTCAGATGTTTCCCTCTCCGACGGTGAGTGAGGTGATAGTCTCCTACGGTTCCCTCTCCGACGGTGAGTGAGGTGGTAAGTCCTTTCAGATGTTTCCCTCTCCGACGGTGAGTGAGGTGATAGTCTCCTATGGTTCCCTCTCCGACGGTGAGTGAGGTGGTAAGTCCTTTTCAGATGTTTTCCTCCCCGAAGGTGAGTGAGGTGATAATTCCTTTTCAGATGGTTCCCTCTCCGACGGTGAGTGAGGTGATAATTCCCTTCAGATTATAATTGCCTATGGTTCTCTTCCCGATACTGCAAAGATGGTAATTCCCCACCAAGATTTTCTCAACGAGCGTTGTTGAAGTTAAAGTCACCCAAGGTTCTCTTACCATTCATGCTAAGGTAGTAACCATCCCTGGTTCATTCATCATCTTGTGAAGCTCCAGACTCAGCTCCTGTAACCAGTCAGGACACATCTATACCAAGCATCTGAAAACCAACTCCTGCAACGTGTCAGGTACTCATTTTTTGTTTTGCAGGTACGCAAGTTCTCGCTAAGGAATCTCCTATGCGATCAACATCCAGATGGCATCTATAAGCCCATCATCCTATTCATCAATCTCCAAATGGCATCTATAAGCCCATTCCTCCATCATCACACTGCTACTATGTGAGTGCAAATTTCTGGGCACTCTAGTGTTCAATCATCTTCTACCCTCGGATTACGAAAGGCACGTCAGCCAATCTGCATCCTCGGGTCTAAGAAGATTGAACAGGGGCAACTGTTGTACCCCAAAATTTGCCCTCCCATATTCTTCAAGAAATTGCCAAGTCATGCTTCAAAATTCCCCAAGGGTTGCACAGTGCAAAGGTCTCCTATACAGTCAAGATTAGGGTTTTTGTTCTGATCAAGAAAATGAAGTTTCCAAAGGTCCAATCAAGTCTCACATGCCTATAAACATGGTCAAGTATCCTCATGACAAGTTTCAAGGCATTCAGCTCAAAATTGCACAGTCAAAAACCCTAATTGCACTACAGTCAACTGTAGGGGCAAAATGGTCATTTGACAGTCAAAAGTTCAAATTTTTGGTCAACATATCATTTTGAAGCCACAAACATCATTTGATCAATGCTTGATCATGATTCTCAAAATTTGGCTCAAAAATCATCAAGATGCAAAAGTTTCCTTATTTGGACAGCTGAAAAAGTCAACTGAAATTGACCAGGGCATAACTTTCACATGGATTATCAGAAAAATCCCATCCAAAGCTCATTTTGAAGAGAAAGACATTTCCTACAACCCATCTTCATACTTCAAGTCCAAGAAATGCTCTCACAAAAAGTTATCAATTTCAACATTATAGGTCATTTTCAAAAGTCAACAAAAAGGGACTTTAAGTCAAAGGCCATAACTTGAGATTGGTAAATAAAAATGACATGGTACCAAAGACATTGGTTAGAGGACGCAAAGACCTTTCCAAAATGTCCAAGAACATGAGAAAAGCTTAAAAATTGAGCAAGTTATGCCTTGTGGAAGTTGGGAAATTTTTGGATATTTTGAAAAGTCAACATTGATTCAAATGACCTAAAATTGCTAATGGGCCCACTTTTCTTCCACAATTCATCATTCCAAGCATGTGCACGACCACTTGGCCCAAAGGGAAGTATTTTCTCATTTTTTATTTATTTATTTGAATTTTTATTTATATTAATTCATTTAAATCATTTAAATATGTGAAAAATACTTAACTTAACCTAACAAATCTTTTTGCACATGTTTTAGACTCAATAATTCGTGCACATTCCAATATGGGAAGATTTGGTTTAATTGGATCCTAATTGATACAAAATTGCATGGAAAAAGATATGAAAAAGATCCTTAAAATCAAATTTTCAAAAACCATCATTGCATTGGATTTGTGCTACTTTTCTTGACCTAATTCACTCAATACAAATGCCTGATCACAACCCTAATGAGAATACACACTAAGCTGCGCAAGAAAGCTCTTCACAAACTTGAAAAAATTGTCAAAAAAGTCAATTCTGAAAACATCATTCCAGGACGATTCAAGACCTAATTCTTGTTTCAATAGCTTCCTCAAGGTTCCCTGAACGTATTCCAATCAGAAACAACCACTAAAACGCAAGGAATTGGTATACAGCATTCAAGATACCTCATGAAAAATTCATTATCGTGTTTCAATATTTACGCACATTCATAGCATTTTGATTGTAGATTCATGTTCCTTGTGAAATTCTGAAACTAACCAATATGATTAATTGCATTTTTATGCTGTATACACGATTTCACCATGTTTGAGTTCTAGGGTTTGTAGGACCTCAAAATTGGGGGTTTTTATTTAAAGAACAATTGGCCTTCAAGAATACCATGGTTGCAATCAGCAAGTCTGGACGAATGGAAACTACCCATCGCGCCTAATTTATTGACCCTCTAAGACCTATTCGCTATTTTCTCAAAACTGACCTTAAACAACGCGTAAAAAACCGTTGCCTCATGTTTTTGTACTTCAGGGATGGTGAAGACGACGACGTTGTGGCACACGCTGACTGGTTGGTTTAAAATTTGCGCGTAATAATCCATTAGCGCGTTGTTTCACATTTTATTATTTGTTGTTTATTTAGTTAACAAAAGGTTTCAGTGGTTCAGCTGGCAAGCGTTGAGAGTGTTCACATCCAAGACCTGGGTTCGAGCCCCAGGTCTTCATGCTTTCCAATATCATTTTTCCATTAATATTCCTATGCAGTGCTTACGTTGAGGATCATCATACACGCTCAAAAATCAATGCCCACGTGTCCCAGAGCACTAGATCAACGGCCAGGAGCTGAAGACCATGATGAGCTCAAGTCAACGCGCGTGCACGTGTCCAGCAAAAGTCCAACAAGGCCATGCTTATTGGGCCAGAATTGCTTGGATTTAACCTCCACTTTGGGGACTACCACCCCCCTAGGTTTGCAAATTTTTCTCTCTTTTTTATTTTCTTTATGTATTTAAATCTTTTACTTTTAATTATCACTTGTTTAAATTAATTAATTATTTTTATAAAATATCATAAAAAATGCATAAAAATCAGAAAAAGAGCAAAATACAATAAATATTTTTATTTTAATATTATCTTGTAAATAAATGCATGTAAATTATTTAGTTTTAAATTAGGTTGCAATTTTAATTCTTTTCATAATAAAAATCTAAAAAATGTAGGACTAGGTTTAATTAATGTTTTATTCCTTTTTAATTTTTCTTTTTCATAATAATATTATTTAATTTATTTATTTTCATAATTAAAATCGTATATAAAAATTAGGTTTAATTTAGGTTAAATTTTAACGTTTTCTTAATAAATTAAAATAAAATAGAATTAAGGTTAGCGTTTAATTGCAATTAATTTTTTCTATTAAATCCTAAAATATTAAAAATAACAAAAACAATTTCTTTTCTTAAATTTTAATTCCTCATTAATTTAATTTTTGCAAAAGGGTCCAACGCCCTCGTTTCGATTTAATTTCGCATATTTATTTTATTTTAAATAATTATGTATCTCTCCCGAAGCCTTGTAATTACTTCTCGCACTTTCAATTTATTTATTTTTCTGTCAAATCGGGTCCTGGTTAATTTTGGCGATGTGGACCCGCGCCATTTGTAATAGCTTTAGATTTACTTTTCCTCGCAACTTTTAACTGTTAAACAAAGCATGCAAGAATGAATGGCCTTAAATAAAAACAAGCGTAGAACACCAATAACATGACAAGATAAATGCAAACGAATCTGACACACGAATCGCACACACCACCCCTAGGGTACGCCTCACTGTTGCCTTGCCTCGAAAGGTGATCGTCGAGTAGAAGATGTTTTAGTAAGTCCTCATGATCCGGGAACCTGGCATGAGGGTAGCTTCTAAGGTATCTTCCTATTGCTCTGGTGATCACCATGTCCCGAACTTCGAATTGACCCGAACACCTCCAACGGTGGTGCTACCTACCTCTCAATGGTGGGATGGCACTACTTTAAAGGACATTTACACAGACGAATTCCTTAGGGTAGGTAGGTTCTCGTAGATACTTGCTCTAAATTTCAAAACAAATCAAAAATACTTTTCACACCAACACATTTTCAAAAAGCTTTCGAAAGCATTTTTCAAACACTCTTGAGGACCGATACAAGAGTCGAACTGAAATTTTCAAAGAAACTTTTTAAAACCCACAGTTGAAAAGCAAACAAACCATTTTGAAAACACAAGTGAGCAAGTATCTAAGAGCCCATGGATAACCATGGATAGAAAGGGTGCTAACACCTTCCCTTTCTATAACCTACCTCCCGAACCGAGAGCAATCTCTTTAAGGAATTTTTCTGTGCTTTTGTCCTTTCCATTTGGAGAAAATAAAAGACGGTGGCGACTCTTGCTTCCGCGACATTTCGCGAACCAGCGTTAAACAGTCAGTTCCAGATCCACCGATCACACAACCCATTGGGGGTAAGATGTTACAGCTAGGAATACTGCATCAAATTGTTTCATCACTTCAGCTTTTATCTTTCCAGACATGTCAGGCCTCATGCGACGAACCTTTTGTTTGACATGAGGACAATCTTCTTTTGTCGGCAGACGATGAAATACAATGTCGGTATCTAACCCTTGAATATCTTCATGCGACCAAGCAAACACTTCCACACAGTCATGCAACATTTGAACCAATATGCTTTAGACACTGCTTTCCAGGTTAGCGCCGATCTTGACTTCTTTCTTGTCTGTTTCGGTACCCAGATTGATGACTTTAACTGACTCTTCGTGCGGCTGAATAGCTTTTTCCTCTTGTAATTGAAGTTTGGCTAATTCTCTTGGTATTTCACAATCTTCCTCGCCTTCGTCTTCGGATTGGTTAATTGGACATTCAAAGTCATAGTCGACAATAGTAGAGTCATTGGCAATGAGATCCAGAGTGGATGAGGACCTGCAAGAGTGTGTGTGTGTGTGCATGTAAGATACATGGCTATTTTGAAAAATATATTTGAAGGAAAAGAAAGACAATGAGCACAAAGATTTGAATGCAAAAGAGCCCAATGATTTGTATTGAATAATCATATGATAAGATGAACATAAATAAAAACCCTTGACAAATGGACCAAAGTGCCCCGGGCCAGCCACATGGTTTAAAAGTCATTGTTAAATATTACAGACAAAATGTTCTTGATTTAATAAGAAAGCAAAAAACAAGTGATTACTCCTCAATGAAGGAGATGGGGACGAAGTCCTTTGCTTGCCAATTGTTGAGTTCCATTGTAGTAGTATACACCCAATCTTCAAATGCACACTCATCATCAGAATCACCTACAGTGTTGACTTCGTGGCTTCCAATAAGGAGAGGGGGCTTCCCTGCACGAGCGCACCTCACTTCCTTCTGAGCCTTGACGGTGAAACCCAAACCAAATTTGTCTTCTTTGAATGGGATCTCGAGGAGTTATCCCCAAGTATCACAGATTCCTTCTTCAATTGCAGCACAAGCATCTTTGACTGAAACCAACTTCAGCATGACCTTAACAACTTTGGACACATCAGAGGAACATTTGGTAGCATCAACCATTGGTGGCACAACTTTAAAGGCTTGACATGGGGTTTAAATAAATTCTCCATCCATCTCCACGTATTTGAAAGAGTTAAGGTGGCTTACCATGAACTCCTCCTCACCACAGACAATGACAATTCTTCCTTTGACCAGATACTTGAGCTTTTGATGAGTGTTGAGGTTACTGCCCCAACTTTATGGAACCAAGGGCGACCCAACAAACAGGAATAAGCAGGACAGATATCCATGATGTAGAATGTGGAGTTGAAAATTTGTGAGCCCACCTTGATCGGGAGATCCACCTCTCTATGAACTGTTCATTTGGATCCATCGAAAGCCCTTACAATGATATCACTTGGTTTCAAGACTAAACCATCACAGCCTAAACGGTCTAACGCCCCCTTGGGTAGCACGTTTAAAGAAGAGCCAGTGTCGACCAGAACATGTGCTAGGGTGGTCCCCTTGCACTCCACAGAAACATGTAGAGCTTTATTATGGTTCTTACAAAGCGGTGTTAGATTAGAATTTGAAAACCCCAAACCATTATCAGTCGTCAAGCTTACCACGCAATTCTCAAACTGGTCAGTTATGGTCTCATGAGAGACATGAGCCTTCTTCAAGAATTTGATTAATGCCCAAGCATGGGCATCGGAACAGAGTAGCAACGACAACATAGAAATCTTGGAAGGGGTTTTCCCTAACTGTTCCACAATCTTGAAATCGATCCTTTTTATTATTTTCAAATTTTCGTCCATCTCACGAGTGGAAGGTTCTCCATCAACAACGTCCTTTGCGGGAAATACTGTCACGACAAGCTCAAAAACTTTCTCCTTCCCTCTTATATCAGTACTTGGCTTAGCAGCAGTGATGCGGACAGGCGCCTTTGTAACAACTGGTGGTGAGATATTGGGTGAAAAGATTCTCCCAGTTAAGTTTACCTTACTTAAGCCAGTTATGTTACCAACGTCATTAGCTTTGTCTTCTTCAATCCAGGCGTCTTGTTTTATCCCATGGTAAAACACCTCAGCAACATAGTTCCATGGTACTGCCTTGTTAGAAGAGTAGGGAATTGGTCCGGGATTGGTAATGATTAGGGGAGCAACAATTGGTTCATTTGAAATCCTTATAGGACCCTTGGAGGAGATCCTAAGAGGCTTGTTTGAGATGGTTATAATGGAGAGATCTTCACATTTATTAGTCAAACTTTTGGTAAGCAGAGTCTTCTCAAATAGGATCTCGTGGTTATCCAAAAGGAGAGGCTGAAAAGAACAGGAAAGACCTTTGAGATTATTTCTTGATTTCGGGGGGTAGATTATGAAAAGGGAAGGTGTTAGCACCCTTTACATCCATAGTTATTTATGGGCTCTTAGTTGCTTGCTAGATCACTTGCTTTGTTTGAAAATGTGCTTTGTGGTGGTTTTTGAAAGTATTTTTGAAAAGGCGTCTTCGTTTTGGCAAACTTTGTAATAGTTCTCGTTCGTAAGAACGTATACAAAGTGTTAGACTTTTGAAAATATTCCATGTTTGGAAAGTGTTTTGAAAGTGTTTGTTTTGAAAGTGTATGTGTTTGTTTTAAAAATAAGGAAGGATGTTTGATTTGAAAATGAGCAAGTAACTAGGAACAATCTACCTATGCAAAAGTCTTTGTCCATTTCTTCCTTCCATTGATATTGCTATCTTACCTTTGATTTGGTAAGAAGCCTTATCTTTGGATGTAAAGGGACGGGCGTGGGTCATCGTATAGTCATGATAGCAATGTTGTGAGATATCTTAGCATTTCTCTTTGAGGGACTAAGATCATTTTGAAAGGCAACATTCATAGCATCATCAAGGGACTATGATCTTGTATTTTTTGATTACTTTTTACTAAGACATCTCACATGCATAACATGACCATTTTTGTAAGGCAACAAGTGGAATTACCCTAAGGGTGCAAGTGTGCAAGTGTGGTTGATTTACATGCATTGTTTATCTTGAATTAGGGTTTGCTACTTGTTGATTTTATCTTTCTATACAAACCCTAATTACTAAAATTTATATAAAAAGCGATAAATTGCAGAAAGTAAAATTACTACCCTATTACATCATTAGGGGAGGGGGTATACAAATATTTAAATGGAGATTGCAAGAAAATTAAACCTAATTATCTATTACAATCATATTGAATAATATACAAGAATTGGATAAATGTGCAAGAAAAATAAATGGAAAGGAAATGATTTTTGTTTGGTTTTTGAGGAAGGGTTTAATTTTGACCTAATTAAGAAAATAATTAATTAAAAATAAATAAAATTAAACTTAAAGTAATTAAGTAAATAAATTAAGTTAAAAATCATTTTTTAGGGTTTTTTGTGAAAGGTTTTAAGTTAAATGATAATAATATGAAAATTAATTAATTAAAAGAAACTTAAGTTCTAAATTAATTTTAAATAAAAAAGGAAAATAGTTAAACCTAAATCTAATTATTTATTTATAAAAAAAGAAAATTATGTTTTTTTAGAAAATGTTTTTGTCCTTTTTGTTTTATAAAGAAAATAAACATATAAATGTGAAAATAATAAATAAAAATATTTTTGAATTTTTTATTAATAAAAATAAAAAAATAAATAATAATAATAGTAATAAAAAATAATAAAGAAAAAGAAAATAAAATAAGAAAAAAGAAAATAAAATAAATTAAAATAAAAAAAGGAAATTTGGGTCAGTATGCAAAAGTAGGCAGGGGTGAAAAAAAGTAAAATTGGCAAGGCCCATAGACGGGAGGCCTAGCGCGCCTGTTTGTGACAAAAAAGAAGGAAAATACTGAAAAATTGAATAAAAGGTAGCGCTGGGTCTTGAACCCATGACCCTTACCATACACGCGTGCTACCTTTGCCACTGGGGTGGTTGTACATCTGATAACATAAACAAAATAATAAATGCATAACACAAGTCAAGTCCTAAAAATGACTTCATCTTCAACCTCCATCCATGGTTCCTGTAACTTGCTCATTTCTCAACAAAAATGAAAGATGCAAACATGAAAGTTGCTCCATTTTTCCATACGAATCCAACCATATAGATATCATAAGCTATAAATCAAAGATGAGTGAGAATTTCTAAAAGTACCAAATTCTGACCTAACTTTTTTTAGAGATTCAAACCTAAAATTCTGTAAGCTCAATCAATATAAATGAAATCTATGGACATGTACAGTTTCAGGGCAATGATGTCTACATTTTATCTTCACAAATGCAAGTCTAACAATGCCTAACTAAAAAGATAGAAGTTCATAAATGATACCTCAAAACTGGAAATCATGAAATGCAAATGAGCTGTATTCAAGGTGCTGCAATGATCAGGTAAGCTTCCTCAAGTTCCCAGGAAGCTAATGCAATGATTAGCTTGAGCAATGGATGGCTGGAATGGCTTGGAGAAGTCAAATTGCAGTGATCTGTTTTTGGTTATAGAGGTTGATGAAAATGGTGTTACAGTCGTGTAACAGGGTGTGGGATTATTTGTAGATGATATTTAGGAACTTTTGGAAGTGAAAAGCCAAGAAACGCACGAGTAGATTATGAGTTTGGAGTTTTTGGTCAGAATGTGCAACAATGGAGGTTTTGATGCAAGTTCTGATTTTAGGGAGTTTGGTAGAGTTTCGGGGTGTTCAAGCTCGTGTGTTAGATTTCACATAAGGCCTCTATTTATAAGCAACAAGTTTTGAGACTTGTATTTGATCAGAATTCAAAATCACATGTTTAAGCTCAACATGTGATTTTCTTGAGAAATCAAGTTTCAATGCCCTTTGTACTTGCTATTATAGAGTGGTTATGCTTTAAATAAACTTACTTATGACTTTGTAGATGGAGTTTCACCAGAGGGAACAAGTGAGAGGCTCTAGAATTGACTTTGTGCATAAAGCTTGCTTTTCAAGAATGGCATTGTTAACTTTCTTCCCAAAATGGCAAATTAAGTTGGACAATGCTTAAACCACTTGGATGATAGCTCAAACGTTTGTGTAATCCATTAATAATGGATAGATACACAAGTTAGAAGGCCTGAAAAGCAATATTATGCAGCCTAACATTGAGATTTTATTATGTGTTCATCAAGAAATGACTTGTAATTCAAGAATGAAACCCTAACTTCTTGCCTTCGATTCTTCTAGCTCAAGAATGATCTCAATGAGTTATTGGACATTTTGGAAAGCTTGTAAAATAATCTAAAACCTCTATGTTGGACATTTTTGAAAATTCAAATTGGAACTAGGTGAAAAATTTCCATGAATTTAGGTTAAAAGCATGCCTAAATTAGGGCAAAATTTCACTAAGTCTTCAAGTTTCATGAACATGTATTCACAAAATCATAACTTTAAATCCAAGCATTTATAGAAAAATTTATGGTCTACAATGTATTAGATCTCATTGATATCTACAACTTTCATGTTGGAAGTTTCCTTTGAATCATCTTGCATCATGGTGTAAATTTGGCTCAAAGTTATGAAAAAACATGAATTTTCAACACTTAGAAAAATTTCTAAGTTTAGAAATTTTGACTTTCCAAAATGAAATCTTGACTTTTTGATTTCTTGATGAACAAGTTTCATATTTTTACATGTCTTGATGAATTGTGATCTTTGATACTTGATTTTGACAAAAAAAGCCAAAGTTTAACTTTTCAGTGTACAATTGACTTTTCATCAGTTGACTGAAATTAAACTATCAATCAATTGATCTTGAGAAATGTTTTGAGCCATTTAATTAGGTCAAAGTGATGCATTTGAATCCTTGAGATCATGTCTCAAACCAACAAGTCATTTTCTAGGTCAAAAATAAAAAATTGCACCTTCTCAGACAAAACCCTAATTTTGACCATTTTGCCCCTTTTGATGTTCTGATCAAATTTCTTGAGGAATTGAGATCCAAACTTCATCAAATGACATATATGAGTTCATGATGTTGATATTGATAAAAAATTATGAATTTTGACTGTAAATTGACCACAGTTGACCTTTTCCCCAATATAGTTGATTTTAGGTCAACTGATCAATTGAGTTAGCACAAATGTGATCCAAGACTTGAAAATTGACATGAGCAATCTTGAGGGTCCAAAATGATCCATGAAAGTTATATGGGGTATTAAAAGTCCATTTGTCCTTGTGCAAACTCAAAACCTTTTGCAGTTTTGAATCAAAGGAGAACTTGTGAGAGATTTTCTTAAGAGACGAGAGGGCAAATTTTGGGGTAGAACAGTATGGAATTTTGTGTTGTGAGCATAGATGTGGGCGCAGCCATGTGCGTGGATGTAGACATGGATTTTCTTTCAATATTTTTCTAACCAAAATGCTTTTTCGACGTTTTGTCAAATGCTTTTATTTTGTTAATTTCCCCGAAATGATTTCAAGACAATATTCACAAGTATTAATCATAGTATTTTGTAAATAAGTCAGAGAAAAGAAAAATGCAATTTGAAAGATGAAAAGAAAGAAAATATTTTATTGATATGCCTCTGAATAGGCGAGAGTACATGATGCAATTCCTAGAAAGAGGTAACTACATAAATTTTTAAAACTGTAAATGGCAATGAAAAATGACAATTGTTGCCGCTGTTCCCCAATATCCTTTTAATAGCCCTTATCTCCTTCGCTTCTGAGTTGTATGATTCATACCTATATTTCCCTTCATGGTTTGTAGTCGCAGTTTTAGATCGCAATCTTTTTGTTCTTTATTTCTTTTTGAATGATCCCTAATTTTTGCCTGGATTTCCCTTTCGGGTTTTCAATCCACCCGGATAATGTTTTGTTATATGCCCCTAATTTTTGCCTGGATCGCCCTTTATGGTTTTCGATCCACCGGGACGCTCCTTCTTGCCTAAGTCGCCTGTTTGAGGTTCGAGCTTAGCGAGCTTCTTATACATAGTATTTTTTGACCGAGCCAAGGAGGTGGTGATCTTCTTCTACCCATGGCCTAACTAAAGAGATTTTTTTTCAAAAAATGAGTTTTTATATGATATGCATGTGTTTATGAATGCATGCATGCGAGTGAATATGTATGAATATGAAATGTTTCTTGTTTTGAATGTCTTATTCACTTGGGTATGTATTTGTTTTTCGCTTATTTTTTATTCGGTGACCAGCTTAAAAATAGACACGCCAATGAGATAGGGAACAAAATGCTGTTATTGAAGGTAACATAATTCAGATATTGAAACATATTACAACAATCTTAAACCAAAACTTTATTTGCGTGAAATTAAGCCAAGGGAAATAAGTTTTCTAGGTGCGCCTGTGGAGGCCTGCTCTTGAAACCATCCACCATTTCTTGACAAAGCTTGGGAAAGTCTTTAGCACATTATTTCCCTTTATGGCTTTGATTTTAGACTTGTTTGGCGCATTGACGTGGACAAGTTGTTTCCTTTGGTATCCATTTTTGAAGACAACCACCCAAAAGATTTTATTATCTTTTATTTTGTACCCTGTGAATAAGACAAATAAAAGACACAGATGATGAATATATGAAATGTATGACAAATATATGAAATGTATGAATGCACGGATGTATAGACACAAGGTTGAGTGACAGGATTCTTGTAGGGATGTATGGTTCAGTGACGGGGTTTTTGTGATAAGTACCCTTAGAAGGTAGGCTCCTTAATTTTGACCTAGTTAGTCTACCCTCCCAAAAGGTGGTTTCCTTAAGGGTATCATGAATAACACCAGAGGGAAAAGGCATAAGGGCCTCCCTTAGGTGGAGCCTCTTTACGGACTGGAACTTTCATCTCAAAGTCGTGAAAGGTCTCGTCATGAGATTTTAGGTTAAGGCTGTTACAAATAGTCATGGGTGACCTTCCAAAGTCCTACTCGACAAGATGATATCTCTCGATAAGTATTCCTTTTTCGAAAGTTCACCGACTCTAGGCGAAGTCGTCACATAAACTCGCAGGGATGATGTACCCCCTAAGCTAATAGACGAACCTTCTTTCTAAGGGTTATTGAAAATATTTTGAGAAATAAAAAATCCCGCCATGCAGTATATATGATGATAAACAATAACCAATAATTAAGTAAATGCAATAAATAAATGAAAGCAATAAATAAATAAAGCAATAAATAAATAAATAAATAACCCCAAAGTAAAAACCCTAAAACCTAAATTTTAAGTCCCCAACAGAGTCGCCAAATGTAACAACTGGTTTTTTAATCAGAGTCGCCACTATTAGTTTTTATCCCAGGGAAGGGAATCTAACAGAAAACCCTAATTCAAAGACAGAGATTCTAGGTTTCAGACTTCTTTAGACGAAAGGAAGGTGTTAGGAACCTTTCATCTACCTTGTTCACAAGGATACTAGGTTTTAGGTTTGAGTTGAGGAAACAAGATTTAAATTTTATTAGGGGAAGGGTTTAAATTTTTTATAGGGGAAAGGGTTTAAATATTTTTATAGGGGAACTCGCTATGATTTTTGATCGTATGCCTACATATCCTCTTATGAGGAATCAGAGTCTCAATTTGTAGTTCGTATGGGGTTGGTGTTTTTTAGGGGTCGCAAACATACTTTGAATCACCTCACATTTTGGCCGAGAGTAGTGATTGCGGAGATTTTGACTACATGCGTGGTAAGTCAAAATCTGTTTGAAACCCTTTTGTAAAATAATAGTTGATTAGATTAGTTGATTGTGAAAAAATAGTTTGTTGTTTGTTGCGTGTTTTTTAATCGTATTAACTGCAAAAAATCTTATTAATGCATGATTAAAAAATATGTTAATGCAAATAATACAAAAAAATAATATGCATTTTGAGCGAAAATAATTTATTTACACAGTATAATAAATAATAATATGTAAATTAATAATAATAATAATAATAACTATAATTATTATAAAAAGAAATTAAGTAATTATAATAATAATATATAATAATAATAATAGTAATAAGAAAACATAATTAAAATATAATAATTATTATAAAAAAATGCATAAAATAAATAATTACCAGGGGTGTCGTTTGAACTTGCTAAATAAAACAGGGGGTGCTGAAAATAACTTGAATTAGGCCCAAAATGAGTCCATACAGGAGGGTGTAATTGGTTTGATAGTTTAGTAAATCTAGGGAAATGGGGTGTAGATAATAATGGGCTTAGGCACGTGACGCTTAGAAAAGGGGTTCAATGTAATCCGGTAGGGCGAGGGTGCACGACTTATCATGTGACTTGGCCTAGCGGCCGTCAGATTAAGATCGCGTGAATAAGATTTGAGGGAGTACGTTAATTATTATGAGCGCAGCGCATTGAATCAAACGGAATATCAAAATCTGTTTTTATTCTTTTTAACAAATATTTTGTTGTTTACAGTTTCTCAGCTTCTCTTTCTCTCTCACGATACACAACCCCTTCATCTTTCTCTCCCTCAGACCCTAACACCCCATCCCCCCTGATGGCGGCGCTAGAACCCTTCACCTAACCCTTATGACTCCAAATCCACAATAAAAACAAAAATCAAAGTTAAGCGCATACCCTCCGTAACGATTACGTTTCCCAATTTCTGAGTTTCAAGCTTTTCTGATTCGCTAATTCTTTTGTCTTCTTCTGGCTTGTAGGTTCTGGCAACGCTTTGAAGGTGGTGGAGATGGCCTTGAAGATGGCACGGCGGAGGTTAGCAAGGCCGATTAAGGTTTCAGAGATCGAAACCCCAATCGGTGCTTCGTTCTTCTTCAAATCTTCAAATTCTTCTGGTTTCTCAACTGTCTGTATTCATCCCCTTGGTACTGTTGCTTTTTTTCTTCACAGTAATCCTCCTCCGTATTCAAGTTTTTTCTGTATTTATAAGCTTTTAGATTTAGGGTTTCTGTCAATTTGTAATTACAGTTAACATGATTTTAGGAGGTAGAAAGAATTAAGGATTAGATTTTGTTTTGTAAATTGATTTAGAATATGTTTGTAATTGATCTTGTTTTACTGTAATATTTGGATTTATGTAATAAAGATTTGATTTTGTTTATGCAGTTTTATGGATTTGATTTGGCTTTTTAGTTTTGATTTCTACAGTGTTTGTAAATTGCAAGAAACATGTGCTAATCAGGGTTGTGATTTACACAGTAATTATTTTGTTTGCGCTTGTTTTTTGGGCCCTGCGTTTAGTAATATTACTATTTTTCTTTTTACAGCAAAAACATTTTTTTGGCGTGACTAGCCCCAATTAGGCTTCTTTTTCCTTCTGACCCAATGCTGATTATTTTAAAACAAAACTCTTAATAAATTATATAAAAGTACTTAACGCAATGTTGTTTACTAATGAATTTTTATTATACATAAAATCTCAATGATTAGAAAAAGATTCGGCAATAAATACAACATCCTTTTAATATTTTGTAAAGATATATATAATAATAACAAAAGGTTTTTAATAATGACAACATTTTTTTCTTCTTTTAAAATAAAACAGTAGCAAACATCTAATGGGCTAAAAAACTCTGTGGGCTTGTAACTTTATAACTATACCCCCTTTTGTTATTTAAAAGAAATGGGGCAAATTCTAATGGGCTTATAAGTGGATAAACATACCAACAATAAAAATGGAAATGGGCCCTAATTTCAATTTCACCTCCTATTTTATTAACAACAATAAATTCTAACAGACTTAATAACTTAATTTACTTAGCAAATTAAACCTAAGTAGTTTTTAATAAATTAATAATTTATTAATTACTCGGGTGATTTTTTATTTTTTAATTGCATGGGCCCATTGGCCAACATGCTTCGCGAACGGATTTATGAGTCTTTCTAATTTAGAAAGCCCCACTCTTCTGGATTAAAATACACCCCTTGGTTGACTTAAATTTTAAGAATGGGCCATCAAATATTGTTGTACCATCTCTAATTAAACATTTCTTTTATTATTTTAATCTTGAAAAATAAAATCATTGGGGTAGGACAAATTTGGGGTACGACAGTACTCCGTAGGAACCTCTTTATAAATCTATGTATTTTGGCTATAAATGTTGTATAGAATAATATATGGTGGAGATGAGAAAAGAATTATTTTTTTATAATTTTTGCATCCTATGCAGTTGCAAACCCTTGGTGCCTACGTACCACCTTCTGTATAATAAGGGATTAGGGTACTCATAGTTTATCTTTTAAAAATTTTAAAACATAAGTGTGTTGGTTAAATTTTAAGAGACGAGACGTCATCGTCATTATCCGAGTGGAAAACATAGTTACTACCCACAATTATTAGAAGGGAGAATTTGCATTATCTCAAAGTGGAGGATATGACTTGTATTTTAAAATAAACAAAGCCTCACTCAACACCCAAATGGAAAATATCTCCCTTCACTACATATTGTAGAAGTATAGTTATTTGCATCACTACAAGGATTGACAAGAGTCTAATCTTTTTGAGAAACTTTTAAGGTAAAAAGCCAAAATGGAAAAATGATTTGAATGAGATTGATTAACTTTTAATCTTCTCACAAAAAAATGTACATGTTTTATTAAATTGCATGGACATAAGTCCAAATTTATTATGAAAGTGGTTCAAGTTTTGAAAAAATAAGAGTTTTCAAAAGGAGGGAGAAGATTTTTGAAATTAAAGAAGATAGGAGGATATGAAGGGACTATCCTAAAGTATAAGATAAAAGCAAGGTAAAAGAACCATCTAACCAACAAGAAGCCAACACTTGACACAATGAGTCAATGTAGAATTCCCATCCTTTGATTTTGAAACCAAACAAGCAAAGATAATAAACCTCTTAAGAAAATCAAGCTTCAATTACATTAAGTTTTCACAAAAATTGGACAGAGTAACAGTTGTATACAGATGAATTCTCAATTGCAGACAAAGCATGTAATCACAAGAATCTGCATACAAAGCAAATAAACAAACAACCCATTGTCTTGGGGTAAACCCCAAGAACTCTATACAAAATAACAGTTGAGGTCACAAGGTCTCAAAGTAAGTCACAGCTTCTAATCCTAAGTCTAAGAAGTCCACAATCTCCATAATGCCAAGGATAGCAACCAAGTAGTCCAAGTAACATTAAAGTTTTTTATGGTTCAAGTTTATTATTAGGTATCTTCAAAAAGAAAATGAAAGCTCAAATGAGAAAAATAAAAATGACATAAAAGTAAATGCTCAAATGAGCAAAGATGAAAATAGCATGAAATGTAAATTCCAAAGTAAATGTGCTTAAAGTAAAAGCATAAAATAAAGTCAATTGTTAATGATTTAGAAATTAGAGGTTAGTTGAATGACCATATTGAAACTTTTATTTGAAAACTCATTAGAAGATTGATAGAATCAAAGCCTCTCAACAACAAGTTTCATTTGTTTTTTTGTCAAGTATATCATTCATTTCAAAATCTCAAGGCAACAATAAATGATCAATGATGTTTAAGTGATCCAATTTGATCAAAGTTGGTGAAAATTCATTAGAGGATTAATAGGACCAAAGTCTCCTAACAATAAATCTCAAGGTTATTGGATCAAAGGGTTCAAATTAACATACTTGGACTTACAAACATGGGTTTGGGCCACAAATGATCATTTTCTCAAATCGGGACAAAATTTAGCGCTATGTTAAGCAATCGTAAGTGGACTTATATAGAAGTATCACCTATTTTGAGGTCGGTCAATAGCAATCTATGTACCAAATGATTTGAGAAATGATATGGAAATCATTCTCCAATAACATTTAGTACAATAATAATGGGATAAGATGAAGAGGGATGGGGTAAGAATTAAACCACATTTGAACCAAAAATTTAATCAAGCTATTATAAAGTCTTTCATCCATTTTTGTGGAGTTAAACTCAACACCGTGGATCCAATGATGTTAATAAAGCTCATGATCAAAATCTCATAGTCCAAGATCATCCAGAATATATATAAGATAAAATATATTTAAAAAATAAAGAAAAATATTTTTAAAAATGGGAATAAAAGTAAAAAATAGAAACTATGTTCAAAACATCCAAGAAAAATCAAACAAGACCATAGAAAAATCATAAATGGGCTCAAATATTTATATAAAATTTTTGGTAATTTTTTAAAGTCAGAAACTATTTTTAAAATTTAAAGAAATAGGCAAAACAAACTAAAAATTGTGAAAAATAGTAAAGTCGGAAATAAAAATAAAATGAGGTCACCAATATTTGTCAAAAGGTCATTGGATCCTTCCATATTTTTTCCGAATTTAAAAATTAAGAAAAGTATTTTTAAACATTTAAAACAATTAAAATGAAGTGAAAAATTATAAAAAATATCAGGACACAATAAAATTATGAAAAAATAATAATCAGAAAGAGAAAAATCAAAAGTAGTTTTCATAATTTTTCAGATTCTTTGAAGTTAAAATGAATTTTCTCTGATTTTTTGAAGTTTAAAACAATTTAAATATAAAAATCAGAAATAAAAATAAAGTCAAAAAATGTGGACCAATGGAGGAGAGTCAAAACACATTAGTAAGCTAATCCAATGGATCAGAAGCGATGTGGATATCATGGTCTTTAGTGAATAAAGTATGGAATCAATTATTTAAATCAGATTTGAAAAAATGCGTCGCACGCCTTCATTGGTTGATAGATGACACGTTGGTCATCTTCAACCTACAACTAACAAATCTGCAGGTTCCAGAAACTATAAAAGTAGGACACGAGACCGGTACCATTCGCTTCGTCTCTTCAAGACGATTCCAATGGTACATTTGCGAAAAATTTATATAAACTGTAGCTCAGTCGTTTTTGAAAAGAAGTTCTAAAAAGGGATTTGAAATTTCATGGCCAAAACGTACTTCTAGTTGAAAACAAGTGTTGCGACTAGAATCAGGATGATGAGAGCTTCATAACAGTATCAAAGTTTGAGAGAATTGGTGAAGGAATCTACCTATTGAAGTTAAGTTGCAGAGCTCTGAAACTGGACTTGGCTAGCACGATTTAGGAAGTCTTAGAGCTTAATTCTTCTTCTATTAGTTTCAGTGAGGTTCAAGGAAGGTGAATTAACAAAGAAAAATGATTGAGAAAGGTTGTAAGATCAAATTCGAAGTTGCAGAAAATTGAGTTTAAGAGGAAGTTTGGCAGGGTGATTCTGGCTCTCTAAGCTTAAGAAAATGAATGGGGTATGATCCTATATTTATAGGGAAGCTGATTGAATGCTCAAGCGTGTGAAATGATGAAGTTTGGAGGTGTTGTACCCCAAAATTTGCCCTCCCATATTCCTCAAAATTTGTCAAGAATGATCTTCTAATTGTTCAAAATGGCTCAAGGGTTGTACAGTCAAATCACCTCTTAAGACAGCTGAAATTAGGGTTTTGGTTCTTTCAAGGAATTTGGGGTTTTCAATGGTTCAATCAAGTCTCATAGGCCTATATGCATTCTCTAGCACCTACATGCCAAGTTTCAAGACTCACAGTGCCAATTTGCACAGTCAAAAGCTCCATTTGATCTACAGTCAACTACAAGGGCAAAATGGTCATTTTGCAGTCAAAAGTCAGAATTTTTGGTCAACATCTTATTTTGAGTTCACAATCATCATGTGATCAAGTCTTGATCATGATTCCACAAGAATAGCCCAAAAATCATCAAGGTGCAAAAAGTTACTATTTTTGGACAGTAGAAAAGTCAACTGTACCTTGACCAGGGCATAACTCTTTCATGGTTTGTCATAAAAATTCCATCCAATGCTCATTTTGAAGGGGATGCAATTTCCTACAATCCATCTTCACACTACAAGATCAAGAAATGCTCTCACAAGAAGTTACCAATTTTTACATTATAGGTCAAATTCAAAAGTCAACAAAAGTACACTTTGAGTCAAAGGCCATAACTTGAGATTGGTAAATCCAAATGACATAAGACCAAAGGTATTGGTTAGAGGACTTCAAGAGCTTTCCAAAATGTCCAAGAACATGGTCATATGATCAAAATTGAGCAAGTTGTGCATTGGAGAAGTTGGGAAATTTTCATGAATTTGCAAAAATCAACTTTGCCCAAAACACCTTCTTTTTGCTAATGGGCCTCAAATCTCTTCTTGAAACTTCACCCATGACTTATGCACGACCCACCAAGATGAATTGGATTTATTTTCTTATTTTTATTAATTAAATGGATTTTTAATACATATTAATTCATTTAATTAATTTAAATCATAAGAAAATAGAAGATTTGTTTTTTAAATCAATTTGTGAAGCAAATATGATCAAAACATGCTGGCAAATTCGTGCACAAGCCAAAGATACAAAAAAAATCCAAATTTGGCAATATTGTTCAATCATGGAAAATCAAGAATATTTGATTTTCAATCAAAGATTTAAACATGAATGCACATGGATATTGGCCCAACTTTTAACCTAATTTGATTCTCCTATATGTATGCAAGCAAACCATGACCTAGCATACGATTGAAAGCTGCAGAAACGGCCATAGCAAATTCAAGAATTTCCAAGAAAACTAAAAACCTGTTCTTGCATCCTAGGCTAATTCAAGGCGTTTTGACCATTCAAACATATTGCAGGAGGTCCCAGGAACGATTCACAATCAAATTCCAGCTTCAAAGCTCAAGGAATCGCTACATACCATCTCACGGTTTGCAATTCCTATTCAAAACTGTATATCTTAATTCATGCGCATTTAACATGTTTTTTTTGATTGATTTGCATTGCTAGAGACTGAATAAAGCTGATGGAATGATTTAATTGAACTATAGCGCCCTGAATCGAAGAATGCCATGACTGAATTTTTAGGGTTCTTGAGCTTTTAAATGGGGCTTTTCAATCCAGGAAAAATTGGGACTAATAGGATATAGGGTTGAATTCGTGAGGCCAAGACGAATGGAATCCACACCTCGCGAAACATTTATATTCACTATGCTTCTAATCGCTATTTTTCCTTGCAGGAAGTAGTGGGGGTTAAAAACCCCCGCTATCTGATTCTAAATATGCAGAAAAAAGGTTGAAGACGATGATGTGTAATCGTCTGGTTGGCTTATTTGAAAAGCGCGCGTTTTTTTTATAATTTCAGCATATTGATTTGTTTGCATATATAATAAATACTTATTATTCCAATATCAATAGAAGCATGATGGTGTAGTGGCAGGGACGCTAGCCTGGAAGCATTGGGACCTGGGTTCGAATCCCAGGTCCCCCAAAACATTTATTCTATTTTGCTTCATATATTCACATGCAGATTTCAAAAGGGATGTCTACCATATGCTTCAAACCTCAACACGCCAGGTGTCTCCAAGCCTGGATCCAGTGGCCAAAGTTGAAGGACCACCATACTCCCTGGTCAGTGCATGCGTAGCAAACTCAGAAAGTCAAACAGGCTGGAGAGCTAGTGGGCCTGGAAATTGCCAAAGACACCTCCAAAATTGGGCCAACACCCCCCTTCAAGTTTATTTCTTTTCTTTTCTTTTTTGTTTCTTTCTTTAATTTTTTTTATAATTATTATTTTCACTAACAAATTAATATTTATTTTCATAATAAAAATCAGAAAACATAAAATATAATATTTTTATTTATTAAATTTAGTTAGTCTATTTTTGAAAATAAATAAATAATTAATTTGTTTAGTTTTAATTAGGTTAACATTAATATTTTCACAATAAATTAAAATAAATTAGAATTAGGGTTCTTGCCAATATTAATCATCTTTATTTTTATTTCCTTAAAACATCAAAAAACCAAAAAATATTTCTTTTTATTAATTAATTAGTTTAGATTTAATTAAATGCAAAATAACAAAAATATCTCTCTTTCTCAAAAAAGGGGTCAAAACCCTAAAAACTCTCCGATTCAATTTTTCTCGCGCGTATTTTTGATTCCTATTATTTTTTATCCATATAATTGTATTTGCTCCGAGGATGTAATGGCTTTAATTAGGACCTTTTTATCGCTTTTATTTTATTTTCCGCATTTATTTTCAAGGGTTGTTTTTGGCGATGTAAATACCCGACACCTTGTAATAGCTTAGTTTTACTTTCCGCAACTATTAACTGCTAGATGTATGTTAACTAGGCTATGCATGACAAGACTTATCTTAAATTAAAATCAATAGTAGCTCACCATAACATGTACAAAGATAACATAACTGAAACCTGACACACTCGCACATGCCACTCTTAGGGTACGCCTCACTTGGTTGCCTCGACGTGGTCATTGAGTATAGGGTGTTTTAGAGGTTGCCCTCCTGTCTAAAGATCAAAGTTGCCTCGAAACGGTTGCCTCGATAAAAAACGATCTAAGACATTAGGGTTACCGCTAAGGCGTCCTACCATTGCTTTAGTGACCACATGTCCCTAAAATCGAATTAACCTGAAACTCCAACGACGGTGCTACCTACTTCTCAATAGTGGGATAGTACTGTCTAAAGGACATTTACACAGCTTAATTTCTTTTGAGTAGGTAGAGGTTCTCAGGTACTTGCTCTTTCAAAACAAAAATACTTTTCGCACCTACACTTTTCTGACAAAAGTTTTCAAACAACACTTCATACACTCTTGAGGACAGATACAAGAGTTAAATCGAAGTTTTCAAACAAACTTTTTTGCAAAACCCACAAACACAAGAAAAGAAAAACTTTTTGAAAACATAGTGAGCAAGTACCTAAGAGCCCGTGGATAACCACGGATAGAAAGGGTGCTAACACCTTCCCTTTCTATAATCTACCTCCCGAACCCGAGAAACATCTCAAAAAGGAATTTTGTTGTGCTTTTGTCCTTTCCTTGTTGGAGAAAATAAAAGACGGTGGCGACTCTTGCTTACCGCGACATTTTGCGAATACAAACGCAAATGCGAACCAACATTCTAAAACAGTCAGTTCTATTCCCACCGATCACAGAACTGGCGACTCTGCTGGGGATACTTATAAGTGAGGTGTACCTTAGGATTAGACCACTTGTGTTTTCAATTGTATGCCTTATATGCTTTAATTTTGTGGGCTTGCATCGGAGTTTTATAGATCCTAACTCGGATCTGGGGATACCCTTTAGGTAAGTAGCAATAAACTGTGAGGGACCTGTCCGGCGTAGACCGACACGGGTGAGGCAGTAGCTACATTGGTGTGACACCTTCGTCTGTACCGATATCCCTTGTGTTGGAACGAGGAGAATATGGGTCTTCTGAGGAGTCATTAAGCACCAACTGACCTTAGAACCTTAAATTGACCAACTTGGCCATAGAACAGTAGCAGTATGCTACACTCATTGAGACTAAACTCTCGCGATGGTTCCGGCCACAAGAAAAGGTTGCCAAACTGGAATTATGACCGATTGAGGGTAGTCAGTGATATTGAGATCCTCTAGAACCCGATTACTATTTTTAGGACAGGTCTTAACCAACTGAAACTGAAAGAGGGTAGTACCTAAACTTTATGCCAGCCTGAAATCTAAGGGCTCTCTTGTGTGACTTGTGTGCCTTTACCATGTTTGCCTTTTGTGAATACTTGTGGTGTGCCTTTATCATAACATCATAACATCATAACATTGCATACATCTTGCATAAGGACTAACCCATTTCAAAGACAAGAGGGTTTCATCTTTGCTATGTTTTGTAGGACATCATGATGCCCATGCGTAGGAATACTATTCGGCTCAACTTTGTTCAACCACCTACTTTGCTTAAAGAATTGGTTGTCAGGATTCCAAATACTACTTCCTTCATCAGGAGGCATGGTTCTCTTCTCGGTTTAGTCACTTCAAAGTGGGACCAACAATTAATGAGTGTCCTGGTCCAGTTTTATGATCCGCTATACCATTGCTTCACCTTTCAAGACTTCCAGCTGGTCCCTACCCTGGAAGAATTCTTTGAGTTTCTTGGTATCCCCATTTTGGAGCAGGTTCCATTTACTGGTTGGGAAAAGAATCTCAGGCCTGAAGAGATTGCTGCATCCCTTCACTTAACCAAAGAGGAGGTAATGGCTAACTGGGAGACTAGAAGTGGAGTTAAGGGCTTTTTGGCTAAATTTCTGGTTGGCAAAGCTAATTGTTTCTGGAATGACTTAGACTTCAAAGCGTACGAGGACATTCTAGCTCTCTTAATCTATGGTCTGTGTGATCGGTGGATCTGGAACTGACTGTTTAACGCTGGTTCGCGAAATGTCGCGGAAGCAAGAGTCGCCACCGTCTTTTATTTTCTCCAAATGGAAAGGACAAAAGCACAGAAAAATTCCTTAAAGAGATTGCTCTCGGTTCGGGAGGTAGGTTATAGAAAGGGAAGGTGTTAGCACCCTTTCTATCCATGGTTATCCATGGGCTCTTAGATACTTGCTCAATGTGTTTTCAAAATTGTTTGCTTGCTTTTCAATGTGGGTTTTAAAAAGTTTCTTTGAAAAATTTCAGTTCGACTCATACGTCAGAGTGTTTGAAAAATTTGCTTTGAAAGCTTTTGAAAATGTGTTGGTGTGAAAAGTATTTTGTTTTGTTTTGAAGAGAGCAAGTATCCATGAGGCGTCTACCTACCCTAAGGAATTCGTCTGTGTAAATGTCCTTTAAAGTAGTGCCATCCCACCATTGAGAGGTAGGTAGCACCACCGTTGGAGGTGTTCGGGTCAATTCGATGTTCGGGACGTGGTGATCACCGGAGCAATAGGAAGACACCTTAGAAGCTACCCTCATGCCAGGTTCCCGGATCATGAGGACTTACTAAGACATCCTCTACTCGACGATCACCTTTCGAAAGGCAACAGTGAGGCGTACCCTAGGGGTGGTGTGTGCGAATTGTGTGTCATGTTTCAGTTATTTGTCTTGTCATGTTTGTCGTGTTCTACGCTTGATTTTAATTTGTCCATTCATTCTTGCATGCATATTTAACAGTTAAGAGTTGCGGGAAATAAATCTAAGGCTATTACAAATGGCGCGGGTCCACATCGCCAAAATTAAACCGGACCCGATTTAGCGGAAAAAATAAATAATGCGAAGAAATAAAGTGCGAAAAGTAAATTACAATGCTTTGGGACAATTACATAATTATAATTAAACGACATAAGATAAATGCGCAAATTAAATAATTGAAACGAAACTAGGGCGTTGGACCCTTTTTGCAAATAATTAAAATTAATAAGGACTTAAAAATTAAAATTAAATGAGAATGATATTTTTGTGTTTTTTAGATTTAATGAAGAAAAGAAATTAATTGAGATTAAATTAAACGGCAAACCCTAATTCTAATATTTTTTATTTATTATGAAAGAATTAAATTATAACCTAAATTAAACTCTAAATTAATTTATACAATTTTTAATTTATGAAAATAAAATAATAAATAAATAATATTGTTATTAAAAGAAAATAAAAAGATATTAAACCTAAATTCTATTTTTTTGGATTTTTATTAAAAAAGGAATTAAAATTGAAAACCTAATTAAACTAAATAATTATAAGTATTTATTATGAAAATAATTAATACATAAATATTTATTAAATTTTTGGCCTTTTTCTGATTTTTTGAATGTTTTTGTATTTTGTAAAAAAAAAGAAAAATTAATTAATTAAAGCAATAAAAATAAATAATATAATAATTAAAATAATAAAAGAAAAGAAAAAGCAAACCAGAGTGGGGTGTTGTCCCAAAACTGGAGGTGTAAATTTAAGAGGCCTGGCCCAATTGAATTTGTCATATGCTGACTTTCCTGGATCGTGTGCTAGTGCATTGACCACGTTCACCATAGGCCTGGGATCTGAGCCCTTGATCTGCCTCTCCTGGACACCTGTGCGCTTGGATCTTGTGGACACATGGTATACATCATTGCTGACGCTGCATGGGAAACTGGTTTGAAAAATAATAATGAAAGTTGCAAGACCTGGGACTTGAACCCAGGTCTTTGAGGCCATATACACAACGCATTACCACTGAGCCATCACGTTCACATTTAACATATAATATCAATTAAATATCAAAAAGCAAAATCAATGCATAATGGGCAAAACGCGCGTGAATTCAAAAAGAGCCTATCACGTGGTGACAACGAGGTTGTCTTCTTCCCCACCCTGTAAAACAAAACGAATAGGCGACGGTTTTTGTAGCATGGCATTAGGGGGTATTCAAGAAAATAGCGAATAGAACCATGGGCATCATAAATTGTTCGCGAATATGCATTCATCTTCGTCTTGGTGCGCTGAACTCAACCATGGTATCCATTGGTCCTGATTTTTCCTCTATAGAAAACCCCCAATTTCAAAAACCTGCAACCCTAGAAAACGCATATGGTGGAATCGTGTATGATCAATGAAAAAGCAATTAAACACCACAGTTAGCTTTAGAACATTAATATGAACATGAATCAACAAAGAAAAATGCATAAAGATGATGGAATCATGCAATGCGATTTCAAGTTTTTTGAGGTTCAGTTTGAGTTCTAACTACCAACTCAGGATGTTTTTGCTATTGTTAATGATTGGAATGTGTCTAGGGAAGTCTCAGGATGATGATGGAACA
Source organism: Vicia faba (assembly GCA_948472305.1). Classification (NCBI taxonomy): domain Eukaryota; kingdom Viridiplantae; phylum Streptophyta; class Magnoliopsida; order Fabales; family Fabaceae; genus Vicia; species Vicia faba. The sequence continues at coordinate 854,829,405 of OX451735.1, read as the reverse complement.
AAGATTGAAGCTTTAATCGACCTCTAAGGCAATTTTCAGATTTTGAGTTTTTATGAAAAATTTCAAAAGTGCAATGGAGTTTGGGGCGCAGCTTGCAGTCTTGGCTGATTAGGGTTGTGATGCTGTGTATGTATAGAGCATGTTAGGTCAAAAAGATTGAACAAAATCTCATGCCATAATGGATTTCAATATTTGATTTGTTAAGAATCTTTTTCAATCTTTTTCTCATGTTTCTTGTACCAAATCTGATCAATTAGCATCAAATCCTTCCCTATTAGCATGTGCACGAGTTATAGAGTCCAAAGCATGCATAAAAAGATTTGTTTAGGTTAAGATTATATTTTTCATGAATTAAAATGATTTAAATGAATATAAATTAATATAAATTCAAATAAATAATTAAAAAATATGAAAATACTTCCCTTTGGGCCTAATGGTCGTGCATAGGCTTGGCATGAAGAAATTTGGAAGGAAAATAGGCCCATTTGCATTTTTAGGCCTTTTGCATCAATGTTGACTTTTCAAAATTCCTAAAAATTTCCCAACTTCCACAAGGCATAACTTGGTCAATTTTTAAGCTTTTCACATGTTCTTGGACATTTTGGAAAGGTCTTTGAGTCCTTTAACCAATGCCTTTGGTCCCATGTCATTTTGATTTACCAATCTCAAGTTATGGCCTTTGACTTAAAGTCACTTTTTGTTGACTTTTGAAAATGACCTATAATGTTGAAATTGATAACTTTTTGTGAGGGCATTTCTTGGACTTGGAATATGAAGATGAGTTGTAGGAAATGTCTTTCTCTTCAAAATGAGCTTTGGATGGAATTTTTCTGATAATCCATGTGAAAGTTATGCCTTGGTCAATTTCAGTTGACTTTTTCAGCTGTCCAAATATATCAACTTTTGCATCTTTGATGATTTCTGAGCCAAACTTTGAGAATCATGATCAAGCATTGATCAAATGATGTTTGTGGCTTCAAAATGATATGTTGACCAAAAATTTGAACTTTTGACTGTCAAATGACCATTTTGCCTCTACATTTGACTGTAGTGCAATCTAGGGTTTTGACTGTGCAATTTTGAGCTGAATGCCTTGAAACTTGACATGAAGACACTTGACCATCTTTGTAAGCATATGAGACTTGATTGGGCCTTTGAAAAGTTCATTTGCTTGACCAGAACTCAAACCCTAGTTTTGACTGTCTAGGAGACAGTTGAGCTGCATAATCCTTGGGGCATTTTGTGACCTTGATTTGGCAATTTCTTGATGAATATGGGAGGGCAAATTTTGGGGTACAACAGTCTGGTTTTGTTTCCAAATCCTGACACCTTTGTTGATGTTAATGCCATAAGGATCTTCATCTCTCGGAATCCTGTACCCACTCTCTTGGCTGATATCCTTTATCAGCTCTATACTCGTACTGCCCGAAGACGGGGAACTTTGTTGTGTTGTGCTCCGTTATTGGCAAGGTGGTTTATTTCGCACCTCCCTAAGTTCGTACTGAAGAACAAAGAAGGAAGGGGCTGGGCTCATAGGATAATGTCTCTTACGGATAACGACGTTATTTGGACTCTCAGAAGCTTAGATGAGGTGGCTGTCATTGATCGTTGTGGAGAGTATCCTAATGTTCCATTGATCGAAACTCGTGGAGGAATCTCTTATAACCCATGCTTAGATCTCCTTCAGTTTGGAAGATCCAGAAGAGAAGGGCCTTATGATATGTTGATACCTCATATCGTCTTTGATTTTCAGGTAGATAGCGACGAGCTGCGTCGTAGATTCATCAGGGCTTGGGACAGAGTTCACAAAGCTGACCCCCATGAGTTGGGACCAAAAACTTCTCTGCCAATGGAGTCATATTTCAGATGGGTCTGCATCCGTGCCCAGAACTTAGGTATGCCATACGAAGCTGTCAGGCCTATTACTCTTGAAATTGCTGATAAAGACGGGGTTCCTCCAACTCTTCTCCATCCTCATACACCCACTGATGTTGGCACACTAAAGAGGTCTTGGGCACAACTGCAGGAAGAACGGGACTCTTATCGGGAAAGGCTTAACGAACAAGAACAGAAGATCCAGAAGCTGACTAAGCAATTGGAGAACGAGCGGATCTTGAATGATTATATCCGCACTGAGAAGAGGAGGCCATGGGAGCATTGATGGACCTTTGATGTTTTCTTTTACAGTTTTTATTTACTTTTCAGTATTTTCATTCCTGTAACGCCTAAGGGCAATTTGTTGAACAGTTTAAATTCTGAAGTTAAAACTAATAAAGTTTGTTTCCTTTCTTGTCTACAAATTTGAATCCCGATTGTCTTTGGAAACATAAATCATACGCATTTCATTTCATCATGCGCATAACAGGTACCCTTTTACAGGTCACTTATCTTCTTCGCTGTTTATTTCAGCAATCATCATGTCTACTGAACCTTCCACTAAACAAGCCATCAAGGCCCTCCAGGCCCAGAATGCCCAGTTTCAGGAGTTGGTTATGAGCCTAGCCCAGGGTCAACAGGACTTGAAGACTCTGATTCTGAAAGAGAGGAAGAAGAAGAAGAAGAGGACCGTCTTGTTCAACACTGGACGCAGATTTGGGAATGGACTGCAGAACGGGGTTGATCTGACCACCTCATCTGTAGGGAAAGACAGTCCACAAGAGAGAAGGGTTCCTAGCCCCGTGGTCTCCGACAACGAGACGGATTATGATGAAGAACAGTATCCTCTTTTTGAGGATAGGTATAAACAGTTGGAGGACCGCTTGAGCACCATGGAGATACAGAATGTGCCCGGGTTGGACTTTGGAGACCTAGGCTTATCCTTTGGGGTGGTGATTCCCCATAAGTTCAAGGCACCTGCTTTTGCCAAATATGACGGAGCCTTCTGCCCAAAGCTGCACCTCCGGTCGTATGTAAGGAAGATCCAACCTTACACTGCTGACAAGAATTTGTGGATCCATTTCTTTCAGGATAGTCTTTCAGGGACTCAACTCGAATGGTTCTATCAGCTGGATGGGGCCAGTATCCGCAACTGGGAAGATTTGGCTACTGCGTTCTATAAGCAGTATCAATATAATTCCGACCTCGCTCCTACGCGTACCCAACTCCAGGGTATGTCACTAGGGACGGGTGAAGGATTTAAAGAGTACGCCCAAAAATGGAGAGACCTTGCCGGAAGGGTGCAACCACCTTTGACTGATCGTGAGCTGGTTGATATGTTTCTGGGGACCCTGTCTGGTCCGTTCTTCAACCATTTTATTGGAAATTCTTCAGCCAGGTTTACAGACCTTATCTTGACTGGTGAGAGAATTGAAGTTGGTATCAAGTCTGGGAAGATACAGAAGGGTGCTTCATCGAGCACCAAGAAGAAACCCTTCAAGAAGGAATCTAGTGATGTCTACGGTTCAAAGAGACAAAATAGACCGGAGCGCCGCCAAGCTGTCAACGCGGTGGTTATTTCAAAACCTGCTGCTGCTCCTCAGCATCATAACTAACAAAGGGGTGAAAGACCTAGAAGGCAATTCACTCGCCTCAGCATGACCTTGCCCCAGATATTGCCGCAGTTACTGACAACCAATTTGGTAACTCTAAGGGAAGCCCCAAAGAATCTGAATACCACATCACCCCCAAGTATAACCCCAACGCCCGCTACGCTTATCATTCTGAAAGCCCGGGGCATAATACGGATGATTGCTGGACTTTGAAGAATAAGGTCCAAGACTTGATTGATGCAAAAGAGATTGAGTTTGAGGCGCCCAAAAGGCCTAACGTTGTGACTGCTCCCATGCCCAAACATGGAGTAAATGCTGTAGTGGAAGATTTGTTTGTAGCCTCTGTGGATGATATTGTCACCCCGCTGATGACCGTCAAGAAGAACCTGTTGCTAGCCGGTTTATTTCCGGGATGTAGTGAAGGTTGCCATCTGTGTTCCGTTTCACCTACTGGTTGCCCATCTTTGAAGTCAGGTATCCAAAACCTGATGGATAATAAAGAAATCCTGTTTGAGAAGATCGATGTTCCTGCCACCCCTACTGAAGAAGTTTCCATTGTTACCATTTTCAACAATTCTCCCAAGGCTCCCTCGAGGAAGCCTGTCAGAATTACGCCTGTTCAGAAGATTGCACCCATAATCATCACCCGGGGCCTATTCCCTACACCTCTGACAAAGTTGTCCCTTGGCACTATGGGGCAGATGTTTATGTGCTCGGAGTTAAGCAAGAGTTTGATACTAGTACCAGCGTCAGCAACATCACCGGGCCTGCTAAAGTCACCCGTAGTGGTAGACTTTTCTCACATGATATTGCGCCCCCAACTATCCAGAGACCTATTGTCATCACACCTGCAAGTGTGCCTACTTCCCTTCCTGATCAAGCTCCTATTTCTACCCCTGTTGCCGAGTCATCTGACACTCGGGGCAAAGGGATCGCCACTGATATGCCTGCCCAGACGGAGGCACCAAAGACCATCAATGTTGAAGCTTCCAAACAAGAGATGGAAGAGATCCTAAAGATCATTAAAAAGAGTGATTATAATGTAGTTGAGCAGCTGGGGCAGACCCCCTCCAAGATTTCTATGTTATCACTGTTGTTGTGTTCAGAGGCCCATGCCAAGGCTCTGATTACCTTCCTGAAGACGGCCCACGTGCCACAAGAGACATTAGTTGATCAGTTTACCAAGTGTGTGGCCAATTTAACTGCTGATAATGGCTTGGGTTTCTCCGACGCTGATATGACTGCTAAAGGGAAGAACCATAATAATGCCCTGCATGTCTCCATTGAATGCAGGGGCACTACTCTTGCACATGTGTTGGTTGACACTGGGTCCTCATTGAACGTCTTACCCAAGAAAGCTCTAGACAGGTTGGATTGCGAAGGGCTGGAGCTAAAGCCAAGTAACATTGTTGTCTGGGCCTTTGATGGGTCTAAAAGGATGGTGCATGGTGAAGTCGATATTCCAATTAGAGTTGGCTCTCAGGTCTTCGATTCTACATTCTACGTGATGGACATTCGACCGTCCTATTCTTGTTTGCTGGGTCGTCCATGGATCCATAAGGCTGGAGCGGTGACCTCCACACTCCATCAGAAGCTGAAGTACCCGGTCAAAGGGAAGATTGTGACAGTTCAAGGGGAGGAGGAATACATGGTCAGCCACCTCAACTCGTTCCGGTACATAGAGATGGATGGGGAATTCATTGAGACTCCATTCCAGCACTTTGAAGAGGTCCCTCAGACACTGGCATCATCAGAGACTGTGATTGAAGATTCTCCTTTGAAGATGGCTTCCTTAAAGGATGCCCGGGCTGTTATTGAGAAGGGTGAGTACGCAAACTGGGGCCGACTTCCTGATTTCACTCAGAAGACTGACAAGTTTGGTTTGGGTTTCACTGCAGAAGCTCAGAAGGCTGTTCGTAGGGCAAGGATTGGAAGACCTCCTGTGTTCATCAGCAACTCGGGAGTAAATGCCATTGAAGATGACGTGGAGGAATCTGAATTCGACAGCTGGATCTACCCTACGACTAACGGTGGACCAAGCAACTGGATAGCAAAAGACTTCGTCCCTATTACTTTTGTCACTCAGTAATGAACTATTTTGTTTTGTATTTGTAACAGACACTATTGTGAAACTTTATGGCCCAGTGTCTTACCCGGGGCACCGTGGCTTCATTTGTGAGGGCTTTTGTGTCTCATTTTCATATATCATTAATAAAAGCATTGGATGTTTTTTGCATTTCAAATCTTGCGCTCCTTGTCTTTCTTTATTATATATTGCAAAACAGCTATTTACACACACTCACATATACAGGTCCCAATCCACTATGGATCTCACTGGTAACGACTATGCTACTGCCAGTTATGACTTTGAAAATCCGATCAACTTAGCCGAAGACGAAGGTGAAGATGATTGCGAAGTGCCTGGTGAGCTTGCAAGACTGCTACTCCAGGAAGAGAGGGCCATTCAACCACATGAAGAGCCAGTGGAAACGGTAAATCTGGGTACTGAGACAGACAAAAAGGAAGTCAAGATCGGTGCAAATCTGGAGTTTAGTGTGAAACAACGGTTGATTCAGATGCTGCATGACTACGTGGAAATCTTTGCCTGGTCTTACGAAGATATGCCTGGGTTGGATACCGACATTGTGGTTCATCACCTTCCTACCAAGGAAGAATGCCCTCCAGTAAAACAGAAGGTTCGCCGTATGCGTCCAGAGATGTCCGAGAAAATCAAAGCTGAGGTTATGAAACAATTTGACGCCGGTTTTCTAGCAGTCACTTCTTACCCTCAATGGGTAGCCAATGTGGTTCCAGTGCCGAAGAAAGATGGTAAGGTCAGAATGTGTGTTGACTACAGGGATTTGAACAGGGCGAGCCCTAAGGATGACTTCCCCCTGTCTCACATCGACGTTCTGGTTGACAATACTGCTCAACATAAGGTATTCTCCTTCATGGACGGTTTCTCTGGTTATAATCAAATCAAGATGGCCCCTGAAGACATGGAGAAGACCACTTTTGTTACTCAGTGGGGCACCTTTTGTTACAAGGTCATACCTTTTGGGTTGAAAAATGCTGGGGCAACGTATCAACGTGCCATGGTTGCTTTGTTTCATGACATGATCCATCATGAGATTGAAGTATACGTCGATGATATGATTGCAAGGTCCCAAACTGAGGAGGAACACCTTGATCATCTACAGAAGCTGTTTGACCGTCTGAAGTTGTACAAGCTGAGATTAAACCCGAACAAGTGCACCTTCGGGGTGAGATCTGGAAAACTACTGGGTTTCGTCGTAAGTGACAAAGGTATTCAAGTGGACCCTGCCAAAGTGAAAGCCATACAAGAGATGCCAGTTCCCAAGACAGAGAAAGAGGTCAGAGGCTTTCTAGGACGGCTGAACTACATTGCCCGATTCTTCTCACATCTAACTGCCACTTGTGAACCAATCTTCAAGCTACTGAAGAAAGATCAAGTAGTACGTTGGAACGATGAATGTCAGGCCGCTTTCGAAAGAATCAAAGAGTATCTCTAAGAGCCACCCATTCTTATGCCACCGGTTGAAGGGAGACCTCTAATCTTATACTTGACAGTACTTGACAACTCAATGGGATGTGTGCTGTGTCAGCATGACGAGTATGGCCGAAAAGAGCATGCTATTTATTACCTTAGCAAAATGTTTACCGACTGTGAAACCCGATACTCACTGCTTGAGAAAACTTGCTGCGCTTTGGTATGGGCTGCTCGCCGGCTGAGACAGTATATGTTGACTCACACTACTCTATTGATTTCAAAGATGGATCCAATCAAGTATATCTTCGAAAAGCCTGCCTTGTCCGGAAGAATAGTAAGATGGCAGATGATCTTGACTGAATATGACATCCAGTACACGACTCAAAAAGCAATCAAGGGAAGTGTGTTGGCAGACCATTTGGCACATCAGGCAGTGGATGATTACCAGTCCATGAACTTTGAATTTCCAGACGAGAATATCATGGTAGTGACTGATTGTGAAATACCTGGACCGGATGAAGGACCTGAGGAAGGATCCTGATGGTCTATGCACTTTGACGGAGCCTCAAACGCTTTGGGTAATGGTATTGGCGCCGTGATCATATCTCCTAAAGGCTCTCATACTCCGCTCACCGCCCGACTATGTTTCAACTGCACCAACAACATGGCGGAGTATGAAGCATGCATCATGGGTCTTCGAGCTGCAATCAACCTAAGGATCAAGTTTCTGAGTGTCTTTGGAGATTCCGCTCTAGTGATCAGTCAGATCAAAGGCGAGTCGGATACGAAACACCCAAATCTTATTCCTTACAAGGAGTATGTATTGATGTTGCTTCCCCATATCGAGGAGATAACCTTTGAACATTTCCCAAGAGAGGAGAATTAGTTGGCGGACGCGTTAGCTACGATGTCTTCTATGTTCAAAGTCAAATGGGACAACGAGGCTCCCCGAATCATTATCTGGAAATTGGATGAACCTGCACATTATTGTGATCTTGAGACCGAAGAGGTAACAGAAAAGCCTTGGTATCATGAAGTAAAGAGGTACCTTGAAGCTCAAGAATACCCTGAGGGTGCATCCGTTAATAACAAGAAGTTTCTGAGAAGGTTCGCGACAAAGTTCTTCGTCAGCAATGGCATTCTTTACAAGCGTAACCATGATTCGACCTTACTGCGTTGTGTGGATAAGAATGAAGCAGAAAGGATCATGGCAGAGCTGCATGAAGGTACCTTCGGGACTCATTCCAGTGGACATACCATGGCAAAGAAAATCCTTCGGGCAGGATATTACTGGTCCACAATGGAAGCCGATTGTTATCAGCATTCTCGGACGTGTCACAAATGCCAGATCTACGCTGATAAGGTGCACATTCCTCCAGTTCCTTTGAACGTCTTGACAACACCTTGGCCTTTTGCAATGTGGGGCATTGATATGATCGGCGAGATCAGACCTACGGCATCCAACGGGCATCGTTTCATCCTGGTAGCAATTGATTACTTTACGAAGTGGGTCGAAGCAGCTTCCTTTGCTACCGTAACCAAGAACGTCGTGGCACGGTTCATTCGGCATAACCTGATCTATCGATACGGTGTACCGGAGAGGATCATTACGGATAATGGTACCAATCTTAACAACAAGATGATCACTGAGCTCTGCGAGCAATTCAAGATACAGCACCACAACTCTTCTCCCTACCGGCCGAAGATGAATGGGGCTGTAGAAGCAGCTAATAAGAACATCAAGAAGATTGTGCAGAAGATGACAGTGACCTACAAAGATTGGCACGAGATGTTACCATTTGCTCATCATGGGTACGGTACCTCAGCACGGACGTCAACAGGGGCAACACCCTACTCCTTGGTATACGACATGGAGGTAGTCCTTCCCATTGAAGTTCAAATACCCTCTCTCCGGATAATGAAGGATGCGGGTTTAAGTGAAGACGACTGGATCCAGATCCGGCTTGATCAACTAAACCTAATCGACGAAAAGAGACTCACTGCTATTTGTCATGGTCAGACGTACCAAAAATGGATGATCAAGGCATTTAACAAGAAAGTCAGACGACAAGAGTATCAAGTCGGAGACCTGGTAATCAAGCGCATCATCCTACCTCAAGGTGATCCCAAGGGAAAATGGACCCCTACGTACGAAGGGCCATTTGTGGTTAAGAACATCTTCTCAGGAGGAGCGATGATTCTAACCACCATGGACGGTGACGACCTTCCTCACCCCGCCAATGCAGACATAGTGAAAAGATACTACGCATAATTAAAGACCCGCTAGGTTGACTGGCCTAGGAAAAAATAAGGGCTTCCCGGCGAACCAAAAGGGTTCGGGCAAAAATAAGGGATGAAAATATAAAAAAATCATTACACCCGGCAAGTCGAAAACCTGAAAAGGCGGCTTGGGCAAAAATGGGTATCCCGATGGACTGAAAACCCGAAAGGGCGGTCCAGGCAAAAGTTAGGGATAAGCGTAATACTATGTCTCATTGGATCACCTCGCATCCGGACTTCAGTATCGACTATCAAGCTCGGACGACACCGATCAATCAGATTCATCTCCAACTAAGCAACAAAGTGATGAGATGCTTGAAGACATAAAGGCAATAGCAGAGTTGGAACCCAGTGGGATCATTCACATAGCTGTTTTGTTTCCTTTTCACAAATTGTATAAACTCTATTTGTTCGGCGGCGTTCTCTTACTAAGACGTCAGCCTCTTGTACAAAAACGCCTATTTACGGGCAAATTTCAAAATCAATACAAGTTCATTTTTCAGACAAATTTGAAACCGTTTTTCCTTTATCTGTTTTGTTTTGCAAAGAACGTCCAATGTTCATTTTTGATATATGCATTTGACATTAATTGCTGCTCATAAATACTTGCATGCGAAACAAAGGACTAATTACGGGTGACATCGGAAGTAGGGGCAATAAGAATTGTCTAAGCGATCTAGTTGCTCTGTCCTCTGAGGTACCAAGGTAAATTCAGCTGAAGAATATGACCAAGATACCTTCACTCCCCAAGAGTAAGACAATAATGGTAGCTCTCCCCACTGAGACTTGCAACTATGAACAAATCAGCAATACTCTCCCCCAAGCAGAGTTGATCTACCATCAGCCCTAAAAAAGGTTGGGTATCCCCAGTAGATCTTAATATTCCCCAGCGGAGTATACAGATATTCCTCAGCAAGCATCCCCGGCAGTCTTAATATTCCTCGACAGAGTATAAGAATGTTCCCCGGCGGAATACAAGATACCCCCAGTGGAGCCATTCCCTAGTGCAGTCTAAAAAAGCTTCCCCACCAGAGTTGAATCATCTCCCCAGTAGATTCTGGAAGCTTGTCCCCTGCAGAGTACAAATATCTCCCCCCAGCCATATTTAGAAGGTTATCCCCACAAGAGTCTAACTGGGTTATCCTCAGAAAATTGCCAACAGAAAGATCATCCCCAGCGAAGGTCTTTCTATCCCCAGCGGAGTTCATCATCAAAATCCCCAATAGAGCTTATCAACGGAATCCCCAGCGGAGTTATCGTTAAAATTTCAGCAAAGCATCTCTTCCCACATAATAATTCCCCGCAGAGTAATCTCTTCACCAGTTGATTCCCCAACGGAGTCATCCTCTCGCAAGTTTATCATCTTTGTTAATCATCCCCAGCGGAAACGAAGAACTCAACTCTATTCTCCAGCAGCTATCCGGGATTTATTTTCCCCAGCTAAAACATCACATTTTCATACATCATGATACATGCATATACGCATTATACCATACTATCTCATTTATGTTGAGAACATCATTGCTTCATCCATGTCATGCATTGCATATGACTGACCTTTACCTTTCAGGAAAGATGCAGTCAAATTCTCAACTATGTCAATGGAGACAAAACCAGTTAAATCGATTCCTAAAGATTTTTCTGAGGCGAAGCCAGTCAATGGAGACAAAATCAGTTAAATCGATTCCTAAAGATTTTTCTGAGGCAAAGCCAGTCAATGGAGACAAGATCAGTTAAATCGATTCCTAAAGATTTTTCTGAAGCCGGTCAATGGAGACAAAATCAGTTAAATCGATTCCTAAAGATTTTTCTGAGGCAAAGCCAGTCAATGGAGACAAAACCAGTTAAATCGATTCCTAAAGATTTTTCTGATGTTAATTCAGTCAATGGAGAAAAAACCAGTTAAATCGATTCCTAAATATTTTTCTGAGGCAAAGCCAGTCAATGGAGACAAAACCAGTTAAATCGATTCCTAAAGATTTTTCTGATGCTAATTCAGTCAATGGAGACAAAACCAGTTAAATCAATTCCTAAAGATTTTTCTGATGCTAATTCAGTCAATGGAGACAAAACCAGTTAAATCGATTCCTAAAGATTTTTCTGATGCTAATTCAGTCAATGGAGACAAAACCAGTTAAATCGATTCCTAAAGATTTTTCTGATGCTAATTCAGTCAATGGAGACAAAACCAGTTAAATCGATTCCTAAAGATTTTTCTGATACTAATTCAGTCAATGGAGACAAAACCAGTTAAATCGATTCCTAAAGATTTTTCTAAAGACAGTCAAGGGAGACAAATCCAGTTAAATCGATTCCTAAAGATTTTTCTGATGATAACCCGTCAATAGAGACAACCCGTCAAAAAAGACAACCTGTCAATGAAGACAACCTGCCAACGAAGACAAAACTACCTACCAACAATCTCCAAGTGGCATCTATAAGCCCATCCTCCTATCCATCATCTCTCCAAATGGCATCTGTAAGCCCATTCTCGACATCACAATGTTGATACTATACCATGCGAGTGCAAATTTCTGGGCACTTTTGTGTTCAATCATCTTCCACCTTCGGATCACGAAAGGCATGCAAGCCAATCTATATCCTCAGGTCTAAGAAGATTGAACAGGGGCAACTGTTGTACCCCAAAATTTGCCCTCCCATATTCCTCAAAATTTGTCAAGAATGATCTTCTAATTATTCAAAATGGCTCAAGGGTTGTACAGTCAAATCACCTCTTAAGACAACTGAAATTAGGGTTTTGGTTCTTTCAAGGAGTTTGGGGTTTTCAATGGTTCAATCAAGTCTCATAGGCCTATATGCATTCTCTAGCACCTACATGCCAAGTTTCAAGACTCACAGTGCCAATTTGCACAGTCAAAAGCTCCATTTGATCTACAGTCAACTGCAAGGGCAAAATGGTCATTTTGTAGTCAAAAGTCAGAATTTTTGGTCAACATCTTATTTTGAGTTCACAATCATCATGTGATCAAGTCTTGATCATGATTCGACAAGAATAGCCCAAAAATCATCAAGGTGCAAAAAGTTACTATTTTTGGACAGCAGAAAAGTCAACTGTACCTTGACCAGGGCATAACTCTTTCATGGTTTGTCATAAAAATTCCATCCAATGCTCATTTTGAAGGGGATGAAGTTTCCTACAATCCATCTTCACACTCCAAGATCAAGAAATGCTCTCACAAGAAGTTACCAATTTTTACATTATAGGTCAAATTCAAAAGACAACAAAAGTACACTTTGAGTCAAAGGCCACAACTTGAGATTGGTAAATCCAAATGACATGAGACCAAAGGCATTGGTTAGAGGACTTCAAGAGCTTTCCAAAATGTCCAAGAACATGGTCATATTATCAAAATTGAGTAAGTTGTGCATTGGAGAATTTGGGAAATTTTCATGAATTTGCAAAAATCAACTTTGCCCAAAACACCTTCTTTTTGCTAATGGGCCTCAAATCTCTTCTTGAAACTTCACCCATGACTTATGCACGACCCACCAAGATGAATTGGATTTATTTTCTTATTTTTATTAATTAAATGGATTTTTAATACATATTAATTCATTTAATTAATTTAAATCATAAGAAAATAGAAGATTTGTTTTTTAAATCAATTTGTGAAGCAAATATGATCAAAACATGCTGGCAAATTCGTGCACAAGTCAAAGATACAAAAAAAATCCAAATTTGGCAATATTGTTCAATCATGGAAAATCAAGAATATTTGATTTTCAATCAAAGATTTAAACATGAATGCACATGGATATTGGCCCAGCTTTTAACCTAATTTGATTCTCCTATATGTATGCAAGCAAACCATGACCTAGCACACGATTGAAAGCTGCAGAAACGGCCATAGCAAATTCAAGAATTTCCAAGAAAACTAAAAACCTGTTCTTGCATCCTAGGCTAATTCAAGGCGTTTTGACCATTCAAACATATTGCAGGAAGTCCCAGGAACGATTCACAATCAAATTCCAGCTTCAAAGCTCAAGGAATCGCTACATACCATGTCACGGTTTGCAATTCCTATTCAAAACTGTATATCTTAATTCATGCGCATTTAACATGTTTTTTTGATTGATTTGCATTGCTAGAGACTGAATAAAGCTGATGGAATGATTTAATTGAACTATAGCTCCCTGAATCGAAGATTGCCATGACTGAATTTTTAGGGTTCTTGAGCTTTTAATTGGGGCTTTTCAATCCAGGAAAAATTGGGACTAATAGGATATAGGGTTGAATTCGTGAGGCCAAGACGAATGGAATCCACACCTCGCGAAACATTTATATTCACTGTGCTTCTAATCGCTATTTTTCCTTGCAGGAAGTAGTGGGGGTTAAAAAACCCCGCTATCTGATTCTAAATATGCAGAAAAAAGGTTGAAGACGATGATGTGTAATCGTCTGGTTGGCTTATTTGAAAAGCGCGCGTTTTTTTTTTATAATTTCAGCATATTGATTTGTTTGCATATATAATAAATACTTATTATTCCAATATCAATTGAAGCATGATGATGTAGTGGCAGGGACGCTGGCCTGGAAGCATTGGGACCTGGGTTCGAATCCCAGGTCCCCCAAAACATTTATTCTATTTTGCTTCATATATTCACATGCAGATTTCAAAAGGGATGTCTACCATATGCTTCAAACCTCAACACGCCAGGTGTCTCCAAGCCTGGATCCAGTGGCCAAAGTTGAAGGTACACCATACTCCCTGGTCAGCGCATCCGTAGCAAACTCAGAAAGTCAAACAGGCTGGAGAGCTAGTGGGCCTGGAAATTGCCAAAGACACCTCCAAAATTGGGCCAACACCCCCCTTCAAGTTTATTTCTTTTCTTTTCTTTTTTGTTTCTTTCTTTAATTTTTTTTATAATTATTATTTTCACTAACAAATTAATATTTATTTTCATAATAAAAATCAGAAAACATAAAATATAATATTTTTATTTATTAAATTTAGTTAGTCTATTTTTGTAAATAAATAAATAATTAATTTGTTTAGTTTTAATTAGGTTAACATTAATATTTTCACAATAAATTCAAATTAGAATTAGGGTTCTTGCCAATTTTAATCATCTTTATTTTTATTTCCTTAAAACATCAAAAAACCAAAAAATATTTCTTTTTATTAATTAATTAGTTTAGATTTAATTAAATGCAAAATAACAAAAATATCTCTCTTTCTAAAAAAAGGGGTCAAAACCCTAAAAACTCTCCGATTCAATTTTTCTCGCGCGTATTTTTGATTCCTATTATTTTTGATCCATAAAATTGTATTTGCTCCGAGGATGTAATGGCTTTAATTAGGACCTTTTTATCGCTTTTATTTTATTTTCCGCATTTATTTTCAAGGGTTGTTTTTGGCGATGTAAATACCCGACGCCTTGTAATAGCTTAGTTTTACTTTCCGCAACTATTAACTGCTAGATGTATGTTAACTAGGCTATGCATGACAAGACTTATCTTAAATTAAAATCAATCGTAGCTCACCATAACATGTACAAAGATAACATAACTGAAACCTGACACACTCGCACATGCCACTCTTAGGGTACGCCTCACTTGGTTTCCTCGACGTGGTCATTGAGTATAGGGTGTTTTAGAGGTCGCCCTCCTGTCTAAAGATCAAAGTTGCCTCGAAACGGTTGCCTCGATAAAAAACGATCTAAGACATTAGGGTTACCGCTAAGGCGTCCTACCATTGCTTTAGTGACCACATGTCCCTAAAATCAAATTGACCCGAAACTCCAACGACGGTGCTACCTACTTCTCAATAGTGGGATAGTACTGTCTAAAGGACATTTACACAGCTTAATTTCTTTTGAGTAGGTAGAGGTTCTCAGGTACTTGCTCTTTCAAAACAAAAATACTTTTCGCACCTACACTTTTCTGACAAAAGTTTTCAAACAACACTTCATACACTCTTGAGGACAAATACAAGAGTTAAATCGAAGTTTTCAAACAAACTTTTTTGCAAAACCCACAAACACAAGAAAAGCAAAACTTTTTGAAAACATAGTGAGCAAGTACCTAAGAGCCTGTGGATAACCACTGATAGAAAGGGTGCTAACACCTTCCCTTTCTATAATCTACCTCCCGAACCCGAGAAACATCTCGAAAAGGAATTTTGATGTGCTTTTGTCCTTTCCTTGTTGGAGAAAATAAAAGACGGTGGCGACTCTTGCTTACCGCGACATTTTGCGAATACAAACGCAAATGCGAACCAGCATTCTAAAACAGTCAGTTCTATTCCCACCGATCACAGGAGGCAAATCGTGTGAAGTTTCAAACAAGAAAAGTGTGACTTCTAGTTTGGTCAAAACTCATCCAAACCTTGTGTTTTAACATGCTAATCACTTCTGGAGGTCCACTAAACATGTTTATAAGAAAAAGCGCACAAAAATGTGTTTAGAAGCTAAATCAAGGATTCCAAATTCTGACTTTTGAGGAAATTTCAGTTTCAAGTTACCAAGTTCAAATCAATGACATTCTCAGCTCAAGGAGTCCTATGACATGATTCTTTAAGCTTTAGAAAGATGAGATCACAAGCTTTACAATGTGAAAAGAATGGAATCAAATGTATGCTTGAGCTGAAAATTGTGATGAGTCAAAGTTGAGAAAAAGAGGTTGACTTTTTATACTTAAAGAATTTCTAAGTTTTTCTTCAAAATGACTTATAATCTCTTGGAACCTGTTGCACCCCAAAATTTACCCTCTTGATTTAGGCTTATGTTTCATCATGAACATCATAGTTCATTGCATTCCTACATTGTGATAGGATCAAAGTACTTTGGTTATCAAGCTTTCCTCAAAGCTTTGAAGGTTGATTGCATTGACAAGTTGCTCAAGAGATATCTTACCATCTAAACCTCTGAATCTTTCAAGCTCAAAAGTTTTTGCATATCTCAATATGCTTTATTCATCTCTTTAGACACCCAGAAGATTGGAGTTTGTGTTTGATCACAAGTGGAATCACTCTTTGGATTCATCAGTCAAATTAGGGTTTGTTTGAGCAAGATTGTTGGCCAATGTACAAGACTTGATTTAGGGAGGTACAACATTTCTTTGATATTTGAAAGGTCTTTGTACAAGGAATTGGTCAAGATGCCCAGAGAATTTGAAGTTTTGAAGATAATTCATCAGTCTCCTAATGTGTTGACCAAAATTAGGGTTTTGGTTTTCATCAGGTTTTCTTGAGAATTTTGAAGTTAAACTTTGCACATGGCTTTTATATGTTTGGAAGATCATATGTTTGAAGTTTTGATCATCAATTTTGAAGGGAAGTGGATCAATTGATTCAGAAGGGAAAAATGGTCATTTTGGTCAAAATCAGTCAAAGGCAAGGTTGACCAAGTGAATTTTTGGCCAACCATCAATTCAAGGATGAACTTTTCATATTTCAAGTCCATTTTTGTCATTGTATTAAAGAGATTGAAGTTTGGGTTGAAACTTGTTCTTGAAGAAACCCTAAAAGTTTCTAATTTTGGAAAATGAAGACTTAATTTCAAAAATTCATAATTTATCCATCTTTGATCACAAAAATGAAAATGAAATATGTTTGGAAAGCTAAGAGAATGATCTTTCACCTCCTTTTGGTCTCATGTTCAAATTGACAAGAAATCAAGAGTTATGGATTTTTGAAGTTACAAAATTATAGGTCATTTTTCAAAATTGGTGAACTTCAAGCTAGATTTTGAGAACCTTAATGAATTAAATTGCAAAAAAATAAAACTAGGGGATTGTATATATTTTCAATACCTTTCCAAATTATTCTCATTTGTGACAAAATTCAAAAGTATGAGCAAGTTGTGGACTTTGGAATTTTGAGACTTTTCATTGAATTCATGCATGCCATGCAAAATGCAAATTATTGATAACTTAATTTGTGGGATTTTGCTTCACTTCAAACTTGTCCCATAACCAACATGAAATGTTTCAAGGCCCATCATGCCAAGGTTTGAGCATCACATGGGATAATGAACAAGGAATTCGTGGTTTTGCAAAAAATGGCATGAAGTTGCCTAATCACCAACACTGGCTTAATGCAAGGATTTAAGTCCTAATCTTGTTGCTAATCTCTTCCTGAGGACAAATGGATTAAAATGCACGCAAAAAGAAAGCCAACGCACGAGGGATTTCAAGGCTGCATGTGCATACTTGATTTTGGCCAAAAGAAGATTTCTTTGATTCCAAGAACTTTCAGCGCGAAAAACCTATCCTACCCACCTCCTGATGGTTAATATATTGAGAAGCAGGCCTCAGTGAGAAGGGTTCGTGCCTCATTTCATCAATCAAAGTCAGAAACTCCATAGCTTGTTGCTCTGCATTTTTCTTCGATTCTTCCATCTCCCTTGCGCGTTTTGGCCAATTCTTCTTGCATTCTCTTCTCCAAGTGATAAGGATTGTAGATCGAGGCTTGGATTGCAACTGGGGTGAAGGAGACAGTAGATCTATTTTTTCTCAAAGGTTTGAATTCTCAACTTTGAATTCTGATTTCTAGCCATGCTTCGTGTGATTTATGTTTATAATCATGTTGTTTGAAGTCTATGGAATGATTCTGAAGCTTTATAGCGTTTAATTTGATGATTTATGCATGATTGGATGTTCTGAAACTCGTGATTCAGAATGTTTTTGTTCATATTCATGACTTGATTGTGGACAATGTGATTGATGATTTGATTTGATTCGAATTGTTATGGATTCCTTGCAATGCCAGCTTTGATTTGCTTTTGATTTCATAAAAAATGATGCAAAATTGAGCATGTTGTGATGATCTGAAAGTGAGCCCTAATCCTGAGATATGCGTGCATTTTTTGAATGTCCAGAGGTTGAAGATGATGTGGTGGCACATCATGATTGGTCTGTTTGAAATTTTTGGCTTATTTGAATTTTTGTTTTATAAATTGATTTCCATGATTTTATTTCTTGCTCAAAAGGGATTAGAAAATTCTGAAAAAATTATCATAAATCCAAAATAATATTTCGGACTTTGTGTATTTTTTTGATATTTTTTTGAAAATAATTTGATTGGTTCATAAATTGTTAGGTTTAATTAATTAATGATTCAACGTTTATTTTTATTTTAATAGTTCTATTGATCTAAAAAATCCACAAAAATTATTTGAGAACCTAAAAATAATGTTAAAATTGATTCTGACTTTGGTTCATCATTTTTCTTATTTTTTATTAAAAATTTAATTTCAAAGTTTATGTGTAATATTTGTTTGTTTTTATTTTTATTTTTAATACTTCTATTAATTCAAAAATTCCAAAAAAAATCATGTAATCTTTTTTTTAATCATAGAATCGGAATATATTTTTACTTTGACCATTTCATGATTTTTTGGTTATGGTTTGCATTTTCTTGCCCTTAAATAATAATTTCATTATTAATTGTTTGTTTTTTTGTTTTTTTAATATTTTCCTTTTATCCAAAAAATTCACAAAAATTCAGGTATGTATGTTTTTAGCCCTAATATTTGAATATAATTTTGGTTGGCCATTTTTCTGACTTTTTTGGTTTAAACATTATTTTGATATGTGAATATTTGTCAATTACATATTTGTTTGAACACTAATTTCTTTCTTGTATTTTCCTTAAAAAAAATCTGAAAAAATATATTTTCTGACATTTAGGGTTTCTTGATATTTTACATGACCTTGGTTTGATTTGTTTGAATTTTGATCTCACTTAATCAATATTTGAGATTAAAAGTCAAAATCTAGGGTTTTGTTACTTATGGTGCAAGTTTTATTTTTAAAAACCCTTGTGCCTTGGACTTTTACTGGATTTCAGGTCTTGATCATGGTTCATGAATGTATTGGGGACTTGAAAACTATTTTTTCTTGAATTATTTGACTTGGTTTGACATTTTTCCACAAATAATTTTGGAAACTTGTCTAGTTTGGTGGTTTTGCCAACTAGTCTTGAACTTTTAACTTCATTTGGCTTCCTCCCCAATCATTCATGAACTAAGGGCTTGCATTCTGACTTCTAAACACTTCCAAGATGTTAAGATATTTTTATTTGAATTATGGATCTTTATTTCTATTTTTGATGTGATTTTGAAGTGAAGGTACCCAATTATGTTTGCATGACTTGTTGCAATTTGTTTAATGGCCAATGGACTTGAGTGAGGCCTATAATTGGGAACCTAATGATCATCCTGGTTCTGATTGTCCATGTTAGCATCAAGCCATTTTGACTCAATGTCCCATACTTGAATGTTTTGAACCTCTTAGTGCATTATGTAGGTTTCATCTCCTTTTGTATTCATGAAGTTGTGTTTGAATCAATTGTGCATGATTGAAATGTGTTTGCTACTGACTTTCATGGTCTTTGTTCATATTATTCTCAAGCTCTTATGATCCTTGATTGACATTCAATTGTCAACTCAACATGGTGATAGAAAGGAGCAACATTCCTCTGATTCTCTTGACCTAACCTGTGCATATGTTTGTTTCTTCTTGTTTATCATGACTAAAGCCATCATGTTTGTTCCCACTTTTTCACCTTATGGAATACTAACTTGGTTTTTGAATGTGTGAGGTACTCTGAGCAAGTTTCCACTTTTGGCTTGAGGCTTTTCTGTGTTTCACTTTATTTGTGAAACACAATCTATTATACTTGCATTGTTTTGTGCTTGACATGTTTGATGGTTTATGCAGGATATACATACATATGATTGTGAATGCCATACATTTCCCCTGGGACTTGTTCATATCTGATAGATTCCTGACTCAATTTTTTTACTGATGCCAGCTTGCTTGAAGTTTCTTTGGGTTTCTTTTATTCTTGCTTGATTGTTACAGATAGTTATCTGTTTGGTATTGTACTACTTCCTCTCTCCCATTTTCATTTTGCATAATACTCGGATTGCATGATGGGACCTCTGTTGCTGATATATGTCAGGAGGCCCTCTGGTTTTTGTCTGATTGCATGTGTTATGTTTGTTGTTGATCGATGAGTCACTCAATTTAGAAATTGAGATCACGACTTCGCTCTTATTGCATGTTCCCTATAGGATGTTTATTGTTTTTCTTCTTTAATTGTTGATCGATGAGTCACTCAGTTTAGAAATTGAGATCACGACTTTGCTCTCATTGCATGTTCCCTATAGGATGTTTATTTATTTTCTTCTTTAATTGTTGATCGATGAGTCACTCAATTTAGAAATTGAGATCACGACTTCGCTCTCATTGCATGTCCCCTATAGGATAGTTTTATGGAGCTTCCTTTGGCATGTTGATTAAGGTAGGAATCCATGTATGCTAACATAGGATAGGATTCTACTTTATCCTCAACCTTAGGGTCAACCATTGCATGATAACATTAGTAATAACACTAGGTTAGTTTTCCCTTAGTTGTTTTTCCTTTTCTCTTTGCATTTTGCATCTTAAAACAAAAACTTATTTTCTTGGCAAATCATAAGATGCCTCTAATGAACCCAAAATCTTCTTCAAAGTAAAAAATACAAACCAATCTTACTTTGTATTTGTTATCTTTTAGCCGATGTTTCGCCATCGCACATTCGTTTGAAGCCGATGTTTCGCCATCGCACATGTTTGTTATCCTACTTTAATTCTCAATATCATTGATAGGTGTGATATTTTGCTATCTGTTTCATTGATGTGTTGCCATCTTTGCCATGTTATCTCTTAGACGATGTTTCTCCATCGCACCTTTGTTTAAAGCCGATGTTTCGCCATCACACATTTGTTTGAAGCCGATGCTTCACCGTCACGCATGTTTGGTATCCTATTTTGATTCTCAATATCATTGTTAGGTGTGCTGTTTTGTCATCCGTTTTGTTGATGTGTTGCCATCTCTGCCATGTTAACTCTAAGCCGATGTTTTGCCATTGCACCTTTGTTTAAAGCCGATGTTTCTCCATCTCACATGTTTGTTATCCTACTTTGATTCTCAATATCATCGTTAGGTGTGATGTTTTACCATCCGTTTTATTGATGTTTTGCCATCTTTGACATGATACTTTGTTATCATTTAGTCGATGTTTTACCATCTCTTTTGTTTGTTGATCTACTTGATGTTTTGCCATCTTGACTATCTTTGTTTGTCTTAATTAAAAAACACAAACCAACCAAAACACATAAGCCGAAATACGGATGCTCTGATTCCTTAAAAGGGATACATAGGCATTGGGGTAGGGCCCGACCGAGCATAACTTTTATTTTCCCTACATTGTTTTTTCTTCTTTCGCATGCATTCCCTTTTAAGTTGTAAGCCATAGACATAGGATTTGACCACACCCATTAGATTAGACAACAAGAGTGGATACCGTAGAGTACTACGGGCGTGTGGGGTGCTAACACCTTCCCCTCGCGTAACAGACTCCCTTACCCGATCTCTCGGTCGAAAGACCGTGATTTCTCCCTTTTCAGGTTTTCTTGATGTTTACCTTTCCCTCTCGGTGGGATAAAAGACGTTTGGTGGCGACTTCATTGATGTTTCATTAACATCCAGATGAGAGGTTTCGGCCGCGTAGTTTCAGCTGGCGACTTCACTGTGGACAGATTGACCTTTTGCTGGTCCATCCCGGAGTCGATCCTAGCTCTTGTTTATTTTCTTTTTGGGTGTTTATTTTACCGCTTTGCATATTTATATGTTTGCATTGCATCCTATGTGCGCTTTACTTTCTGCATACTGGATTTGGCTGGACTGTTTGGTTTCTGGATTTTCTTGGAGAGTGGGTTGTTCCATGAGGTAAAAGGCCTCATACCCAGGCTATGAGTGAATTCCATATGAACTAGGAATAGAGTGGTCGTGGCAGCTATGAGGCGGATGCTTTGTAGACCTGACCATGAGACCCATGACTTCAGAGGTAGTTCGGATAGGTGTTATCGTATGATAATACCGACATTCGAGCTCTCGTACTCTGATTTGGCTTCTAACCTTACCTTGACCTAGACGACACCCGTGAAAGGGGAGGGAAAACTTTTCTTATAGGTACAGGTACTGCTGGTGACTTTGTGTTGTGAAGGTGACTCAGGTTCCCTGTTAGTTTTGAAGCTTCGAGATTCTCTTTTGATCTTGAGTGGAGTTGTTTTATAATGGTCCAGCCACAATCCAGTGTGAACTTTGATCCTGTCATATTGCATCATAGCATGTTTATTTCTAAAAAATGATGTAAAAAAAAAACTAGCATGCGCATGTCATTTTCCAGGGATATTCAAGAGTCTTCTTTCGGTCAGAAATGGCTGATCTCCCTCCAGTTGAATCTGATTCAGTTCGTGTTAAAGAGCTCACCAGGCATACTTTCTCTTATCAGATTCCTGCTATTGATGTGGCCGAATTGAAGAGGTTGAGTTCTTATCTAAAGGGTGATGTTCTGAGCAATTTCAACAAAAATTATGGCAACTTGTTACTAGTCCTTAATACTCCAGTTGACCCGATGGCTTTGATCACTCTCTTCCAGTTCTATGACAAAGATTTACGGTGCTTTACTTTTCAAGATTATCAACTGGTTCCCACCCTAGAAGAGTACGCGTATCGGCTTAATATCAAGTTTTCTGATGAAGTTCCTTTTGTCCAAATGCCGGAAAAGCCGAAGTTCGAGGTTGTTGCTGAGATTCTTCGTTTAAGTTGGAAAAAGGTGAAAGACAATTGGAAGTCCAGTGAGGGTATTGCAGGGTTTTATTTAGATTTCTTAGTGAAGAAATCTGAAGATTGGGTAAAGAAAGGCAACTGGAATGACTTCAGTTCTCTGTTTGCTCTCATGATATACATAATCTTCCTTTTCCCTTGCAAGAGAAATTTTGTGGATTTGGCGGCTATCTGTGTTTTTAGAAACAAGAACCCGATACCGTCACTCTTGGCAGATACTCTTTACACCATTCATTCCAGGCATGGAAAAGGTGGTAATGTAAGTTTATGCCATTTGATGCTGTATCAATGGCTTAAGTTGCATTTACCAGTAAGTGGTCCTTTCATAGATACCAGGCTTTCTCTCCGATGGTCATCAAGGCTTGTCAACCTTACTTCATTTGATATCCGGTGGAATTATGGCATAGGGGAAGTGCAAATTATTGTCACTAGCTACAGAGATTTCCATAATATTCCCCTCATAGGAACTGAGGGATGTATCAACTATAATCCTGTGCTTGCTTATCGTCAATTGGGATATGCAATGGATGGACTGCCAAAGGCTAAGGAGGTGTCTGAATCAGTGTATTTCGCTAGAGGAAGTGATCCTGTGATGTTAAAAAGAGTAACAAGTGCTTGGAAGGGAATTCATAAGAAGGATAGAACTACTTTGGGCAAGAAGGTTCCTATTGCTAGGGTTCCTTACCTGGAGTGGGTTAAAGCCAGGGTTAAGATCTTACGGTTACCATTTGCAAGGTCGGCTCCTCTATACGAGCATCCTCCTGCTGTTCTAAGTAACACGGTGCCTACCGAGAGGTTCACCCAGGTTCATGTTGAGAATATCCAGCTTCGTGCAAAAGACCGTGAGGTGGGGATGAAACTTTATTGGGCAGATCAAGAAAGGGCCGACTTAGCTCGTAAACTCAAGGAAGCTCAAGGGGAAACTTATGATGCAACCAGTTCTAGGAAGAGGTCTCATGCTGAAATGGAAGAAGAATTGAGAAAGACTCAGCAAGAGTGTCAAAAGCTTCAGGCCTCAGAAAATAGTTACAAGAAGAAGATTCAGAACTTAGAAAGATAACTCAAAGACAGAGACGCTCAGCTTGAGAAGGAAGTGGCCCAGAAGCGTGTCGCAGAAGATCGGTTCCAAGAGAGTAAAATGATCGCATCTCAACTCTTGAAGGAGAAAGCCAGACTTGAAGAGTATTGTCAGCATCTTGAAGCATGTTTAGTTCCGGAGATTTAGTTATGTTATTTACTTTTGGTGTATTTGGTCACCCCCAGAATTGTTGGAAGGGGCCAATTGATTGTTGTTATTATTTAGTTCCTTTTGCTCTTTATTGTTAAGACATGTATTTAGTTGTTTATCATTATGCTCTTAATTAACCGAAGTCACTTAGACATCGTTTCTTTTGTTTGTAAATAATTTGAAGTGTTCATCCTATTATCTTTTCTCTTTTGATTGTATGGTTGCACGCCATGATTGATGAATAAAAAGACTCTTGGATACTTGGAAATGACAAACATATCATGCACATCATGCATTTCATACCATTACAGGTTATCTCAAGATGGTTTTCTTATTCTGCTGCTTTTCTTATTCAGAATTCAAGACGACTACTCATCGGTGTTCCACCAGAAATAACTTGCCAAGACAGAAGGAACAGGTTCAAGCTGAACTCGCTGAAATGAGGGCCCATATGGATGCTCAGATGACTCAGTTCATGGAGGTCATCACCAATGTGAATCGCCGACAGGAGGAACTATCTTCCATTGTCAACAACCAACGCCGCCATCCAGGGGATGGTGGAAATCAAGGGCTCTATCAGGACATTTCTGTAGGATTGTGGGACGTGCAAGATCAGCCTACTGGAAATTTTCATGGGATACCGGGAAACCCTTTCATGCGCAACGTAGGGCAGTTTCCTCCGTCTCCTGGACCTCGTCTTGTGGGGAACAGAAGAGTTAATCAGGGCGGTGTAAGGAATTATTAGGAGCATGATTTTGACTTTGACCAGAATAAAGATCAGTTTTACGTTTGGCGTTCAGAGCGGGGAGTTCAGATTAAGGATATGAAATATCGTTTGCTGGAAGAGCGTCTGAAGGTTGTGGAAGGGCAAGGAGTCGTGGGTATGGATGCTAATGATCTCGGGTTGGTATCTGGGGTAAAAGTTCCTCCAAAGTTCAAGCCTCCTACATTTGAAAAGTACAACGGAACATTGTGTCCTATTACTCATGCAATTGCTTATTTCCGGAAGATGTCAGTACATACTGAGGATCAAGGGCTTTTGATTCACTTTTTCCAAGATAGCCTATCTGGGGCGTCCCTGGAATGGTACATGAAGCTGGAGAAAACTCATATTCGTTGTTGGAATGATCTTGCTCGGGATTTTGTCAAACATTATCAGTACAATTTAGATATGGCGCCTAATCACACTCAGTTACAAAATATGTCACAAGGACCAAAAGAATCTTTCAAGGAATACACTCAAAAGTGGCGTGAGTTGGCTGTGAGGGTTCAACCTCCACTCATGGAGAGAGAGCTCATTGATATGTTTATGGGTACCCTGCAAGGGCCATTCTATGAGTACATGATAGGAAGTACTTCGGCAGGATTTGCAGACTTGGTTATGGCTGGTGAAAGAATTGAAGTGGGTTTGAAATTGGGAAAGATTCAGATTGAAGGGTCTGGTGGCTAATCAGGGGGCAGTAAGAAACCATTCATCAATTACCCTAAGAAAAGGGAAGGCGACGCAAGTGCGGTCTATTCTCATAGGGGATGAAGAGAGGATCGTCAGCACCAACAAATCAATGTTGTTTCTATTCCTGTTAATGCTCCTCCGCAGCAGAGACCGAATAAAGTGCCTCAACAACAAAGGCAGCAAGATGCTCCCCGTCAGTATAATAACCAGCAGCAGAGACAACCCATAAAATTTGATCCCTTGCCGGTAACTCTTACTGAACCTATCCACCACCTGCTTGATTTGAAGTTGATTAGTTTGAGAAATATGCCACCACCGCCTGCAAGACTCCCTGTTAACTATGATGCTAATGCAAGATGCGAATTCCATTCGGGCGGAGTTGGTCATTCTACTGACAATTGTTTTGCATTGAAGTGCAAGGTACAAGACTTGTTGGATGCTAAGGCGATTGAGTTTACTCCAGTGACTGGTCCGAATGTTACTCAGAACCCAATGCCAGGGCATGGAGGGGGTGTTGTTAACATGATTGATGACAATGGTGAAATACTGAACTTAATCATGAATGTGGAACAAGTAACTACTTTGTTGAGTTGTGTTAAGAGGTATTTGCTTGACAATTCTATTTTCCCAGGTTGTACTTCAGAGTGTGCCAAGTGTAGAGAGCAACCGAAGGGCTGCGATGATTTAAAGGCAGGTATCCAGTTGTTGATGAATTAGGGTTCCCTACAGTTCGATAGAAAACCGAGCTGTCGCAAGGTCACCGAAGGAGATGTTGCTGTGATATCTATTCCTTACACCCCTATGCGCATTCCTGCCCCATCAAGGGCACCCCCTCTGATGATTATGGTACCTGGACCTATGCCGTATACCAGTTAGAAGTCAGTCCCATGGCATTACGGTGCCGATGTCTATTACCACGGGGTAAAGCAGGAGGTTAATGCTCGTTTGTCTAAGAAAGAACATGCTGAAGGTGATGAAGAGGAAGTCCATAACTTTTCTGGTGTGGGTCGAATGACTAGAAGCGGGAGAGTATTTGGTCCTTCCAATGTGCAAGATGCGGCAGATACTTCCGTAAGAGAAAAAGGGAAACAACAGGTAATGATTAGTAATCCCAGGGTTACGCCAACCAATGTGACTCAGCCATTTACAATACCAGAAGCTTCTTCAGTTCCCGATGAGGTTGAAGAGTTGATGCAAATCATCAGAAAGAGTGATTATAGCATAATTGATCATCTGAGCCATACTCCTTCTAAGATGTCTATCTTATCTCTGTTGATTTATTCAGAACCTCACAGAAATGCTTTGATGAAGTTGTTGAAGAATGTGTTCGTGCCACATGAAATAACAGTTAATTAGTTCGAAAATGTCTGTGCTAATATATCTGCCGGGAATGGTTTGGGCTTCACCGATTTTGATCTTCCTCCAGAGGGACGAGACCATAACAAAGCGTTGCATATTTCAATGGAGTGCAGGGGCACTACTTTATCCCGGGTTTTGGTGGACACAAGATCGTCTTTAAATGTATTTCCCAAGTCAGCATTGATGAAGATTGATTATTCTGGACTAGAGTTGCGCCCTAGCGATTTGATGGTGAAGACGTTTGATGGGTCTCGAAGGTCAGTATTTGGGGAAGCGGAGTTACCAATCAAGGTTGGTCCTCGCACCTTCACAGCTACATTTTTTGTGATGGATATACAGCCAGCATACTGTTTCTTGTTGGGGAGGTCGTGGATTCATAGAGCAAGAGCAGTCACTTCTACTCTTCATCAGAAACTCAAGTATCCTGCAGAAGGAAAGGTGATAACTGTGTGCGGCGAGGAAGAGTACATTGTGAGTCATTTGACGTCATTTTGTTATGTCGAGGTTGAAGGCGAGATACATGAAACTCTGTTTCAGGCATTTGAGACAGTTCATGCTGTCAAATTTCCTCCTCCAGAGCAGAAAAAGAAGTCGGAAACTGTTATGTCTTCTCTCAAAGATGCAAAAGCTGTAGTGGAAGGTGGTAACCCTGAAGGTTGGGTTCAGGTGCTGGACATTGCTCCGAAGTTTGATAAATTTGGTCTTGGTTTTTGCCTAGGTCAGTAGAGTGCAGCTCCCAGAGTGTGATCGGTGGATCTGGAACTGATTGTTTAACGCTGGTTCGCGAAATGTCGCGGAAGCAAGAGTCGCCACCGTCTTTTATTTTCTCCAAATGGAAAGGACAAAAGCACAGAAAAATTCCTTAAAGAGATTGCTCTCGGTTCGGGAGGTAGATTATAGAAAGGGAAGGTGTTAGCACCCTTTCTATCCATGGTTATCCATGGGCTCTTAGATACTTGCTCATTGTGTTTTCAAAAAGGTTTGTTTGCTTTTCAATGTGGGTTTTAAAAAGTTTCTTTGAAAATTCCAGTTCGACTCTTGTATCGGTCCTCAAGAGTGTTTGAAAAATTGCTTTCGAAAGCTTTTTGAAAAGGTGTCGGTGTGAAAAGTATTTTTTTTGATTTTTGTTTTGAAATTAGAGCAAGTATCTAGAGTCGTCTACCTACCCTAAGGAATTCGTCTGTGTAAATGTCCTTTAAAGTAGTGCCATCCCACCATTGAGAGGTAGGTAGCACCACCGTTGGAGGTGTTCGGGTCAATTCGAAGGTTCGGGACATGGTGATCACCAGAGCAATAGGAAGACACCTTAGAAGCTACCCTCATGCCAGGTTCCCGGATCATGAGGACTTACTAAGACATCCTCTACTCGACGATCACCTTTCGAGGCAAGGCAACAGTGAGGCGTACCCTAGGGGTGGTGTGTGCGATTCGTGTGTCGTTTTCATATTGCATTTATCTTGTCATGTTATTGGTGTTCTACGCATTGCTTTTATTTGGACATTCATTCTTGCATGCTTTGTTTAACAGTTAAAATATTTGCGAGAAAAAGTAAATCTAAAACTATTACAAATGGCGCGGGTCCACATCGCCAAAATTATCCAGGACCCAATTTGACGGAAAATAAAGAAATTAAAAGAATTAAAAGTGCGAGCAATTATTTACAAGGCTTCGGGAGAGGTACATGATTATTTAAGCGAAATAAAATAAATATGCGAAATAACGAGAATTAAACGAAACGAGGGCGTTGGGCCCTTTTGCAAAATTAAAATTAACGAGGAATTAAAATTTTAAGAAAAGAAATTGTTTTTGTTTTTTGGTATTTTTATGTATTTTAAGATTTAATAGAAAAAGAATTAATCAAAATACGACGCAAACCCTAATTCTAGTTTTTTTTTTTTTATTAAGAAATATGTTGAATTTTAACCTAATTTAAACCTAAGTTATTTTCATGCCAATTTAATTACAAAAATAAATAAAATAAATAAGTATTATTATAAGAAAGAAAAATTAAAAAGGAATAAAAACATTAATTAAACCTAATTCTATGTTTTTTATATTTTATTATGAAAAGAATTAAAATTGCAACCTAATTTAAAACTAAATTTATTTACATGCAAATTAATTTACAAAAAAAAAACATATTAACACAAAATATTTGTTATATTTTTCTTTTCTGATTTTTAGGCATTTTTATATTTTGTAGAAATAATTAATTAAAGCAAAACAATAAAGAAAACAAAATATAAATTGAAAATAAAATATAAGAAAAATGGCAAACCAGGGGGGGTGGTAGTCCCCAATTGTGAGGTGTAATTTTGAATAAGCTGGCCCAACAACCTGGGTCCGTTTGACCTTTTCCAGGTAGCATGCTAGCACTTTGACCAAGCTTATGATACGCTTTCAATCTATGCCCTTGATTTGATCTCCAAGGACACATGGCTGTGGGATGCTGGAAGGCATATGGTACATCTTGACGTTGGCGCTGCATGGGAACACACATGGAAAAATAATATGGAGATAATACAGACCTGGGGCTCGAACCCAGGTCTTGGATGTTAACACATACAACACTTGCCAACTGAATCAAACAACGCATGTTAACATATTATAACGAATAAATAATAAAAAGGAAAATAAAGGCATTAGTGGATCCTGCGCGCGAACATTCAAACCAGCGTATCACTTGTTGCCACGACTCCATCTTCTTCATGTTCCTGAAAACAAAAACATGAGGCAACGGTTTTTTATGCGTTGTCTTAGGCATGCTATTAGAAAATAGCGATTAGGTCTCAAGCATTCATAAATTGGGCGCGATAGTTGCGTCTTCTTCGTCCAGATGCGATGAGTTGGATGGTGGTGGTCTCAAGGGCTAATTTTTCCTCGTTTCAAAATCCCCAAATTAAGGTCCTGTAAACCCTAGAATTCAAGCATGGTGAAATCGTATACACAGCACAAAAACGCAATTGAATATGTTGGGTAGCATCAGAATATCATAATGGACATGAATCAATGAATAAAAAATGCAAAAGATGCGTGAATCATGATGCACGATTGTGAATTTTCCTTGATGCAGTTCTGGTTCAATATACCAGTTCTTTAAGCTTTGAGGAATGATATGGATTAGAACACGTTCAGGAACCTTCAAGGAAGCTAATGGAATGGTTTTTATGCCTTGAATCGCCTTGTAAAGATGATTTCAGTTTTGACCTTTTTTGACAATTTTCCAAGTTTGTTCTTAGTTCTTCTGCGCAGCCTAGCCTCTATCTTGATTAGGGTTATGTTTCTTGTATATGTAGGAACAATTAGGTTAAGAAAAACTCAATCAAATCTCTTGTAATCATGGTTTTGAATATTTGATTTCTTAAGATCTTTTTCATATCTTTTCCATGTGTTCTTGTGTCAATTATGATCAATTTGCCCCAAATCTTTCCCTATTTGATTAGGCACGAAATATTGAGTCTAAAACATGTATAAAAAGATTGGTTAGGGTGAATTAAATATTTTTCATATATTTAAATGATTTAAATGAATTAATATAAATAAAAATTTAAATAAATAAATAAAAAATGAGAAAATACTTCCCTTTGGGCCAAGTGGTCGTGCACATGCTTGGAATGATGAATTGTGGAAGAAAAATGGGCCCATTAGCAATTTTAGGTCATTTGGATCAAAGTTGACTTTTCAAAATATCCAAAAATTTCCCAACTTCTACAAGGCATAACTTGCTCAATTTTTAAGCTTTTCTCATGTTCGTGGACATTTTGGAAAGGTCTTTGAGTCCTCTAACCAATGTCTTTGGTCCCATGTCATTTTGATTTACCAATCGCAAGTTATGGCCTTTGACTTAAAGTCCCTTTTTGTTGACTTTTGAAAATGACCTATAATGTTGAAATTGATAACTTTTTGTGAGAGTATTTCTTGGACTTGAAGTATGAAGATGAGTTGTAGGAAATGTCTTTCTCTTCAAAATGACATTTGGATGGAATTTTTCTGATAATCCATGTGAAAGTTATGCCCTGGTCAATTTCAGTTGACTTTTTCAGCTGTCCAAATAAGGAAACTTTTGCATTTTGATGAGTTCTGAGCCAAACTTTGAGAATCATGATCAAGCATTGATCAAATGATGTTTGTGGCTTCAAAATGATATGTTGGCCAAAAATTTGAACTTTTGACTGTCAAATGACCATTTTGCCCCTACAGTTGACTGTAGTGCAATTTAGGATTTTGACTGTGCAATTTTGAGCTGAATGCCTTGAAACTTGATATGAGGATGTTTGACCATGTTAGTAGGCATGTGAGACTTGATTGGACCTTTGAAAGCTTCATTTTCTTGATCAGGATACCAACCCTAATTTTGACTGTATGGGAGACCTTTGCACTGTGCAACCCTTGGGGAATTTTGTGGCTTGTCTTGGCAATTTCTTGAAGAATATGGGAGGGCAAATTTTGGGGTACAACAGTTGCCCCTGTTCAATCTTCTTAGATCTGAGGATGCAGATTGGCTGACGTGCCTTTCATAATCCGAAGGTGGAGGATGATTGAACACTAGAGTGCCCAGAAATTTGCGCTCACATAGTAGCAGTGATGGTGGAATGGGCTTATAGATGCCATTTAGAGGTTGCTGGATAGGATGATGGGCTTATAGATGCCATCTGGATGTTGATCGCGTAAGCGATTCCTTAGCGAGAACCTGCATACCTGCAAAAGAAACATGAATACCTGACACGTTGCAGGAGTTGGTTTTCAGATGCTTGGTATAGATGTGTCCTGACTGGTTACAGGAGCTGAATCTGGAGCTTCAAAAGATGATGAATGAACCAGGTATGGTTACTGCCTTAGCATGAATGGTAAGAGAACCTTGGGTGATTTTAACTTCAACAACGCTCGTTGAGAAAATCTTGGTGGGAAATACCATCTTCGCAGGATCGGGACGAGAACCATAGGCCATTATAATCTGAAAGGGAATCACCTCACTCGCCGTCGGAGAGGGAATCATAAGAACAGGGATTGTCACCTCACTCACCGTCGGAGAGGGAACCATAGGAGATTATCACCTCACTCACCGTCGGAGAGGGAAACATCTGAAAAGGACTTACCACCTCACTCACCGTCGGAGAGGGAACCATAGGAGACTATCACCTCACACTCACCGTCGGAGAGGGAAACATCTGAAAAGGACTTACCACCTCACTCACCGTTGGAGAGGGAACCATAGGAGACTATCACCTCACACTCACCGTCAGAGAGGGAAACATCTGAAAAGGACTTACCACCTCACTCACCGTCGGAGAGGGAACCATTAGGAGACTATCACCTCACACTCACCGTCGGAGAGGGAAACATCTGAAAAGGACTTACCACCTCACTCACCGTTGGAGAGGGAACCATAGGAGATTATCACCTCACTCACCGTCGGAGAGGGAAACATCTGAAAAGGACTTACCACCTCACTCACCGTCGGAGAGGGAACCATAGGAGACTATCACCTCACACTCACCGTCGGAGAGGGAAACATCTGAAAAGGACTTACCACCTCACTCACCGTTGGAGAGGGAACCATAGGAGACTATCACCTCACACTCACCGTCAGAGAGGGAAACATCTGAAAAGGACTTACCACCTCACTCGCCGTCGGAGAGGGAACCATAGGAGACTATCACCTCACACTCACCGTCGGAGAGGGAAACATCTGAAAAGGACTTACCACCTCACTCGTCGTCGGAGAGGGAACCATCTGGGATAACTTCTACTGAGTCTTCATCAGAAAAATCTGTTGGGAGTCGATTTAGCTGGACTAGAGAAGGCCTGGGACTGGATAAGAAATCTTCGAAGTCGATTAACTGAAACGGTCTAGGTCTTGAAATATGGTTGAGAATTTCAACTGCATCTTTCCTGAAAGGTAAAGGTCAGTCATATGCAATGCATGATATGGATCAAGCAATGATGTTCTTTAACATAAATGAGATTTGTATGGCATAATGCGTCTATGCATGCTATAATGATGTATGTGATGTTTTATGAATGAAATTTTCGTCTAGGAAAGTAAATCCTTGACGGGTGCCGGGAAGTCACTCCTGGGCTGATGTTGAAGAGCAGATTTTGCTTCCGCTGGGGATGATAGTTGCAAGGATACCGGTAGGAGAAGGTAACTCCATTGGGGGATAAGCTTGGCGAATGGAAAATTCTGCAGGGAGAAAAATACTCTTGCGACCATGCTGGGGAACATTACTCTGTGGGGGAGAGAGATGCTTTGTTGAATTATTGATAATAACTTGCTGAGGATGTCTTTGCTGTGTTGGAAGTGTTAACAGACTTCGCTGGGGGTAAGAGAATTTCGTCGGGGACGCTCTTTCCATAGCTTTTGGCTGAGGATAACCCAGTTATATCCTGTTAAGGAAATAACTCTTTAAATAAAGCCGGACGACGCGTTCGTGCTCTGCGAGGATAAGCTTCCAGAATCTACTGGGGATAAGCTTACTGCTTGGGGAGATGGATTCCACTTTCCTGGGGAACTGGATTGGACTTTCTTGGGGAAGTTTTGAACTGCGGGGGAAGTGATTCTTTTGAATGTTGGTCTGCCGCCGGGGAACAATTTTTTAGACCAAGACTGCCGGGGATGCTTGTTAAGAATATATGTATTGCTGCTGGGGAATGTTGATATCTGCTGGAGGATACCCAACCTCCTTGAGATTTGATAACTTTGCTTGGAGAAGAATGCACTGACTGCTGACTTACTCTCTGGGGAATTGAGATGCACTTGGTCATGTTCTTTAGCTGAATCTACCTTGGTATCTTGGAGGACAGCAACAATCAGACTACTTAAACCACTCTTTATTGCCCCTGTTTCTGAGGTAGGAGAGGAAGACCTGTGAGGCGCTGATAGTTGTTGATGGATCAACCTTCTTCTGGTAGGCAAGTGACAAGATGCCGGGACATAGTCGTACGCTTTGATCCCTAACTTTTGCCTGGACCGCCCTTTCGGGTTTTCAGCCCACCAGGATACCCATTTTTGCCCAAGCCGCCTTTTCAGGTTTTCGACTTGCCGGGTGTACAGATTTTTTTCATTTTCATCCCTTATTTTTTCCCGAACCCTTTTGGTTCACTGGGAAGCCCTGATTTTTGCCTAGGTATGTCAACCTAGCGGGTCTTTGATTATGCGCAGTATTTTTTCGACTATGTCCGCGCTTTCAGGATGTAGGGAGGTGCCCCTGTTAGAAGTGTTTTGCCATGCCATCAGAAGGTGCTTGATCAAGCAAGATTCGTTGCTGGAGTGCCCCAAGTGGCTCAGGTGGAGATTTGCCCTAGGCTATTTGGCCTTTGAGAGATTCTCCGAATCTTGATTGGATTGCCCCAGATAATGGACCATGGTCATGTCTGCCCCTTGATTGGAAGTACTTCTGTTCATTAGGCATTCGTCGTGCGAACTTCTGCTGTTCAAACAAAAAGTCATATGCAAACAAAGTTATGTTAAAAATGCAAAGCCTATGTCTGTCTCGAAGTTTTTGAAAATGCATTCTCTTTTTTCATAAAACAAGCGAATGTTTGTAAAACGTGATGTCAACTCTGTATTTACCGTAGGCCTTAAGGAGTCAGGATACCTTTCGTGACAGTATGCTTTCGAGCTAACCCATGCTTCAGCTAGGACTTTTGAGGGTTATAACGTGGCCTGGTTCACAGTTTAAGAAACAAAGGATAAAGGCTCAAATTATTTGTACCCACCCGCTCTTCGTGATGTTCTCCAAACCTAAACTCAGTTGATCGTGCGTTGGACCTTGCTTGAGTCTTTGCTTTGATGTTCCAATAATGGTTCAGATGTTGATGATTTCTTTTGAATAGGCAGTCATTTTTTGCTTTGATTGAGGGTTTGTGAGACCTCTTTCTTATTTTTTTTTGTTATCCCTTTCTTTTTTTTGCCCGAACTGTTTCCCTTTTTTGGAATTACAGTCAGCGGGATGCCCCAGTTTTGTAAGTCTCCTCCATGGGTTTTGACTTAATGGGTTTTTCATTTTTTTGAGATAATGACTGCCTGTCCTTGTGATTTATTCAGAACCATCACTGTCTTTTGTTTTGTAAGGACTCCTTTGGTGCCATTTGTTATGCACTCGGATCAACTGAGAGAACTACCCTGCCCCAGGTTATGATAAAGGGTTTTAAATTTCGAAAAGAAAAACTCCTACTTCTTTGGCTCAGAGGGGTTGACGAGGGATTATCATCCTTATAACTCCAGTGTTTAGGGATTGAAACAATGCCTGTACCTCATCAGCGGGGTCTGTTCAAAAGCATACTGTAGATTATGGTATCGTTTTCGTCATCCTCCCTCAAGAGGCTTAGAATTTTAGATCCAGAGTTGACATCAGAAAAAATATGAAAAGAAATTTGAACATAATGAAAACAATTGTATTAATTCCCAAAACAGACGTATGCGATGCATTGATAGAATAAAAGAGTTTGCTATGACATTAATTGTTTGTATAAGCAAAGAAAAATACAACTCAAAAATTCAAATAAACAAAAGGCTTCAATTATTGGGCAACGGAGCAGTGATTATGTTCGGAGTCTCAGGCACTTCAAACTGAATCTCCCCGGCGTCGATCATGTCTTGAATCTTGTTCTTGAGAGGCCAGAAGTTGTCCGTAGTATGCCCCGGGCTATCATAATGATATGCGCACCTATCATTGGGATGATAGTTGGGAGCAGAAGTGTTCGGATTCCGAAGAGGAGCCCTTAAGGTGATCAGCCCTGCCTTCAACATTTGTTGCAGTGCTTGATCCAGCGACATGTTGATTTTGGTGTACTGTCGTTTCTCCTTGCGCTGCTGCCCCTGTCCTTGTTGAGCAGGTCCAGGATTGGAGATCTGGATTGCCCCTACCTCATGACGGCTCTTTTTACCGTGCACAGCATTGGATTCTTTCTTTCCATGATGAGGCTTTTTATCAGAAGGTGCAGCCTCTTGAATCTTCCCAGACCTGATGACAGCTTCTATTCGCTCTCCAGTCAAGATAAGATCTGTGAATCCAGCAGACGAATTCCCAATCAGGTGGTTGTAGAATGGACCAGACAGGGTCCCCAAGAACATGTCCACAAGTTCATGGTCAGTCAGCGGTGGTTGTACCCTACCGGCCAGGTCTCTCCATTTCTGCGCATACTCTTTAAAACCTTCTCCCGATCCTAGCGACATACCCTGGAGTTGGGTACGCGTAGGAGCGAGGTCGGCATTGTACTGATACTGCTTGTAAAAAGCAGTATCCAACTCCTCCCAGTTACGAACCTTGGTTCCATCCAGCTGATAGAACCATTCGAGATGAGTCCCTGAAAGACTTTCCTGGAAGAAGTGGATCCACAAGTTCTTGTCCACAGTATATGGTTGAATCTTCCGCACATAAGACCTGAGATGCAGCCTGGGGCAGGATGCCCCATCGTACTTAACAAAAGAGGGTGCTTTGAATTTGTGTGGGATCACCACACCAGTAGTTAGACCCAAATCTCCGAAATCCAAACCAGGCACTTGTTGAATTTCCATTGTATTCAGGCGGTCTTCCAACTGTTTGTACTTGTCCTCGGCAGGAGGGTATTGTTTGTCGTTGAAATCTGTCTCGTTGTCGGAGACCACTGGGCTGGGAACCCTTTCCTCTTGATGACTGCCTTCCCCAACAGATGGAGTAGTCCTCTCGGTTTCATTCTGCAATGTATTCCCAGATCTGCGCCTAGGGTTGAACAACACAGTCCTCTTCTTCTTCTTTTTCAAAAGCAGGGTCTTCAGATCTTGTTGCCCCTGGGCCAAATTCATGATCAGCTCTTGGAACTGGGCATTCTGAGCCTGGAGGGCCTTGATGGACTGCTCAGTAGACGATTCAGGATTCATGACGATCGGCTGAAATAAACAGCGAAGAAGGTAAGTAACATGTCAAAAGGGTACCTGCAATGCAATGATATGTATGATATGCATGCAATGTTTTCAAGGATCTCGCGGGGTAAACAAGAAAATTGTTAACATTGGAAACTGGTGGCTTGATTGAAGGTACTTCATATTGTTGAAAGTCCTTCTTCAAGGGTCAAAAGCTCACCATATCAAGTGGGTCATAGCCCCTGACAACCTTAGCTAGAGGAAAATAAATCCTCTTTGCCCCTTGCTAGATGTTTGATTTATCATGACCTGCATCACAAGCCCTTGAGATCCTTGAAATGGGTTAGGATGTATGCAATGGTATGATGTTATGGTATGCATGGGGTACTATGGGTAAACCCTGTTATGAGTCCCAATTAAGGACTATAAACAAACCCTGCAAGAAATTCAGTATACTTTGTTATGAGTCCCAATTAAGGACTATAAACAAAACCTGCAGGAGACCTAGTAAACCCTGTTATGAGTCCCAGTTAAGGACTATAAACAAAACCTGCAAGTAGCTTATGTGTCAGATAACACGCATGCAATTAGTCAAGTACGAAGGCACACAAGTCACACAAGAGAAGCCCTTAGAGTTTAGGCCAGCATGAGGTCTAGGTGTTACCCTCTTTCAGTTGGCTGGTTCATACCTGTCCTATCAAAGTAATCGGGTTCTTAGAAGATCCCAATATCATTGACTACCCTCAATCGATCATAACTCCAGCATCACAATCTTTTCTTGCGGCCAGAACCATCACGAGAGTTTAGCCTCAATGGGCGTAGCATACTGCTACTGTTCTAATGGCCAAGTTGGGTCATTTAAGGTTCTAAGGTCTGTTGGTGCTTAATGACTCCTTGGAAGACCCATATTCTCCCCGTTTCAACACGAGGGATATCAGTACAGACCAAGGCGCCACACCAACGTAGCCACTACTTCACCCATGTCGGTATACGCCAGACAGGTCCCTCACAGCTTATGCTACCTAACAGGGTATCCCCAGATCCGGGTTAGGATCTATGTAACTCCCATGCAACCCACAATTTAAAGCAGACAAGTCAATACAATTGAAAAGACAGTTATGAACTATCCCTAAGGTACACCTCACTTTAAGTTAAGTCCCCAGCAGAGTCGCCAGTTCTGTGATCGGTGGATCTGGAACTGACTGTTTAATGCTGGTTCGCGAAATGTCGCAGAAGCAAGAGTCGCCACCGTCTTTTATTTTCTCCAAATGGAAAGGACAAAAGCACAGAAAAATTCCTTAAAGAGATTGCTCTCGGTTCGAGAGGTAGATTATAGAAAGGGAAGGTGTTAGCACCCTTTCTATCCATGGTTATCCATGGGCTCTTAGATACTTGCTCATTGTGTTTTCAAAAAGGTTTGTTTGCTTTTCAATGTGGGTTTTAAAAAGTTTCTTTGAAAATTCCAGTTCGACTCTTGTATCGGTCCTCAAGAGTGTTTGAAAAATTGCTTTCGAAAGCTTTTTGAAAAGGTGTCGGTGTGAAAAGTATTTTTTTGATTTTTGTTTTGAAATTAGAGCAAGTATCTAGAGTCGTCTACCTACCCTAAGGAATTCGTCTGTGTAAATGTCCTTTAAAGTAGTGCCATCCCACCATTGAGAGGTAGGTAGCACCACCGTTGGAGGTGTTCGGGTCAATTCGAAGGTTCGGGACATGGTGATCACCAGAGCAATAGGAAGACACCTTAGAAGCTACCCTCATGCCAGGTTCCCGGATCACGAGGACTTACTAAGACATCCTCTACTCGACGATCACCTTTCGAGGCAAGGCAACAGTGAGGCGTACCCTAGGGGTGGTGTGTGCGATTCGTGTGTCGTTTTCATATTGCATTTATCTTATCATGTTATTGGTGTTCTACGCATTGCTTTTATTTGGACATTCATTCTTGCATGCTTTGTTTAACAGTTAAAATATTTGCGAGAAAAAGTAAATCTAAAACTATTACAAATGGCGCGGGTCCACATCGCCAAAATTATCCAGGACCCGATTTGACGGAAAATAAAGAAATTAAAAGAATTAAAAGTGCGAGCAATTATTTACAAGGCTTCGGGAGAGGTACATGATTATTTAAGCGAAATAAAATAAATATGCGAAATAACGAGAATTAAACGAAACGAGGGCGTTGGGCCCTTTTGCAAAATTAAAATTAACGAGGAATTAAAATTTTAAGAAAAGAAATTGTTTTTGTTTTTTGGTATTTTTATGTGTTTTAAGATTTAATAGAAAAAGAATTAATCAAAATACGACGCAAACCCTAATTCTAGTTTTTTTTTTTTTTTTTTAATTTATTAAGAAATATGTTGAATTTTAACCTAATTTAAACCTAAGTTATTTTCATGCCAATTTAATTACAAAAATAAATAAAATAAATAAGTATTATTATAAGAAAGAAAAATTAAAAAGGAATAAAAACATTAATTAAACCTAATTCTATGTTTTTTATATTTTATTATGAAAAGAATTAAAATTGCAACCTAATTTAAAACTAAATTTATTTACATGCAAATTAATTTACAAAAAAAAAACATATTAACACAAAATATTTGTTATATTTTTCTTTTCTGATTTTTAGGCATTTTTATATTTTGTAGAAATAATTAATTAAAGCAAAACAATAAAGAAAACAAAATATAAATTGAAAATAAAATATAAGAAAAATGGCAAACCAGGGGGGGTGGTAGTCCCCAATTGTGAGGTGTAATCTTGAATAAGTTGGCCCAACAACCTGGGTCCGTTTGACCTTTTCCGGGTAGCATGCTAGCACTTTGACCAAGCTTATGATACGCTTTCAATCTATGCCCTTGATTTGATCTCCAAGGACACATGGCTGTGGGATGCTGGAAGGCATATGGTACATCTTGACGTTGGCGCTGCATGGGAACACACATGGAAAAATAATATGGAGATAATACAGACCTGGGGCTCGAACCCAGGTCTTGGATGTTAACACATACAACACTTGCCAACTGAATCAAACAACGCATGTTAACATATTATAACGAATAAATAATAAAAAGGAAAATAAAGGCATTAGTGGATCCTGCGCGCGAACATTCAAACCAGCGTATCACTTGTTGCCACGACTCCATCTTCTTCATGTTCCTGAAAACAAAAACATGAGGCAACGGTTTTTTATGCGTTGTCTTAGGCATGCTATTAGAAAATAGCGATTAGGTCTCAAGCATTCATAAATTGGGCGCGATAGTTGCGTCTTCTTCGTCCAGATGCGATGAGTTGGATGGTGGTGGTCTCAAGGGCTAATTTTGCCTCGTTTCAAAAGCCCCAAATTAAGGTCCTGTAAACCCTAGAATTCAAGCATGGTGAAATCGTATACATAGCACAAAAACGCAATTGAATATGTTGGGTAGCATCAGAATATCATAATGGACATGAATCAATGAATAAAAAATGCAAAAGATGCGTGAATCATGATGCACGATTGTGAATTTTCCTTGATGCAGTTCCGGTTCAATATACCAGTTCTTTAAGCTTTGAGGAATGATATGGATTAGAACACGTTCAGGAACCTTCAAGGAAGCTAATGGAATGGTTTTTATGCCTTGAATCGCCTTGTAAAGATGATTTCAGTTTTGACCTTTTTTGACAATTTTCCAAGTTTGTTCTTAGTTCTTCTGCGCAGCCTAGCCTCTATCTTGATTAGGGTTATGTTTCTTGTATATGTAGGAACAATTAGGTTAAGAAAAACTCAATCAAATCTCTTGTAATCATGGTTTTGAATATTTGATTTCTTAAGATCTTTTTCATATCTTTTCCATGTGTTCTTGTGTCAATTATGATCAATTTGCTCCAAATCTTTCCCTATTTGATTAGGCACGAAATATTGAGTCTAAAACATGTATAAAAAGATTGGTTAGGGTGAATTAAATATTTTTCATATATTTAAATGATTTAAATGAATTAATATAAATAAAAATTTAAATAAATAAATAAAAAATGAGAAAATACTTCCCTTTGGGCCAAGTGGTCGTGCACATGCTTGGAATGATGAATTGTGGAAGAAAAATGGGCCCATTAGCAATTTTAGGTCATTTGGATCAAAGTTGACTTTTCAAAATATCCAAAAATTTCCCAACTTCTACAAGGCATAACTTGCTCAATTGTTAAGCTTTTCTCATGTTCTTGGACATTTTGGAAAGGTCTTTGAGTCCTCTAACCAATGTATTTGGTCCCATGTAATTTTGATTTACCAATCTCAAGTTATGGCCTTTGACTTAAAGTCCCTTTTTGTTGACTTTTGAAAATGACCTATAATGTTGAAATTGATAACTTTTTGTGAGAGCATTTCTTGGACTTGAAGTATGAAGATGAGTTGTAGGAAATGTCTTTCTCTTCAAAATGAGCTTTGGATGGAATTTTTCTGATAATCCATGTGAAAGTTATGCCCTTGTCAATTTCAGTTGACTTTTTCAGCTGTCCAAATAAGGAAACTTTTGCATTTTGATGAGTTCTGAGCCAAACTTTGAGAATCATGATCAAGCATTGATCAAATGATGTTTGTGGCTTCAAAATGATATGTTGACCAAAAATTTGAACTTTTGACTGTCAAATGACCATTTTGCCCCTACAGTTGACTGTAGTGCAATTTAGGGTTTTGACTGTGCAATTTTGAGCTGAATGCCTTGAAACTTGATATGAGGATGTTTGACCATGTTAGTAGGCATGTGAGACTTGATTGGACCTTTGAAAGCTTCATTTTCTTGATCAGGATACCAACCCTAATTTTGACTGTATGGGAGACCTTTGCACTGTGCAACCCTTGGGGAATTTTGTGGCTTGTCTTGGCAATTTCTTGAAGAATATGGGAGGGAAAATTTTGGGGTACAACACAGAGCATCCAGTTTATCTAATCCTGTGAAGTTTTGCCTCCCTTGTGCTACTCAAGAAGGACACATCAATGCAGTTAGTGATGATAGAATTGATGGTTACAACATCGAATATTGGATTCGTCCGAGTATTCTGGGCCAGATACTCAACAATTGGACTTCTGTGGATGTTATCCAAGTTTCAAGCGCTGAGGAGTAATTTTCTTGTTTCTTTTATTATCATATCATAATTCCTACGCTCTTCCCAAGGCATAGTGGATCGTTTGTGTAGGGCCACCATGTTTATTTTGCAAGTTTATCATGAAATAAAGGACATTTTTGCATTCAAAATCTTGTTTCTTGTTCTTTCTCTTTTAAATGGCAATGTTTCTCTTTTCACACACTGTCACTAAAAAACGCAAAAATGTCATTCATGCAGATGCACTTCCACCACTGATTCTATCGATAACGACTCTTCTATGGCTCATTATGACTTTGATACTCCTATTTATCAAGCTGAAGAAGAAGTGTATGAGGATTGTGATCTACCTGAGGAATTAGCAAGATTGTTGAAACAAGAGGAGAAGGTTATCCAGCCAAATCAGGATTCGATTGAGATGGTGAATATTGGCATAGAAGAGGTAAGAAGAGAAGTCAAGATAGGGGCCGATCTCGAAGAAAGTGTAAAAGCCATATTGATTGAGCTAATCCGTAAGTATTCTAATATCTTCACCTGGTCTTATGAGGATATGCCTGGGTTGGATACAGACATAGTGGTGCATCGACTGCCGCTCAAAGAAGGTTGTTCTCCTGTCAAGCAGAAGCTCCGAAGAACTCATCCTGAGTTGTCCAAGAAGATCAAGGAGGAGGTCCTTAAGTAGTTGGACGCGAATTTCTTAAAGGTTGTCAACTATTCGCCATGGATTGCAAATATTGTGCCCGTGCCCAAGAAATATGGTAAAGTTAGGATGTGCATGGATTATAGGGATTTGAACAGGGCCAACCTTAAAGATGATTTCCCTCTTCCGCATATTGATGTGTTGGTCGATAACACTGCTCATTCCAAGGTGTTCTCGTTCATGGATGGCTTTTCATGTTACAATCAGATTAAGATGGCTCCGGAGGATATGGAGAAAATAACATTCATCACGCCTTAGGGAACCTTCTGTTATAAAGTTATTCCGTTTGGTTTGAAAAATGTCGGGGCAACATATCAACGTGCTATGGTCACTCTATTTCATAACTTGATTCACAAAGAGATTGAGGTATATGTAGACGATATGATTGCTAAGTCTGACACGGAAGAGGAACATCTTGTTCATCTGGAAAAATAGTTTGAGAGACTGAGGCAGTTCTTGCTAAGGTTGAATCCAAATAAGTGCACCTTCGGGGTGAGATCCGCAAGCTATTGGGCTTTATTGTAAGTGAGAAAGGTATCGAGGTGGACCCGGCCAAGGTCAAGGTGATATGGGAATTGCCTGAGCTGAGGACAGAGAAGGAAGTGTGTGGTTTCTTGGGAAGGTTAAACTATATTTCCATATTTATTTCTCATCTCACAGCCACCTGTGAACCTTTGTTCAAGTTATTAAAGAAAAGTCAGACAATGAAATGGAATGGGGATTGTCAGAAGGCCTTTGACAAAATAAAGGAGTATTTGCAGGAACCTCCAATACTCATTCCGCCAATGGAAGGAAGGCCACTAATCATGTACCTAACTGTGTTGGAGACCTCAATGGGTTGTGTCCTTGGTCAGCACGACGAGACGGGGAAGAAGGAATAGGGTATTTACTACTTGAGTAAGAAGTTTATGGAGTGCGAGTCAAGGTACTCATTGCTGGAAAAGACTTGTTGTGCGCTTGCCTGGGCCGCCAAATGTTTGAGGCAATACATGTTAACTCACACCACCTACTTGATATCCAAAATGGACCCAATCAAGTACATTTTTTAGAAGCTAGCTCTTACAGGCAGGGCAGCCCGTTGGCAGATGATACTCACTGAATATGATATCCAATACACTACTCAAAAAGCAATTAAGGGTAGTGTACTGGCCGACCATCTTGCTCATCAGCCCGTGAATGATTATGAACCGATGAAGTTTGATTTTCCAGATGAGGAAATTGTGTATATTCAGGATTGTAACATACTAGACCCAGACGAAGGAGCCGAGCCGGGATCACGTTGGATGCTTGTTTTTGATGGTGCCTCTAATGCCATGGGCAACGGCGTCAGAGATATTATCACTTCCCCTGAGGGATATCACATTCCTTTCACGGCTCGTATTTGTTTCGATTGCACTAATAACATGGCCGAGTATGAGGCTTGCATTTATGGCATTGAAGCGGCGATCGACTTGCGCATCAAATTCTTGAAAGTCTACGGGGATTCCAATCTTGTTATCAGCCAAATTAATGGAGATTGGGAGACTCGCCATCAGAACCTAATTCCATATTGTGAGCATGTTATGAAGCTGATTCTGTACTTCGAAGAGATCATGTTTGAGCACATTCCCAGAGAAGAAAACAATTTGGCTGATGCACTGGAAAATTTGTCCTCCATGTTTAAGGTTAAGTGGGATAATGAGGCACCTTCCATTACTATCAGAAGTTTGAGTGAGCCAGCTTTCTGTTTTGAGGCCAGTTTGGAGCCAGATGGTAACCCTTGGTTTTATGACGTTAAGCGATATCTGGAAACACAAGAGTACCCTGAAGGGGCATCCGTCATAGACAAGAAGTTCTTGAGAAGACTTTCAGCCAAGTTCTTTCTCAGTGGTGGTGTGTTGTACATAAGGCATCATGATGGTTTACTGCTCAGATGTATTGACAAGAAAGAATCAGCTAGAATCATTGAGGAGATACATGAAGGTGATTTCAGGACCCATTCCAATGGGCACACTATGGCCAAAAAGATCTTGCGAGCAGGTTATTATTGGTCCACCATGGAGACTGACAGTTACAATCATGCACGGGTTTGCCACAAATGTCAAGTCTATGCTGACAAGGTGCATGTGCCGCCAGTACCTCCTTTGAATGTCTTAACCTCCCCTTGGCCATTTGCGATGTGGGAAATTGATAGGATCGGCAAGATTGAACCGACTGCATCCAACGGACACCGTTTCATTCTGGTTGCCATCAATTATTTTACAAAA
This sequence comes from Vicia faba, assembly GCA_948472305.1. Taxonomy (NCBI): domain Eukaryota; kingdom Viridiplantae; phylum Streptophyta; class Magnoliopsida; order Fabales; family Fabaceae; genus Vicia; species Vicia faba. Next base: position 854,784,577 of record OX451735.1, on the reverse strand, counting down.
TGGGTCAAAGTTGCATCCTATGCCAATGTCACCAAGCAGGTGGTAACTCGGTTAATTAAGCACAACATTATCTATCGCTATGGAGTGCCTGAGAAGATCATTACCAACAATGGGTCTAATCTGAACAACAAAATGATGAAGGAGCTTTGTAAGTCCTTCAAAATCAAGCATCATAACTCTTCCCCATATAGACCAAAGACAAACGGCGATGTCGAAGCGGACAATAAGAATATCAAAAAGATTGTACAGAAGATGGTGGTAACATATAAAGATTGGCATGAGATGCTGCCTTTCACTTTGCATGGTTATCGCACCACTGTGCGCACTTCGACCGGGGAAACCCCATTTTCATTAGTTTACGGCATGGAAGCAGTACTGCCGGTAGAAGTCGAGATTCCTTCTCTTAGGGTCATGAGAGATGTTGAGCTAGATGAAAGTGAATGGGTACAGAATCGGCTGGATCAGTTGGAACTTATTGATGAAAAGAGATTGACAGTCGTTTTCCATGGTCAGGTATATCAGCAAAGGATGAGAAAAGCTTTCGATAAGAGGGTACGACCTCAGTGTTACAAACCAGGCGACCTTGTGCTCAAGAGGATAATTCTAACCCAGGGAGATCCCAGGGGCAAGTGGGTTCCAACTTATGAAGGTCCTTTCATGGTCAGGAAAGTTTTCTCTGGAGGAGCGATGATGCTCACGACTATGATGGAGAGTACTTCCCTCTCCCTGTAAATGCTGACGTAGTTAAAAAATACTTTGCATAAAAAATAATAAAAACCCGCTAAATTGAAAACCCAAAAGGGCAGTTTAGGAAAAAAGAGGGTGTCCTGGTGAATCGAAAACCCGAAAGGGCGATTCAGGCAAAAATTAGGGACTTAAAGAAAATGACTGCGCTCAGCATGGGATCCTTTGTTTCTTTCCTTTGTTCCGTCACCTAGCACAAGCTCGAAGATAATCCAAGAATGATTTGTCTGAAAGCAGGAAGATAAGAGTCATTAGAGTCGTAGCAGAGTCGGGACTTGATGGATATTCACATTCATATTGCCATTTGTAAACACTTGTTTGTTTTAATTTTGTAATTTCTTGCTTCCCGATGTAAATGCCTTTTTCACAGGCAGATTTCTCAAAATCAATAGAATATCTTCTTTCAAGTATACGTATGCTTTTCTTTTCTCCCTTTTTTTATCTTGTTTGCAAAAACGTCCAATATTTGATAAGCATGCACATATAAACTTCGTGGACCTGACACGAAAATGGTAATACAAGTCATAGTTAATCGATCGCTTGAAATGCGGATAACAAACACCACTACTACTGTGTAAGGGGCATGTTTGTTTCCAAGTTTGTTGAATCTCCCCTTCACTTGGTTGGCGTTTGCCTTGCCATTTTGTTTCACGGCTCTGGGCTGTTGGTAAAGATCATAGGTCAGGGTAATATCAAGGTTAAGGCAGGTCAGCAGGACCGGTGAACCTGGTTGGAGATACTTCTTCCCCGTAATGGCTTTTATTACGTTTCTTTGTCGCGCTCTCATGTGTAATCTCGATTGATGGTTTTAAGCATTGTCTGCATATAGGATTTTGTTTATAGTTGAATGTCAGTCTTGATGTGCTGAATGATTTTGCCTAAAAATTTTTTTTTATACAAAATCACTCTTTAATTGTTTTCCGGGCGTTTTGATACCAACTGTGCCAATTCTTTTGCATGACCAAGAATTTGGAGGAGGGAGTTTGGCTAAAAAACGATGACTATAACGGTATGCTTTTGAGTAGAACCCTGTTGACGATGTACATGCATTGTTTAAATCCCCAAACACTGGTGATATAAGGGAGTTAGACCCTCGTTAACCCCTCTGAGCCTTCGAAGTAGGAGTTTCTTTTCCGTTCGAAAAAACCTTGTTTTTAACCAGGGGCAGGGTAGATGTTCAGTTGATTTGCCCAAACGTTCAAATTTCAGAAATAATGTCCTGTCTGAGGATCACCACATTTTATCGTTCGCGTCATGAGATCAGGAAAGATGTCCAAACCACGATGTTCATTTCCTCACAAAGCCCTAAGGTCAAGATCGAATCAATACAATAACGGCTATCCCTCACTGACCAAGGAATGAGGCATTTGTTTTCTTCACAAAAAAATAGAAAGAAAGAAAAAGTTCAAAGACCTAAAGTCACTTTGACTTGTTCAAAGCGGAAATCGTGAATAAGAAAGAAACAAAAAGCCCCGCTAAGTCGAAACTTGAAAACAAGTCTCTTAGGCAAAAGTTAAGGCATCCCGCTGGACTCCCAAAATGGAAATTCAAAAGATTTTGTCCAGGAAAAAATTAGGGAAAAGATAGCCTAAAAAGCAAAAAAAAAATTATCCCATAAAATTTTCATCAAAAGAAGAACAATAATGTCAAAAACAAAAAAACCGAAGCAGCAAAAGTTAAGCAACAATCATGTTGAAGGATTTGTTGTGATCACTCAGTCATCATAAATCTTTTTGAAAGATGAATGCTTGTGATAAATCAACTGAATTTAGGACAGGAGAATATCACGAAGGGTGTGGGCACCAAATAACTTGAGCCTTGAAATTTTTTTTTTCCAAAAGAACCTTGAACCAAGCCACGTTACAACCTATAAAAGTTCTAACTGAAACAAGGGTTTAACTCGAAAGCATACTGCAACAGGATAACATTTCCTAAACTCCCCAAATATGTGTTGCACATCCGTGTTGGTATCTTAACACCCACATATTGACTCGTTTTTTTCAAAAAAGGGAAGAAAAGTTTTAAAACCCTTTTGCACTCTAGCCAGTGATTCGTTCACAACAGAGATGCGACATTTTGTTGAAATTTTCAACTTCAAGGCTTAAATAATCATCGCGTCAGGTCTATCATTCTCAATAAACATTTTTCTGTATGTAAAACAGATGTTTGACATCAAAAGAGTTTACACATTGAACACATGTAAAGAGCCTAATGATCGTCAAGAAGGGAATGTTTGACTTTCTTATGTTTTGATGGAACCCATGTTTGATTAGGACTACTTATCCCCGATGAAGTTTTGTTTTCGCCATTTCCCCAGTGAAGTTTCTTACCCTCGGTGAAGCCTCGCTTCCGCAGCAAAGTTTTGTTACTCCAGGGATTTCCTTTTAAAAAAAAACCTCGTTCCAAGACTTCAAAGTTTGGATATGTCGCATATCCGCACTGGAGTCGTTAAGCAGGAACCCACATTCTGAAGAAGTTTCAACTCCCCTTTGAGACCGCCAACAGGGATCCTCGCTTTGACCTCTCATTTCCCAGCCGATCTGTTGACCGGGGCATCCTTTGTTAGGGATCTCCTCTTGTTCCCCAGTAAGGTCGTCACTGTGTAACTATCTGCATGATCCACCCAATGGTTGCATTCCAAGAGAATATCTCTCAAGCAAGACAATCTTCAATAGAAGTTCTTTTCCTCGGGGAAGTCCCACCTCTTCAGCAGAGTTCTGTTCCCCCAACAAAAGGTTTCCGTCCTTTTTCGGAAGTTGCAGTGTCGACCTGATTTTCCCCGGGAATTCGCAATTTATTTTTGCAGTTCATCTCAAGTGTTTGTGGCCCGTTCCTGCTGGTTGCTCGTTTGTTATTCTCCGCGAGGCTCCATCTCTTCGAGGTTCCCACTCTAGCGGTTTCCTGCATTTTCTCCTCTCTTTTGGATTTTGCATTTTATTTTTGCAAGTCATGTCAGATTCAGACTTCTTGGTTATTGGCTTCTCATGTGGCCATTCCCTAGTGGAACTTTTAAACATGCATCATTGCATTGCATCTACCAAAACGCGCAGCATTTCCACTATATGGAGCATTGCGCTATATAAAAAGAATTCAAACATGCATCAGAACATAAGCCATTATTATTTCTGTCATCCCCAGTGATCTGCTAATACTTCGGATTTAATCCCCAGCGAGATCTTCGTCCTCATAATCTCAGTTTCCTACCTATACCAATATCCTTTTGACGTTAATCTTTTGTTTAAGTGTCTACTCTTAACTGTAGTTCAGTTTCACCCTGGCACGGTCTTTCTCGGGTTTAGCCTTCGCTACCCTCTCCGATTCATTCCAAAGTCTATTGATGCATTTTTCGAATACCAGTTTTGTCCTGATATTCGCTTTCAGCGGGATTTTAGGTGTACGCCCTAATCTCCTTGCTTTGGGTTGAGCTCAGAGTTTCGTCTCCTCGCCTTGTGCATGAAATCCAGTTTCATCCTGGTACTCATCTAGTTTAGTTTCGCCTAACTGGTTATTGAGTCGAGTTTCGTCTGGTTTTGCTTTCCTGCCTTACACTCTTTGACGGTGTTCGTTTACCAAGTACAGTGTTCGTGCTACGTCCATGGTTTGAAATCAGTCTCCTATGTTCCTTGGATTCTCCTACCAGTTTTCGTCATTGTTTATCCATTGATCTGAGACCAGCAGGTGCTCTGAGAAACATGCACTCTCATCATTTCGCTTTGGGTCGAGTTTTGCCTTGTTACCCGTGCGTGAAATCCAGTTTCATCCTGGTACTCATCTAGTATAGTTTCGTCTGACTAGTCGTTCAGTCGAGTTTCGTATCGCTTTTGTTCCTCATTTATGGGATTATTTCGGTTCCTTCATACTGCCTATCCTAGTTGAGATCAGCAAGTGCTCCTAGAATCACGCACTCTAGTCACTTTGCTTTGGGTCGAGCTCAGAGTTTTGTCTCCTCACCCGCGTGCATTTTCTGTTACAGAGCTTAGTTTCGTCTATACTCTGTTGGTTGAGTTTTGTCTCACCCCTTCCTTTTGAAGCCCAGTTTTTTCCTGGAACGTTTGTCCGGAAGTTTAGTTGCGTCTACTCTTCTTTGTTTTTGCTCTGTTTCAACCTGCATTATGGCTTCATTCTGACGCATGCCTTGGGAGTTTTGTCTTCGTTTCTTTTAAGAGTGTAAATTTCCGAGTTCTTTCGTATTCAAACATCTTCAACCCTGAACGCTCGAAAGTTATCACTTTTCTCACTTATCATGATGAAGATGTTTGAATAGGGGCAGCTGTTGCACCCCAAAATTTACCCTTTTAATTTAGGCTTATGTTTCATCATGAACATCATAGTTCATTGCATTCATACATTGTGATAGGATCAAAGTACATTGGTTATCAAGCTTTCCTCAAAGCTTTGAAGGTTGATTGCATTGACAAGTTGCTCAAGAGATATCTTACCATATAAACCTCTGAATCTTTCAAGCTCAAAAGTTTTTTCATATCTCAAGATTCTTTATTCATCTCTTTGGACCCCCAGAAGATTGGAGTTTGTGTTTGATCACAAGTGGAATCACTCTTTGGATTCATCAGTCAAATTAGGGTTTGTTTGAGCAAGATTGTTGGCCAATGTACAAGACTTGATTTAGTGAGATACAACATTTCTTTGATATTTGAAAGGTCTTTGTACAAGGAATTGGTCAAGATGCCCAGAGGATTTGAAGTTTTGAAGATAATTCATCAGTCTCCTAATGTGTTGACCAAAATTAGGGTTTTGGTTTTCATCAGGTTTTCTTGAGAATTTTGAAGTGAAACTTTGAACATGGCCTTTATATGTTTGGAAGATCATATGTTTGAAGTTTTGATCATCAATTTTGAAGGGAAGTGGATCAATTGATTCAGAAGGGCAAAATGGTCATTTTGGTCAAAATCAGTCAAAGGCAAGGTTGACCAAGTGAATTTTTGGCCAACCATCAATTCAAGGATGCACTTTTAATATTTCAAGTCCATTTTGGTCATTGGATTAAATAGATTGAAGTTTGGGTTGAAACTTGTTCTTGAAGAAACCCTAAAAGTTTCTAATTTTGGAAAATGTAGACTTAATTTCAAAAATTCATATTTTATTCATCTTTGATCACAAAAATGAAAATGAAATATTTTTGGAAATCTAAGAGAATGATCTTTCACCTCCTTTTGGTCACATGTCCAAATTGACAAGAAATCAAGAGTTATGGATTTTTGAAGTTACAAAATTATAGGACATTTTTCAAAATTGGTGAACTTCAAGTTAGATTTTGAGAGCCTTAATGAATTAAATTGCAAACACTTAAAACTAGGGGATTGTATATCTTTTCAAGACCTTTACAAATTGTGCTCATTTATGCCAAAATTCAAAAGTATGAGCAAGTTGTGGACTTTGGAATTTTGAGACTTTTCATTGAATTCATGCATGCCATGCAAAATGCAAATTGTTGATAACTTGATTTGTGGCCTTTTGCTTCACTTCAAACTTGGCTCATAACCAACATGTAATGTTTCAAGGCCCATCATGCCAAGGTTTGAGCAGCACGTGGGCAAATGAACAAGGAATTCGTGGTTTTGCAAAAAATGGCATGAAGTTGCCTAATCACCAACACTAGCTTAATGCAAGGATTTAAGTCCTAATCTTGTTGCTAATCTCTTCCTGAGGACAAATGGATTAAAATGCATGCAAAAAGCAAGCCAACACACGAGGGATTTCAAGGCTGCATGTGCATACTTGATTTTGGCCAAAAGAAGATTTCTTTGATTCCAAGAACTTTCAGCGCGAAAAACCTATCCTACCCTCCTCCTGATGCTCTATATATTGAGAAGAAAGCCTCAGTGAGAAGGGTTCGTGCCTCATTTCATCAATCAAAGTCAGAAACTCCATAGCTTGTTGCTCTGCATTTTTCTTCGATTCTTCCATCTCCCTTGTGCGTTTTGGCCAATTCTTCTTGCATTCTCTTCTCCAAGTGATAAGGATTGTAGATCGAGGCTTGGATTGCAACTGGAGTGAAGGAGACAGTAGATCCATTTTTTCTCAAAGGTTTGAATTCTCAACTTTGAATTCTGATTTCTAGCCATGCTTCGTGTGATTTAAGTTTATAATCATGTTGTTTGAAGTCTATGGAATGATTCTAAAGCTTTATAGCGTTTAATTTGATGAATTATGCATGATTGGATGTTCTGAAACTCGTGATTCAGAATGTTTTTGTTCATATTCATGATTTGATTGTGGACAATGTGATTGATGATTTGATTTGATTCGAATTGCTATGGATCCCTTGCCATGCCAGCTTTGATATGCTTTTGATTTCATAAAAAATGATGCAAAATTGAGCATGTTGTGATGATCTGAAAGTGAGCCCTAATCCTGAGATATGCGCGTGTTTTTTGAATGTCCAGAGGTTGAAGATGATGTGGTGGCACATCATGATTGGTCTGTTTGAAATTTTTGGCTTATTTGAATTTTTGTTTTATAAATTGATTTCCATGATTTTATTTCTTGCTCAAAAGTGATTGGAAAATTCTGAAAATATTATCATAAATTCAAAATAATATTTCTGACTTTGTGTATTTTTTTTAAAATAATTTGATTGGTTCATAAATTGTTAGGTTTAATTAATTAATGATTCAAAGTTTATTTTTATTTTAATAGTTCTATTGATCTAAAATATCCACAAAAATTATTTGAGAACCAAAAAATAAAGTGAAAATTGATTCTGACTTTGGTTCATCATTTTTCTTATTTTTGATTAAAAAATTAATTTCAAAGGTTATGTGTAATATTTGTTTGTTTTTTATTTTATTTTTAATACTTCTATTAATTCGAAAATTCCAAAAAAAATCATGTAATCTTGTTTTTAATCATAGAATATGAATATATTTTTACTTTGACCATTTCATAATTTTTTGGTTATGGTTTGCATTTTCTTGCCCTTAAATAATAATTTCATTATTAATTGTTTGTTTTTTGTTTTTTTAATATTTTCCTTTTATCCAAAAAATTCACAAAAATTTAGGGATGTATGTTTTTAGCCATAATATTTGAATATAATTTTGGTTGGCCATTTTTCTGAATTTTTTGGTTTAAACATTAATTTGATATGTGAATATTTGTTAATTACATATTTGTTTGAACACTAATTACTTTCTTGTATATTCCTATTAAAAAAATGTGAAAAAATTTATTTTCTGACATTTTGGGTTTCTTGATATTTTGCATGACCTTGGTTTGATTAGTTTGAATTTTGATCTCACTTAATCAATATTTGAGATTAAAAGTCAAAATCTAGGGTTTTGTTACTTATGGTGCAAGTTTTATTTTTAAAAACCCTTGTGGCTTGGACTTTTACTGGATTTCAGGTCTTGATCATGGTTCATGAATGTATTGGGGACTTGAAAACTATTTTTCTTGAATTATTTGACTTGGTTTGACATTTTTCCACAAATAATTTTGGAAACTTGTCTAGTTTGGTGGTTTTGCCAACTAGTCTTGAACTTTGAACTTCATTTGGCTTCCTCCACAATCATTCATGAACTAAGGGCTTGCATTCTGACTTCTAAACACTTACAAGATGTTAAGATATTTTTGATTTGAATTATGTATCTTTATTTCTATTTTTGATGTAATTTTGAAGTGAAGGTGCCCAATTATGTTTGCATGACTTGTTGCAATTTGTTTGATGGCCAATGAACTTGAGTGAGGCCTATAATTGGGAACCTAATGATCATGTTGGTTCTGATTGTCCATGTTAGCATCAAGCCATTTTGACTCAATGTCCCATACTTGAATGTTTTGAACCTCTTAGTGCATTATGTAGGTTTCATCTCCTTTTATATTTATGAAGTTGTGTTTGAATCAATTGTGCATGATTGAAATGTGTTTGCTACCGACTTTCATGGTCTTTGTTCATATTATTCTCAAGCTCTTATGATCCTTGATTGATATTCAATTGTCAACTCAACACGGTGATAGAAAGGATCAACATTCCTCTGATTCTCTTGACCTAATCTGTGCATATGCTTGTTTCTTCTTGTTTATCATGACTAAAGCCATCATGTTTGTTCCCACTTTTTCACCTTATGGAATACTAACTTGGTTGTTGAATGTGTGAGGTACTCTGAGCAAGTTGCCACTTTTGGCTTGAAGCTTTTTTGTGTTTCACTTTATTTGTGAAACACAATCTATTATACTGGCATTGTTTTGTGCTTGGCATGTTTGATGGTTTATGCAGGATATACATACATATGATTGTGAATGCCATACATTGCCCCTGGGACTTGTTCATATCTGATAGATTCCTGACTCAATTTGTTTACTGATGCCAGCTTGCTTGAAGTTTCTCTGGGTTTCTTTTATTCTTGCTTGATTGTTACAGATAGTTATCTGTTTGGTATTGTACTACTTCCTCTCTCCCATTTTCATTTTGCATAATACTCTGATTGCATGATGGGACCTCTGTTGCTGATATATGTCAGGAGGCCCTCTGGTTTTTGTCTGATTGCATGTGTTATGTTTGTTGTTGATCGATGAATCACTCAATTTAGAAATTGAGATCACGACTTCGCTCTCATTGCATGTTCCCTATAGGATGTTTATTGACTTGCTTCTTTAATTGTTGATCGATGAGTCACTCAATTTAGAAATTGAGATCACGACTTTGCTCTCACTGCATGTTCCCTATAGGATGTTTATTTCTTTTCTTTTATAATTGTTGATCGATGAGTCACTCAATTTAGAAATTGAGATCACGACTTCACTCTCATTGCATGTTCCCTATAGGATAGTTTTATGGAGCTTCCTTTGGCATGTTGATTAAGGTAGGAATGCATGTATGCTAACATAGGATAGGATTCTCCTTTATCCTTAACCTTAGGGTCAACCATTGCATGATAACATTAGGAATAGCACTAGGTTAGTTTTCCCTTAGTTGTTTTTCCTTTTCTCTTTGCATTTTGCATCTTAAAACAAAAACTTGTTTTCTTGGAAAATCATAAGACGCCTCTAATGAACCCAAACTCTTCTTCAAAGTAAAAGATACAAACCAATATTACTTTGTATTTGTTATCTTTTAGCCGATGTTTCGCCATCGCACATTCGTTTGAAGCCGATGTTTCTCTATCGCACATGTTTGTTATCCTACTTTGATTCTCAATATCATTGATAGGTGTGATATTTTGCTATCTGTTTCATTGATGTGTTGCCATCTCTACCATGTTATCTCTTTGCTATGTTTCGCCATCGCACCTTTGTTTAAAGTCGATGTTTCGCCATCGCACATTTGTTTGAAGTCGATGCTTCGTCGTCGCGCATGTTTGGTATCCTACTTTGATTCTCAATATCATTGTTAGGTGTGATGTTTTATCATCCGTTTTGTTGATGTGTTTCCATCTCTGCCATGTTATCTCTTAGCCGATGTTTCGCCATCGCACCTTTGTTTAAAGCCGATGTTTCAACATCGCACATGTTTGTTATCCTACTTTGATTCTCAATATCATCGTCAGGTGTGATGTTTTACCATCTGTTTTATTGATGTTTCGCCATCTTTGACATGTTACTTTGTTATCATTTAGTCGATGTTTTACCATCTCTATTGTTTGTTGATCTACTTAATGTTTTGCCATCTTGACTATCTTTTTTTGTCTTAATTAAAAAACATAAACCAACCAAAACACATAAGCCGAACTACGGCTACTCTGATTCCTTAAAAGGGATACGTAGGCATTGGGGTAGGGTCCGACCGACCACAACGTTTATTTTCCCTACATTGTTTTTTTTCTTTCACATGCATTCCCTTTTCATTTGTAATCCATAGACATAGGATTTGACCACACCAATTAGATTAGACAATAAGAGTGGATACCATAGAGTACTACAGGCGTGTGGGGTGCTAACACCTTCCCCTCGCGTAACAGACTCCCTTACCCGATCTCTCGGTTGAAAGACCGTGATTTCTCCCTTTTTAGGTTTTCTCGATGTTTACCTTTCCCTCTCGGAGGGATAAAAGACGTTCGGTGGCGACTTCATTGATGTTTCATTAACATCCAGATGAGAGGTTCCGGCCGCGTAGTTTCAGAACCAAACATGGCTTTCCGCTTGAAATTTGCTCTTGACCAAAAAAGATGGCGTGAAGTAGATATCTTGAATGGAATTTTGAGACTTGAACCATTTAAAAACTCCAAAAACTGAGAGAGTTATGACTTGTTGAAGTTGGCAAAAATTCATGAAATGACCTATTGTTGTACCCCAAAATTTGCCCTCTCATGTTTCCAAAGGTCTTCCCTTACATAGTTAGTCACAAACACTCGCCTAACAAAAATAAAGTTTTTGAAGATATACAAAGTGTCTTTCGATCGGCATCTGGGAAAAGGCTTCGATTAAGCGTTCAGAACCTTTCTATCAGGTTTGGTTCACCCAGTCTTCGATTGAGTATTTGGAACTCTTCGATCAAGCTTTGGTCTGCAGGTCTTCGATTGAGCGCTCGACCCTCCTTCGATCAAGTCAATATCACAATGCTTTGACTATGCACTAGATACTTCAGGCTTACCTTCGACTCACCAGGAAAGAAGCTCATTCGAAGAACATGTAAATGACTTATTCGAAGAAGCACTCAGAAGGCCCATTCGAAAGGCACACAAGAAGTCCATTTGAAGGAGGCAGTGCAAGACCCTTCGACTAGCAACACAAAACCCTTCGATTAGCATGAACGAGACCTTTCGATTGGCCTGTTAACAGTGTCTTTTGATTGAAGTTTCAATTAGTACCCTTCGAATGGCATTTCAGTGCAGAATTTCCATGAATAAGAACATCAGAACGAAATGATTTTTGAATGGCATTCCAGTGCAGAGTTTCTCTCAACCTAAGATGATCTAATAAAGGAAGTTCTGAACACTTCGAATCAGAACTTAGACTTATCATAAGGCCAAGGGCTGGTCGAGGTTGTCTAATAAGGAATAGATTTGAATGGGGACTTTGAAGCCATCGAAACTGGCAAAGAAGGCAAAATCGAAAGGGTAAGTCATTTTTTGATTTCCATCAAGTTGGAGGCCCAAACAACTCAGAGCAAGCTGGCAGAAACGCATGATTGAATCAAATTTAGCAAGTTTTGATGAAGATCAAATCAAATCTCTCCACCATAATGGACCAAGATTTGATACACATTTGTTGACCTAATTTCTTTGCCTATATAAACCTGTTGTTCATAAACAAATGACACACGAAAAACCCTTGCAGAAAGACACGTGAAAAATACCTACACAAACTCTGCAGAAACGGTGCCCCAACCTTGAAAAGAAAAGCTTGAAAAGTGGTGATCAGGTTTTGGTTTGGAGGCAAATTCCGACCCAAAGAAAGACGCAACACTCTTGCCATCAACCTCCTGAAGCAAGGCCAATCAAAAACCAAGCTTTTCATCATCTAAATCGCACTGTAAGTGTTCTAGAAAACGCCTCTGAACATGAAATCGAAAACATCCATGCTTGCATCTTTTCTTTAAAATATTGACATATTTGTGATTGTTATTTGATTTAGAATATTTTGACATTATCCAATTTAATTATCATGGCTTCTAACCCCATATATAGAACCTAGGGTTCCGATTCTGGTTTTTTAGGCGTTTATGTCACAGGGAAAATTGAGACAAACAATGGCCATAGGAATGATTAGGAGGTCGAGACGAACACATCTGTGTTCTTGAATAGCGTTTTCATGGCCTAGGAGAAACGTTCGAACCACCCCATGAAACTTCCTGCAGAACAACATATGCAGGTAAATGAACCAGGCTATTGTGAGGAAGATGATAACGTGGCTGGGCGTGATTGGTTCGTTTGGACCAATTGCGCATCTTTTTATTTTTTAGGCCAGGCATAATTATTTTTTATATAATATTTATGTTCTATTTAACTAACAAATGAAGCAGATTGGACGAGTTGGCAAGCACGCTATGGCAAAACCCCTTTGGACCTGGGTTCGAATCCCAGGTCCCCCCAAAACTTTGTTACGTTTTTTCTTCAGGTACTCAGATGCAGCGCTGAAGGCAGGGAACACCATACGTCCTCAGATCTCAACGTACCCAGTGGCTTCGAGCTAGATCCAAAGGCCAGCGTGCTGAGCCTGGAAAAAATGTTGACCTAACCTCCCTTCTTCAGGCCCAACGCCCCACAGTTTGCTTTTGTTTCTTTCTTTTCTGTTCATATTTTTTTTGCTCTTATTATTGTCATTAAAAACTAACTAACTAATTAATTAATTAACTCTTTTTCATAAAAAAATCAGAAAAAACAAAAGTACTTTTATTTTAATTTTATTACTTATTTTTGTAAATAAATTATGACCAATTAATTTAGTTTTAATTAGGTTTATTTTAACAATTTTACATTAAATTAAAATTGAGTTAGAATTAGGATTTTATTAACTTTTTTTTAATCACTCCAATTTTATTGCCTTAATTAAAATAAAGCTCAAAAAACACCTTTTCTTTAAATCCATTATTTAGACTTGATTCTTAATTCAAAAAAGACCAAAACATGCTTTCTTCAAAAAGGGTCAAAACCCTAAAGGACAATTTGATTCAACTTTTCTCGCGCGTATTATTTTGATCTATATAGTGTAAGTGCTCCGAGGATGTAATAGTTTTAACTTAGGACTTTATTTACCGCTTTTATTTATTTTTCGCAATTTACTTTTAAGGCTTTGTTTTTGGCGATGTAAATACCCGACGCCTTGTAATAGCTTAGCTTTAATTTCCGCAACCATTAACTGCTAGATGTATGCTAACTAGGCTATGCATGACAAGATCTATCTTAAATTAAAATCAACATAGCTCACCATGACATGTAAAGATAACATAACCTGGAAATTGACACACTTGCACATGCCACTCCTAGGGTACGCCTCACTTGGTTGCCTCGAACGTGGTCATTGAGTATAGGATGTTTTAGGGGTTGCCCTCCTGTCTAAAGATCAAAGTTACCTCGAAACGGTTTCCTCGGATAAAAGTGATCTAAGACATTAGGGTTACCACTAAGGCGTCCTAACGTTGCTTTAGTGACCACTCGTCCCTAAAATCGAATTGACCCGAAAACTCCAACGACGATGCTACCTACTCCTTCATAGTGGGATAGCATTGTCTAAAGGGACATTTACACAGTTTAATTCCTTTTGAGTAGGTAGAGGTTCTTAGGTACTTTCTCTTTCAAAACAAAACAAATTTTTCGCACTTGCACTTTTCAAACAAAGTTTTCAACAACACTTCATACACTCTTGAGGACAGAAACAAGAGTTAAATCGAAGCTTCCAAACAAAACTCTTTTCAAAATCCACAAGCACAAGAAAAGCAAAACTTTTTGAAAACATAGTGAGCAAGTACCTAAGAGCCCGTGGATAACCACGGATAGAAAGGGTGCTAACACCTTCCCTTTCTATAATCTACCTCCTGAACCCGAGAAACATCTCGAAAAGGATTTTTTATGTGCTTTTGTCCTTTCCTTGTTGGATAAAATAAAAGACGGTGGTGACTCTTGCTTACCGCGACATTTTGCGAAACACAAACGCGAACCAGCATTCCAAAACAGTCAGTTCTCATTCCCACCGATCACAGAACTCGCGACTCTGCTGGGGACTTTATAAGTGAGGTGTACCTTAGGATTAGATCACTTGTGTTTTCAATTGTATGCTTCGTATGCTTTAAATTTTGTGGGCTTGTATCGGAGTTTTATAGATCCTAACCCGGATCTGGGGGTACCCTTTTTTAGGTAAGTAGCAATAAACTGTGAGGGATCTGTTCGGCGTAGACCGACACGGATGAAGCAGTAGCTACATTGGTGTGACACCTTGGTCTGTACCGATGTCCCTTGTGTTGGAACGAGGAGAATATGGGTCTCCTGAGGAGTCATTAAGCACCAACTGACCTTAGAACCTTAAATTGACCAACTTGGCCATAGAACAGTGGCAGTATGCTACACTCATTGAGACTAAACTCTCGCGATGGTTTCGGCTGCAAGAAAAGGTTGCCAAACTGGAATTATGACCGATTGAGGGTAGTCAGTGATATTGAGATCCTCTAGAACCCGGTTACTATTTTTAGGACAGGTCTTAACCAACTGAAACTGAAAGAGGGTAATACCTAAAGCTTCATGCCAGCCTGAAATCTAAGGGCTCTTTTGTGTGACTTGTGTGCCTTTACCATGTTTGCCTTTTGTGAATACTTGTGGTGTGCCTTTACCATAACATCATAACATCATAACATTGCATACATCTTGCATAAGGACTAACCCATCTCAAAGACAAGAGGGTTTCATCTTTTCTCTGTTTTGTAGGACCTCATGATGCCCATGCGTAGGAATACTATCCGGCTCAACTTTGTTCAAGCACCTACTTTTCTTAAAGAGTTGGTTGTCAGGATTCCAAACACTACTTCCTTCATCAGGAGGCATGGTTCTCTTCTCGGTTTAGTCACCTCAAAGTTGGACAAACAAATGATGAGCGTCCTGGTCCAGTTCTATGATCCCTTATACCATTGCTTCACCTTTTAAGACTTCCAGCTGGTTCCTACCCTGGAAGAGTTCTCTGAGTTTCTTGGTATCTCTGTTTTGGAGCAGACTCCATTCACTGGTTGGGAAAAGACTCTTAGGCCTGAAGAGATTGCTGCATCCCTTCACTTGACCAAAGAAGAGGTAATGGCTAACTGGGAGACTAGAAGTGGAGTTAAGGGTTTTTTGGCTAAGTTTCTGGTTGGCAAAGCTAACTGCTTTTGGGATGACTTAGACTTCAAAGCGTACGAGGACATTCTGGATCTCTTAATCTATGGTCTGGTATTGTTTCCAAATCCTGACACCTTTGTTGATGTTAATGCCATAAGGATCTTCATATCTCGGAACCTTGTACCCACTCTCTTAGGTGATATCCTTCATCAGCTCTATGCTTGTACTGCCCGTAAGCGGGTAACTTTGATGTGTTATGCTCCTTTATTGTCGAGGTGGTTTATTTCGCACCTCCCTAAGCCCGTACTAAAGAACAAAGAAGGAATGGGCTGGGCTCATAGGATAATGTCTCTTACTAATAATGACATTATTTGGACTCTCAAAGGCTTGGATGAGGTGACTGTCATTGATCGTTATGGAGAATATCCTAATGTTCCATTGATCGGAACCCATGGAGGAATCTCTTATAACCCATGTTTAGCTCTCCGTCAGTTTGGAAGAGCCAGAAGAGAAGGGCCTCATGAGATGTTGATACCTCATATCATCTTTGATTTTCAGGGAGATAGCGACGAGCTGCGACATAGATTCATCAGGGCTTGGGATAGAGTTCACAAATCTGACCCACATGAGTTGGGACCAAAGACTTCTCTATCGATGGAGTCATATTTCAGATGGGTCCGCATCCGTGCCCAGAAGTTAGGTATGCCATACGAAGCTGTCAGGCCTATTACTCTTGAAGTTGCTGATAAAGACGGGGTTCCTCCAACTGTTCTCCATCCTCATACGCCCACTGATGTTGGCACACTGAAGAGGTCTTGGGCGCAACTGCAGGAAGAACGGGACTCTTATCGGGAGAGGTTCAACGAACAAGAACAGAAGATCCAGAAGCTGACTAAGCAATTGGAGAACGAGCGGATCCTGAATGATTATATCCGCACTGAGAAGAAGAGGCCATGGGAGCATTGATGGACCTTTGATGATTTCTTTTACGGTTTTATTTACTTTTCAGTATTTCCATTCTTGTAATGCCTAAGGGCAATTTGTTGAACAATTTAAATTCTGAAGTTAAATCTAATAAAGTGTGTTTCCTTTCTTTTCTACAAATTTGAATCCCGATTGTCTTTGAAATCATAAATCATACGCATTTCATCTCATGCACTGCATAAACAGGTACCCCTTTTACAGGATTCTTATCTTCTTCGTTATTTATTTCAGCAATCATCATGTCTACTGAACCTTCCACTGAGCAAGCTATCAAGGCCCTCTAGGCCCAGAATGCCCAGTTTCAAGAGTTGGTCATGAGCCTAGCTAAGGGTCAGCAGGACCTGAAGACCCTGATTCTGAAAGAGAGGAAGAAGAAGAAGAAGAGGACCGTCCTGTTCAACACTAGACGCAGGTTTGGAAATGGGCTGCAAAACGAAGTAGACCTGGCTACCTCATCTGGAGGGAAAGATAGTCCACAAGAAAGGAGGGTCCCTAGCCCTATAGTCTCCGACAACGAGACGGACTATGATGAAGAACAGTATCCTCCTGCTGAGGATAAGTACAAACAGATGGAAGACCGCTTGAGCGCTATGGAAATACAGAACGTGCCCGGTCTGGACTTCGGAGATCTAGGTCTATCCTCTGGGGTGGTGATTCCCCATAAGTTCAAGGCGCCTGCCTTTGCCAAGTATGACGGAGCTTCCTGTCCAAAGCTGCACCTCTGGTCATATGTGAGGAAGATCCAACCCTACACTACTGATAAGAATTTGTGGATCCATTTCTTTCAAGACAGTCTCTCAGGGACTCAGCTTGAGTGGTTCTATCAGCAGGATGGAGCCAGTATCCGTAGCTGGGAGGATTTGGCTACTGCGTTCTATAAGCAGTATCAATATAATTCCGACCTCGCTCCTACGCGTACCCAACTCCAGGGTATGTCAATAAGGACGGGTGAAGGATTTAAAGAGTATGCTAAAAAATGGAGAGACCTTGCCGGAAGGGTGCAACCACCTTTAACTGATCGTGAACTTGTTGATATGTTTTTGGGGACCCTGTCTGGTCCATTCTTTAACCATTTGATTGGAAACTCTTCAACCAGGTTTACAGACCTTATCTTGACTGGTGAAAGGATTGAAGCTGGTTTCAAGGCTGGGAAGATACAGAAGGGTGCCTCATCGAGCACTGAGAAGAAACCATTCAAGAAAGAGTCCAGCGTTGTCTACGGTTCAAGGAGACAGAATAGACCGGAACATCGCCAAGCTGTCAATGCGGTTGTTATTTCAAAACCTGCTAGTGCTCCTCAGCATCACAACCAACAAAGGGGCGAGAGACCTCGAAGGCAGTTCACTCGTCTCAGCATGAACTTGTCTCAGATATTGCCACAGTTATTGACGACCAATTTGGTGAGTCTAAAAGAAGCTCCGAAGATTTCAAACACAACATCCCCAAAGTACAATCCTAACGCCCGCTGCGCTTATCACTCTGACAGCCTGGGGTATAATACGGATGATTGTTGGGCTTTGAAGAATAAGGTTCAGGACCTAATCGATGCAAAGGAGATTGAGTTTGAGGCGCCTGAGAGGCCTAATGTTGTGACTGCTCCCATGCCCAAACATGGAGTAAATGTTGTAGAGGAAGACTTGTTTGTAGCCTCTGTGGATGATATTGTTACACCACTGATGACCGTCAAGAGGAACCTGTTGCTAGCCAGTTTATTTCCGGGATGTGGTGAAGGTTGCCATCTGTGTTCTGTTTCACCTACTGGTTGCCCATCTTTGAAGTCAGGCATCCAAAACCTGATGGATAATAAGGAAATCCTGTTTGAGAAGATTGTTCTTGCCACCCCTACTGAAGAAGTTTCCATTATTACCATTTTCAACAATTCTCCCAAGGCTCCCTCGAGGAAGCCTGTCAGAATTACGCTTGTTCAGGAGATTGCACCCATAATCATCACTGTTCCGGGGCCTATTCCCTACACCTCTGACAAAGCTGTCCCCTGGCACTATAGGGCAGATGTTTATGTTCTTGTAGTTAAGCAAGAGTTTGATGCTAATACCGGCGTCAACAACATTACCGGGCCTGCTAAAGTCACCCGCAGTGGTAGAATTTTCTCACCTGACATTGCTCCACCAACTGTCTGAAGACCTGCTGTCATTACGCCTGCAAGTGCGCCTAATACCATTCTGGGTCAAGTTCTTAATCCTACCCCTGTCGCCGAGTCATCTAACGCTCGGGGAAAAGGGATCACCCCTGATGTGCCTGCCCAGACGGAGGCGCCAAAGACAACCACTGTTGAAGCTTCCAAACAGGAGATGGAAGAGATTCTTAAGATTATAAAGAAGAGTGATTATAATATAGTCGAGCAACTGGGGAAAACCCCATCCAAGATTTCTATGTTATCACTGTTGTTGTGTTCAGAGGACCATGCCAAGGCTCTGATTACCTTCCTGAAGACGGCCCACGTGCCACAAGAGACGTCAGCTGATCAGTTTACCGATTGTGTGGCCAATTTAACTGCTGATAATGGTTTAGGTTTCTCCGATGCTGATCTGACTGCTAAAGGGAAGAACCATAACGATGCCCTGCATGTCTCCATTGAATGCAGGGGCACTACTCTTGCACATGTGTTGGTTGACACTGGTTCCTCATTGAACGTTTTGCCCAAGAAAGCTCTAGACAGGTTGGATTGCAAAGGGTTGGAGCTAAAGCCAAGTAACATTGTTGTCCGGGCCTTTGATGGGTCTAAAAAGGATGGTGCATGGTGAAGTCGATATTCCAATTAAAGTTGGTTCTCAGGTCTTCAATTCTACATTCTACGTGATGGACATTCAACCATCCTATTCTTGTTTGCTGGGTCGTCCATGGATTCAGAAAGCTGGAGCTGTGACCTCCACACTCCATCAGAAGCTGAAGTACCTGGTCAGAGGGAAGATTGTGATAGTACAGGGGGAGGAAGAGTACATGGTCAGCCACCTCAACTCGTTCCGGTACATAGATATTAATGGGGAGTTCATTGAGACCCCATTTCAACACTTTGAAGAGGTTCCTCAGACACTGGCATTAGCTGAGATTGTGTTTGAAGATTCTCCTTTGAAGATGGCTTCCTTAAAGGATGCCCGGGCTGTTATTGAGAAGGGTGATTATGCAAACTGGGGCCGACTTCCTGATTTCCCTCAGAAGACTAACAAGTTTGGTTTGGGTTTCACTGCAGAAGCTCAAAGGGTTGTTCATAGTGCAAGGATTGGAAGACCTCCTGTGTTCATTAGCAACTCGGGGGTAAATGCCATTGAAGATGACGTGGAGGAGTCTGAATTCGACAGTTGGATCTACCCTACGACCAACAGTGGACCAAGCAACTGGAGAACAAAGGACTTCATCCCTATTACTTTTATTACCCAGTAATGAACTCTTTGTTTTGAGTTTGTAACAGACAATATTGTGAAACTTTATGGCCCGGTGTCTTACCCGGGGCACCGCGGCTTCATTTGTGAGGGCTTTTGTGTGCCATTTTCATATATCATTAATAAAAGCATTTGGACGTTCTTGCATTTCAAATCTTGCACTCTTTGTCTTTCTTTATTATATATTGCAAAACAGCTATTTTACACACACTCACATATACAGGTCTCAATCCACTCTGGATCTCATTGGTAACGACTCTGCTACTGTCAATTATGACTTCGAAAATCCGATCAACTTAGCCGAAGACGAAGGTGAAGATGATTGCGCAGTGCCGGGTGAACTTGCAAGACTGCTACTCCAGGGAGAGGGCCATTCAGCCACATGAAGAGCTAGTGGAAACAGTGAATCTGGGTACTGAGACAGACAAAAAGGAAGTCAAGATCGGTGCAAAACTGGAGCTCAGTGTGAAACAACGGTTGATTCAGATGCTGCATGACTACATGGAAATCTTTGCCTGGTCTTACAAAGATATGCTTGGGTTGGATACTGACATTGTGGTTCATCGCCTGCCTACCAAGGAAGACTGCCCTCCCGTAAAACAGAAGGTTCGCCGTATGCACCCAGAGATGTCCGAGAAAATCAAGGCTGAGGTTATGAAACAATTTGACGTCGTGTTTCTAGCAGTGACTTCTTACCCTCAGTGGGTCGCCAATGTGGTTCCAGTGCCGAAGAAAGATGGTAAGGTCCGAATGTGTGTTGACTACAGGGATTTGAACAGGGCAAGCCCCAAGGATGACTTCCCTCTACCTCACATCGATGTTCTGGTTGACAATACTGCTCAGCACAAGGTCTTCTCCTTTATGGATGGTTTCTTCGGTTATAATCAAATCAAGATGGCTCCTGAAGACATGGAGAAGACCACTTTTGTTACTCAGTGGGGTACCTTTTGTTACAAGGTCATGCCTTTTGGGTTGAAAAATGCTGGGGCAACATATCAGCGTGCCATGGTTGCTTTGTTTCATGACATGATCCATCATGAGATTGAAGTATACGTTGACGATATGATTGCAAGGTCCCAAACTGAAGAGGAACACCTTGACCATTTACAGAAGCTGTTTGACCGTTTGAAGTTGTACAAATTGAGGTTGAACCCGAACAAGTGCACCTTCGGGGTGAGGTCCGGTAAATTACTAGGGTTCGTCGTGAGCGACAAAGGTATTCAAGTGGACCCTGCCAAAGTGAAAGCTATACAAGAGATGCCAGCTCCCAAGACAGAGAAGGAAGTCAAAGGCTTTCTAGGACGACTGAACTACATTGCCCGATTCATCTCACACCTAACTGCTACTTGTGAGCCAATCTTCAAGCTAGTGAAGAAAGATCAAGTGGTATGTTGGAACGATGAATTCCAGGCCGCTTTCGAAGAATCAAAGAGTATCTCCAGGAGCCACCCATTCTTATGCCACCAGTTGAAGGGAGACCTTTGATTTTATACTTGACAGTACTTGACAACTCAATGGGGTGTGTGTTGGGGCAGCATGACGAGTCTGGCCGAAAAGAGCATGCTATTTATTACCTTAGAGAAAAGTTTACCGACTGTGAGACCCGATACTCACTGCTCGAGAAAACTTGTTGCGCTTTGGCATGGGCTTCTCGCCGGCTGAGACAGTATATGCTGACTCACACTACTCTATTGATTTCAAAGATGGATCCAATCAAGTATATCTTTTAAAAGCCTGCCTTGTCCGGAAGAATAGCAAGATGGCAGATGATCTTGACTGAGTATGACATCCAGTACACAACTCAAAAAGCAATCAAGGGAAGCGTATTGGCAGACCATTTAGCACATCAGGCAGGGGATGACTACCAGTCTATGAACTTTGATTTCCCGGACGAGACCATCATGTTGATAACTGATTGTGAAATACCTAGACCGGAGGAAGGATCCCGATGGTCTATGCATTTTGATGGAACTTCAAACGCTTTGGGTAATGGCATTGGCACTGTGATCATATCTCCTAAAGGCTCACATACTCCACTCACCGCCCGACTGTGTTTCAACTGCACCAACAACATGGCAGAGTATGAAGCATGCATTATGGGTCTTCGAGCCGCAATTGACCTAAGGATTAAGTTTCTGAGTGTCTTCGAAGATTCCGCTCTCGTGATCAGTCAGATCAAAGGAGAGTGGGATACGAAACACCCAAATCTTATTCCTTACAAGGAGTATGTATTGACGTTGCTTCCCCACTTCGAGGAGATAACCTTTGAACATTTCCCAAGAGAGGAGAATCAGTTGGCGGACGCGTTAGCTACGATGTCTTCTATGTTCAAAGTCAAGTGGGACAGCGAGGCTCCCCGGATCATTATTTGGAAATTGGATGAACCTGCACATTGCTGTGATCTTGAGACCGAAGAGGTAACAGAAAAGCCTTGGTATCATGAAGTGAAGAGGTACCTTGAAGCTCAAGAATACCCCGAGGGTGCATCTGTTAATGACAAGAAGTTTCTGAGAAGATTCGAGGCAAAGTTCTTCATCAACAATGGCATTCTTTACAAACGTAACCATGATTCAACCTTACTGCGTTATGTGGATAAGATTGAAGCAGAAAGGATCATGGAAGAGCTGCATGAAGGTACCTTCGAAACTCATTCCAGTGGACATACCATGGCAAAGAAAATCCTTCGGGCAGGATATTACTGGTCCACAATGGAAGCCGATTGTTATCAGCATTCTCGGACATGTCACAAGTGCCAGGTCTATGCTGATAAGGTGCACATTCCTCCAGTTCCTCTGAACGTCTTGACAGCACCTTGGCCTTTCGCAATGTGGGGCATTGATATGATCGGCGAGATCAGACCTACGACATCCAACGGGAATCGTTTCATCCTGGTAGCGATTGATTACTTTACGAAGTGGGTTGAAGCAGCTTCCTTTGCTACCGTAACCAAGAATGTCGTGGCACGGTTCATTCGGCACAACCTGATCTGTCGATACGGCGTACCAGAGAGGATCATTACGGATAATGGTACCAATCTTAACAACAAGATGATCACTGAGCTCTGCGAGCAATTCAAAATACAGCACCATAACTCTTCTCCCTACCGGCCGAAGATGAATGGGGTTGTCGAAGCGGAAAATAAGAACATTAAGAAGATTGTACAGAAGATGACAATGACCTACAAAGACTGGCACGAGATGTTACCATTTGCTCTTCATGGGTATTGTACCTCAGCACGGACGTCAACAGGGGCAACACCCTTTTCCTTGGTTTACGGCATGGAGGCAGTCTTGCCCATTGAAGTTCAGATACCCTCTCTTAGGATCATGAAAGATGCAGGCTTGAGCGAAGATGACTGGATCTAGACCCGACTTGATCAACTGAACCTAATCGACAAAAAGAGACTCACTGCTATTTGTCATGGTCAGACGTACCAAAAACGGATGATCAAGGCATTTAACAAGAAAGTCAGACGACAAGAGTATCAACTCGGGAACCTGGTAATCAAGCGCATTATTCTACCTCAAGGTGATCCCAGGGGAAAATGGACCCCTACTTACGAATGGCCATTTGTGGTTAAGAATATCTTCTCAGGAGGAGCGATGATTCTAACCACCATGGATGGTGACGACCTCCCTCACCCCGTCAATGCAGACATAGTGAAAAGATACTACGCATAATCAAAGACCCGCTAGGTCGACTGGCCTAGGAAAAAATAAGGGCTTCCCGGCGAACCAAAAGGGTTCGGGCAAAAATAAGGGATGAAAATAAAATAAAAATCTGTACACCTGGCAAGTCGAAAACCTGAACAAGCGGCTTGGGCAAAAATGGGTATCCCGGTGGACTGAAAACCCGAAAGGGCGGTCCAGGCAAAAGTTAGGGATAAGCGTAACACTATGTCTCATTGGACCACCCTGCATCCAGACTTCGGTATCAACTATCAGGCTCGGACGGCACCAGTCAATCAGATTCATCTTCAACTAAGCAGCAAAATGATGAGATGCTTGAAGATATAAAGGCAATAGCAGAGTTGGAACCCAGTGGGACTATTCACATAGCTGTTTTGTTTTCTTTTTACAAATTGTATAAATCCTATTTGCTTGGCGGCATTCTCTTACTAGGACGTCAGCCTGTTGTACAAAAACGCCTATTTACAGGCAAACTTCAAAATCAATACAAATTCATTTTTAGACAAATTTCAAATTGTTTTTCCTTCATCTGTTTTGTTTTGCAAAGAACGTCTAATGTTCATTTTTGATGTATGCATTTGACATTAAGTGTTGCTCATAAATATTTACATGCGAAACAATGGACTAATTACGGGTGATATCAGAAGTAGGGGCAATAAGAATTGTCTGAGCAGTCTAGTTGATCTGTCCACCAAGGTACCAAGGTAAATTCAGCTGAAGAATGCGACCAAGATACCTCCACTCCCCGCAGAGTAAGACAGTAATGATAGCTCTCTCAAACTGAGACTTGCAACTATGAATGAATCAGTCACACTCTCCCCCAAGCAGAGTTGGTCTACCCTCAGCCTTAAAAAGATTTGGTATCCCCAGAAGGCCTCAATATCCCCCAGCAGAGTATAAGGATATTCCCCAGCAAGCATAAGGGTATCCCTGGCAGCCTTAATATTCCCCAACGGAGTATAAGAATGTTCCCTGGAAGAATACAAGATACCCCCAGTGGAGCCATTTCCCCAGCGCAGTCTAAAAAAGGATTTCCCCATTGGAGCTGGATCATCTTC
Source organism: Vicia faba (assembly GCA_948472305.1). NCBI lineage: Eukaryota > Viridiplantae > Streptophyta > Magnoliopsida > Fabales > Fabaceae > Vicia > Vicia faba. The sequence continues at coordinate 854,760,005 of OX451735.1, read as the reverse complement.
CCCAGTAGGTTCTGGAAGCTTGTCCCCTGCAGAACACAAATAAGTCTCCCAAGCGAAGTTCATTCTATCCCCAGCGGAGTTCATCATCAAGATCCCCAACAGAACCTATCAACGGAATCCCCAGTGGAGTTTATCATTAAAATCTCAGCGAAGTGTCTCTTCCCCACAAAGTAATTCCCCGCAGAGTAATCTCTTCACCATGTTTATTCCCCAATGGAGTTATTTTCTCCAACAGGTTTATTCTTGCAATCATCTTTGTGCATCATCCCCAGTGGAAACGAAGAAGTCAACCACAATCTTCAACAGCAGCCCAGGAGTTAACAAACTCCCCGACATTTGTCAAGGATTTATTTTCCCAGACAAAAATACATTCATAAACATTTCACATGTCATACCTCCTATTTACCTACATGATAAAGTGCATACGACACAACCTCATTTATTTCTGAGGACATCATGACATCATGCATTTCATACATCATGACATTGCATACAGCTAACGTTTTACCTTTTTCAGGAAAAGGTCGAACAAAAGAGGGCTACCACCAACCTCCTTAAGTTCCAGATTAATACCTGTAAAAAGTCAGGAAAATATCTGTGGACGACTGATTGTAGATCAATACCTGTAACAAGCCAGGAAAGTTATCTACATGAATAGATTGAAGATCAATACCTGTAACAAGCCAGGAAGACCATCTTTCTTTCTCAGATCAAAGATTAATACCTGTAACCAGCCAGGACAACTATCTCCTCGACCAACCTTTTTAAGTTCCAGATTAATACCTGTAACAAGCCAGGAAAATGTCTGTGGACGACTGATTGTAGATCAATACCTGTAACAAGCCAGGAAAGTTATCTACATGAAGAGATTGAAGATCAATACCTGTAACAATCCAGGAAGACCATCTTTCTTTATCAGGTCAAAGATTAATACCTGAAACCATCCAGGACGACTATCTCATCGGCCAACCTCCTTAAGTTCCAGATTAATACCTGTAACAAGCCAGGAAAATATCTGTGGATGACTGATTGTAGATCAATACCTGTAACAAGCCAGGAAAGTTATCTACATGAAGAGATTGAAGATCAATACCTGTAACAAGCCAGGAAGACCATCTTTCTTTCTCAGGTCAGAGATTAATGCCTGAAACCATCCAGGACAACTATCTCATCGGCCAACCTCCTTAAGTTCCAGATTAATACCTGTAACAAGCCAGGAAAATATCTGTGGACGACTGATTGTAGATCAATACCTGTAACAAGCCAGGAAAGTTATCTACATGAAGAGATTGAAGATCAATACCTGTAACAAGCCAGGAAGGCTATCTGTGAACGACTGATTGTAGATTAATACCTGAAACCAGCCAGGAAAATTATCTACATGAAGAGATTGAAGATCAATACCTGTAACAAGCCAGGAAGACCATCTTTCTTTCTCAGGTCAGAGATTAATGCCTCAAACCAGCCAGGACAACTATCTCATCAGCCAACCTCCTTAAGTTCCAGATTAATACCTGTAACAAGCCAGGAAAATATCTGTGGACGACTGATTGTAGATCAATACCTGTAACAAGCCAGGAAAGTTATCTACATGAAGAGATTGAAGATCAATACCTGTAACCAGCCAGGAAGGCTATCTGTGAACGATTGATTGTAGATTAATACCTGAAACTAGCCAGGAAAATCATCTACATGAAGAGATTAAAGATTAACACCTGTACAAGCCAGGAAGACCATCTTTCTTTCTCAGGTATGCAAGTTCTCGCTAAGGAATCTCTTATGCGATCGACACTCCTGCAGATGGCATCTGTAAGCCCATCCTCCTACCAAGAACCTCCAAATGGCATCTGTAAGCCCATTCCCGATGTCACAATGCTTATACTACACCATGCGAGTGCAAATTTCTGGGCACTCTAGTGTTCAATTATCTTCCACCTTCGGATCACGAAAGGCTCGAAAGCCAATCTACATCCTCACGTTTAAGAAAATTGAACAGGGGCAACTGTTGTACCCCAAAATTTGCCCTCTCATGTTTCCAAAGGTCTTCCCTTACATAGTTAGTCACAAACACTCGCCTAACAAAAATAAAGTTTTTGAAGATATACAAAGTGTCTTTCGATCGGCATCTGGGAAAAGGCTTCGATTAAGCGTTCAGAACCTTTCTATCAGGTTTGGTTCACCCAGTCTTCGATTGAGCATTTGGAACTCTTCGATCAAGCTTTGATCTGCAGGTCTTCGATTGAGCGCTCGACCCTCCTTCGATCAAGTCAATATCACAATGCTTCGACTATGCACTAGATACTTCAGGCTTACCTTCGACTCACCAGGCAAGAAGCTCATTCGAAGAACATGTAAATGACTCATTCGAAGAAGCACTTAGAAGGCCCATTCGAAAGGCATACAAGAAGTCCATTCGAAGGAGGCAGTGCAAGACCCTTCGACTAGCAACACAAGACCCTTCGATTAGCATGAACGAGACCTTTCGATTGGCCTGTTAACAGTGTCTTTCGATTGAAGTTTCAATTAGTACCCTTCGAATGGCATTTCAGTGCAGAATTTCCATGAATAAGAACATCAGAACGAAATGATTTTCGAATGGCATTCCAGTGCAGAGTTTCTCTCAACCTAAGATGATCTGATAAAGGATGTTCTGAACACTTTGAATCAGAACTTAGACTCATCACAAGGCCAAGGGCTGGTCGAGGTTGTCTAATAAGGAATAGATTCGAATGGGGACTTTGAAGCCATCGAAACTGGCAAAGAAGGCAAAATCGAAGGGGTAAGTCAGTTTTTGATTTCCATCAAGTTGGAGGCCCAAATAACTCAGAGCAAGCTGGCAGAAACGCATGATTGAATCAAATTTGGCAAGTTTTCATGAAGATCAAATCAAATATCTCCACCATAATGGACCAAGATTTGATACACATTTGTTGACCTAATTTCTTTGCCTATATAAACCTGCTGTTTATAAACAAATGACACACAAAAAACCATTGCAGAAAGACACGTGAAAAATACCTACACAAACTCTGCAGAAATGGTGCCCCAACCTTGAAAAGAAAAGCTTGAAAAGTGGTGATCAGGTTTTGGTTTGGAGGCAGATTCCGACCCAAAGAAAGACGCAACTCTCTTGCCATCAACCTCCTGAAGCAAGGCCAATCAAAAATGAAGGTTTTCATCATCTAAATTGCACTGTAAGTGTTCTAGAAAACACCTCTGAACATGAAATTGAAAACATCCATGCTTGCATCTTTTCTTTAAAATATTGACATATTTGTGATTGTTATTTGATTTAGAATATTTTGACATTATCCAATTTAATTTTCATGGCTTCTAACCCCATATATAGAACCTAGGGTTCCGATTCTGGTTTTTTAGGCGTTTATGTCACAGGGAAAATTGAGACAAACAATGGCCATAGGAATGATGAGGAGGTCGAGACGAACACATATGTGTTCTTGAATAGCGTTTTCATGGCCTAGGAGAAACGTTCGAACCACCCCACGAAACTTCCTGCAGAACAACATCTGCAGGTAAATGAACTAGGCTATTGTGAGGAAGATGATAACGTGGCTGGGCATGATTGGTTCGTTTGGACCAATTGCGCATCTTTTTATTTTTTAGGCCAGGCATAATTATTGTTTGATATAATATTTATGTTCTATTTAACTAACGAATGAAGCAGATTGGACGAGTTGGCAAGCACGCTATGGCAAAACCCCTTTGGACCTGGGTTCGAATACCAGGTCCCCCCAAAATTTTGTTACGTTTTTTCTTCAGGTACTCAGATGCAGCGCTGAAGGCAGGGAACACCATACGTCCTCAGATCTCAACGTACCCAGTGGCTTCGAGCTAGATCCAAAGGCCAGCGTGCTGAGCCTGGAAAAAATGCTGACCTAACCTCCCTTCTTCAGGCCCAGCGCCCCACAGTTTGCTTTTGTTTCTTTCATTTCTGTTCATATTTTTTTTGCTCTTATTATTGTCATTAAAAACTAACTAACTAATTAATTAATTAACTCTTTTTCATAAAAAAATCAGAAACAACAAAAGTACTTTTATTTTAATTTTATTACTTATTTTTGTAAATAAATTGTGACCAATTAATTTAGTTTTAATTAGGTTTATTTTAACAATTTTGCATTAAATTAAAATTGAGTTAGAATTAGGATTTTATTAACTTTTTTTTAATCACTCCAATTTTATTGCCTTAATTAAAATAAAGCTCAAAAAACACCTTTTCTTTAAATCCATTATTTAGACTTGATTCTTAATTCAAAAAAGACCAAAACATGCTTTCTTCAAAAAGGGTCAAAACCCTAAAGGACAATTTGATTCAACTTTTCTCGCGCGTATTATTTTGATCTATATAGTGTAAGTGCTCCGAGGATGTAATAGTTTTAACTTAGGACTTTATTTACCGCTTTTATTTATTTTTCGCAATTTACTTTTAGGGGTTTGTTTTTGGCGATGTAAATACCCGACACCTTGTAATAGCTTAGCTTTATTTTCCGCAACCATTAACTGCTAGATGTATGCTAACTAGGATATGCATGACAAGATCTATCTTAAATTAAAATCAACATAGCTCACCATGACATGTAAAGATAACATAACTGGAAATTGACACACTTGCACATGCCACTCCTAGGGTACGCCTCACTTGGTTGCCTCGAACGTGGTCATTGAGTATAGGATGTTTTAGGGGTCGCCCTCCTGTCTAAAGATCAAAGTTTCCTCGAAACGGTTGCCTCGGATAAAAGTGATCTAAGACATTAGGGTTACCACTAAGGCGTCCTAACGTTGCTTTAGTGACCACTCATCCCTAAAATCGAATTGACCCGAAAACTCCAACGACGATGCTACCTACTCCTTCATAGTGGGATAGCATTGTCTAAAGGGACATTTACACAGTTTAATTCCTTTTGAGTAGGTAGAGGTTCTTAGGTACTTGCTCTTTCAAAACAAAACAATTTTTTCGCACTTGCACTTTTCAAACAAAGTTTTCAACAACACTTCATACACTCTTGAGGACATAAACAAGAGTTAAATCGAAGCTTCCAAACAAAACTCTTTTCAAAACCCACAAACACAAGAAAAGCAAAACTTTTTGAAAACATTGTGAGCAAGTACCTAAGAGCCTGTGGATAACCACGGATAGAAAGGGTGCTAACACCTTCCCTTTCTATAATCTACCTCCCGAACCCGAGAAACATCTCGAAAAGGAATTTTTCTGTGCTTTTGTCCTTTCCTTGTTGGATAAAATAAAATATGGCGGCGACTCTTGCTTACCACGACATTTTGCGAAACACAAACGCGAACCATCATTCTAAAACAGTCAGTTCTCATTCCCACCGATCACACCTATAATCTTTTTCATCCTTAGGGCATCTTCCATCCATTTTCATACTTTTCACTTAAAAGAAGGTTGAAGTCCATATCTTTAAGATCATTTTGGAAAAGGAATAGGCTCAGGGAGATAAAAATTGACCAAGTTATGATCTTTTGAAGTTACATAAGGGAATTTGATGATTCATCTGGAAGACTTGTAATCTTTCTTCATCATTAGGTACCTTTTACACAAATTTTCCTTGAAAATTTTGAAGTGATTTATTGATATTCTTTTGAAGAGAAGGATTTTTTTGGAATCACCCAAAAATACCAAAAGATGAGCAATCTATGCCCCTTTGAAGTTCAAAACCCTAGCTCATAGAGCAACAAAATACCTTGGGAAACCTTTGCAATTTGGACAAACTTCCTTGTACAAATACTTTTATCATGTAAATAGAAGTTGTTGAGGATAATAAGGAGAAACTATAGCAACCAAAAACACTTCCAAATCTTGGGAATTAAGGGAGATATGCACTTGTGATCAATGAAACCAAAGGCTTATCCAACTAGGTTAAACTTCTTCAATAAACCCTTGTACCTTTGAACTATTTTTGACAACTTGAGACATGATGAATCATAATATACTTTGTCATGATATTATTTCAAAATATCTTCAATAATGAAGCTTGAATCTCAATGAAGCTTTGTTGAAGAAGGCATGGAAATAAACTCATGAACCTATGGATCAACTTGATGGAATGTATTGTGCTTTCACCTATGATACCAACAATTAGAGCAAATATTCATTGTACTTATTAGTAAAAAGTTAATAAATACAAAACATAGATGATCATAAAATACAAGTCAAGGTGTTTGGTGATTCCCCATGGACAAACCTAAAGATGGGACGAAGAACCAAACCCTAGTGTGTGATCTTGTTGTGATTGAATTGATATGATATGATAGAGGAATCTTAGGGGAAAAATTGGAGTATAACAGCTGCCCTTATTTAAGTGTCTTCTATTCGGAGATGCAAAGGTTTAAAAATCTTCGTGTAGACGCAATTGAAGATACTTAAATATAAAACAAGCCCTATTTTTGGTCCTAAGATGCCATGCAGTGCTTATGATTATGAATGCAAATGAACAAATACAAAAATGACATAAGACCTCACCGGGGATATAGTAAATAAAAACAGGGATCAAAAGAAAAACCCAACCAGGAAAATAAATCACTGGTGAACAGGAGAACCGACCCTATTGGGGAAAGATGAGGTAAGATAATACTTGTGAAAATCAATATTAGGGTAAGCGGTTAGTACTTACAACTAGAAACAAATGAATTCCTTCAGAGAAATAGAATCTCAACAATGAACTACCTTCCATAATGACAAGTCTACCATTTATCGGAAAAAGATCTCAACAACGAACTACCTTCTATAGTGACAAGGCTACCATTCATTGGAGTAACAAAATCTCAATAACAAACTACCTTCCATAATGACAAGGCTACCATTCATTGGATTAACAAATTTAAACAACGAACTACCTTCCATAATGACAAGGCAGCCATTCATTGGAGTAACAAAATATCAGAAACGAACTACCTTCCATAATGACAAGGCTACCATTCATTGGAGTAACAAATCTCAGCAACAAACTACCTTCCATAATGAAAAGGCTACCATTCATTGGAGTAACAAATCTCAGCAGTGAACTACCTTCCATAATGACAAGGCTACCATTCATTGGAGTAACAAATCTCAGCAACGAACTACCTTCTATAATGACAAGGCTACCATTTATTGGAGTAACAAATCTCAGCAACAAACTAACTTCCATGATGACAAGGCTACCATTCATTGGAGTAATAAATCTCAGCAACAAACTACCTTCCATAATGACAAGGCTACCACTCATTGGAGTAAAAATCTCAACAACGAACTACCTTCCATAATGACAAGGCTACCATTCACTGAAGTAACAAATCTCAGCAACAAACTACCTTCCATAATGACAAGGCTACCATTCATTGGAGTAACAAATCTCAATAACGAACTTCCTTCCATAATGAAAAGGCTACCATTCATTGGAGTAACAAATCTCAGCAACGAACTACCTTCCATAATGACAAGGCTATCATTCATTGGAGTAACAAATCTCAGCATAACTCTGCAAAACAGGGTAATATGCCAATAATAATATGCTAAAGAGCCATGATTTTCTAAATTCATCTAGGAATGATGTATGTAGGGATGTATGAATGTCATTATATATATTCTGAGAAAACAGACATATAACACTGGGGATAACCCGACCATACCAACTTAGGCATAATCAATACTCGGCTAAATCACATCCAAGATGAAAATTCCATAAGAAAGTAAGCACCAACTGAGGAAACGGATTCCTATCTCGCGGCTTAACCTCACTAGGAAGGAATAAAATCATTACAATAAATCAATACAAACATAGGGATATAACAACTTCTTCCAGGCTTCACCGGGGAAAAACACACAGACTTCAATGGGGAAAGTAAATGTTTCAAGGTTTGTACTTCTACCGAGGACTGTAATACTGACTTCACTAGGGAAAACAATACCACATTGCCGAGACATCAGCTGGGGGATATCATATTGTCTTTAATGAGGAGGGAAACAACACATCATCGAGGGGGCACCAAGATACATTCTTTAATACTGAGAGTGATGATTGCACCAACTTCTCTAGGGAGAAATTGTGAAACCTCACGTGGATAACCTCAGGGGGATTTAAGAAGTCAAACATTACAACAAGAAATCAAACTTATGGGGATTTTAAATCAAATCCAACACTTGGCGGGAGAAAATCCAAAAAGTTGACAACTTTTTCAACACTTCTTAGAAAAGATATTGCCCTTGTCTGGTTGCTTGGGAAAAAAACAACAATAATAATGCTAGCACTGCAAAAGGGAGATGTTTTGCAAATGATTCCATCTCATCATATAAAGGGAAAATGGGCTTTTGTCATAGGAGCAAAGACCTTACTGGGGAATCTGAGTTAGAGACTTTATACCATGCAAACCCGAAATCAAAATGAACCAAGACCTGACTGGGGAAAACGGGATCACAAAACAACCACTGTGTCATACATCAATTGGTATCCTCTTCAACTATCTGAGAAAAACATGAAGAACATACTCAATCCAACAAAAGTTCCTTGGGAGAACCTTCCTGGGGAAATCAGACTTCCAAAATTTTCGAGTTTGTTCGTCCTTGGAGTCACTACTTTTGTTCTTCTTGAGTCACAAAATCTAAAGCAATAAGTAATTTGTAAACTCTTTTCAAAAAATAATTTTATTATTTAATTTTTTTTCTTTGGAAATTACTATCAATAATAAATGAAGCATTTGTAAGCTGAATAAAATAAGAATTGCAAAGAATTGGACAAAAGCTCAAACTTTATAAAGTTTGGAAAATGGTAATATATATTAGAAAAGATACATTGAAATACAATGACCACTATTCTTCCTAACAACTTTGAATTCCTGAGCAGCAACTTTGGTTGAAGAGTGGTGAGGATTCAAGAAGATTGTTGCTTTAAATGATCGAGTCTTGTCTGATGCAGTTACTTGCCAAGAAATCTCTAGCTTTTTCCTAGGTTTCCCTTGCGGTTTTTCAACCTAGCGGGAAAATTTATTCTGTTTATGTATTTAATTTTTGCCTAGACCTCCCTTTCGGGTTTTCGGCCTACCAAGCCGCTCCTTATTGCCTAAGCCTCCCTTTCGGATTTTCTTCTTAGCGAGATGTTCTTTTTATTTTTCTAGGAGAAGTATTTCTTGACTGTATTAGCATTCACAGGACGTGGGAACTCCTCGCCATCCATTGTTTCAAGGGTCAATGCATTATCAGAGAAGGCTTTCTTGACAACATATGGGCCTTCAAAATTGGGAACCCCTAGAATCAGCGTTGAAAGACACGATATTTCAAAGCATAAGGTCGCCTTCTCTGAATTCACGAGGCTTGACTTTCTTATCAAAAGCTTTCTTTATTCTCTTCTGGTATAGCTGGCCATGACACAAGGCCGTCATTCTTTTCTCTTCAATCAAATTCAACTGGTCAAATATGTTCTGGACCCATTCAACCTCTAACAACTTGGTTTCCATTATCACGCGTAAAGAGGGAATCTCAACTTCAATGAAGAGCACTGCTTCCACGCCATACACAAGAGAGAAAGGGGTTGCCCCTATTGAAGTGTGGATAGATGCTCGATACCCATGCAAAGCAAAAGGGAGCATCTCATGCCAATCTTTATAAGTTACAACCTTTTTCTGGATGATCTTCTTGATATTCTTATTAGCAGCTTCAACAACCCTATTCATCTTTGGCCTGTAGGGAGATGAATTGTATTGGACAATCTTAAATTCTTCGCAAAGTTCTTTCATCATCTTATTATTCAGATTTGAGCCGTTGTCGGTGATAATCCTGCTTGGCACACCATATCGACATATGAGATTGTTTTTTATGAAGCGCAGCACCACCTGCTTAGTGACATTAGCATATGAAGCTGCTTCCACCCATTTGGTGAAGTAGTCAATTGCCACCAAGATGAAACGATGTCCATTTGACGCCTTGGGTTAGATCATTCCAATTATGTCAATACCCCACATAGATAAGGGCCACGGGGAAGAAATAACATTGAGAAGTGTCGGAGGCACATGGATTTTGTCATCATAAATCTGACATTTATGGCACTTCTTTGCAAATTTGTAACCGTCAGATTCCATTGTCAGCCAGTAATAACCTGCCCTAAGCATCCTTTTCACCATCGAATGTCCATTGGCATGAGTACCAAAGGAACCTTCATGGACTTCATGCATCAACATGTCTTCTTCGTGTCTATCCATGCATCTGAGCAAGACCATGTCATAATTTCTTTTATACAACACATCTTCATTGAGGAAAAAGCTACCTGCCAACCTTCTCAATGTCTTTCTATCTTTATTCAATGCACCAACCGGGTATTCCTGAGTCTGGAGAAAATGCTTGATATCATAATACCAAGGTTTTTCATCTACTGTTTCCTCCGCCACAAACACATGAACCGGTCTATCCAAACCTTGCATTATGATACGAGGTACATCATTCAAAGTATTCACTTGATATATAGAAGCCAGAGTTGCCAAAGCATCCGCCATCTGATTTTCATCTCTGGGAATATGATGGAATTAAACTTTGTTAAAGAAGGGTAATAATCTTCTAGCATAATATTTGTAAGGGATCAAGCCAGAGTGAAGAGTATCCCATTCTCCTTTAATCTGGTTAACTACCAAAGCTGAATCACCATATACATCTAGAACTTTGATTCTAAGATCAATGACTTCCTCGAGACCCATGACACAAGCCTCATACTCCGCCATATTATTGGTACAATCAAATGTCAGCCTTGCAGTAAAAGGAATGTGTGATCCATGTGGAGTGATAATCACAACACTAATTTCTTTTCCATAAGCATTCACAACTCCATCAAATACCATACCCCACCAGAATTCAGGATCAGGACCTTCCCCGGGCAAAGGTTCATCACAATCTTTCACTTTCAGAAACATAATATCCTCATCAGGGAAATCATATTTAACAGACTGATAATCATCTACCGGTTGGTGAGCAAGATAAGCCGCCAGCCACTACGCCATATAAGGGAATATACATCACCTTTTTTTCCATAGACAACACTTATAAGCGCTGCCTATTCCTGCGCTGCTGTAACCATAGGCAACACTTTTTGTCTATGTGAGAGTGCTGCTTAATGTAGACCTTAGACAACACTTTATTGAATAAGCGCTTTCTAAAGGCCCCTATAAGCAGCACTTTTAACAACGTAAGCGCTTTCTATAGTGTGCCTATAGTAGCACTTTCACTTTAGACATCACTTCAGAAAGCGTTGTCTAATGTATTTTTTCTCCTTTTTTTATATATTGTAGGCAGCGCTTTTAACATTATTAGCGCTTTCTATAGTGTGCCTATAGCAGCTCTTTTACTTTAGACAGCGCTTCAGAAAGCGTTGTCTAATTTATTTATTTTCTTTTTTTATATTTTAGGCAACGCTTTATTTTGAAACGCTTTCTAAAGTCCCATTTTAGGCATCGCTTGTTATTTCACAAGCGCTTTCTATTCCCCATCATAGGCAACACTTTTTGGTTTAAAGCGTTGTCTAATGTTCACGGATTTTTTAATATATTCAGCTTATATTTTAAGCGCCATGTACACATAATCACTTAAAATTTAAGTGTTGTCTTTCAAATTTGCACCAGATTTTATAAATTTGAAGCTTCAATCCAATAAATATATACCAAATTTACATATTTATATATACAACTTTAATCCAATAATTTATATATACATAAATATAACTTAAAGAATTCAATCATTTATATATACATAAATTTAAATATTTACATATACAACTTTATAAACAAATAAATATGCACCAAATATATATATTGTTATCTTATAGAGATGCTATATTCTCTAATATCTTCTCTATAAACAACAACAATGAAGAATCTTAAATGAATCTATATATCTTCTACATATGCACCTACCTGAAACAAAACCAACAAAGACATATATATCATAACCAAGCTATATATATATAACACTTAAATCTTATAACTATTATAATTTAATACAATCAATGTAACAAAAACAAATCAAGAATCCGTTATAACTCACCATTAAAAATTCTCCGATTCATACCATGATACAAACACAATTTTGTTTGAATTTAAATCCAATACCATTCTAACTAACCTTCCACATAACAACAACAACATTGCAACAATTTATCACACTATGACGATATAGTATCTCATTAACTCAAACTTATATATACTCAAAATTCTCATCAATGAAAGTGTCACAATACCTTATAAAATTCTCATCTCAATAATGTGTTGACACCAATCCTCCTTAATTTCGTCCAAATGATCTTTCAAATAAGTAGAAGACTTGTATTTATCAAAGTACTACATAATATAACATAATATGATTTAGTTAAAACTAATTAATTAGATGAAATGTGTTAAATATATTAAAATAAATCATAAGTTAGAAACTCATATCATGAATGAAATCTCTATTTGATTCAAAAGAATAATTTCTTTCATAAACTTCAACATGAAATAAGCCCAACCTATACCATTGCACTGACGAGGACACTACATATGGAAAAATATACAAATATATATCATCTCATATAGTTTAACTTGTTTTATCAAGTAGCATCACTAATATAATCAAAATTATGAAAATATACCTGCACTCTAATCCATGTAATGTTGTTTTCCCTACTCTTTGGTACTTGAATATTTCTTTGTGATCTAAATATTTGTATAACCCTAACAAAATATAAATGAAGATTTAGAACAATCTCACATAAAAAAATAAATAAGTATACAAATGAAGTTTTAGAACAATCTAACTTACGTATCAACCATCTCCTTCATATTTGGGTATTTTGTCCAATCGCCTTCCAACAAATCTAAATAATATACAACTTATCTTATTGGATTGATTGCAACCAACAACTAGTGTTCACTGTAAGATTAACAGAGGTTAGATTGAAACTTTCTACAAAACGTCAAAACACGAAAATTATAATAGATGAAGTTTGAATAAAAATATTACCCATTGCCAGTATTAAATGGAAAAAAACAATTTTTTCGTATCTTTGTTGGCCATAAATGTACAGACAAAATACTCTTTGACATCATCTGGTCGTTGTTGGATTAATAGTGCGTTGATATTGTTTGGAGATAAAAAGGAGAATCTTTGGTCCAGTTGACGCGGGCGCATCAAGTTGGCATACATGAAACTTAAATAAAAACATCATTAAAATTAAGACCATTCATTGAATTAGTAGATAAATTGTTCAATAAAAATAAAATAAGGTTGATCAGAGAATACCTGATGTATGTATCGACAACGTCGAGGCCTAATTCTTCATGTCTAAGAATTTGATTCACATCCTCTCTACTTATTGTTTCGTAATAGGAAAAACCAAAAATACCTTCCTCCATAGGTATATTACGAGCACATCCGTCAGTCAAATATGAAATTCCCATTAAAGTCTGAAGGCACAACCTATACCGAGATGTAGGCTTTTTCTAACCGCAGACTTTGCCACATCCTTTTTTTGTGTGGACATGTTACTCATATGGACTTGTTGCATGTCTTTAACATGAATCTAAATATAAAATACATGTAATAAGTTAGGTGAAGTATAATATCGTGAATTAACCTTTTCTATGCATAATATATATCAATTTACCTCTTTTTTGGATGCAACTGACTCGTTCTACGGCTTAAGCCCTTATCTTTTGATTTGGATTTCGTGGGAGTCTAACATTACCATGAAAAAAATGTGTGTTAAATGGTCATAAAAATTTTGAATACTCAAAGGTTCATAATAGTTTTCAACGCTGCAAAAATGTTAACATACCTCATCATCTATGCAAATGAGGCTTGACGGCCATGCAACATAATATCCTATTGCCTCTCCCACCAATGTTGCATCTGAAATATCGTCAGGCAACGGTAATGGCACACCCCTCTCTAAAGAAATTTCAATTGATACTTTCAAAAATCCAGTGGGGAACGGTTTATGATGAAGTACTTCTCCCAAGGTGTTATGCATTTTTCCCTTGCCAACCATGCGATAAGTCGGTGACGATAAATATAGATGACAAGGTGAAATGCCCTAAACCATTAATAAATATGAAATTGTTAATGTTTATACATGTAAATTAAAAAAATTGTGCTAATTCCTAATAATATATGTTACCTCGAAAATTTTCTATTGGAAATCACCATTGATACTATCTTTGTAACTAGTACCCTTGAACCCTGAACCTTTCCTTTCTGACATGTATTTTTCTTTGTCCTTTTCCAACTCACGAACTTTAGCTTTTAATTTTTCTAACTCTTCCATCACTTCTTTATTGCTATGACCCTTCCTCTTTTGATGATTACTCAAAGATGTTTGAGTCACCCCGAATCCCTTACCCATCACACGACCGGTATACTTAGGAACATTTAATACTCGACTAAGTATGCTCAAGCAATCATGGTCTTCAGCTTGAGTTAAAGATTGAGATAAACTCTCCTGAAATTCATATGCATAGCAAAATAAATTAGTGGTGATTTAAACTCATAATTTATGTATTTTAATAAACTTTTGATTTTATTATAGGGATATTGATATACTTATACATTTCTCATAAATTTGAAGCACATCTTCCTTAACAACTCTATCCTTACCCACCCGGGCAGCCTTCCACAGAATATGTTCTAGAAGAGATGTTTCTTGACTTTTCTCCTCTTCTAACTACATATTAGGAGAAATAATAAATCAATAATAACACATGATGAATAAGTATATCATATCATTTATATATACTTACCAATCTTTATTGCAAGCGTGCATATCCCATACGCCCTTTTCTGTATGGATACTGGGAACTTGATGCTCGTTGGCGATTCACGCCACTCACATCTTGAAAATTCGAGGTTCTTTTGTTTTCTTTGAAGGTTTCCCATTCTTCAGGCGAAATCAAGCATGCATACACCTTTGGAATTTCTTCATTGATAAAATTGTTATCGACATCCCTAAGAAACTTGTTTGTCAAAAAAGATCGAAACCTCTTAGTCTTTTTCTGGCCAATTGAAGACAATATGATTTTCGATCATCATCAATGTTAAAAGACCTCTACAAAAAAACATACATAGAGCGCATTAGTAATTTATATACATAAGTGTCAACAAAAACGAAAGACATCACATATCACACCTGTATTTCAGTCCATATTTTTTCTTTAACGGGTTTCAGCTTACGTCTTCTCCAATCATCACAAGTGATTGGATCTTCTCTCCTCACAACAGAACCAATGTAACTTGTCAACATTGAACCGTTAGGCTCAATTAACTGTTTGTCTTCATTCCAATGTACGTCAAATTTGATACCTTTATCTCTTGCACGAATTATTAACTTCATAATTGTTATTTCTCGTCTAATATCATTCTCCATATCACGAGCTAATTCATTTCCATCAATATTAAAAGCGGGATGATCTTTTTCCTCATTAGAAGCTCACCTTTTCTTCGACTTGTAAAACATAAAAACTTGTAAAATAGATGGCAAAAAAAGAGAAAAAATAGAAGGAAAAAATAGAATTAAAGTGTGGTAAAAATTAATTTAAGATTATCTACTTTATCATAAAAATTGATTACGTAAATTATATTTAATATTTATTTTGATATTTTTAAATCTTATATATATTATAAAGTTTTATATATAGGCTAGATTTCTAGATTTTATAGGTTTAGAAGATTGTTTTAATAATAATTTTTGTTTGAAGATTTTTAATAGTAGTAATTAAATATTATATTATTATTATTATTATTATTATTATTATTATTATTATTATTATTATTATTATGATTATTATTATTATTATCATTAATTGTAATAGTGGTAGTTGAATATTAGAAAGTTAATTTTTAAACATAAAAATTTGTAAAATAGATGACAAAAAAGAGGAAAAATAGAAAAAATAGAATTAGAGTTTAGCAAAAATTAATTTATAATTATTTACTTTATCGTAAAAATTGATTACTTAAATTATATTTAAAATTATTTTGATGTTTTTTGTTCTTATATTTATTATAAAATTTGAAATATAAGTTAAATTTCTAGATTTTATAGGTTTGGAAGATTTTTTTACTAGTAATTTTCATTTGGAGACTTTTAATAGTTGTAATTGAATATTATAATAATAATAATAATAATAATAATAATAATAATAATAATAATAATAATAATAATAATTATTATTATTATTATTATTATTATTATTATTATTATTATTGAATTTATTAATTTTTAGTATAAGGATAAATTACTAAAAATATAATTAAGGTTTTTACTTAGAATTATTATCAAAATGATATGCGGTAGGATTGCCATCGTGACAATCTTAAATTTATATTAAGTAGATTCTCTAACATTTAATTTATACATTAATGAATATGAAAAAGTATCAATAATGTCAAAAAATTATAGAAAAAATATTTTAATTTTATTAATAGTTCAATGAATTTTTTTAATATTAATGAAACAATTATACATGTCACTTTTAAACACGTCTTCACATGTTTTTTTTTACACAATATTTCTTCACATGTTAAGTAAAAGAAAAAGTTATAAATGCCCACGTCTTAAGCTGTTTTTTAATTTTGTGAGTGAACTATAATTAAAAATGATTGATAATATTAAACATTAAAAGAAAAACAGTATTACACTTACACACCCAAAAGAAAAAAATATATAAAAAAGTAAATTTCAAATCTCAAAATTAATTGTATTTTAATACACTTGCAAACATTATTAAAAATTTAAAGTAGAAAACAATATTACAAAAAAAAAAAGAAAAATTATTTTAAAAGATTAAAATAACTTATCAAATATTATAAATTATCTCTAAAATCAAATAGTCTTACCATCATGCATTACAAAGTGGATGAGGAAACACGCATTAGACATAAACAAAAAAAAAATACTCATGGCTGATACATAGATGAAATAAGGAAAAAATAGTGGATAGAGGAAAAAAACCAAATTCGAAAAAGAATTTTAAAAAAATTATGAAACTTCAAATCGTATAATCAAAACCGGTCAAAAAAATAAAAATCAAATCAGACTTACATTCTTCATCTTAAACCACACCCAATTTTTCTTCTTTAATAAAATTCAGTTTTCTTCCTATTTCTTCTCCAACAAACACAAAATTGAAATCTCAGATAATTACCTTAATAATTAAATTGAAAATTTTATTCAAATTTAATTGAAGGAGTACATTGTTATTATTTTGTTCAATAGACAATTTTTTTCCTCCTTATGCTCTTGATGTTGTTGTTGTAGCAACTGTAGTTATGTGACTTAGTATATGTGTTCAATCTGTAAATCTAATATATCTGAAATAGATTAAGAGCATATAGGTTGTTATCAAAAAGAAATGAAGGAGAAATGGAGAAACATAAAATAAATCCTAATTAGTTCGATCTAAATAACACATCAAAATTGAAGGAGAAACTTATCACTTGCATAAAGATCAATGTGTTTTTAAAATAAATTTGAAAAAATTAAAAGATTTCAAGGAAAAATATACCACTTGCATAAACTGAAAGAGAAATACATTAGAGAAACAATACACCGAGTTTTTGAAATAGATCTAAAAAAATTTAAAAAAATATGTTATGTTGTGATGAGTTTGAAAGAAGAGAGATGAAGAATTGATTGAAGAAGGAAATGAGAGAAATGAAAACAAAACTCAAAATCAGAGAAAAAAATTTAGAAAATCAAATTAGAAATTAGAAAGAAGTAAGATGATGTAGATATTGTAGAAAAGTGGTAAGAGTTCAACCAATACATCCACGTAGAAAATAGAAGGACAAAGTAATATTTTCAGCAATCTAAATTTTTTCTTATATGATAGATTATTTCCTAAATTTATTGACAAAATTATTCAGTGGTCAAATTTTATAGAAGAGTGACCAAAATTTAAATCTTGAGGCTTAATATAACGTTATTAGAATTAAAAAGTTATAATGTTTTCATCAACGGATAAATGAATGGTAGTTTTTTTCGTTGGAATTTTTTATATGTTTTTTGATACCATTATATAAGTATTATAATTATAATATTTATGTAAACTTTTTCATTATTTGTATCAAATTTTACAAATGAAGTGTTTAGTGGTCAATTTTTATGGTTTAGTAATCAAAATAGAAGTCTATAAGTGATATTTTTCTGATGTAGAATACTTTTATAAATAAAAAGCAGCCGCATATATTACAGCACTGGAACCATACACATGTAAGATTTATTTAAATTTGGGATGGATATCTAAGAAATCCAATTTATAAGTTGGAAACAAAGACTTTTTATTTAAAGCACTAGACTAGATAGGTTCACCATGTCTTGCATACATGGTTTTGTTCTGGATATCAATATTAAGCAGTGGAAACACTCTTCAACAAGTCTTTTGGGGTAATCTTAGAGAAAATGTCCTCTGCTTCAGATTTAGAGGCAAAACACCATCCATATTTAATATCTGGATTAGGATAATGACCGCAATATTTTCCACTTCCCTTTTTCTCACAATCGGCATTAGATTCACATAAGTGTTGGCTGAAGATTTTGATGATATTATTAGAAGCGAAGCAAATTGGACGTTTCGATTGGAATAAAGCAAGATGTCATGTTTCGAAATGGTAGAAGCAGTACTTCGAATGGGCACATCAAAGCTTGGAGCTTCGAGTGACAGTTATGAGGATAACTTCAAAAGAAGTCTCGAAGTGGTAACAAGGTTGTGTCCAAGAAATGCGTTCGAAGCGAAGAAGTGCCAAAACATTTGAAATTCAAATGCAAGCGGGATGTTCGAAATTTAAAATATATGCGCTGGAGCATTTGAAGACGCGTGGAAGCTAGAGAGAGAGGCATTGCTTTGCATGTTCTGAACGTGGCAGAATCTTATAGCAAGACCGTTATGGTCGAAGTAGTATAAATAGAAGTCTTAGCATTAGGATTTCGTGTGTCATATCTATTGTACAAAAAACTCAGTAAACATTCAAAATACCACATGGCTAGGGAAACGAATGCACAAGCAACGTACGTATGATAACACCAAGTGTTTATGATTTAATAAAAGTCTTTATCATTTCCAGTATTTTCCTCTATCTTCATGTCAATATCATTCAAAAGCCTTTACATTCAAGTATTTTCATTCGAAGTCTTTTTACTGATGCCTTACATTTAAATATTTTCTTTCCATTTCAAATACTTTACATTTCAGAAACTTTTGTACACTTCATGCCTTTATCTTCATGCTTTTATCATTCGAACACCTTTTTCATTTAAAGTCATTTTACTGTTTTCTTGCATTTAAACGCTTTCTTCATATTTCGAATCTTTTACATTCCAGAGAATCTTTTACATTACATGTTTTTATGCTTCGAAGTCATTTACTTGTCTTTTCTGCAGTTTTTACATGTCTTTACAATTGAACTTTATTCATGCAATTTAGTTTCGCACACATTTACTTGATCATGTTATTAGATCTTTAATAGAGTAATCGAAGTAAGTTAAACACCTACACAACATTCTAAATACCAACCATGAATACCAGTTCTATAATGAGAATTATCCAAATGACCAATACATCCTAGGATCAATCTAGTCGATCCTGCAAGTTACCAGAGAGATTAAATAACAGTCATTAAGATTATTTGATAGTTTAGAGGACTAACGGTTGTTTACCAGAAATCACTGTAAACAAATTGGCACACCTGGTGGGACGCGTCATTGGTCATTACGAAATTTAGAACAAAGGAACAAATTGTTGAGACGTAACCATTGTAAAAATACTCTCTGAGTGATAAGTTTGTTGTTTTATGAACCTTAAAAGTGGTAGAATAACCAATAGCAACCAACCCTTACCCAGAAGAAAACGTTTAAACAAGATGTCTAATCCAGACAATCAACAAGGGGAATAAAATATCCCACATACAACAGGCACTAATATGTCTGCTTCGATGGGAACATCTAATGCAGTCCCTTCGAATGCACAATCTGTTGCATCCTCTACCAGTAATGTAGCCACTAATGGAACAAGTGGCATATCAACTAATAGTTCGATCCTAGGAAATACTGGAACCATTGGTTACCCTGGGGGATTTGTCCCACCATCAGGGACACAAACCCATTTCGCCACCCCACTAACTAGACCACCCGGTTTCGATGGTAATAGAGCCAGAAATTCCTCTTATGGAATGCCAACATCTTTTATGGCAGGCTTACACAATTCCACATCGAATTCATCACCATAATTAGGGTCTGGGTCTGGGGCAAATCAATTTATGACAAATAACCAAGGATCAGTGGGTTATAGTGCAATGCCTATCTTAACCATAGAAAATCGGTTGGCCTTTAGGCAATTGATGGATGACAGTAACCATAACATGATAGAAGTGCTAGCACAAACTATGCAGGAAATCTTTGCCCCAATAGTACAAAATGTAACTGTGACAAACAGAGAAAATGCAGATAACATGAGTCAAATAGCAGACTTCTTCGCTCCCCCAGAAAGGCGTAGGCAGAATCAGGCGGGAGTTCGAGCAAACGTACCTATCATAGAACAAGTTGCTAACGACCCACCCTATAGACCAGCCAGAGAGGAGGTTAATTTGGGGGCAAGGGCTCAAAGGTTAGAAACCCCAATGATCCAAGGCCCACAAAGGGAAATTATGGAACCAGGGGCAAGGATCGAAAGGCTAGAAGTCCCAGAGTTTCGAGAGGAACAACCTAGAGGAGTTGTCATGGTGGGTCGAAATCAAGATGCTGATGCAGTCATTCATAGAATTCAAAACGATAACATCTTGGCAGAAAATAATTTAACCACCATGATAGAGAGAATCATGGCCCAGAATGGCCTCAACACAGGAATTAGAAGGCCAAATTACGCCTCCCCTATATTAGATTACATAATGCACACTGATTTACCAAGGGGATATAAAGTCCCTAAGTTTACAAAGTTTGCTGGGGATACCAATGAATCAACAGTCGAACACATAGCTAGGTATCTAACCGAAGCAGGAGATATAGCCAATAATGAAGACCTTAGGATCAAATATTTCCCCAGTTCCCTGACTAAGAACGCTTTCACATGGTTCACCACTTTGCCTCCTGGGTCCATAGATACTTGGGCTTTGTTGGAGAGATTATTCCATGAGCAGTTCTACATGGGACAATCAAAAATAAGTCTGAAGGAACTAGCCAGTGTCAAGAGGAAGTTTACTGAACCCATAGATGACTATCTGAATAGATTCAGGCTCTTGAAATCTAGATGTTTTACAATAGTTCCTGAACATGAGTTAGTCGAAATGGCTGCTGGCGGCCTGGATTACTCTATTCGAAAGAAATTAGACACTCAATACTTGAGGGATATGGCTCAATTAGCCGATAGGGTTCGACAGGTCGAAAGGCTAAAGGCCGAAAAGGCCAGAGTCTTTAAAAATAACAAGAAGGAAAGGATCTCCTATGTTGGAACTGAGGAAACAGAAGATTATCCTGAATTCGAATTCGAAGAGGTCGAAATCGACCTCGCTGAATTAAAATAGGCACCACCTTACTCCTGCAAATTATTAGTTCCCACAAAAGGGAAAGAAATTGTTGAAAATGAGAAAAGTGACAAATTCCCAAAGAAGGTTTATACCTTCGATGTCACTAAGTGTGACGAGATTTTTGATTTACTTGTCAAAGATGGCCAACTCATTGTGCCATCAAATGTCAAAATACCTCCTTTAGATCAAAGAAAGAAAAGAGGATTTTGCAAGTATCATAGTTTCCTAGGCCACAAAACCTCACAGTGTTTTCTTTTCAGGGACCTAATTCATAATGCAATTAAAGATGGCAGACTGAAGTTTGCTGATAAAGCAAAAATGAAAGTAGACGAAGATCCTTTGGACGTCGCAGACACCAATTACTCTGAGCCTGCATGCATTGGGGAAATTAACATGGTGGAAGCTGACCAGAGTGACGCTCTAGTAGGAGAGAAAGGTACTGAAGATGAAAGCTGGGTGATAGTCGAAGTCAATAAGGGGGTCACTGAAGACGTCCGCAAGCAACCAGAGACTTCGATCGAAGCAGCACCTTTAGCTGTTGCAAAAGAAATCCAGGCTACTGAAGGCCAGGAAAACCAAAACCAAGAGTTGACACAGGTTACTGAAGGCCTGAGGCTAGAATTGGAGAAAGTCCAAATCACGAAGCCAACCTCCCCTCAGAAAGAAATATGGGATACTTTAGGGGAACCCAGTGGAAAGTTTGACTACTTGGTCAAATATTCTGCCCCAGAGAGTTCAAAGGTCCACATTAAAGATATAAAACCCACAGGATGGGGAGATGATGACACTAAGGGGGAGGATGTTGAGGTAAACATGGTGGATATGGAGAGGCCTCGTTCTGAAATGGAGGAGGTGGAGAGATATTTAGAAAAAGAAAAGTATAAAATGGAGGATAATCATGCTGGAGATGCTAGTCTCAAGGATTACCTCATGATGTGCCACAAAGGAGATACAGGAATGATACTATGCCCTAGGTGCAGCATCCCCTGCAACCAGAGAATCGCTACAAACTTCGAGAGGGTACAAAGGGCGCGAACTGGCAACAACTGGCACCAGGGTAACCAGCTATTCAGGGGTTATCCTAAAGCTGGAGAAAGTTTGTTGGAATTTGTGCTTCGCTGCTACAAAGGGGCAACCAAATGCTTGATATGCCCAAGGTGTTCTGCTGTGTATGATCAAAGCATGGCCAGAGCCTTCGAAACAATCCCTTTCGCCCCTTGCTGGAACCACCAAGAGACTGTTCAGATGGGCCCATGTTTGGATAGCAAATACAAACAATGAAGGCCTGATAGTCCTCATCCCAAGGGTGCTCGAAGAGTGACATTTAAAATCCCTGCTGAAGTGCCAACAGATAAATGGCTGCAAGTCAGAAATGACAAAGGCAAGGACAAATGGAGAAATAATGAACGAAACGCACGCCATGCTATGACATATAGAAGGCAGTTCAACATAGCAAAGAGGGAAGAAGTGAGGCTAGAAAACTACAAAGGTAGAAACCCCATGTCGAGATCTCAATGGCGAAGGCAACAGAGGATTCGAAAGGCTGAAAGGGAAGCTGTGGCAAGTAAAGGAGCAACTTCAACAAAAAACCAAGGTGAATCTAGCACCAACAAACCCACACCAAAAAATCAAACTGAAGACAAACCCCCAGTTAGTAGGAGGCTCTTCTCCGAAGTACAACCAACTGAACCAAAGGAATACACTCCAGGTCCAGAAGAAGACGAAGATATGCTAACGGACAATTTCGAGTCAGAGGGGGAGTCTTCGTTCAATATCAATTGCAACGTGGTATCTGTGCTTCCTTGTGAGTTTGGACAGGAAACTGAAATCGAAGAGTATGAGGAAGAAGATACCATAGATCTGATGAAGCATAGGCATGTGTGCTACTACGTGATGGATAACGGAGCTGTCGAGGAGCAGAATGCGTTCTTCGAGCGTCTAGAACCAGCGATGAAGAATCATCTGAAGCCATTATTTATTCGGGCAAAGGTTGGTGCCCACGGCGTAAATAAAGTTCTAGTGGATGGGGGCGATGCAGTCAACTTAATACCCCATTTCATGCTGAAAAGGTTAGAAATACGCGAAGGAGACATCAAACCACACAACATGGTTCTATCCAATTATGAAGGGAAAGTAGGCAAAACACTGGGGGTGGTTCAATTAGACTTGACAATAGGCTCAAGCTGTAGGCCCACCATGTTCATGGTGATCGAAGCCAAGGCCAACTACAACTTGTTGCTGGGAAGAGAGTGGATCCATGGCGTAGGAGCAGTTCCTTCGTCAATGCACCAGCGATTAGTTTTGTGGAGAGAAGATGGGATCGTGGAAAACATTGAAGCAGACCAGAGTTACTTCATGTCAGCAGTCAACTTAGTTGACATAAGGAATTATGACAAACATCTGGCAAAGATTGCTCCTTGCGTCCCAAATGATGAAATCAACGAAACCAGGAATGCACACTACTACATGACCCTTCGCCATGATGGCATATACTGGGATAGAAGAATAATCAGTGAAGATGAAGGAGTCGAAGGTACTATACAAAGACGGCCAGCAGGCTGGGAATTCGACAACCTTACTCATGACTGAGTCCTCCTTTTTCGAAAGGATTTCGGCCTATATGGCTGAGAACGAATCAAAGGAGGCCTTAGAGGCTGAAATGAATAAACTGGCTGTAAAGATGAACGAAATAAATGGGGATAGCTCGAAAGGCTCACCCTTTGAAGAACTTGAGATAGATCAAAGGCTAGACGCCATCTATGATAAAGAACCCTTAGGCTTCGAGAGGGACCCCATAGACTCAGGTGCCAAAATGTTGGCGCAGGATCCACTCGAAGAAGTGAACTTAGGGGATGAGAACACGAAAAGAATAACTTACATAAGTGCAAAACTCAACCCAGGCCTCAAGCAGGAAGTGATCGAAGTCCTCAAGAAAAACAAAGATTGCTTCGCGTGGGATTATGACGAAATGCCTGGTTTAAAGAGGGAGTTAGTGGAACATAGATTTCCAATCAAGGATGGCAAGAAGCCCATCAAGCAAACTCCTAGAAGATTCGCACCAGCTGTTCTCACAAAGATCAAAGCTGAGATCGAAAGGTTGTTGCGTTGCAGATTCATCAGAACCACAAGGTATGTCGAATGGTTAGCAAATATAGTGCCTGTTATTAAGAAAAATGGTTCTTTGAGAATCTGCATAGATTTTAGGGATTTAAATACTGCAACCCCTAAAGATGAGTACTCCATGCCTGTGGCAGAAATGTTAGTAGACTCTGCTGCAGGATTCGAATATTTAAGTATGTTAGATGGATACTCTGGGTATAATCAAATTTTATTGCTGAAGAAGATGTTGCCAAGACAGCATTTCGTTTCCCAGGAGCCTTAGGCACCTACGAATGGGTGGTGATGCCTTTTGGTTTAAAAAACGCTGGGGCAACTTATCAAAGGGCAATGAATTCGATTTTCCATGATTTCATTGAAACCTTTATGCAGGTGTATATTGATGATATAGTCATCAAATCTATATCTGCAGAAACCCATTTGCATCATTTGAGCCAATCATTCGAACGAATGAGAAAACATGGCTTAAAGATGAATCCCCTTAAATGTGCATTTTTTGTGCAGGCTGGAGATTTCCTTGGCTTTGTGGTTCACAAGAAAGGAATTGAGATCAACCAAAATAAAACCAAAGCCATAATGGAGACGAAAGCACCTACGTCAAAAAGGGAGCTGCAATCTTTGCTAGGGAAGATTAACTTTCTCAGAAGATTCATTTCGAATCTGAGTGGAAGAACCCAAGCTTTCTCTCTGTTGCTTCGTTTAAAGCAAGGCCAAGCCTTCGAGTGGAACGAATCTCATCAGGAGGCATTTGACAAGATAAAAAGATATCTCTCTCAGCCTCCCATCTTGTCTCCACCTTCATGGGGAAAGCCCATGAGATTGTACATATCTGCCTCTGAAGTTAGTATAGGTAGTATGTTAGCACAAGAAGATAGCAATGGCATCGAAAGAGCCATATACTATTTAAGCAGAGTATTGAATGATGCAGAGACTAGATATAGCAATATAGAAAAGCTATGTTTCTGTTTGTACTTTTCTTGTATGAAACTCAAGTATTATATAAAGCCTGTTGATGTTTATGTTTCATCTCATTTCGATGTCATTAAACACATGCTTTCAAAACCAATAATGCATAGCAGAGTTGGTAAATGGGCTTTAGCCTTAACAGAATATTCTTTGACTTTAATGCCTTTAAAAGCTGTGAAAGGCCAAGTGATTTTTGATTTCATTGTGGACCATTCATTGGTTGAACAGACTGTCATGAGTTACGTCGAAATGCAACCTTGGAAATTATACTTTGATGGTTCGACCCACAGGAATGGTAGTGGTGTTGGAGTCCTTATAATTTCTCCTGAAGGAATTCCAACAAAATTCAAGTATAAATTAGATGGTCCCCGTTGCTCGAACAACGAAGCTGAGTATGAAGCGCTTATTGTTGGACTTGAAGCTTTGTTGGAATTGGGGGCAACTAGAGTCGAAATTAAAGGAGACTCAGAATTAGTAGTCAAGCAAATAACAAAGGAGTATAAATGCATAAAGGAAAACCTGATGATATACTTCGTCATAGTTAACAGGCTACTTAGAAAATTTGAATACATGGATATTCAACATATACCAAGAATAGAAAACCAAGAAGCAAATGACTTAGCACAATTGGCTTCAGGTTATAAAGTTTCTGCCAAAAACTTTGAGGATTTAGTTGAATTAAGGGGTAGAGTTATGGCTACTAGATTCATACCATCAGATCTAGAGAGTATGAAATTAGGTTATGCTGAGAAACAAGAATTCGAAATACTAGCCATAGACACCTTATCAGATGCAGATTGGCGAAGTCCACTTGTGAGCTATTTAACAAATCCAACTTCGAATGTTGATAGGAAGATAAAATATAGAGCATTGTCATATGTCCTCATGGGGAACGAATTGTTCAAAAAGACCCAAGAAGGCGTATTACTGAAATGCCTAGGAGAAAGTGAGGCGTACTTAGCATTATCAGAAGTCCACAATGGGGCATGCGGGGCACATCAAGCAGGTCATAAAATGAAATGGCTGTTATTTAGATATGGCATGTATTGGCCCTGCATGCTCAAAGATTGTATAGACTTTGCTAAAGGTTATGAAGAATGCCAGAAGCATGCAGGGATTCAACATGCCCCTGCAAGTGAGTTGCATTCAATCATTAAACCATGGCCATTTAGAGGATGGGCATTGGACTTAATAGGAGAAATAAATCCTGCTTCGTCTAAAGGACAGAAATATATCTTGGTAGGAATAGATTATTTTACCAAGTGGATCGAAGCAATACCATTAATAATTGCTGATCAAGAGGCTATTATTGAGTTCATACAGAAACAAATTATCTATAGGTTCGGATTGCCAGAGAGCATAACCACAGACCAAGGTTCTGTGTTTACTGGTAGAAAGATGCAAGAATTTGCTCAAGAGATGGGGTTTAAATTACTGACATCAACGCCATATTATGCTCAAGCAAATGGTCAGGTCGAAGCAGCTAATAAAGTGATAATAGGGTTAATCAAGAAACATATTGGTAAAAAGCCAAGGAACTGGCATAAAACTTTGGACCAAATACTATGGGCCTGTAGAACATCTCCTAAAGAAGCTACTAACACCACGCCTTTCCAACTCACATTTGGTCACGATGCAGTTCTTCCAGTAGAAATTCATCTACAATCAGTTCGAATTCAAAGACAAAACGAAATTCCAACTGCATTATATTGGGAGATGATGATAAATGAGTTAGTTGAGTTGGATGAAGTTAGATTGCATGCATTGGAAATCCTGATGAGACAAAAGGAAAGAGTGGCCAGGACATATAACAAGAGGGTGAAAGGAAAAGCATTCACTATTAATGACTTAGTCTGGAAAGTCATATTGCCCATGGACAAGAAAAATAAAACGTTAGGTAAATGGTCACCTCATTGGGAAGGACCTTTTCGAATAATAAAGGTATTTTCAAACAATGCATATGAAATCGAAGAGTTGATGGATGATAAACGTATCCTAAAGGTTAATGGGAAATATTTAAAGAAATATAAGCCACGCCTGCAGGAGATTCGAATAATAACAACGTAATCAAGATATCATAAAAATGCCAAAATGGTAATATGGGGTTGCCAAAATGGCGTTGTTCAGATGTTACAGACAAAAACCAAATTTCAAAACTAATCAACACTGAGATTTAAAAATAGACGTTATTCTTCAATCTGTTAAAGGTACTTCGAAAAGACTCAAGCCTTTGTTGAGTAAAACGTCTTGCTCCCTCTAAGGTAGCCACTTCCCCCTTGAGTTGTTCTGCAATTTCCATTTCTGCAAGCCCTTTGTTGAGGAGCTCTTCGAATTGGTTGCCAACAGTATTGGTTTCGTAGGCTAATTGTTGTTCTTGAGCCTCTTTAACCTTCTGTTGAAGTTCCTGAATTTGCCTTTCCCAGAGAAGGATGGACTCAGCTCGAGATTCATAGTCAATTTTTACTTGCTTTAGATGCATGGCTTGATCCTCAGCCTCTTGAGAGAGTTTCGAAGCATGCTCATAAGCAGCATCCATTGCAGTTTGTTTTTCTTAAACCTTTCTGGCAGAAAATTCATCTTGGAGAAGGCACCCAGTCACGTTGTCGAGCAGAGATTGAAGATCGAACAAGATAGTGCTAACTGGCAAAGAGCAGGTAGCAAGGTTGACTTTTGTAAGTAGCCCCTTCATAGTGTAGCAAGCTGTGCTATCCTGTTTGAGCACTTCGAACAAATCCACATCAAGAATTGTTCTCCTAATCCTGTTAAGAAGTACAATTCTATCATCTGTGGGAAACGGATGGCTAGTCGAACTTGTTCCAGCCCTAGCAGGTGGAATATCCCTTTGAGCTAGCTTCGCCTTTATGTACCCAATAGGGTCATTTCATCTCAGGAGAGAAAGCTCCTCTTCAGTCATTCGGGATAGAGACAGTTGAGGGAGTTCCACGCGCAAGGGAGTCACATCCATTTCAACTTCCATGGGTTTATTGTTCGCGTCACCGTCACCTTCATTCGTTTCATGCTCATTATCTTCTTCATTATCATCCAAATCCACCACTTCGATATCTTCGTTCTCGCTGCTATTTGCATCTGACTCTGTCCCAGCAGTCGAACCATCGTTGGCATCTTCTTCCTCAGACCCTTCCTCTGCAGATTCTTCGCTTCTTTGATCAGAATCAGCTTTCTCTCCTTCAGTGTGAATGTCCTTTGGATCCTCTTGAAGGGTTTCAAGAGGGGACTTTTGAAGAGAAGTTCTTTGTAAAGTCTCTGCAGATTCATGAAGCGTTGCTTCATTTGTTTCTTTTAGAGGAGGAGAAGTACTCCGATCATCTTGCTGCTCTGAAGCCCCAGCCAGAACCGCCATATTGGAGGACCCTTTGTTCTGCACCAGGTTGCTGGAATCCCCTTGAGGAGAAGAGTTGATCGGAGCATCAGTTTTTGATGGTGAAGTCGAAGTGGTGAGAGCTGGATTCGAAATGTCCTACAGAGGCAAAAGAATATTAAAAGCATGCACCAAGGTAATGAATAATTATTTTGTCAAAGATTTAAAAGTTCAATTTACCTGTGGACTCTCAGAAGAGAGGTTGCTAGCTATGCGTTCCAACATTACGTTGGAGGTAGAAGGTGGAATTTTGGATTTAGTTGAGGGAGCAACATCCCTGGAATCGAGTCCAGAGACACTAGTTGGTACAACACTTTTAGAAATTTCCTTTTTCTGCTTCTTCTTCGAAGCAGCTGGTAAATTCCCTCCAGCATTAGGGTCTTCCCCAATAGTGTTTGTTTTTCTTTTCTTTGGAGTGGTTGGCGGGAGTTTGTTAGTCTGAAAAGATTTAAACAATGAGTTAGATACAAATCATGAAATATTAGTGTATTCGAAACATCAAGGATAAGTGATTACCTGTGGAGTTGGAGCACTGGTTATTACTGGTGTTGTTGTTGTTGTTGTTGTTGTTGCAGCAGTTGTTGTTGGTTTGGATAGAGTCACATTATCAATGGTTTCGACAGATGCCTGAGAGGCGCTTCCCTCTTTTGACTTTGAAGCAACAGTCTTTATCCTGATGGCTGAAAATCGAAACAATTAAGGCAAAATTTAAGAATGTAGAAAGTGAGAAACATTTGGGATTTTCCCAAGCATTCGCACCTGCGCCTTGATCAGATTTAATCGACATGGCAGAAAGGTCATAGCGAAGATGTCCTGGGAAATCGTGGAGCCAATGTCGAGCCCATGTCACAGTCTCAGATGGCTTTGGTTTCTTTTGAAGATATTTGAACATTTCTTTGCAAGTGAACCACCAAGGGTATGGAGGAAACTAAGCCAGAGCCAGTTCTGAGGTAGGTAATCTAGGAAATTTAGGTGGATGCATTTCGAATGCCAACCAATACCTATCCTCAGGTGACAACCCTGAAGGAAGTTTTAACTTAGAAATTTTTTCTTTGAATTTTTCCTTCAAGGTCTCAGCCGCTTGATGCATAGTGGATTCCAAGTGTGTGGGATCATAAGTAGTTTCGAAATAATTTTGAAAAGCCCTAATCTCTTTGGCATGAGTAAACATACCTTTCTTGGATTGTACCTGCACATCGAACGCATCAGTTAGTTTTTGCTGAATAGTGAGGGTATCGAACATATTAGACTGATAGAACTTTGTCCACCATTCCAGAAAGCCCTTGGCTGTGAGGTGTGTAGGTTCGAAAGATATTAGTTCAAAGTGGGCAAAGCCTTGGTATTGTTCCTGTTGTAGTTTGGATTCTCTTGCCTTGAAGGTTCGCCCAGAGGTGATGGCACTTTTTGTTTGGAATAGGGGTTCAGGGATTAGTTGGCACAAGCCAAATTGTCTCGAAACGAAGTTGGGATGATAAGCAAAAAGGAAGATTTGATTCTTAGCAGGAGTAATTCGTGAAGAGATTAGTCTGGGAAGCAAAAAGGCTTTCCATACATCTTGGATTTCTTTGCTTTTGATTGCTTCTGAGAGAGCCATGGTGAACCATGAGGGTCCATGAGTCCTTGAAGCAAAAGGCGCCATGGTCTCTTCGAATTTGTGTCTCTTGGAGAAGATCATTATGTATTTGGAGAAGAGAACCTTGAAGTCATACTTATCATCGTCTGGGGTAAGTCTTCGCAGCCTAGTGCCTTCGATGATTCGATCCGCTATTTCCGGATCTTGTTCAGCAATAGTATTGGCAGTTGATAGTGAAGGTTCGAACATGGCATTAAGCCATAACTGGAGTAACCAGAAAGGGCCAGCTAACAGGATGTTTTTGGAGGTGTGAGATTTCAGGCTCGAAACAACTGATCTTAAACTTTCATAGAGATCAACTAGTAGCAGTTCGCTTAAACACACTCTCCGATTTTCGTGTAAATCTCTAGCTAGAGGAATAAACCTACTGGCTACCTGTAGGGATCTGCTGCAAAAGACATACCTTGACAACCATAGGGTAAGGAAAGTAATGTGTTCCACATCCGACACACTGTCACCTTCAGTGTGATAGTGGCTAATGAACTTTGAAAAGCTGGCTAGCTTGACTTCAAAGTCAATAATACTCGAATTCTCTTCATTGTCAGGAATATAGGTTTCTCCTATTGGTGATAACCCAGTAATGGCTGCTATGTCAAAAAAGGTGGGTGTAATCATTCCACCAGGGAGATGGAAGGTATTGTAAGTACTGTCCTTGAAATATAAGGACGCGAATAATAATTGGTGGCTATAGGTAAAGCCTGGTTTCGATAGTTTAATCAAGTTGTAAATACCTAATTCTTCCCATTGCTGGGATTTCTTAGCTTCTACTTTAGTAAACCAGTTGTGATAAGCTGTGTCGGAGGTGGGGCAAGATCGAAATGGTTTGAAGTTACTCTTTACATAATCTAGCACAAAAGGGTCCTTAGGGGGAATGATTGGATTTTCCACGGTGGTCGAATCAGAAGACTCTACTGTCTTAGGGGTATCCATTTTATTAAACAGAGGTTTAAAATTATAACAAACATGGAAAATTTTTCTGGTGTCTTTTAAGATTTCAAAGACTGTAAGAGGGCCCATTAAAGCTAACCTCTTGCCAGCGGCGTTAGTAGGAATTAGTACCTGTGATGCGTAAAGCATTTCCTTCTCTTTTGAGATCATCTGAGGAATAAGAACAAATTGACCTTGGTAGGTGCCAACCTTGCTTTCCATTATGGTTCCTGTGTTCTTTCCTTTCTTTTTGGAAGCTTTTTTCAGTTGAGATGAAGTTGAAGAAGACATTGTTGGAAGAATGTTGGAAGTTTAGGGTTTCGGTGAGAAGAGAGGAAGAAAAGATTCAGAATATGGGAAGAAAGGAAAAAGACTAAGTTGATGGGTTTTTATAGTGTGGAAGTTTAAACATCCACTGAGTAAGATTGTGTTACGTGGTAGTCGTGGGTTGGTTTGAGAAGGAGGTGGCGTAAAGTTAATATTGGTAATAGGCGTGATTTAATAAATAATCATTGTTGTGTAACTGCACCATGCTGTGAAACGGTTCAAGACGGTTAAGGAATCTGAAAAGCGTTGTGATTGACATGACTGGAGTCATATGCAATAAATGTTACGATGATTCGAAGGTCGCATCAAAATCTTGCGTATGTGTTTAAAATAAGTATTTTTCAAAGGAATCAAAATACATATTTTAAAGGGGCATTTTGTTGGCTGAAGATTTTGATGATATTATTAGAAGCGAAGCAAATTGGACGTTTCGATTGGAATAAAGCAAGATGTCATGTTTCGAAATGGTAGAAGCAGTACTTCGAATGGGCACATCAAAGCTTGGAGCTTCGAGTGACAGTTATGAGGATATCTTCAAAAGAAGTCTCGAAGTGGTAACAAGGCTGTGTCCAAGAAATGCGTTCGAAGCGAAGAAGTGCCAAAACATTTGAAATTCAAATGCAAGCGGGATGTTCGAAATTTAAAATATATGCGCTGGAGCATTTGAAGACGCGTGGAAGCTAGAGAGAGGCATTGCTTTGCATGTTCTGAACGTGGCAGAATCTTATAGCAAGACCGTTATGGTCGAAGTAGTATAAATAGAAGTCTTAGCATTAGGATTTCGTGTGTCATATCTATTGTACAAAAAACTCAGTAAACATTCAAAATACCACATGGCTAGGGAAACGAATGCACGAGCAATGTACGTATGATAACACCAAGTGTTTATGATTTAATAAAACTCTTTATCATTTCCAGTATTTTCCTCTATCTTCATGTCAATATCATTCAAAAGCCTTTACATTCAAGTATTTTCATTCGAAGTCTTTTTACTGATGCCTTACATTTAAATGTTTTCTTTCCATTTCAAATACTTTACATTTCAGAAACTTTTGTACACTTCATGCCTTTATCTTCATGCTTTTATCATTCAAACACCTTTTTCATTTAAAGTCATTTTACTGTTTTCTTGCATTTAAACGCTTTCTTCATATTTCGAATCTTTTACATTCCAGAGAATCTTTTACATTACATGTTTTTATGCTTCGAAGTCATTTACTTGTCTTTTCTGCAGTTTTTACATGTCTTTATAATTGAACTTTATTC